>JAGQAX010000016.1:14525758-15125758 GCA_019142605.1 Cephalopholis sonnerati
ATGATTACATGGGATATGTACAAATTTGGGTGCAAATGTACAAGCAGTTTATGACAACAGCCCGCTATGACACATGAGAAAAAGGATTAGAGCGCCACTGACAGGTAATGGTGACCAAAGGACAAAGACTGTGTCATTGTCGGAAACGTTAGGGATAATGTAAGGACACAACTCAACAAATTTATAACATTTGTCTAGTTGTTAGACGTTTGAATGCAGAAAAAATACATATTATATCTTCAAAAGTTGGACAGTGAAAATGTACATAAAGTGGGTTACTGTGCTGCCAGACTGCCATTTGTTTTCTGAATAGGACTTTTCCTGTTCATTTGCATTTAGACACAATAGCTGAATGGCCCATTAATCACCCAGGATACAGCAATGATTATTCCAATACAACTCCCATACAGCTGTCAACGTTGGTGCAGCAAATTGCAAAAAGAAAGCTTAAGGTTTTAATGTTTTAAAACCTAAGATACCTAATGCTAATCTAATACTCCAAACATTTTTAAGTAGTTTTTAATATACAAATCTGAAATGATTTCATTATAACAGCAACCCACAAGGATCAGTGTGTTGTACCTTTCTTGCAGCCTGCTTAACTTTTCCAAGGAGCTTCGGGAGTTTGTAGTTTTCTCTTGATGGAAATAACCTTTGGATTTATAGGCAGAGTGAGTTTGCACATGCAAGAAATTTGACTTGGAACAACTTCTCTAATTAATATAAACACTTCAAATTGGTGTAAAAATAAAATGGAGAGTAGATTTAAGAGAGTGGAGTGGAGAGTTTTCCCCTAGTTTTATACCCGACACCAGAATTTCCACGAGACTGGATCCAAAACATCTTGGTTAGGAGGACTGGGTTACACCTCAGTCCTGTTCCTGATTAAGCTTAATAATGTTGTTTTTATTTTTATTTTAAAATCTTGGTTATCCCAGCTTTCGGTATTCAACTTATTTGTCAGACGTCTGTCGCCACTCTCATTCTGAGGAGGCAGTTCCACATTTTAAGTGATGCAGCTCTCTCTGGATCTGGATAATGTTTGGTTCATGGGACGATGGGAGTCGATAAATGGTCAGCGGATGGAGGTGAAGGTGAAGACGAGCTTGCCCCTTACCAAAGGCACCATGTAGAGAAGAGCATCTGCTGTCTGTAAGCTGCAGAATACATCAGCCATGACAGCAGCAGTGAATGCAGAAACTTCTGAACCACAGAATATGGTGAATACCTGCAGCACATGTTGGATGGTATTGGAAAGAGAGACGTCAGTGAGTCTGCGACAGTGGCAGTGCGTGTACGTCGGCATTCGTTAGTCCTGACTTTGGCTTTAGTCACTTAAAGTTTATTACTACAAATCCTCAGTGACCTTTTCCTTTTTATAAATCAAATGTCTGCACCATCCTAATTATAGACCCGCAGTAAGACAAACAGCTGAGTGACGCCAAAATGAAAGTGCAGTTTACATAACTAACGTTCTTAACTTTGCTATCACTGAGCTCATTATAGACAGAAATAGAGAGCTCTGTGCTGCGCCGATGCTTTCATCCAAACCCATTAATGCACTTTCTGCATTTACATCCAAGCTCACTATAGAGACGGCGAGCTATCTAAAGTTGTGATGCGTTCCAGTGAAGTCTTCAGGGTGGCATTTATGATGAACATACTCTCCATCACAGCCCTGCAGGCAAGAGCTCAGGTCTCTGTTTTTTGATCTACCCCCGGCTGACTGATGCATTAACTCACTTCTTTCAGCAGATGCACTCATAAATGAGTCACTTCATTTTTCATATTGAGGAGCAGCTCTATGAGACTCATTGTCAAATCTGGCCCAACATCCCTCGCTGCACAATGTGACTCTTTAGTACATTAAGCCACCCATCTCCACACAGACACATTTAAAGCCAGACGGTAACATATTACTGTTATCACGATGTTGTGCATTAGTGGTGCATTATGCTGCTCTTAGCACGTAATGTTATTGTAGTTTGCACTGAATACAAATTACCTCTAAATGGTTTGCAGTATGAGATGCTTTTTTTCAGCTTGTTGGAGAAAATCACCTCCTCCTTCATGTTTAAAGGTCCCGACATACTGTGCAATAACAGTTCCCCTACAGTTTGACTGCATTTCACACTGTGCGAGATGAGTCAAATGAAATCTTGCTTGCTATTTTTGTCAGACTGTATCAGATTTGAGGTGTATCAGATTTAGATGAGTCTGCAGCAAAACAAAAAATAAGCTTTTCCCACAGTTCTGGTACTCTGCAGTATTTTTTTTTTCTCTTCCACACTCCCACAAACTTTATTTGTCTTGCCTCCATCTTTTTTTTCCTTGGTAATTTCATGCTGTAGATCACACAGTACCAACATCTATCTCCTGGGAAAAGTCTCAGGGGAAAGTCCTGTGTTTTGTGACCCATCCACCACTCCAGGCTGCCTCCTTACAAGACCCCTTGTGACTGCTTCCTTATTTAGTCCCATCAGTGCATTGATCATGTGATCATAGCCTTTCAAAAATTGTGGGTTATGCACGAATTACTACCTCATGATTACATGGGATATGTACACATTTGGGTGCATTACTTTTAGTGGGAAAATGTACAAGCAGTTTATGACAACAGCCTGCTATGACGCATGGGCAAAAGGGTTAGGACGCCATTGACAGGCAATGGTGACCAAATGACACGGACTGTGCTGCTCATTTGGTTTGTGTATGTTTGTCAATCGCAAATTTTTTATCCTGGTTGTCTTTGGGCTCCAAAGTGTTAAATCAAATCAGATCTCTGTGCAGTTTAGGACCATTGTTTTAGGTTGATGACCATAATTTTTACCAAGTTTTTCTCCTGTTGACTTTAAAGTGGGACAGGCCAAAATGCCTTATGAAGTCTACAAGTCGATAGCAAGCTGGTCTCACAGTGAGACTTTTTATATTGCAGATGTTGCTTAAGTTTTATCAACATAACACTTCTCTCACTTCCATGCACCTTGAAAGAAGGTGAACATGTTCTAGGAAACAAATCTGCTTGTGCAGCCCAAAATCTGTTTTTAAAGAATTTTATAAGAAGTTGAAGGACACATTTTTGTTGTTACTTGACTTTGTCAGTGACAGTCATTATTTTAAGTCTTTTCTCAGCTCCAGAACTCTTAAAATGGGTGACTCGTAAAAAAAAAAAAAAAAAAAAAAACATCTGTAATTTCTTTGCTAGTGTTAATTTTGCGTGATTTTACCACAACAAAGTTTTTATTATAAATTTCTACAAACCACAGAAACATTTGTACATTATTATGTCGCACTTTTGTTATTGAAACTTCATGTTTCAACAATACCATGTTAACATGTGGTTACGATGAGGCAAAAAAAACAACAACACTTGACTGTGGCTAGGTTTTGGCTTAAAATACCTGGTTTGGGGGCCACAGTCCCCGCAGGAAAAGCTGTGATGCCTTGGTAAAAAAAAACAAAAAAACAACCACTTTTCATGCTACTATCCCTGTTGGGAAAACAGCAATAACTCACTAAAGCAGAGCCAGTTTTGCTGTATGTTGATCTTGAACAGTGGTCTGAGGCTTGTCAGCTTTTTGCCTTAGGTGAAATGGCATCCACCATCCCGACACCTCCTGATGACAGTCAGCTCTTGAAATATATATACCATGAAACATGCAAACGTAACATATTTGTGGTTGGCAGATACAGTACACACAATGCCAACATTTTTGTAAGGCGGCTGAGCAGATTTCACTCAGTTGTTACAAAATGACCTCGCCGACCTTGTTTGAAATAAACTTCTGTGGCCCATGAAGGCTACGTTGTTGTAGGTTTCAGACTCTATGCCAACACCACCAGTGTCATAAAGCTAACAAGTGCTCATTTAGTTACTCTCCTCACAGCACTTAGTGCAATAATGCAGTTTTAATGACTCTCTCTAAGCGCAACTTAACTGTATCTGTGTTGTGCAGTGAACAGGACCTCTGGGTATTAGAGCATATTTACTGTTACAAGGAGAGCTTCCATATCGTCCCTATAAACTCTCACACCCATTGATTAGATGCAGACGCAGGGTTTGTCCAGTAGCGCTGCTCCCCTGCTATCATCAAAGACAAGACGTTGCTTTAAGAGCGTGTCCTGAGCTGCTGGCCAAAGAAACAGTTTCTCTGCTGTGGCTGTTCGACATCAGACGAGCGCTGCTTGGAGAGAAGGAGTGTGAGACCAGAGAGGAAGGGAGGGGAGGAATGCTGGAGTCTAATATAATACAATTTAGTCGGAGCACTTCCATAGAGATGGTGAGTGGATCCACGTGGGCTGACTAACTACGAGCACAGCTGCATCTGCAAATTTGCCCAATCCCTCAGCTCAGTAGAAAATGATTGTCTGGCTGTCAGTTAGTGCTCCTTAGGTTCAGATGTGCTGGATATGCCTTCTTAGCTTGCAAATTTTATGTTTTTCTTTCGGTTAGACAACCACTGGGTCTATTCATAGTCACTCTCAGATGACGTTTGGTATCAACATGTCAATAGAGAAATAATATATTCATCCAATGTCTGAGGAGCGGTTTCTAGATGGAAAACAGGTTTACCAAGGATAGCTCAGATACTGGGTTTCATATGCTGTGGTGAGATGTTTTCGTTGAATCAGATTACAGTATTATAAATATGTTACGGAATAAAACCTCATTGATAAGTTTACCAATGATTTACGGTTTACCGGTACAGTTACAAATAAATGCGATGGCGTCAGGCCACTTGGAAACCATTAGCTTTCCATCTGTAAAGCAGAGTTTATGTTGAAAAGAGCCCACAGTGAGTGGCAAGCTTTAACAAGGAACTGTGACTTAACAGATGTTCGACTCCATTTATAGATCAACCTGTTCATGCAAAGCCAGCATGCTACAGTGAAATCCATTGCACCATGCCCCTTCTTCATTAGTTCCCATGCTGTAACAACACAAGCTTTTTCGGATCAGACCGGCGTGTCTGCAAGTTAATGTGAGGCGTTGGTCAGTCGGGGGTCTTTAGTTTCACACCCTGGTTTTTTACTCCAGGAGGCCTGAAGGGAAACTAGCAGAGCTGTTCGGGGATCCAGTGACGCTTTAGGAAAACATGGTGTAAAAAATGGATGGGAACACTAACTTCTCCAGACAGATGTGTTGATAAGCCCTCAAAAGAAAAGGCTTCAATGTGATGCTGTGAGAGGCAGCAGTGGAGGAGAGAGAAAATGGGACAGATGGGGCTCAAAAGAAAAAGAATAAATACAAGAAAAAGACTCAAAAATGCTCTCTCTTCTGCCTTCTGCTCAGTTTGACTTGCAGCTCAGTCATATTGTCTTTCAGACTATCCCTTCATTCCTCCCCCTAAATTACCAGCTGTCAGACCCCCTCGTACTGGCGCTGATTGATGACCTCATCTGGGAGTTAACATGACACACTTTGTGTCAACTTTTCAGACTGCTACACGCACGCTCTGCATTGTCCTCAATACCTTGAGCCGTTCATTACTTTGCCGCCAAACATGGCTTATTGTTACTTGATCGCATAAAACGTCGACCCTCTGCCACGCAGCATGTGGCGAGCAGACAAAGGCACTTAATTCTTTTGGCCAAGTAACAGGTTATAAATTCTGTCACATGCAGGGATCTGTTAACCAAGAACTCTCATGTTTGACTCAGTGGGTTTCAGTTAGGGAGAGGCTTCCCAACACACCCACATCCTTACGGTGTTGATGAAGCTGCAGAGCTCTGATGGATGACTGCACGTTCTTGCCGGTGCTCTGGGGTGCACTTACAGTATGTGTGTGTCCTCTGAGTGAAACCTCTCGTTTCCTGCAAAGACACAAGGGTGACGTATGGAGGTGTTTTCTTTTTTGTGTAAGAAATTCCACTACGTCTTGAGAGGGTTTTTATCTCAACTTTGTATTGTCTACTTTCTGCCCGTAATGGATCCTGCAGCCTCTCTTTGTTTTAATCACCACTTTATCTCATTAAGAAGAGTCAGCAATCACAGATTGGTCAGCAGAGGATTCTAGTGGGAAAATAAAGCTTTTTTTATGGCAATATGTTGACGTGCCAAGTGCATTGTGAAATCCAAGCATTGTTTTAGCATGGCTTTTCGGAACAATAAAAGCCACCGTGGTTGGTATGTGGTTTTCCACGAGAGAGGTAATTATCCATTAGACCTGTCAAATATTTTAGATGTTCTGTGGATGGTCAGCTAAAATGCATGTCTGGGATTTCTGTTTTTCCTGAAAGTCGGCTCGTAATGACAGGTAATGAGCTCTCATACATGACCTAAGCAAGTGTAAGAGGTATCTCCAAATCACTTAACCCAGCTTTCTCCTCAAGTGGTTTCTTGTCAATTAGTTTACCTGCAATCATGTATATGACATATTTAAAGTTTTTGGTTGGATGAATCTAAAAGAAAAACACATTTTGCAAAACAATGTTTTTATAGTATTGTGTTTTCAAGCTGGTCTGATTTTTTTTCCCATGTGTGTTTTAAAACAGCAGACTTTCTTCATACACTAATATATTGGTTCTGCAATTGTTTAATGCTTGTTTTTTCCTCCCTCTATTATCATGCATTCTTGGTTAGCTGAATGGCAACAGTCTTTACCAGCTAATCAACAAAGCCACAAATATTGGTAACATGCACAATTCAGTTCTGGATTTTATATCTGCAGATCAGTAATCCACATGTGGACTGTCCGCATGTCATTCAGAGGCTACAGAACTGTGCAACTTTATAGAAATTTAAAATAATGCATTACAGAAAAATCCAGGAGACCAAAGACAGATACTGCCAGAGTCAAATTCTTCAAACAACTGCTACTACTAAAGTTTTGGCAGATACTTAAAACTGTTACTGAAAACATTGAAAGGAAAAAGACAGTCGTGATCAATCACTTTTCAGGGCACTATAGTTATGACAGCTGAGTAAATTGAGAGGATTTGTATACCTAAATCAGTTAAAAGAAAAGGTCTGATGCCCTTCAAAGGCAGGGAAGGTAGACATTAAACAGAGGGAAAAAGGTGAGTTTTTCTCTTATGGAGGACAGGGCAGGCAAGGAGGTTTTGTAGGGACAACAACAATGTATTTCAAACAATTTAAAAACATAATAAAAACTCTTAATTTCTCTAGCAATAAAAGACAAAAGAACATAAAATACAAACACCATGTGAAATGTAGAAAAACAACCTTAACAGTCCAGGAAGGAGGAAAGCATTAGTGTGAGCCAAGCTGCTAGTCTTCAGATGTAATTGTGAAAAAGGAAAACACACCAAAACTCAAACAAAAGAACAGTAAATCCACACATGCAATAAGATCAGTAAATAAAGAAACAGGCATAAACCTTTAATAGATTATCACACCTTAAATATAAGCCATAAAACCAACTGAAAATATATGAATAATAACCAAAATGTAAAAATGTGCTTTGTTGATCAGATAAAAGCTAATTTTGCAAAAGAAAAAACAAACAAACAAAAAAATTATTTTGACATATACAACATGCATGTTTTATCGGGGTACCACATAGCACTATTCTGGGTACTTCACATCAGTACATTAATGGCCTTTGATATGCTTGTAAAACATCCAGCTGTCTTTAATATGCTGATGATACTGTCCTTTCCCCTCTTACACAAATATTGTTTTCACTAATTAAAAGTTTCTTATGCCTTTTTTTTTTTAAAGTTGACAGGCAGCAAGTCTTTGGCAGTAAGCGTAAGGTTTTAAGAAAAGTTTCAAACATGCATTTCAAAGCATTATATTTGAATGCATGTTTGCCAAACCCATGTCGAATGATTTTTTCTTAAAGATCAACTTAAAACTTTCATGCTCTTGTCATCTACTACTGAGACACAACCGACCAAAACAAGAATGTGTCACCAGACTTCTCTAACAAACAATAAACTTTATAAACAAGTTGGTTAATGACCTGCATTTTTTGAAAGAAGTTCAGCGATCCGCTTTAAATTGAGTGGTCAAACTTGTCTTTAGCCTGTGTTTGTCTTGATTTCCATCATACTGGAAAACGTGTTTTTACCTAAAGGTCACTTTCCCTGATTAAATATGGGAGACAAGAGCAGTTTTTCTAAACTGCCATGGACAGAAAGGACATGATCAGAAAAGGGGTGGACAACATAATTTAATCAGGGGTGTTGCCTGTCACACTAACCTTGACTGGTTTTATGTGTTCTTTTCCACATGTTCCATATTAATCAATAGATACATGTGATGGCATGTCTCTAAAATTGCTTTTCCACTCTCCGCCATGTCAGTGATACGTGCCTGCTGGGCGCTGCTCTGTTACTGCCAGACATCACAGCAGAACTTGTAAGTCAGACAGCTGTGTTGATAGGTGAAGTAACAGGTAGAAAATGGGATTTCTGTAAAGCCACTGAGCTTCTTACTGTTTGTTTTGTTCCCCTCGTGTCTGCATGGGTTTCTTTCAACAGGCCAAAGACATACAGGTCGGATGAACTGGATACCCTCTAGGCTCTATAGAACATATACCGATTGGCACTTAACACAAAGCATAGCTGAGGCTGATGGAAATGTCTTTAGTTGTGCAAGTATGTAGTCATAAAGCAAGGCATAGGAAAAAAGGATGGTGGCTCTAGATGAAAGGTTAAGGGATCACCAAAATGATTACAATTCATCCTTAGAGAAACATGAATGTGTCACGGCAATCCATCCAAAAGTTATTAAGACATTTTACTCAAAACACATGGCCAATCTCATGGTGGCACTGAAGAAAAGTCTGGGGATCGTGAAAGTTTTTATGGTTTATCCTTTGGAAACAATGAATATCTGTACCAAATTTCATGGCTAGCCATCAAACATAGGGATCAGAATTGATACCTGTGCCATCATCGATTCTGCTCATCAGTCCGATTTCTTTATTGATTCCTTCATTGACTCCTAATCATTTTTCTGTGTGGGTAAAAGGTAGACCTACACAGGTTTTCAGTTCAACACACCTAAGTTATTATCTCTAGGTCTTAACACATGCAGTGGAGAAACAGATCAGATAAAAAGGCATTATCATAAGCTTTGAACCGTTTCCTCCTCTCAACCGTGACTCCTTCTTGTTGCGAGATTTCGGCAGCATAGATGCATGGGTTTGACATCATTGATTTTAAACACCCAGCTGTCAGGAAAAACATGCCGGCATTGATCAAAGGAATCGGCAAGCTTAAAGCAATACACTTTGGATTGATTGAACAATTAGGTTTTGGTTTTCAACTGGAACAGGTTATCGATTCCCATACCTAATCTAATATATGTTAAGACATTTTCCTAAAAGCCAAAAATGTCTACCTGCTGGTGAGTCTAGAAAAAAAGTCAGATGATCTCGACAGTCAATAGTAGTCATATTCAGTGGACCTTGACCTTTTTGTACACAATTTAATGACAATCCATCCAATAATTGTTGAGATATTTCAGACAGGACAATAATGGTGGGCGGACAGCAATTCAATTAAATGTGTTAGAGGAATGCGGGATCGGGATGGAGGGATGAGAAAATGTACAGGCCAGAAATTAAGAAGCAAATGGCAACACAGACAAAAGCATGAGGGTCAAGGAGAGGAACCCCAAAATCTTGCTGATGATGGATCTTATAACTTCATCTTCCCCTCTGAGGTTCTTTAACCTCAGTTTTGGTTTTAACTGTGAGGGACAGGAGCTTGAATGAATATGAGACATGCTCTTTGTTCCTGATTGAATTGGGTTTGTTCATTGTTTTGTCCAACAATCCTGTTTTTTTCAGTTGGTCTTTTAAAATATGGATTTTTCATTGTTTGTTTTTGTCATTTTAAAATGCAAAGCCACTGTGTTTCCTTTACACTTGACTTTTCAGGTATTAAAAATTGGTTGAGGGAGGCACGTCGCTGTAGGCCATCTTCTATTCTCAGCCTCTATGAATGATGACTCCCCCCAAATGGAGTTTATTCAGAGAAGAGCAGGGAGGAATGAAAATAATTCCTTCCACAGCAAGACAGACGTACTTGATTGTCTCAGTGTAATAGTCTCTGCCCTAACACATGCAGCAGATAATGCTTTATCATAAAACCGATTTCCAGGTCCATTTGCTGGACTGAGGTGTGCTGTGGAGCAAAGCGAGCTGTCTGCTTACTGTCACCCACGCAGCCAGCTCGGTGCAGATGCAGCAGGACGTGCTGTGGATACCCAGCATCTCCGGCCCGGAGGAGAAGGCTCCATAGCAACCCAACTCCTCGCTGGCTGCCATCTATCTTTTGTATCTCCAAAAACATCCCTTTCTCTCTCTCTCTCTTATCATACACTCCAGCATATTTACAACTCCTTATTCATCAGAAACACTCCAGTTGCTGACTTTCCCACATATCTTTGTCATACATCCACCGAGTAAACACACAAGGGAGTCCACCTATCTATCTGTTTTTACATGCCCTGGATATTCAGTATTCATGTGGCATAGAGCTGAAAGCATCTGGGCACTGCAGCTGCACCAGCAGCAGCAGAGGGACACTGCAAGGAAAACACAACATGAATGTATTGTTGTTGACAGAAATAGAGTCCATTACAAGGTGAGAATGACAAAGTAATGAGGAAAACCTGATTGTTAAATTCACTTTGCTTTAGAGTCAGATTCTGTTTGTTCCCCAGTCAGTGTTTATTTTGTTAAGAGGAGATTTGAAAGCAGGAGTCAGACTGCTTTCTCTGTTCCACTTCATGTAACTGATATCAACAATGTTCTATGAAACTCAGACCAGTGTAACGATGTTAGATCACCTTACCTCGCCCTGTTTTCCTACATATCATCAAACTGGTGTGATGCCTCTGATCAGCCTGTGTACCCCGAGGTGCATAGTATGGTTGATGCAGCCGTCTGTATGCAAGGGAAAGGCCTAATCTGTCCCAGCAAATGCTTAAATATATGTTTGCATGTGCATGTGTGTGAGCTGTTTATCTGTCATATACAAACTCTCTTAGAAAAGCCAACATGATTACAGAGGAGAAACCGTGCCTTGTCTTGTAATCAAACAGAGGAGAAGGTGTGTCTCACAAACATTAACACAGTGTGTGTGTGTTCTGTCTGATCAGCTCGGTCTGTTTTCTGTTGAAAACAAATTGTAAGCACATAAACCAGGGGGCTGCCTCAGAAAGCAGCTTTAACAAACTCTTGAGTCTAACCCTGAACTCGAGTTGATGAACCCTGAGACGGAAAACTCTTAGAAGAGCTGATCAGAGTCAATTCAATCAACTCTGAGTATATTCACTCTGAGTTGAGCTCGTGTGCAGTGAATAAAAAAAGCTTTCATCAATGGAGCTCCTATACTACAATTCACCATGGCAACAGGTGAATAAAAGAGAGCCTCCATTTTAATCCAGTGGACGCAGAGATATTAATGCATGAATATGCAGAGAATGCACATGTATAAAAATAAAAGAGCCACAGTCGGAAAGAGAAAGGGTCAATAAGTTTACACAATAACATTTTATTCAGTGTTGTCCATTAATTCATCATTTGAGCCATAGCCTACAAGCAAATTTAAATAGCCTATATTTGCTCAGCTTTAATCTGACAGGGACAAAACACAACGGCGAGCAACTGAAGATGACAATTATTGTTAAAGACTCAAAACATATATGAATGTAAAATGCTGTTAAAACACATTCAAACTAGGCGCAGCCGATTAAAAAAAAACCTCACTTTTATTGTAAAGCTGCACCACCATGCTGCTCACTCAGAAATATTAACATATAATCTAAAATATTATAGGCTTAGGAATTATGTTCCATTATTGCGACCATTCACATCATGCTCTAACAAACTGACAGCTGCCTTATGTTAAATTTGAACTTCCACTCATAAAAAGAAGGACATGCAGAGATTTCATTCCAAGCAGGGTGTGACTCAAACTTGGAGCCCATCGGCTATCTCGTCTAATGCTAATAGCATACACAGAATCTGTGTGTGGAGATTAGGGGTGACTTGATGCTGGGTGAAATTAAAATGTGAAGGTGAAAACTGCTCATCAAAGCAATGACTGACTGCACATAAAAGCAGTAACTTTAGATAGCCCTGAGTAACAAACTGATATCCAACCAGGATTTTCATTCTGACATACAGTGAACCTCCGCTAATTAATGTGCTTTGATACGGACTGAATCAGTAAGGAAATGAAACAGCACGTCTGGCTCTGTCAGAGGAAAGAGACAGAGAGAAACTCAGGTACGTCTCTTTTTGAAATGGAAAACTCAGTTTCATTCATCTCTGGGTTAACTTACTCAGAGTTTTCACCAAATCTGCTCTCTAAAACAGAGCCCAGGTGTCTCAACGTGGCGCATTGTCTGCTAAATTTATTGTTGACAATGCGTGGTTTGCAGATCTTTATGGTAGTGGTGGTTTCATGTTTCATTTTGCCACCTGTGAGTGTCACAGATAAACATAAGGCGTAGCGCTGCTGCTGTGGTTTGTATGAATGCTGCTCAATAACAAAGACAGAGTTATAGGGTAGTTGCATCATCTGTGGGGTGTATACAGTAAGTCAGCTCAAGTTTATTTGGCATTTCCCAATGTTATATACAATGCCTCGATGAGCTTTACAGGCTCAAAACAGCAGTGGCTCCCAGCCCAGCTCGAACCGTCTAAAAAGAAAGCAATGAACATAATGTTGTAATAGTTAATAGAATTATAAAATGTGTTGTAATCCAACAATAGGATTAATATAATCAGCACAGTGCTAATGTAGTAAATCCAGTATTAAGAAATCCAGTAAGACAAACCGAAGGAACGGGTCCTCTGGCATGAGTCAAATGTGAGGAGTTCTGCCAGTTTGTTGCTTGAAGCTTAAAGCATAAGTTGAGGTTGGTTACTATTTCTATATGTAACTTTGTGAGAAGTTTCCTTTTTTTTTTGCTTTCTGACTTTTCCAACTGTCTGTGTCTGCATGAGACACAGTCAATTGTGTCTGCATTGTAGCCTACGAGCAAACTGTCAGTGATGGATCTGGTTCACGCCTCAAAGGTTAGGGTTTTGGCAGTATGAAAATATCAAAGGTATGATTTTTAGTACCATCAAAAACACAGATGCTGCTCTTTCTATTAAACTGTTTCAGAGATGCTGCATTGATGCGATATAGTGCACACAGGCAGCTGAGCTGAGAAAGACGCTAACTGTGAGTGGTGGGGATAACGTTAGAGGACGAGTAAAAAAGAAAAATGTCCTGTTATGGAATATTTTTGGTTTAGTTCTGATGATGAAGGTGAGCCAGCCAACACAGATGAAGCTGTGTGCAGTCACACATTACCACTGTTCAGCCCACTTAAGCATACTGGTGTTATCCTAAGTGTCGTAATTATTCTGTGGGTCCTAAGTATTTAAACTCAGCAACACCCCCCCCAACACACACACACACATAAGACAGTGTCATACATGTCATACATGCACACATACATCATTTTTCACATGAATACCGTCATATACCATTACCTTTGAAGTGATACCGATACCAATATAGTACTCAAGTCAATACCCATAATGAGAATGGAGTGGCATGTATACAGTAAAAATTAATAGCCTGGGCTTTTATTTGCTTCAGGCACTAGAGAGAGAGTGAGAGCAAGTGTTATGACACTCAAGAATTATGGCACATGACACAACATGTCTCTTTATTCTCTTAAAACAACCCAGCTGGCCACCAACGTTGTTAGACATTGTTTTTTTTTGTTGAATTTTGGTTGTGACTAAAGAAATTGAAGCTGTTGCTGCTGCTGCTGAGTGTGAGCCTGGCACTGGGGAAATTGGTGAGAGTGCACCTAGCTCCCAGACCCTCAACACAAAAAGAATCGAATGCCAGTATTAATTGACTGGAGATGTTTCGAAACCACTTTGTGCTGAGTTATTTCAGTTGGTATCAAGTACCAGTGCCTGGCCCTACTGTAAACTCCTGGGAATGTCAGGAAGGTTTGAAAGTATGAAAAAATTGCTATTGCGCAAGCCTGATCTCAAATACCAGCTGGGTTTGGGGCTGAGTTTCAGGCACCTACAGTAGTATTTGTTGGTTTTATATTCATCTGCATAAATGGCAAGGCGCAGGCCATTCATCAGGAGAAATTTGGGGTTCAGCATCCTCTGCGTCACTACAATATGTGAACAGCAGGAGCCTGGGAGCAAACAAACAGCTCTGTGATTATTAAGACACCTTGGCGTACCTCCTGAGCCGCAGCTGCTCTGTCCACCTCATGTCCAGTATAATTCATGTTCTTAATATAGTAGAATAGATTGTTGCATAGAAAGCATCACAGAAAGTCACTGCATAATTCTTCTGTTTGCATCCATTGTGGAAATGCCCCAAAACATCAAAATTAAAAAAGATGAAAAGAATTCTTTAAATGTAAATTTCCTCAGTTCATTAAAAAAAAAGTGGCTGCCTTTATTTGTACCTTGTGCTGCATTTGTCATTTCTCGCACAGTCTACATATCCAGCATTTCCTTCAAATGTGTCTTACCGAGTTTTTGTTTACATTTCTGTTTCTTCTCCCATTGAAATGATGCAATGACGCAGCTTCTGCCACTTTCTGCCTTGTTTTCTGTGTAACAATGTATTCTACTGCATTTTAAAAAAACAAATTGTACTCGGCATAAAATGGAGGCTGCATACATTACAGTACCATTTTCATTTTTCTCCCTTAGAGCTTGAACTGAGAAAAGAAAATCTAACCCTGCCTTAAAATTATTCATCTCTGTCTTGATACGAGGTGACAGTCAAGTAATGGATGTGGGCAAACTGAATCCCACTGAGTCTTACTCTAACGTTTCATTAGTCAACTATGTTGTCCACATTACTTTATAGCAGAGCAGAAAATAAGCAAACCAGATCCGTGCATAAAAATCCATTGAGTTGTTAGACAGAAGCATATTTGAGGTTTGTTTGTTTTGTATTTTTAGCAAATCTAAAAATGGAGCCTTAAACAAATAGGACTAATTTAACTGTGGCCAAAACAAAGTTTATGTAAAAAGTAATTTGTCTGTTTGATTACCTGACATTAAAAGAGCACGACTTTATATAGTGAAGCCGACAATATGTTTATCCTTTGTACTGCAGAGGTGTAAAATAGAAGTAGAGGTTTGTGTACATATGGATTTGATTTATGGATTTGTATGGAGCGGAAGATATATGTGGTGCTGTGTGATACCTAGAGGGTCACATTTCTAGACAAAGACAAAACACTCTCTCTTCTTCTTAGCTTTGTTTCAGCTGACTTGCCTTAGAGGTCCCACAGCAACAAGTGCAATGTGATAAATTAGAATAAGTCTGACTGATGAGGGTTTGCGGTTGGGTGTGTTTGACTTGGTTATCCACCGCAGTGAGGTGTTACATGATGGGGCTCCCACAGCTGGCCGCCATCACTCTCAGGTCTCATTTTCCAGCTCCAGTTCCATCTTTTTGGACTCTTGTTCGTCCGTCTTTATACATAAAACTAAGTGAGTTGGGACAGGGTGGTCTCCTCCTTCCTACGTAGGATGTAGGCAGATGGGAGAGGCCAGGGATGGATTGGTTGATTTACTTATGTGTTAGCTGCTGCTGTGCCGGATGCTTTCCTCATGTGCATCACACATGATCCGGAGCTGGTATTCAGGCCTGCAGCCAGCTCTCCCACACTGATTTCTCACCCTGCGTGGACCTGTATGAAAAAACACTGATAAAACAGAGACACTGAAGAGATCTTGGTTGAAATGGCCCCATGTTTCTAGTTTGTTCTGAGAATGCGTACAGTTTTGTATCCCTCCGTGTCTTGTTTATTTACTTGTCAGGTGTTTTGACATCACAGTGAAAGAGTTCAACCATTTGGAGCTCACTGAAAGACAGATTCACTCCTTCCTCCGTAGTGTGGAGAGATGCCATTTTCCAAAAATATCCTCTCTCAGGACGCCAGCTCACATTGTGTGCAGCTGTTGATTGACTGACTGAAGCCGCAGTCCAAGATATGTCAGTGCAGATGTGTGTCAGTATTTCAGCATTTTGATGTCACTCCAACCTCCTCTTATTGTACTTGGGAACTCTGAGTTAGCAAGGGACATGTCGTGTTTTATGTTTTAAAAATGAGAGCCACATTTGCCATAAATTTGGTGCTTCTTGTCTCATGGGACAAAACTACTTCTCTCTCCTCCCTCTTGTCATTTAAGTCATTGATACATTACTGAACAGGCCTACTGAGCACAGGCCCATGGGCCCTAAGTGTCAGGGCACATGCAAAATATCACTCAAACTAATTTAAATCAACCAGGAAGAGACTGACCACAAAGAGATGCAAAGGAACTACACAAAACTGCTAAGAGACAAAAAATGACGATGAAAAGATGCAAAGGAAATACAAAGAGACACCGAATGACCAAAAAGACACAAATATCTTTAAAAAGACACAAAATGATTAAAAAGAAACACAAAACAACTATGAAGAGAAACAAAACGACTAAATAATACACAAATATACCTCCAAGTGACACAACTTGGCCTTTAAAGAGACACATATTGACAACCCAGACCTACAGAGGAACTACAAAGAGACAAAAAATGACTATAAAGAGATGCAAAGGAACTATAGAGAGACAAAATGACTACAAAGAGATGCAAATGAACTAGAAAGAGACACAAAGTGACTACAAAGAAATGCAAAGGAACTACAGAGACACAAAATGAAAACTAAGACCTACAGAGGAACTACAAAGAGACAAAAAATGACTATAAAGAGATGCAAAGGAACTACAAAGAGACACAAAATGACCACAAAGACCTACAGAGGTACTACAAAGACACAAAATGACTTCAAGGAGACACCAAACAATTACAAAGAGACACAAAACAACAACCAAAGACATACAAAATTACCACAGAGAGACACAACCAAAAAAAAAAGATCCTGAAAGCTACAATGAAACGCAAAACAACAACAACAGAAAGAGGCAGAACCACCGCAATGTTTATGTGTCTTGCTCCTATGTTGTGGTGTTGGGGGCCCAGTGTCTAATGTCTAATGTCCATGACTTCAGTTATTTGAAAGAGAAAAAGGAGGGAAAAGAAATAATATCAGCCCATACATTGAGATACGTCAGGGATAGTACTCTGCTCGAGAGAATGGCAGATGAAAGCAAGATAACTGAGAACTGTTGGTGAATAAAGTGTCTTGCATGGGAGAGGAGTTGTGTAAAGTCTTTTAATTTGACACAGGTTGTGACCATCAGTTGTCCATGTCAAAAATTAGACACTTTGTTAAGCCATCCATCCACACTTAAAAGGTTTTGCACTATTATCATGCTACTTCCGTGTTTGCACGACCAGTAAAGAGCTTTATCAGGTGAGCATAAACATGGTGATTTCAGGCTTTTGAACAATGACTGATGATGTCGTTTTTATGGAGAGGACAGTCTCTTTTTGTTCTTTTATGTTAGCTGAATACAGCTGTTGTCCTCTATAAAGCTGTAAGCCAGAAACGTTTCAGAGCCAACATTCAAACCTGAGTATTTGATACTGAAAGACAGATTTTCTGGGGTGTGTGTCTTTGATCATGACTTTCTGTTTTTCTGTCTTGGGCTTTAAAACAATCGGACATGATGTTGCAATGTGTGAATTTCAGTACAGCAGGTGCTAGTGGGGGCTGTCAGCCCTCTTGGCGATATTTTGGGTAGTCCATGTAACTCCTCTGTTGTCTTTGATTGAATTCAGCAATAATTTATTGATTTCAGATTGCCAATAAAAGCATCTCTTAACGAAGGAGCACCACAACAGCAGCAGCACAGACATTCCTCAAATGGCTGAAACTTGTGTTTCTTTATTGGTTGAGTCGTGTTTGAGTTTTATCGCCCAGAGCATACTTCAATGTGTCTTTGCTTTTCCTACAATAGGCATGTCTGGTTTCCTTTATCTATTTAAGATTTCTTTTTTTCTGTCATTTCAGCTGACTTGCAGGCTTGATTAATCTTGACAGAGGGAAAAACGTAGTTTGATTAGTGTCTCCATATAAGTGCTCCCCGCTGATCAAATTAAAATTCTGCAGTCTATCTGTCACCCCCATCTCAGTTTGGTTTGCTGTTATCAGGCCCTCATATAGAAACCAGTCAAGGAGGGAAAAATCTGTACAGGAACATTTCACACTGCTGATTTTGTTTTGTTTTTTTAGACGCACTTGTCGGCAAATTCGTTCAAGTAAAAATTGAAGTACTGTGTTTGAAACTGTAGTGTTTTTCCCCTAAATTGTACTGTATTTGGTGCCTTCCCTGCTCTTATGTCCTTTCTGTGTCTGTGGGGGATTTTATCACTGAGGATTCATCTCTGACACGTAGCAAGAAGAAAACCCCGTTGGACCTCAGAATGTTTAAGTGGTGATAAGACTGCAGAGAACCACACTCTGGGTCCAATGGATGCACACATATGGTCCTGCTTTTGACTGTGGTTTGGCTGCTGGTCTGCTACGCCATACTTTCTGGTTTCAGCATTTTATTTTCATTTGCTTGAGGTAATTTTCACAAATGCTTTTGGGTGTTTGGTAAAGAGGAGAGATACTAGAAGTGCATTTCTGAAGCCTAACATCACATCTGTGTGTCACTTCATCAAGAGATTTTGAGGTCCATACAAACAAATTTGGGAATCATTTGAATAAGTAAAAATGTTTCCCTATCAGACTACAAGCTCACTTAGGTTTCTCTAACCCTCTTATGATGTCGTCATGTATCTAAACCAGTGCTGAAAAAATGTAATTTATACTCATTACTCTTTTGAAAAGTACAACTCTAATTCCAGAAAAGTTGGAACGCCATGTAAAACGTAAATAAAAACAGAATGCAATGATCTGCAAATCCTTTTTTGACCTGTATTCAATTGAAAACAGATGACAGACAGGATATTTAATGTTCAAACTGATAAACCTTATTGTTTCTGTAAAATATACACTTATTCTAAATTTGATGCCCGCAACACATTCCAAAAAAAGGTTGGGGCAGGCCAACAAAAGACTCAAGTTGTTGAATGCTCAAAGACACCTGTTTGGAGTATTCCATAGGTAAACAGGTTGGTGTCTAATGGTAGCAAATCAAAAGTATCATTAATAGGATGAAAGGGGCATCCTTGAAAGGTTCAGTTGTTCATAAGCAAGCATGGTCACCTGTGAAAAACTAAATGGGCAAAAAGTCCAACAGTTTGAGAATGAAACTTCTCAATGCACAGTTGTAAGAAACTGAATGATTTCACCATCTACAATCCATAACATTGTCAAAAGATTCAAAGAATCCAGAGAAATCTCTGCATGTAAGAGGCAAGGCTGAAAACCAACATTGAATGGTCCTGACCTTTGACCTTTGAGAAGCATGACAAAGAGCTCAAGGCATTGACCTGGCCTCCAAAGTCCCCAGATCCAAATCCGATCTAGCATCTTTTGGACATGCCGGTACATCATCTCACAACCCACAGGACTCAAAGGATTGCTTCCTGTGTCCATACTTTGACATGTCAGAGCTATGTCCAATCTGTAGAGGCCCATGGATAGGCAGTACGTCTGTGGTAGTGGCACGTCCCACAGGTGCTCAGTCGAATTGGGTTCTCAGGAATTTAGAGGCCAGATTAATGCCTTGAGCTCTTTGTCATGCTCCTTGGGCCATTCCTGAGCAGTTTTTGCAGTGTGGCATGGCGCATTGTCCTGCTGGCAGGGGACCTCTGCCATCTGGGAGTGCTGTTGCCATGAGGGGGTTTGCTCGATCTGCAACAGTGTTTGGGTGAGTGGAGCGCGTCAAGTAACACCCACATATATGCCAGGACCCAAGGTTTCCTGGCAGAACATTGCACTGTAACAAGATAATCAGTGTTATTCATTTCACCTGTCAGTGGTTTGAAAGTTTTGGCTGATCAGTGTATGCTACCATGCCAACGTCATTTTCAGGGACATCCCTGCTTATTCCAGCTGCACCTCTAAAGCCTTTTAACTTTTTTTTTTTAATTTGTTGCAGGCATCAAATTCAGAATGAGTGTATATTTATTAAAAAAAACAAACAAACAAAAAAAAAAACGATTATGAGTTGGAACAGTAAATATCCTGTCTTTGGACTGTATTTAATTGAATATAGGTCAAAAAGAATTGGCAGATTATTGCATTCTGTTTTAATTACAAGTTTTATACAACATCCCAGCTTGTTTGGAATTGGGGTTGTATATTATTACTTTACTTATTACTCCCTGCCAAAAGTCATTTGTTAAACTACTTGTTATATTACTTTTTTGTTGCACTCCACAAAATCGGTAATTACGTCTTGTGTACCTGCATGTGAATGCAGGGTAATCTTCAGTAAATGCAGCTAACGTTTGATAGCTTGCAAATTATTTTTTACCTGTGGATCTTCTGTTGACTGTGACCAGTGTTTTCCCAAGGATCTGTCTGAAAGACAGAGTCAGTCATAGAGATAGGAAACATTTTATCCACCACAAATCCACCCACAAGCTTCATTAATTCTTGCAGCCTGCAGCCTCTATGATTAAAATCCAGTTTTGGTTGTTAAGCCAGTGTGGAGCTACAGCCATCCCCTGTAGCTGCAGGAGCTCACCCTTAGTGGGGTGTTTTCCTGGAGCTTCATGTTGTTGTGCTGTTAGTCAAAGTAGGTGTTTCAAAAGGTTTGATGTCATGATTTTTTTTGCAGTGGGAAATGAATACAGGCATGTGATACATTTTTAGATTTCAAATCAGTAGCGAGGGGTTAGCGATTGAGAAAAGTAATATTATAAGTGAGACGTGTTTATGAGCAACACTGATTTAAACCCAATATTTAACTGAAGGAATAGTTCAACATTTTGGGACATATGCTTATTCGCTATCTTCCGAGAGTTAGATGAGAAGATTTATATCACTGTCATATTTGCATGGTAAATATGAAGCTTATTTCAGCAACTAATTAGTTTAGTTTAGCATGAAGACTGGAAACAGGAGGAAACGGTCAGCCTGCATCTGACCAAAGGTGACAAAATCTGCTTTAAGATTATGTGCTGGATTATTTTCTTGTGTTTTCGTCACCATTGGGTTACCGGGCAATAAACAGTCATTACTTTTACCAGAGACCGTTGATAAGCCAAGACAGTCCACTTTACATTGATTGGCTGTATCTGTGCCATGTGGGTTTCGCCACTGCCCCGTCCCTTTAGGAGGATAGCAGCAGCCCTTAGTCCATTCATTCCAATGGGAAAAGTGAATGTGACTACAGATAATGACTGTTTTCTTCGCCCTGTAGTTATTGAAATAAACATTGGACCCATAAGCTCCAACCCCTCTAAACATTCTGACGCTGAAACTGCATTTTTTCCAGGCAGACAAGGAGAAAATCAACTTTGTTCCAGAGATTTTTCTGTTATAGCAACACGCTCCCACAAGATCTGGCAACAACTGAGGTGATCATACATTCAGCCAGCTGATATTGGACATTAAGCTAGCAGATGACAACATTTAATTTATACTGTATATAGTGTTGTATTGTTTTGAATCTGAGTTCATCCATCCACATGAAGTTTACTACACTTCCAAATGAGGTGAGGGTATGCAGGTGAGAGACGACCACACCTATGGAGGAAACCGGAAGTGTATACCATTGTGTACCACCGGTACAGCTTGTAATGCGGTATCATTTGTTATACACTATCTTTGCTTGTATCTGAAAAGCCTTAACTTAGAATGGAAGTACAGAGTGTTGTTGCTATGGAGACAGTACACCATCTCATCTAGTCATATTGTTTTAAAGTGGCAGGTTTTCAAAACACTTCAAGTTGTTGCAAGTTTCAACTTTAGCTCTAGAGGTGCTGGTAGGCCAGGCTTGCTATTTCACCCTGTTTCCTGTCTCTATGCTAAGCTGAGCTAACCGGCTGCTAGCTGTGACTTAATATTTACTCAAAAGATAGAGTATTGATCTTCTTATGTGACTCTCAGCCTAAAACTGAATAGGCATATTGCCCAAAATGTGTAACTATTCCTTTAACACATTTACCATCAGATTTCTTTGTGCATGTAAACATTAGCCCCGTTTGTACAGACATCATTTCGGTGCTGTTACTACCTCCATTATAACTCTGTCCCGCCATTCCACAATCATACCTTTTATACAGAACGGCGAGGTGGCATAAAGACATAATATTCCCGCCTTGATCAGACAGTGTAAAAGGGAGTTTTAGTTTAGCTACAAAGACAAACTGGACACACAATGCAATGACATCTTTGTTTATTGTATTATAGATGCTCATTTCATTTGCACACTTTTGTTTTTTTTTACATTTTATAGTGTATTTTTGTATCTTGTATCAACTCTAAGAAATTCACATTTACACAATGCATTTTACATTAGTAGGTAAGTACAGGTGACATTCCGCTTGTTCGGGAGCAGGTCCTGATCTATCTGTATCAAGTCTGTAATGATATCACAGTGAACCTCCCCATAGATTTCATGTTACGGCAGATTACATGTCTTGTCGCCTCTGAAATGGAGGTACATAATGAAACTTGCTGTACATGCAAAAACCTCTGCACAGTAGAGCTGATTCCTATTGACTAATAGCATATGTGAGTTTTAGAGTAGAAGTCTCAGGTGGCATGTATATGTTTTGTAATGCTACATGACCCTATTAGTCGCCAGTATTTATAGCATGTTTACATACAGTATGTCTTCATTGGCAACCTATTTGTCTCTCTATATAAGTGCCAGGTTTATACAGTTTGCTTGAGTCTCCAAAGTTCATCTGACTTTTGTTTACTAAAAACCTTCATTAGCTCTCAAAATATCAAAGAAATTCACATAAAATCATAAAATAAGTGAAAAAACTGCAAAAGAAAAATATATAGTCGAACTTCTGAACTTAAAGACACCTGACACTGTACACAGGCACTTGAACTGTGGTACACTCTTTGAGTGCATTCATTTTACATCTAATAAGTGCTACAAAATAACATATCCGTTAGAAAAAATACTGACTCCAAAAGTTGTAATACTATTCATAATATAAACCAACAGAAAACATAAAGACAGTTTCACAACAACAGAATGAGGGCAAACTTAAACCTTATCCTTGAATGTGTCTTGCATATTTTTCCGTTTTTAACCGGGTTGTACATTCTTACACTGTGTGTCTGACTACTTCACAAGCTGCGGGAGAAAGAGAATGAGTCAGTTCAGGGTAGATGAGTGCGCTGTTTGAGGGTCGATTGTGCCTCAGGGGTAGACGGAGTCGAGGAGTTTCTTTTCTTTAAATCAACACTCTGGTCACTCATACTGTAACAGCGTCTGTTTTAATGTCAGTGCCACAGCAAGGATCAGGATGAATCACACCAGCTCTCTCAGTAGAGGAGTGAATCATACACTGTCACTCTGTGTGTGTGTGTGTGTGTGGTCACATGTCCACAACGCATGCACACATCAACTGAGGAGCTGTGAGCAGAGAACAGCAGCGTTTTATGATTTTCCATTCATAACGCTGCAGTGATACAAGATGAATCACAAGTGAAGAGACCACAAAGTTTAATTGTCTTGAGATGTTGGTGACCGTGTGACCGATCAATGCAGCATCACACTGGATGTAATGACTCACTTTCCTTTTCTGCCTGACATTTTTTATCTATCTGTCGCTCACTAGACTCTACAAGCTCTGCTGAAAAGCAAACACATCTTACTTCTCCTTTGAAATAATAGTTTGTACACTGACTTGCTTTCTTGCATGTTTTCAGAGTTGCATGAGAAGATTGATACCACTTCTCTAGGGGTTATAGTCCAGCATTAGGGATGTCAACGGTTAACTCTGAATTGGTTATCTACCAAGAATATTTTTGACTGGTTACGCATGTCAGTCTAAAGATTAATTTTGCCACTCTTCAGTTTACTACAATGTGCAGAAGTCTGATGGGAGCTAATTTTCAGCTAGCAGCTCATTTGGCCACTGCCTCTTGTAACACTGTTCCAACCTGACAGCATTGCTGTGGAAATACGGTGGCCACCCTTCTGTCTTACCCCAGGGCTACCTGGGAGGGGACCAGAAGGTTGCCACCACGTTGCTGCAGATGTTGGGCTATTAAAAGCAAAATTAAATAAAACTGACATCCCTATGCAACATACAACCAAATGTGTTTTATACTTACTGTACAGGCCTTAGAGTGGTATCCATCTTCTCATCTAAGTCTTAGCAATAATGTGGCTAAGCATATTTTCCAAAATGTTGAACTGTGTCTTTAAATTTATCAGTGTCTGAGTCAAGTTGGATTCAGCTAACCCATATCAGTCTACACTTTCTTTTTCTCAATAAAACAGCTGCTTATAATCTGCACCTGCCTACTTACCTACTCTATCATACATCTACAGGTTGTTTACAGAAATCCTCTATGAATCTCTTGATAATCTTTAGTCACACCACGGCAAGAGGGACCCTGAGAAAGTACGTGCCCCTGCAGGAATGAACGCTAAAGCAGTGCAGTCAAACTCAGCTACAGTATACTTCTTTTACAAGATATCTATGTCGACTGCTTTTACAGTTACTGCGAGCGGCAGGAGGGAGGCAGCATAAAAGTGGTCCTCTGTGATAAAAGGTGCCACCCTGCCTTGCAGCTAAGTGCTTTTATATCACCATGGCAATATAGTAAATGTCAGTGGCCTCGGACTTAGATAAGGGATCTGTAATGTCATGCTGAGGCTTCAAAGAGGGTCGCCCCTCTGTTGTCCGCAGCGTTAATCCCAATGAGAAGTGGCTGAGCCGAGGCGAGCCGAGGGTAAATGAAGCTGAAACCCTGAGGTAATTACTACCTGCCTGTCAGGACGTCTCTCTAATGGGCCCCGTGTTGACGCGAGCGCCGCTGCCGATGCATTAGCGCCTCAGCACTGTTTATCAGACTGTATCACGCAGACAGAGCTGTACGTAAGACTGTAAGAGTGAGTTTGTGTAAGGGTGGTGGTGTCAGCAAGCTGAGGATGGTGAAAGCCTCTGAGGGGTGTCCCAATTTTCCACTCAGTAAGCGTAAAGAATGACAGATGGGATTCCTTTTTGCACATTTTTTCAGTACCAAATTTAAGCATCTGTTTAACGAGCAGCTCTGCATATTGGGTCACGAAGTGATGACGTCATTCGACGGCTTTGCTTCCCCTCAGACGTCATTGCAGTGAGTCAGCAGAGCTCCACAGTCCAGAGATGTTTCTCTCATGCTGTCTCCATAGAAGACCGTGAGGGCACCCTGCTGAATCAGCCATGTAACTGGAGCCACAAAATGAAAGCAATGCACCACAAACAGAAGACAAACATTGGGGTGTGTTACATTATAAGCATGAAAGTACTGAAATACAATCTCTGGAGGTGCTGTGAGGGGGGTCTATGTATGTGGAGAGCAGGAAGAAGCATCTCACTGAGAAAAAATAGTTGATTACCAAGCAAGCTGCACAGCAATCGACCTTTCTTCCCTTAATATGAGTCACTTGCATAAGTCAGTTCAGCCAATCTCAAACAATGACGCAAACATTTTACAAGACAACATGCCATGAAACGCGTCTGTGGTTAAATGATAAAAGAACAAGGAACTTCAGAAGAAGTTCGGGAGTGACTCACGGCTCCCCCGCTGTTTTTTGTATCGCAGATGACGGCGGGGGTCTAATAGAGTGAATCCTATGGAGAGAGACAGAGGATTATCTGAGAGTGGAACGCCACAGAGGAAGATGTGAGAGGGGAGAAAAAAAAGGCTGGTCTCTGAGGAAGAAGGTCTCTTTGATGCAAACGGAAGAGAAAGAGGAGATAATGGAAAACCTTTCTGCCTATTTACCTTTCAGGCACATATGTTTCATGGCTAGTGATTGTGGAATTAAGAGGAAATCTAAAGCTTAACAAGGGGCTGAGGAGACTAAATTGGCAGTTAGTGAGAATTATGTCAATATTAGATACTGCACTGGCATATACAATGATTATGTATCTGCAGTGGCATTAGTACAGATAGTAGTTGATATTGCCGTAGAGGTCCAGGCACACTGATTGATAGAGCTGAACTCTATATGCAGGGATGAAGAGTCAGACTGCGGCCCAAAGGTGCTGGGAGGTCCATACCGGTGAAGTCTTTGCTCTGTGGCCACTTCAGATATGAATCAGAGTCATTTTTACATTCCCATGTGGCCCCCCCTTCCCCCCTGCTTTCTTTTTGGTCCACGGTTCAAGTCCCCACTCTCTTGTCCCTGTCTTCAGCTTTGACGCCTCCTCTTCTTCCTCCGCCTCTTCCTCAGACTTCAGGGGGGGGCGTGTCAGGCTGAGGGCCGCCATCCACCCTCACCACTGTGGAGAGAAAATGAAATATGTCACGCTCCTGAAGAGGACACAGGTGATGTGTGGTGATATTTAAATCAGTGATGGTTCTTTTTTTTTGCACAATTCGCACAATTCTGCATATTCTTGTACAAACACAGTCTTCTGGTGTTTTTCACTGAGCAGCTCCACTATAGATAGTGGGAAGCCCTGTGATTAAGGGCACCTTGACTACTTAGCAGTCACGACAACATTGTGAGTCTGTGTGTGTGACCTGGAGACACCTTTAATAGCAGGAACTACCACAGAAGTCATTTTGAGTTTTCTGGCAAGTATTTAAATGTCTGTCTGGACAGATTTTGTCATCAGAATCACACAAGATGAGGTCACAAAGAAGATGGGTGTGGTCCAAGCAAGTGCAGTAGCAGTAGGGAAAGGCCGTTGCCCCTCCACTTTACGCCCCTGGCCCACAATTAAGTGGAAGATCGCTGTGTTGCAGCTGGAGTGATCCCATCATAAGATTTCTGAATGTTTTTAATTAATTTCTCAGATAGATTATAGCCTATTCACCCAAATGCTGTTAGTCCTGCATGGAAAAACTCTCCAACCCCCTGATTATCACACTTTTCCCTGCAGGGGGCCCTGTGGTGTCACTCACTCATCTAAACCTGTTAAACTGGAGTCATTAGCAAGATGAGGATGGGAGACAAATGCTCTCTTTTCCCACAAACCTCTTAACCTGTTGTCAATTGAGGGAAGCCATGGAAACGCCTCAGGAATGCAGAGGCGTTTCTGAGAGGACCCCCGAGTCCGGTGGGTGTTTTCTCGTCTTTATCAATGCATCCTTGTGCCAGGGAAGTGTAGTACAAGAGGGTTTATTTTAAAGCTCTAGAAAAGGGGGATTTTTTTTTGTGGACTTATAACGTCATACCCTCCCTCTGTTTTCATTCCTTTTCCCTTCCTAACAATCTTTTTTTCACACATTTTTCTGTGATACACTTGGATTGCTTTACACTGCCTCTTCGCTCACTGTTTCTACCCACATTGATTCTATCCAGTGACGGCACCAGTCCATAGCATTCCTCTCCCTTCCTTCCTGTTTAAACAGACAGTCTACAGGCATCAGCAGTGACAAAGAGCAGAGAGACACTGATGCTGGCCAGTGCACAGCCATCTGTAACACACACATGCTCAGGCATATGAACAGTGGCTCGCACCTGTACTTCTACCTCAGTGCAACTGTTTCATTGCACTTCATTTTGGAGGCAGCCGTGATAATACTGGCCACATGGCTGTCCGATGTTCTCAGTCCAACCTCATTCCAAGAATCAGTACAAGCTGTCTTTCACTGAACCACTTCAATCTGTTCTGAAATGTGAACTTGCAGCAAAGCTCGTCACCGACTTCTTTCTCATTCTTTCTTTTTTTAATCAGCACATTCAGGCAATCCTGATTGGACCCTGTGCCACGATAAAAGCCTTTAAATTTTGCTGATTTGATTGAATTTGAGATGGCTTCATGGTAATCACAAGAACTCCTGGGGAAAAATGAACAGACATTGGGATTGTTTTACTAATTTGAAAATATATTACTTGTTTTGTTAGTTTGCTTATCGCTCCCTGGGGCCAGTGGGACATTGCACAACTTATTTTATTACTTTTCCATTTAAATTCCCAAATTCCATGAACAGATAATGAGCAAACGGGCACAGACACATATAGGGCACCTCCACTAGAGCACCAACGCCTTCACTCGCTGTCATTTTGCATCTTCCTCAGGGGTATTGTGTAAGATACTTGTAACTCTCAAAGGCCCTGAAAGCTTATTTTCTCAGTTGGCTTCTATAATGACTGATGGGATCCTACATGGACCCAGCATTTTCTGCCAATTAGTTTTGTTTATTTAAACATAGAGATTTATGTATTTCTTTTGTCTCTGTGCTCGTCTCGCTGGTTTGAGTCACATTCGTCAGATCTGTGAACAAGCAGCAAAACATAATCTTTAATCTACGCCCCAAATGCCTCCATGTATTTTTCTTTAATTGTATTTCATTAAATTTCTTCATCTGCTGCTGTCAAACATAATAAATTGCTTCACTTGTTTGATGTAAGTTTACTGTTATCTAAAAAGGCTCTGTGTAGCGATATGTGTTACGTGTGGAAAATGATCAAAAATAGATTAAAAATAAATATTTCATCAGACTCAGCAGATTGTAAAGAATCAGGAGAAATGAATGTGATTAGGATTGGGGCTAAGTTTTGTGACTTTCCAACGAGAAATGCTTCAATAACATAAAGAAAAATCATATTTGGTGATCGTTCATTAGCCCTTCTGTCTACCCTACCCCATCTATCCAGCCATCGGAGCTTGCTAACTGTAAAAATTGTGTTGCAAACATCGACATCATTTTTTAATCTGTTATCACACTACCGTTTAATGTTCACAGTTCCCCAGATGTCATGGGACTGCAAACATGAATGTGCAAAAGGGATTTTAAGTTCTTAGTGTAGTGCCTTAGTCACTAAGCTCTGGCTTTGGCGCTCTTGAGGCCCCATGGGCGTGTGCACTGCAGGCCAGCTCCATCTCAGCCAAAAATAATGAAAAAACATTTGATTTCCATCACCTCTAAAAGAACAAAGGAAACTGATATCACTTGTGTCTCATGTTGTTGTCACCCAACAGTGATGGGAATACTTCCACATGGAGAAGTTTTATTAAAAGTCCCTAATGTGAGAAATTATGACTCATCCATCCTTTTACTGAAATTGCATTAGTAATTTTTTTTTACATGACTCAGCTATATTATTACTGTAACCTGCTGCTAGATAATGTTACACTCTGAATTTGCTGTTCAGCTCCTGCAGGTCCCCCAGGCTCTCGTCCTACTACTACCCCTCTATAACTGTTAATTGTAGTGCTGTAATAAAGATCCTCGTCCCTCAGGGTTTCTTGTAAAGCTTACTTTTTATCATAATTTCCTTGTGGCAGTGCTGTGGTACTCAAGATCATTCTTGGTTTTGAAACCAGTCTCAAGCCCACTTTGTGAAGGTCTCCTCTTAGAATCGACTGCATGTTTACTCACTCTTGTCTCGGCCTCAGTCAAAGAGGACTTGAGATTTTATTTTAAGACCGGTCAAAACCAATGCGGAGGGGATATCACTAAATTGCCTTTGCAAAAAAAAAAAGGATTGTAGAGTAAAGCTGGCAAATTGATTTTTAGCTCCTTGGTGTTTTGTTTGTATTTGTTTGCACACACCAGCAATTCACCTCTGCAATGCCTTTTGATTATTCTATCAAGACATTTCTCTTGTTACACTCATACATACACCCTTATATACACTATGTGGCAATAAAAGAGGCGAACGAAGATGAATCTTCATTTGTCTTCTGTGGGTGTTTTTATGCAAATGTGGATATTTCACAACAAATTGGGGATTGTCTTTGTTTTGCATGTTCCACATTTTATTGTACGTAGGAGTGGGACTCACACTGGTTTGGTTTTGGTCTTGACTTGGTCTTGATACACTCTGCTCTTGGTCATGACTTGATTTTGGTTGAGGTGGTCTTGATTACAACACTACCCTAATATTCCATAATTAATCACAATAATAATACAATCAGAATATCAATTCCTCATGCAACCAACTCAATCTAAAGAAAAAAAGGGTGGAGTAAACCCTTGATGTCTGGCCCACATGGGGGTAGCACACGACAGGCTGTTTTCTACATGCCTCCCTCATGACAATGGTTCATAAATACAAAAAATAGCAGCAATGCTAGTGCTACATTCTTATGCGCGTGCTCTGATTAAAAGATGTATTCTTTGATTTTTAAATAGTGGCCTCATGTAACGTTGCTACAGGCTGAATTGTTGAGTTGCTAAAGATAACAGTCGTCTATCACTACCAGTAGCAGTAGCTGCATATGAGATGTTTACGGAACATCAGCAAATTGTTGCTTTTACAGATAGTTTGCATGTGGAGTGTTTAGGGGACATTGTAATTTGCAGCTACACAATATCTGCAGAAAATAACCTGGAAACCTACACTTACGTTACCTACTAGAGAATTGTTTTAACAGGCAGGACCACTTCTTCTCTTTCTGTCCTTGAATGAATCTAATTATCTCAATAAAGTGTGAAAAAAAACTTCCTCTACTTCTGTTATATTTTCAGCAGATTTGACAGCAGGCGGAACCACTTTACAGTCATAAAAGTTGAATTTGATTAAATGTTTTGGATCATGTAAGGATCATCTTGCTTTATTCAGCGTCCATGTAAACAGTTCAGTTGGAATCTCTGATCAGAATGATTTCAATCAGACTGAAGAAATACTGTCTGCGTAACCGCAGCTACTGCCTTGTGGCTTTCAGATGAAAACTACTGATTTTATTGTTTATTTTGGTAAACAGCAGCTTATATTCATGACTTGCAGTAAGTTTTAAAGTTCTAACACTTAGATTTGTACCCGTTTTTGCCAAAATCAAGATTTCTGCAGTAACCCTTCGTCATTCGGCTCTTTGACTGACATTTGCCTTGACTCCACTCCATGTAGACTGTGAGGTCAAACACAGGACAGGGATGCACGGATGGGCCATGTGAGTGAGGGCTTAGAGTCTTGTTTAAATTTTAAACACATCCAATATGCACGAGTCAGAGGGGGAAGCAGACAGCAAAAGAGGTTGCGTAGGGGGGCAGGGAGGGGAGGGACGCAGCACAGATAGACGGCTCTTTTTAATGGAGATGAGCAGACAGAAATGAGGCCGAGCGCTCTTCATGTCAGAGCTCTCACCCCTCACCAGTGACTCATGCAGGGAATACCCTCTCTGAATGTTGTCAGTCAAAACAAGGGACATTTTCATTGCTCTATTTCTCTTTTAAAGGCTTATTGGACTTGTTTTGACTGGAGGTGTTCCCATTATTTTAGCCGGCAGTAAAATATGGTTCACTGGCAACAGGAAACCCCCTGCGATTATCATGGATTTATTGTGCATATTCTCACCCTCTCGCGTACTTTAACAGAACCAGTTGGTTGTGAAAGAGCCAACGGCCCCCAGCACGAGAGAATTGCTGCCTTTTTTAATGGCTTCCGCACCCGCAGACGGTGCTAATGCCAATTAGCACGTGCTAAACGCTGGCACTGGATCAGATTCTGAAAGGCGGTGAGACCAGGCCTGGATCCCGTCTCGTAACACCTGCTAATGAGCCAATCAGTTAGAGAGGCGACAGGGTTAACAGGCCAGTCATCTTCTCAATGAACCAATCCCAAACTGTTCCTCCAAAAGAAATTCCTTCTTTTCTTCGACATGCAGCAGGCTTTGCATTTGTTGAGTGGGAGAATGGAAAGAGGGACTCAAACAAAACACAAAAACAAAATAAGCTTTTCCCAAGCCTCATTAGAATGTAATGGGTATCCCAGAAAGGACACAGTGATGTGGATTGTTTAAGGGAGGATTTATCAGCTGTTTGGCTTGTTAGCACATTATTATCCCCGTATTACCATTTTGGGGGCTTTACCATAATTCACAATAAGACTAGGACGGAAATATATGAGATCCTGAGAGAGAGAACGTCTGGGAGAGAAGCATGAATGACTGAATGAATAACAAGATCATGACTGAACTTAAGACTCTCAGGTTTTTGTGTATAGATCGAGAGAGAGTGCTGGTTTCATCTCTTTAATGTAAGTGCTATTTGAGTATTGAAGGAAGGTAGACTGCTCTGAGGTCACATCTCATTCCTGCAGCACTTGCTTTTATTCGCCAAGCTGTTTAAAGGTTATCCTCTTTTGGTAGCCATTCAAAATGCACCTATGCATCTAGTGTCATCTTTTGTGTTTGTACCCAGTCTTGGGAAGTGAGTGGAATCTCCAGATCGCATGCATTGCCTACTTAAGGATTTAAAGAAAGTGTAACTGGGTGAAGAGAGCAAATGAATACTTCAACAGCGTATTTTAAGGGATGCTAATAAGTCTGACATTTGAATGTTAATAAACAATTCACCAATTCTTCTCTCTTCTGTTAAAGTATGATACTGGTGACAATTTTTTTTACTGACAACAAATACCATTAAAAGAGCAAAACAACACAGTTATCCGACTAACAAGTATTATCTTTGTAGCTGAAACCTGTTAGAACTTGTTTCTCTTTGCTGCAAATCTCCACTGTTGTCGAAAAAATATTAAAAACTTTTTTTTTTTTCTAATTAACTCTACATGTACATTCATGCCTTCTGTCAATCACTGTCTATTGTGGGCTAACGTTAACCAGTCCGATCAAGTTGAGCCAGTTGGTTAAGCTAATTAAGCTCTTGCTGAAGCAAGTCGGAAGATGAGCGAAAGCATGGGGCTGTTGGCAATGTCAACATTTTCCTCAGACATTATAAAATTACAAAGAAAAACTCTATACAACTATAAAAAAAAAAATTTATTTACTATCCACCAAACAGTTCATGGTCTGAAAAGGTCAGCAAATGCATCACAACTCATGTACAATCATATGGACTCACACCCTGTTTGAAGGCAGCAATACTCTCCAGTCCTGATATAACCGACGCCATATCAGCACGCATTAAAGCCTGCCTTATCATTTAAAAACAAATATATGAATAATTACAAGAGATTGGGATGTTGAGCACATTATCTTTTCACTAATAACTGGAAAAAGCAATAAAACCAAACAATGTGTTTCTGCCTCTCGATGCACTGCACTGAAAGAAGTATATTAAGCTCATGGTAAATTGCTTTATAATAGATCAGTAAAGTGCATAATGTTGTTTCTATCCCTTCAAGCCAGACATGATCTACTGAGTTAATCTCACAAAACCTTTTAGGTTTTGTCTGGCTTGCAAGACTACGTGGCAAAGGCTGTCCCACACACATGCACCCAAAATACTTCATGACTCAGAGAGAGACAAATATAGATACAGAAAGTGGTAAGAGTAGTAAAGGCAAATATAGTTCACACACATGCAGCTCCGTGCTTTCCTCATACATTACACTTCTAATATGTGCTGTACACTAAGATAGAAACTGTGTCAAACGTCTGTCGGCAGTATTTTTTTAGCTTCATATTGATGCTACACCTCAGTATTTGTGATAAGGAGGCATAAAGCTAAACTCACACATTATGCAGTCAAGCTAAATGTGTCAAATGTTCAGTACACGCCTTGCATTCGTGTTACTACAGGACCTCAATCATTATTTCTACATTCCTGCAGTGTAATACATCATGCATGGAAGATTTGGCCTCACCTATCTGCTCTTGGCAGCTTAGTCCTGCTCCTAGGTGATATATTGTTTTGATCTCTCTTTTGCTCTGAGGTAAAAAGGCTTTCACACTGCTAGAAAACCACCACACGCAAAATCTCAGCAGAGTATCTTGACGTAATCGATAATGACAGCTAGAATATCACGGTGTGAAGGAGGAATGTATTCAGACTTGGAGGAGTGTCTTTCGTTAAGTTCGAGTTTCTGTGGTGAATATTAAGTCGTGGGTTGGAGCCAGGAATCACATGTGTTATTTGATGCTAGGAGTAAGAAATATGACAGTATTTTCCTTATATCTATATTTACTCAGTGGCCATTTAATTAGGTACACCTGAACAATTTATTGCAATCCAATACAACGCCCATGCCATGACATCTATCTTTATGAAGCTCATAATCTTCGATTTTTTATGTATTTGTCAGAAATGTGTGAATTCAGTTACATGTTTATTACTGAAGTCATAGTTAAAATGAGAAACACTGTTGCTAACTATGTCCTCAGGGCAAAAACATGTAATTTAATGACAGTGTTAAAAACACTGAACATTATAGACATCATAAAAGTAGACTTTTATGGCAGAACAGTTGTATTTGATTGCATTGGCCTGTACAGGTGTACCTAATAAAGTGAACACTGACTGCATATCACATAATGCCAAGTGTATGGCACAGTGTCGTCTTTAAATGTCTTATGCCGTAAAGCCCTTTGAAGTAAATTTGTGATATACTGGGCTATATGAATAATGCTATAAAGATAAGAAAAACAAAATGGTTTTTCAATGATCACAAAACCAGTAAAAACTGATACACTACTATAATATAGGATTGTCGCCCAGCCCTAATTAATGCCCTGGCTCCATCGTGACAAGACTAACCACTAAATCAGAGAGTGAGTTTTAGTCTTACCTATCTGTTCCTGTGTGCGTGAGTGTGAGGGCTGGGCCTGGACTTCAGCCTGGGCCTGCTGCTGCTGCTGCTGCTGCTGCTGCTGCTGCTGCTGTTCCTGCAGACTCTGACTGTCCACCGAGATGCCGCTGTCGCTGTGTAGCTTCTCTCCCTCCGGCGTCACCATCTGGTTGTTCGTCGCCGCGCGGTTATTAGCTGCCTGCTTGTTCTGCTTGCAGCTATTCCACCTGTGGAGAAGTAGCATGTCAGAGGAAGATAACGCTCTGATTGATATGATACAGTCATGTGATGCTGTCTGAGTTTTAGACATTTGGATTTTTTGCTTATTCAAGGAAAGATGCTGACCCTTTCTTTTTAGTCTTTCCAAGACCAAACACAAGATGCAATCGTTAGCTAACTAGTTACAGTCACACTTGTATCTATTTTTTAATCTAATTTTTTAACTGCAGGAGCTGGGGAAACATGAGCCTAATAACTGATAATAGACCAGCTTCGTTGAATGACTTGGGGAAATTAAATTATCACTCTAGCAGGACCAGCCAACATCATCAGTGATAGCACCATGTTTGCCAAACACACCAGTTAGTCTTCATCCTAAAAGCCTTTTCTCTTGACTTCAAAAGTGAAATAGCCCGGTCTCACTCCGAAGTCGTCGAAATCCGAAAACGTCGGCATGATGCGTGACTGGTTTGCGTCCTGTAAGATTCTACAGCTAAACCCTGTTCATTTATCCTAAACCTATCCACATGTATTTGTTGCCTAATCCCAACCACGTTTTTGTTGTTGAACAAAATAAAAAGTCAATTTACGGTGTTGTACCGATGTAAATTTCCTGCAAAAAACAAAGTGTATCTTGAAAGAAGTCAATGCACGTAACAGGCAGAACTTGACAAGGTGTCCCAGAACTTCTACAACCAACGCGCCCCAGGTACCTTGCACATCATATGGAGACGTGGAAAGTCCATGACCAAACATCAATATGTGACAAGGTTGGAGTGAGAATGTGTTGAGTTAAAACATAATGTTTGAAAATAAGAATATACATATGGAAGCAAGTAAGCAGCCAAACAGGCCTATAATAGAATAAAATCACAGTCTAATGTTTTCTTTCTTGCACTATTGTTTAAGTGCCATAGCAATCAAACCATTCAAATGTTTTGTTATGGATTTTTTTGGACATAATCAAGCAAAGTTTTAATGCTTCTGATTATGCGCAATGTGCCAATGTACAAATGAGCATATGACATCATCAGGCGACCTTTAGCAACTTTTGGAGCTAGCTACTTTTAGCGGTAAAGACTTTGCTACACTGTTTACATGTCTCCTACAGAGATTATCAGCCAGTAAGGATGCTAACTTTCAGCTGGGAAACGCAGCATTACCTCAGTCTGTTAACACAGTATCATGTTTTTGGCCATTAAGAGCTCATTTGAAGACCATTTTTACGCCATTTTTATAAACGAGTGAGCTTTAAACATTATAAATTTAGGTGGAGACAGCGTTTTCAGCCCACTGATGGAGATGACGTTAGTTTAATTGGCTAGCTGGCTAAAACTGATAAAATTCAAGTGGAAGTTGGCATCATCAAGAGACGCCCACTAGAAATGAGGAACCTGCTTTTGTTTATACCACTATCTGAAATCAAAAAGCTATTGTCTCAGAAATGTCTCTGAATTTCAGTGGTTAATTGTTATCACTGTAAGCTGCGTATGTGCAGCTTATCTGCCTGCAAATATAAAACTATAATGAGATGCTTATAAGACGTTTAAAAAAACATGAAAAAGCTTAACAATTCCCTGCTGATGCTTCTCTTAAGAAGATGAATGACTCATAAATCAATGATTAAAATATTCATGAGGTATTGAGTGGTACACTACAGTTAACACCTCCAAGTGTTTACTTATAAAATATTGGATGTTAAAGAAACTCACATAATTTGAAGTCTGTTTTCTGCATAACAATAAGTACATGAGGATTATTACCCAGATGTGTGCATGACTCTGCTGATAAATCTGGCACTCAGATTTCCCCTGGTTGGCACTTTTCAAACAATCAATGCCACTAATGAGCTTGTTTACTTGCTTCAGATGTGTTTCAGCCAGGCTTGTATCTATCCGTATGAGTGCTTGCATTTGTGGTTGCGTGTCCTCATTAATGTGTTTGTGTGTGTGACCTCTGTAATGCATTAAGTGTTGTGACCTCCTATTTGTTTTTTAGAACACTCAATTGAGGTACATTTGAGTGATTCTCTAGAAACATGTCAAAACCTCTTTGACCATGGCAGCCTGAATATTTCACCAGCCACCTTCCATCCATTCTTTAGCCCGGGGCAACATCTGCCCCTCTTTCCAACACCACTCACCACACCACACCACTATCTCCATCACCCTCTTTGTCCTAGATTATCTCATGGCTGAGGTGCAAAATTGTGCTAATGTCTTTAACCACAAAGCAGCTTTTTGTCTTGTTTTTTTCTACCAGCTGACCTCTTAAAAACGATGTAGGCCACGAGGCCCACCACCACGGCAGCCAGGATGGAGCAGTAGATGGGGATGAGGTTTTCGTTGAGGCCGTGGCCGAGGAAGCGAGGAGAGCCGGCGCTGGATGTAGTCGTCTCTCCTGGCATCGGGCTGACGGAGCCATCAGGGAGGAAGTCATTGGTGTAGGTGGATGGAGACGGATCAGAAGTGGGGGGGAAATATGTCGGGAGGAGAGGATCTGTGTGGGAGAAAAAGGAGCATTTGTGAGAAAATATACGCCTAGATACGCCTAGAATTAAGTCTATATCCAGCTCGAGCGAGCAGCTCTGTGAGGCATTAGTGCTGTGATCGCATCACCATGCTAACATGCTAACATGAACAATGCTGTACATAAAAGCAGTATATGTGTATTGTAGTGTAGAAATACTGTGGTAAAGTTCCTCTTAAGTAAAAGTATAAAAGTATTAGCATCAAAATATGCTTAAAGTACCAAAAGTAAAAGTATCAATTATGCAGAATGGCCCAAAATAATTTATATTATTCTACTGGATGATGATTATTGATGCATTAATAAGTATATTCCTTAATGTTACAGCTGGTAAAGGCAGAGGTAATGTTAATTACTCGCTGGTTAGCTTTTTTAATTCAGTCTTTTTCTTGTCTTGTAGGGCTGTACCTGATTTAGAATTATATCTGTCTATTCAAATTTGGCCATATATGAGTAATATTCAAGGATTCGAAGTACACTGCACAGCACCCTGACTTGCAAAAAACGGCCGCTTGACTTGAAGCAATTTCAGTTAACTGAAGGGTCACAGACTGACGATTTGAATCTCTGACTTTCAAGGGGCTGCCCTATATCTTGACTTTTTTACAAATCAAACATGCTAAATATTGACCTAAATTTTTAGTCTTTGGTCACGCAAATATTGACGTTCAGTGACTTTAACATCCAAAAGTTCACCTGTCATTCCCACAATCTCTTACCACTAAAAAAGCGTTTGTTTACAAAAACAGTTTATCTTTATAGATTATATTAATGCCATCTTGACAAGAATGTCGACATATGTTAATCTTGTGTTTCTAGAATTATGTTCTTTGGTTGACATGTAAGGAATTGTTAATATGTCATATTTCGTAGAGGGAGTTTGGTGTTATGTTTTCTACCGCAAGTAGGTGAGAAATAATCTAAAAAAAAAATCTAGTTGTAGTCTTGCAAATATAGTGACCCTGTTACGTTCCTAGTCTTTGTAAAATCTTAGTCTGTGATTAAAAGCTCACATTGTCTTTAGATGTGAAAGAATGTACGACATTAGTCTTTTAGAAGAATTTTCAAAGTCTTCTAGTGTATGCTAGGCATACGTTTTCTCTTATAATTATACATCATCAATTTGTTTGATAATTATACTTTGTATTTATAATCTGAATCTGTAGCAGAAAATGAAAACACCCTTGTAAAGTACATGTACCTCAGAACTGTACTAAAGTACAGCACTTGAGTTAATGTTTTTAGTTATGTTCCTCCAGAGGCTGTTTGCCAGGTATGTTTATCATGATCAGCATCTAAGTTTAGTGTGCTTGCATGTTAACATTTGCTAATCAGCACTAAAAATACAAAGTACAGCTGAGGCATCATTAGGGTAATCCTTTGGTTACCATAAATATGCGTACTAGGGTTTCAATCCAGCCAGTAGTTGTTGAGATATTTCAGTCTGGACCAATGTGTTGGAGCAGCTGATCATCCACAGAGCCATGCCACCAGCATGGCTAAAAAGAAATCCCATCATGACGAGACACTTTCAGATCTTCTCTGAGAGCTTGTTTGTTGGGGTGTAGTTACTAAGTCCCCAGCCAGATGTCTGATACACTGCACACATGCGGCAGCTGCTTCTGATAGACAGATGGGTTCTGGCTGAGTTGCTGTGCGCAGAATAAAAAGGAATGTTCCCCAATGAGTTTAGTGGGGGCAAATATCTGTCACCCACCAGCCCACCCTACACCAGGCCTGGCCCGGCACACCAGGTCTCTTCTCACCACGTCCCCATCAATGTGATCTCAGCACATCGCCCAACATTAAGGCCATATGGATCTGCGTAGAACAAAGTCCCGGGGCTTGAGGGAGGTCATCACTTTGAGTGTAGCCTTTGCTGAGGCCAGAGAGGCAGGAAGACTCTGTGCTACTGGATGGGTCTGGTTTCTATCATAGCAAAGCCTGGAAAGCAGAGTCATTTTCATAAATTGTCCTATTTCCTCTTTCTTTGTGAGCTCCATTAATGATTCAGTGTAATTTCCCATGCCGCAGCAGCACCGTGCCCACTCTGATAGGCATGACTTGTCCGGAAAACACAGTTCATCCATCAAATCTCTCCTACAAGTCCTGTCATATTATACTTGTGTTTTGAAAAGCAGCTAACACTGCAGCGATTCTGTCAGATGGTGGAAAGGCTCAGAGAGTAGGCTGCAGATTATTCCCTCCCTCAGGGTACAGTACAGCAGGCCAAGGAGGAAGAGGGCCTGTCCAGCCAAAACCAAAAACTCCTCTGAGCTCAGCGGCCTGTTGGGGATGGAGAATGTGCAGCCTGGTTCAGATCTGAGCCTGTAATTCCCAGCAGAACCTCAGGCTGCTCCTCATTAGCTTCGTACTGGCGCTCACAGGATTAACCCCGTGGAGACCCCTGAGGCTTCCTTCAAGGCCAAAGACTGAGTCGCTCTATTCCAAATATTTTAGGGGTCGTCCTACTTCACAATTGTTCCGTTTCTTAGGGGTTTAACTCTAAAGTGCGATGGATAAACCTGATACAGTGATTACAGAAGGGATCCAGATTACCAACTGATTTCCATGTATTGTACGTAGTTTCCACTCTTAACTGCTGTCAGTATCTTAATTACTCACACCAACAACATATTTTATCACTTTTTTCAATCTACAGCCTTCTTCAAAAGCAAGTTTAAATTTACTGTATAGACATTACTTTCATTTCTTAAATCATGGCTGTAATTTAAAAAAGTTATCTACTTGAGAAATGGCTCAAAGGATCAGTTCTCTTAAATAACAAAAATACTTATTTTCTCATTTATTTCCAGTGGCATCTAGGCTATCGCTGCAGATACTCTTCATTTTATTTGCACAGGGTTTTCAGAGATATCCACTTCTCGAATTTCTGCCTCTACCTCAATTCACTGGAGGTGAATAAAATTCCATTTGTGCTGCTCACAGGATTGAAAAATTACATTTTAATAATTCAACAGCTGTGTGTCTTTCCAGAAACACTGTCCTTTTTACTCCAGCTAACCCACAGACCGTGCTGTCAAGAAGTTTTCATTGGAACTACTTTGAACAGAAGAAATACTCTGTATGAAAACTGCTGACATTGTTTTCTGCTCATGTAGGCTGCTGTAGATTTTTTTTTTAAAATGTCATTTTCATTGCTTTTAGCACCACATTTTTCACTTACCTCCACTGTATCGAGGTGACGGCATGAATCTTAGAGACAGACATCTCAAAAACTGGATGAGTAAACCCAAAATAACTTCCAAAAAAGTTATTGTCATGACGTTACAGAGTTGCCAGCTCATTTTTGTACATGATGGCATCCACCTTCTGTTTCTCAGCATTACTATTAGCAGTGTCAGACCTACAGTAGCACATTCAGCACCCTTAAACTTATTATTATTTTTTATGTATCTATTAGCAACCAGAACAAGTTCTAATGAGAAATTGCAACAATTAAACAACTTGGCTAACAAGCAATAATATAAATAACAAAGTATGGTATGTGCAAATTTGCAAATTGCATTGTTTTCTTGTTTTTGTTTTGCGCTCCACATGATTTCTGCTTCCATTTTCCCTTACTTTGATGCTGTCCACATACACTACATTCCATCGTTTCCCTTATGTGCAATTTCTTTAATGTCAAAAAGAAGGGGGGGGGGCACCATCTCTTACAGGGTCTTTCTTTAGGCGGCTGCATATGTCATCTATTAATAGGATCATCTGCCACCAACTGTCGGTGTTTGCTGAATGTTTGTACCAAGCAGAAAACCAGATTGTCATGTAGGAAGCAGAATTAGTGTCCCATCTTGATTTAAATGTTTAAATAATGGAGTGTATTCCTTTAAATTAAGAATTTTTGGGTCGGGTGAATTTTATCAAGTCACTGATGTGAGCATTGATGTGGTCAGATGGCAGGAAGAAGAAACTCAGTGGACCATCACGGACACAGGCTGTCTACAAATATATTCTCTTTTCATCGGCATGGCAGATAGTCAAGTTTCTCCGCATTGATTTGTTGCATAATTTACACACGGATACTTGCTTTAATAGTCCAATGGGACATTGATGGGCAACTTATGTGGACATATTTAAAAAACTTCTGCTGGACATTAAGTCTCCATGTTGGTCTCTCTGTCTGCACAGTGATGACGGGGCATTCCTGCCTCCCATGGGGGGGATTGGTTTACTGAAGTGGTAGAAAGTGTCTTTCACGGACAGAAAAATACAGCACATGTGCGTGCCATACTTAGAAACACAGAAATAATGCAGAGGCCTATTTAAAGCGCTGCTATTGATTCGGCTCTGTCTAAAAGGAGGGAGCGCTCAGAGGAGTGGAACACGGGTGTCTGTATTACACGCATTTCTTGACCTTTCCCGGGATGTAGTCAGGTTTCCTCAGCTCCGCCATACATCACCCTGCTAATGCAGGGCTGGCTAATGGTATTAGCAATGCAACACGAGCTCGCAAATAGAATAAATTTTCAATGGGAAGGTGTGAAAGTGAGTGAGAGTGTGCAGACGATCTGGCATTATATAGTTTGTCAAAGAAGCCTTTCCTTTACCACACTGGGCTATTATTCATCCTGCATAGCACTTAGTGCCTTTCTTTGGTGCAATGACTGTTCTCTTCATGCAGATGTATGTATGCATCACTCGCACCTCAGGACTCGGCGTAAATTGCCTTTCTCATTCTGAGCCAAGATGACAGTCCTCCTGGGAATCTGCCTCACACAAAACTGACTCAACACAGAGCTACAGATTAAGTACAGTATACTACGTCTTTATCGTAACTCCCCCTCTTTCCCTCTATTTCTCAGGGCTGATGTAGAAAACACGACTGGCGGTAGACCAAAGGATAAACCTGGGGCTCCAGAGGCTGCATACCTCAGCTGGAACAGAATGGGAGCTTAAAGGCGGCGGTGGAGCTTTAACAATTTCATTTTGGCTTCAGTGGGTTTAAAACACTCATGAAACAAAATAAAACTAGCCCGGGATTTTATGAGCGTGGGGCTGTGTGCGCAGGGAGATGTGTTTATTGGCGGGGTGTGGACGAGGGGGGGGGAGAAAAAAAAGATTTAATTTTTATGAGCCATTGAGGTCTTTATGGTGAAGTTAACCCCAGGGTCTTGTGCAGAGGTTGGTGTCTTGGCTTCTGCCAGTTCAGGGTGGAGATGAGCAACTATCAGGCGCAGCACATGTACAATGACCTCTTTATCAGCCGCCAAACACTCCCCGTCTCTCAGCTCGGGCTCTATCTCAATCCTACCCTGTGTTTGTCGCCGGACGCGCACACATCCATCACACACACATACTACAAATTATTCAAGTGAGCGCTCTGTCTTCTATTAGGGAGGGTTAATAGGGAGAGCGGAGGGGAGGGCAGACAGAGAGGCAGAGTGTTAGGAGAGAGTGAGGAGGGGGTGCAGATGAACAGAGGAGCTGCTGTAAAGTGCTCTGATTAGCAGGAGTAATTATACTGCAGCGGTGAAGGCGCTGAATGCACACTGGCCACCTTCCACCGTTCCGCTAGCCCAGCCACTCGAGGGCCACTGTGGGAAGAGATAGAGAGAGCAAATGAAGGGGGGAGGGGGGAGAGAGATGAGCGGGGTAATGAAGAGAAGTCTGGCTTTATCTTTTTTTTTTTTTTTAATCATCTGCTCTTCCTTTCTCTCGAGGACAAACTCTCAAACCCAACGCAAATCTTCTCAACTGGAGATTGAGCAGCACCTTTTGGGAAAAGCCCCGCCAAGGCCAAATGGACAGAGACCTTCGATAAAAGACGCAGGAGGTGTTTTCAATTTTCACATCAAAGATGGTTCACACATGTCCGGAGTTTAATGAAAAATGCACAAGTTAAAGCGCACTTGGCAAGAGGAGGGAAGAGCGTGCATGTGCCGAGTTAGCCTGCTATCAGCTGTATTGATTTTGGATGCTCATAAAAAGTGTTTGTGTGTCTCAATCTGGAGAAGACTAAGCTGGTGTGCATGTGTGTGTGTGTGTGTGTCCTGCAGTCGAGTGTGGGTGCTCATAGAGGTCATTCAGCGAAACCTGAGCATGAGCAGAAGAAATCCCAGGACTCGAATCGACCCCCTCAGCATAGAATACCAGCACAGCACATATGCTGCAGCCCTCTCTGTCTGTTTTCATCTCTATTTCCTTCTCTCGCTCTCTCTCTGTCTCTGTCATTGTATCATGTAATTGACACTTGGTGACAGCTGGATATGAAGTGGGGGTTTAGGGATTTTAAAAAATACCCCGATCTTATCTTGGGGGAGAGAGAGACAGCAGGATAGGAATTAAAAAATATTTCCCTCACATAAAAAAAATACACAAACAGGATGAGAATCCCAGCGAGGCTGCTTCCTGTTTGCTGCAGAAAACATATCTGACTGCATCATAGACCACCATGGAGGGCCTGGAAACATCATCATCACCACATGTGACTGCTGCTGTTACCCACAGGCCCACTGGTGCTCCATGACAGGGCTCTCCTTTCAAACAGACGTCCCACAAGGTCACTTATCGTGCCATTTCTGTGGCAACCGTTGCTGCTGCTACAGTACTATCACTTAGGACAAGGAGGGTCAAAGGTGAGATCAGCTGCATGGGTGGGCGCTAAATGGGCAGCAAAAGGCTCTGTTGTCGCCTACTATACGTCAGATATGCACAGTGGATATTCTGCATGTTTTAGGGGACATAGGGTGCAGTTTGTTTTGATGGCTGGCAGTCCTGTGACCCTCAGAGTGGACATATCTTGCCCCTTGACTAGACCGCATTACTCTGCAGTGTCAGACTTGGTTAGATACATGTGGAATTTGGGGTCTGATGAAAAAATAAGGCAGAATTTGCAAGATGCAGGGAAAACAGTCATTCTTGGCATCTCACCATTTGGAATCTGGTTTGCACATTTGCTTCCAGGACTTCGACAGAGGTTCCAACTTCAAACTCATGGCTTGATTCAGACAGTTTGAATACTGCAGGATTTTTTTTTTCTCATGACCTTGCTTCTATTCTGTAAACAAAAATCAACAAAGCTGAACTTTGATCTTAACTTGAGGTGGCACAGATGTGGACATCATCTGGTCTAATGATCATTTGTTTTTGTTGCGTCATCTTCCTACCACACTCAATCATGTAGAACTGTAAACAAGACTGAGTCTACAGACATGCTAACAGCTGTGAGGCTGTAAATAGGCACAGCAGTGCTATGACATAAATGCTAACATCAGCATGCTAGTATGCTCACAGTGAATGCTTATGGTGCCTATTTTATTTGCACCGGGAAGTTGGAATTTCAGAGTTCTCAATTGGAAATTACAAATGGAACGCCCCCTGAAATTGAATTTCAGTCAGAGGAACCTCAACCCTGACCTCAAAATTCAATGTGGCTGTACTGCGCATCAGTAGTAGTGAAAGCTGTAGTAATATACATTACCTATTTGGTAACCTACCCATCTACCTACTAGTGCATTCTTCGCATTAACTACTACTGTTGCTTACAAAAAATACAGAATAATACATTGTTATCGAGTGGTATTGCAAGCCTTGTTTCACTCCGAAGTCGTCTAAATCCAGCGCTTGGGCAGTGATATGCGGCATCAGACATTAACGAAAAAGGCGCCCTTTAACTTCGGCATGATACGCAGCTGGTTGCCGTCATAGTTTTAACGGTGCCCAGCGGCATCATGGTGGAAATGCTGGTGGGACAAGGACGAAAGTTAAGGCAGCAAAAGTCCAAATGGGGCAGGTGGAGTGGTGGTGGATGGGTCCAACAAACACCAACTTTCACCTGGGAGAGCACTGTTTACATCCCATAAGATTGTAACGCCAAACCCTCTTCTTTTTTCCTAAATCTAACCACTTGCTTTTGTTTCCTAAACCCAACCATGTGTTTTGTTTCTGAAACCGAACCATGTGTGTTTGTTGTTGAAGGAATAAAATGTCATGTGTTGGACAGACATAGTAGGTTTATTTTGAAAGAGACTGTATGTAAATTTCCTGTTTTTCTTGAAAGAAGAGAACTCGACTTCCCAGAGCGTCAACAACCAATGCACCCAGGGTACCTTGCACATCACATGCGGACATGGAAAGTCCATGACCAAAACGTCAATATGTGACGAGGTTGGAGTGAGAATGTGTTGGAATTGCTAATGCTGGCTAACCTGGCTTGAACTGGTATTGCTAACAGCATCTTGGTTTTATAACTACTTGTAGTGGAATGTGATAAACTCAGTGTGACATCATGCCCAGCTCCAACCTCCGACCTCCAAGGTAGATGGAACACAGCATTACAAGCTGATGTTCATTAGGTTTAATGTTTAGTATCTTCACCATCTTAATTGAGGATGTTAGCATGCAAATATTGGCTAACTGGCACAAACCACAAAGTGCAGCTGAATGTTATTGCTTTGGTCATGAATCAAAGTTTTGGACAAATTCAAATTTTGATCTGATGATGGTAGTAGATGAAAGGTTGGGGTCACCAAAGTTATTACAATTTATGTAAACTGTAACATGAAAGTCTGTGCCAAAAGTCATGGCAATCCGTCTAATAGTTGTTGAAATACTTGAACATGAACAGAGATACAGCCTGACATTGCCATCATTCATCGTGGTTAAAAACATATCTCCACTTTTGCTGGAAGAACATCACCAGCTTCATCCTTTTTTGTGCCCTGTTGTAGATAAATGCAGCAGATTTCTTGCAAAACTTGACCTGGTGGCACACGATTTAAAATGCAGAGCCAGGCAGAGGCCAAGGTTTTGTTTGTGTTAAAAATAACTGTGTTGATGATTTATTGATGATAAATGTGGTACCTTTGGTGGTGTTTGGTACACGTAGCAGGAGAGGTAAGTCTTCGTCTATGTTATTAGCCCTTCTTCCACCTCATCTACCACTCCTGCTCTTATCTCTCCGTAGTCTATTTCTCTGCTGCCTGTCAGTGCTATTACAGTCTATTAAAAAAGGAATTTACACCCTCCACACCATGCTAACACATCCTCTGTACTGAAACAGGGTGTTGACAGGTTTTTGAGGTTCATTAACTTGGTGGACCCAAATACCTACCAGCGTCTGAGGCCATGAAATCCCAACCAAATCAGCCTTAGCAAGAGAAATATTGCAGCTCAAGTATAAAGCCCAACATTCATATCAGAGGCCGCTATTGAGATGTTCATTTAAAAATTATAATGCACACAGGAGATCGATAAATGCCCTACATTAGCAAGTGCTCCTGCTATTAAGTGCTTTTCTTAGAAGCATTTAATCATTCCACAACGTTAAGTGCCTCTTCGGTCAAAGTTTGCATTAAAAAAACTCACATGAAAAGAAAAGAGCTTTTCCAGGGAGCAGAACACGACCACAGACTTCCTCTGAAATCAGGGTCTGATGTTGGGAAAAGGTCATTTTGTTGCGACTGCTGAAGATGTCGAGTTTTACCTTACACTCCTCACTTATCTGATAGTGCTTTAAAGGAAGATAGCAGATTTTTATCAAGGAAACTGAGAGCAGTGCCACCTCAGACATTTTTACCTCCAGATTTGGGCCTCGCAGCCCCCTGATGAGGTCGATTTCATGCCTCGTTCAGCCTGAGAATTTACAGCCTTCCTGGTTACAAGCTCTACTCTTGGATACAAGGAGCTTGTGTCTGGTCCTTGCATGTTGCCTTCTGCTTTGTGGGAGAGCAGATTATTCATTGTCTTTGTGTTGACACCGAAGCAGTCTTTGACCTTTTAATGCTAAAGCTTTCAACTTCCTGCCATTTGAAAACATGACAGGCGACGACCTCTGACCTCGCCTGTTCCCTCAGACACATGTGGAAGTCACTGGTAGCTGGTTTGAGAGTGATTGAGACCTGATTGAGACATATATGATGGCTCCAACACAGCTTTGAAATTCCTGAGTGTGCAGCCTCTGGTCTGTTCTTGATGGCGTTTAATGGCGCTTTCACACTAATCTGCTGTGTACTTTATTTTTGAAATCCCTTATTAAAAGAAAAGTAGTAAGCAGCTGTCTCTTCCCAATACATAAGAGTACAAGTAGCTTTGTTTTTGTTCTCGTTCTGGCTGTCAGACGTTGTTTATGACAGATGAGGTCCTGTTGCAGTCTCACCTAATAATGTTAATGACCACCTATTCCTTTGTGAGCTCTTTGTAATCACCAGAGAAAATAAATAAACCCATGATTTGTGCAGCAAAACATTATTTTAATCAGGGCTGCACCCAGTGCTTGGCCATTGCGCATTACTAGTAACTGTTACTGTAATATTACTTTCACCAGTAATGAGTATCTACAGCGAGTGGTTACAACCTTATGATGATGATGATGATGTTGCCCTACACTGGCCAAACAACCAAAGCTGGACTTCACAGTAGACAGCTGCAGGCCACAAGCAACAAAGAGCTTATGAAGCTTGTGGCTGGATATGTGATGCTCCATGTTTTAGACAGATCCCTGGGAAAATATGGTCATAGTTAACAGAGGACCGTCAGGTAAAACATAATGTGCAAGCTAACGTTAGCTTGAGCTGCACTTACTGGAGATTACCGTGGTTGGAGGTTACCAATTTTTTAGGGTGTTAGAGAAAAGTAGTATAAAGAGTAGTGTGCCAAATGGGAGGGTTAATCAATAATTGTTTGGTCAATAAAATGTGAGAAAATAATAAAAAAGGAAATTTTCATTATTTTAATTTCATTAGCCCAAGTTTTTTGTCCAACCAGCGGTTGAATACCTGAAGATATTTGGTTTACCGTCACATAAAAGGGCACAATAAAGAAAAGCAGAAAATCTGAAGAAGCAGGAAGTAGAGAATGTTTGTTGTCTTTTGCTTGGAAAAATACTGCCACGATAAATCAACTGTAGAGTAAATGCCAATTCTGTCAATTGACAGATCATTTCAGCTCTTGTTTAAATTTCCCTGGTGAGTCAACATACTGCTGATGATGCACAGTGACAGTCCCCAAAACTGTCCAATGAATGATTTACCTGTCAGTCATTTGAGTTCATGTTTACTCTTGTTTTGTAATAAGTCAGACAGCAATGCATGTTTTGTCTTGTCTTGCCTGAGTCACCTGAACTCAAAGTGTGAAAGTAAACGTGCACGATTGTCAGACTTACTATGACAGACAGAGTCGCTGTTGGGTGTGCACTCGGCCAGCTGTATCTCACTCTCCTCATCACAGATGGTGCAGGGCAGGCAGGGGTCGAGGGAGCTCTCCCGGTCAGAGAAGGTATCGTCCACGCACTCCTCACACACCGTGTCGTGATTGTGTTCACAGTGTGCATACACTCCTTGACCCACCGGGCACACCGTACACGGCTTACACTGGACGGATAATGTGTCAAAGAAGAAGTTGTAGTTGCAGACGCAGATGGCGTCGTTGGAGTCAGTGCAGGGCGTCTCCATCCGCATCAGGCCGGTACACTCAGTGCAGGGCTTGCACTGCTCTGTGAGACTGTAGTTCTCTGAGAAGGTCTCACCTGCAGGTGAGAGGACAGGTCAAAGGAGACCAGACAGAAAAGTGAGAAAGGAAACGAGAGAAAGGGCAAAGAGCAAAGGAGGTTAGAAGATGGAGAGAGAGCAGGGAATATGAGGAGGTAAACAGAAGGATAAACAGTGAGTCTAATGACATTAATCATGTTTACTGCACATTCATTAGAAGGGAGGACACATTGATCCACTGGGCTCTTAGTGATTTGTGCTCCGGGACAAGAAAGGTGCTCTTGTCGGGGAGCGAGTCAAAAGCCTGCTGTGCTCATTACGATATCGATCTCAATGTGTTTGTGCTGCGCTGAGTAAACCGCTTTAATCTCAGTCATACACACAGAGTAAAAATCAGGTGCACTGACATGCTTACACTGATGCAAGCATGATAAAGACTTGTATTTAGTATACCCAAGTGATCAAGCTATTACTCCGGTACATTTAAAGGCCTTAGAGAGTTTTCTTGAGTCATTCTGCCAAAATGTGGCATTTCTGGGATGCTTAAATAAAATTTGTTTACACTTTTTTTTGCCAATATTTCATCTAAATTACAATTTAGGATTTCCATTTAGAATTTTGATTAAAATTTAAATATTGTCTTCCTGAATCTACTGCTTTAGAGTAATCCATACAAAACAGAAATATTTGTATAAGGTTTGTATTGTTTACTAGGTCTATAACTAGGTCTTGTGATTGGTTAATACCTTATGGTTGTGCTCGTCAGCCAGTTTAGATAAAGCGAAGGAGCCTGTAGGACACACTAGTCATTGAGTTTGCATAACCCTTTTTGTTTGTTGTGTTACCATGTTTTAGAAAAATAAACTTTGATAGATTAATCGCTGACACACACAAAAATGTCAGTTAACGTTGTCATTAGCATTAGCAAGTATGCTTAGAATTAGAAGATAATGAATGCATGTGAATAAATAAAGATTGAGACTCCACAGCGATGCAAGCGGTTGAGTGAGGCTGTACTGAAATGCTAATGTCAGCATGCTCACAGTGACAATACTAGCATTCAGATGTTTGGCAGGTATAATGTTTATCATTTTCATTATCTTAGCTTAGCATGTTAGCATGCTAACATTTGCTTATTACCATAAAACACAAAGTACAGCCCAAGCTGATGGGAATCTCATTAGTTTTGGGGGCATTAAGTCATATACTCATATTAATATTGTGCAACATCATGGACCAAGGTGTAGGTTTCGTTGTAACACTGGTGAACACATTTAGTGGGGGTCTGGGGGGGCCTCCGTCAGGAAATTCTGAACGTCAAACACTTCATTTCCTGCAGTTTTATGCATCGATTTATGAAGGAAGTGTCTTCATTTATGCAAAGGAAAGCAAAATTAAGGCAGTAGGTGAGGATTCAAAATATAAAAATATAATGGCATATACTGCAGTAAGGCTTTCGGGAATTCTGTGTTGCTTTGAAATATTTAGTCTCCTGTAGATCGACTTTTCTCTTTTAATGTTATCACTGTTGAGTCAACACATGTAGGCATGGTTTGCTTTTCCATCCTCCTTTGTTGTTTGTTTGAATTCATTGATAAACCCTTGGACTTAAATAGCTCATACTTGTTTCAAGAAAAAAATCTACTACCTGCCCTATAGTCCGCTGTGCATTATGTTCTTGCTCTGCTGACAGGGTAGTATCCCCTTCAGACGGTCTGATACAGACACAGAACTCTGTTTGGGACTCTCTCTGGAGGAGACAAAGTTTTTTCTTCTTGAAACACTTCTGATCAGGCATAATAGGCGATCATCCCTTACTGAATCAATACAAGGCGTGATTTGTCCTGTATTTTTGTGCACAGAACTGTTAGAATAATAAGTATCATTGATGCCCCTTATTGTTAGACTCTAAAATGTGCCTTCTTATTCTTCCCACTTTGTATTGCAGCTGCTGCACAGTAATTTCCCTCAGTATTAATAAAGTTTTAGCATGTCTTATCTCATCGAATTAATTTAAACTTACACGTGACGGTGGCACGAGATGAAAAATCAGTGCATCACCAAAGTTATTGACTTCAGCATCTGGGGATGATAAATGTCTGCACACATAGCTGTTGAGATTTAGCAGTCAGTACCAAAGTGTCATACCAATGACATTAGTTCTGGTTTGTGTCAAACATTTGTTAAATCCTTTACAGTGTTTAGACAAATGTCCCGCAAATTGACTGTGTCCTACTCCCGGAAGGATGTTAAAAAAAAAAAAAAAAAAATCACTGCCTTTTAATCAGTGTACGTGTCCCAAAGATGCCCAATTTAAAGAACAACTTCACTGCATGATATTGATTTTGTTTAAAGGTTGTGAGCACGAGAGATAGCAGACCACAGCTGAGTTGTGGAGAACAGTGTTGAACAGAATGAGGTAAAAGCCATGCTGACTAATTGCCTTCTGCTTTTCAATTACTTCAAACACTTCAGATTTGCTCTCCAGGAACGTTTGCATCAGGAGGATTTGGAAGAGTTCATCACTGAGGATGTGATGACCTCGAATTAGTTTAGTCTTACACTGAGAGTTCCTAGGGGCTCAAAGTAATCTATTAATATTGCATGTTCATATAGAATTATTTTCAGATATAATTGGATGCCTGCTGAATTATGCATACAGTGAGGGAGAGGAGGGGAGGGGCTGTGAGTGTGTTTTAGTGGTTGAATGAGATGGGAGTGGAGTAGAGAGCCTGACAGGGAAATAAATCTACAGCTCAGATTCACTACAGAGGCAGCTTCACTGTTCTCCAAATCCCATTTTACTTTTTTTGTGGCGTGCTTAACATGAGAGCGGTCACCTTGCAAGAGCTGCAGTTCAGACAGAAACAACACAATGTGTGCCGTTTAACTCCAACCAGAGGGGCGGCAAAGTGCTGCAGGAGTTTAGCATCCATCCATCCAGCATCCAAGTTTCACAATATGAGAGTATGAGACAAGAAAGCATGTTGAAACACCCTTGTAAATTGTTAAATGACACAATGTAGCATGATGCAAGTCACCACTGGTTTTACATCTCCTTGGCAGTAAAATGTTCTCTGTCTTACAGAGAAACAATCCTTTAGGGTGGGTGCAACTGTAAATAAAGCCTCATAGCTGTGAGGATGCATGAGACTTTTTTGCGCAACTCTTATCAGCGAATGTCTGAGTGTGTGTGTGTCTATGTTTCTGTGTGTGTGTGTTTTTCATGCGAAGTGCTTAGTGAGTGTCGTGTTGAGCAACAGCATATTGTCAGTGTGAAAAGCCCTGCAGCAACGTCCCAGCACTTGCTTTGCGTTGTAAGCGGCTCTGGCAAGTAAACGCTGGCACAGACTGAAGCTCTAAACACCTTGTAAACAGCAGCGCGGCTAAGAAGCCGACGATGAAAGCTGTCACATTATACAGGCAGACTGAGCAGAGCAGACGGAGGTAATGTGGAGACAGGTAGAGAGTAGGCAGGAAGACGGATCAGAGTGGCCGCTCGATTTGCTCGGATGCATCTCGAGACTGTTTGACTCAGTGTGTGAGGGTGGTCTGGTGAACAAGACGTCCAATCCGAGTCTAAAAAACACGATTTAGAGATCAAAGTGTTGACGTACAACTGGAGAGGGGAAGGGTCGGGGGAAATGGGGCAGTCAGGGATGTAAGTGAGTTCAGTTTCCTTCTCGGATAGACACACACCATCAGATACAGTGTTTTTTCTTCTCTATCTGTCTTCACCCCTCGCTCTTATTACTGTCTGGAGGCAGAGGTGATAGAAGAGAGTGACACTGGCTGAACCCGGACAAATAACAGACCTCGGAGGTAAACGATTATTTGAATTTGTGAGCCCGAAGCCTTTGTTTTTCTTTGCAGTCAGGCTCAACTGGGCAAAGCTCTCCTCATTCATTTCAATTATCCCACAGCGCGCAGGCTAATTTTACTGTGCATGCATGAGCCCCTTTCCAGCCCTTGTGTGTGTAAACACATCTAAATGTGACCATATGCATTGAGAGGAGTGTGTGTGTGTGTTTCATTTATGTGTCAGCACTTTCATTTAGAGCTAAAAGAAGAAAGTAAAAGGCCATGGTGTATCAGGTAGAGAGTGTCGCCTTTAATAAAATATGATCCTTCTCTTAATTGCCCCCAATTGAGCAATGACCGGAGCATCTCAGCAATCAGAGTTTTCGTGTTTGGCAGTAAAAATGGACATTGGTAAAGAGAGATGCGGCTGTGTACCGGGGGGATGATGCACTTAAAATGTGCCACTTCAGCCTGTGGAGACCCCCCTCCAAACACTGATGTGTTTTGGCCCCATTAGTGTCATCAATAATGTAGCTCTGGACGGCCTTGAAACTGCCCGATGATCTCCACAATCAGCACTTTAGGTGTAAGCTTTTAGTGAGGAAGGCCATTTCTGCCACTCTACAGTGTGTCAGGGTCCATGTTTCAGCAGAGAGACCTTTTTCTTCCTGACCCTCTGCTGACTGCAGATAAATCATCAGATAAATCATCAAAATCTGCATGACAGCTTTATTTGTCTTTTTGAACATGAAACATTTTTGTGTGTAATTATCGCCCTGCTTCATTGGTCTGCTCGGCTTTCTTCTAGATTTGAAACAGGTGTTTTAGGATATTACCGAAGCTATTATTGGGAGACCAAAGGAGGGAAGTTGTAATTTAGCAATCAACAGTTGCTCTTGTATCCTGTGTTGAGCTGTTGTTTTGTTAGGATGCCATGTAGGTACAATGCTTCCTCTGAAACTGCAATAGAGGACCTGCCAGGGGAAAATCTCCATTTCCCCTTTCTTCATCCCCCATGATCCAACGTTGGAAGCGATTCTTTATGCTCTGTTTTCGCCTTTACCAGACGTGGCTGTGATTCTACTTTCTTTCCTCTTGTAGTTCCCCAGTGAGCCCCGGTCAGGTCGGCCAGCGGGGTTCTCCTTAAACGCTACGTTGACTTGTGAGGCTCTGCCTTTTGTCTCTCTGATCTTCAGTCAGTTCGCAGGGCAAGTTTTTCTGAATGGTTCACTAAGTGAGGCAGGACCGGTTGTCTTGTCTCCCATGACAACAGAGAAAAGTGGAGGAGACTGATAAATATTTCAGCGCTGCTGATGCTGGCAGTCGTCCCAAGCTGGGATCGGGAGGCCGTGGAAGAGGGGGGGTTTACTCTCACAGGAAGTGGGGAATTAAGGGGGGGCTCACGGTAAATAAAGATTCACCCATATTTACCATTGAACAGGAAATGGATGTGTTGAATTTGACTCTTCAATTATTCATTTCAGCACTTTAGAAAATGTATTCATAGCTGCAGTTTTCCAGGTAAGGTCAGTGTTTCAGCTTCTAACTTCCATAAAAATCCCACTCAGTCCTGTTTTAGTGTGTGTGCTCCTGTGGGCCTCAGGTACATTAAGATTTTATCTACTGAAACAAAAACAATATTGAAACCAATGAAAATGCATCGGCACCGGAAATTGAGTGCAACCTCCTGGGTATTTGAGCTTAATTGTTGAGTGTTTATCAGCGTTGAATACCGCTGCTGTACTGCAGAGCAAGATAATTGTTCACTGTTAGAGGCACAATAGGCTTTTCAATATGGTTTAATTAGCTGGATCAAATGAGTAAAGAAGCATTGATGTAACAGTATGCATGATGAATGAGCAGATCGTGCCCTTTGGTGCCTGGCTCTCTAATACCATTTTATCCGCTAATACAGACGATGAGTCATAGCAACAGGGAGGAGGAGGAGGGGGGGATGCTGGCTGAGAGAAGTGAGTACAGGATGGAGAAAAGAGGAGACACGACTCGAGGTGGTGGGATTCGCTGGTGGGGAGGGGTGGGGGGATGAGGGAGTGAATGAAAAAAAAAAAAAACCTTATCAGAGCTACAGTCCCCAGGGCGAGCCCACATTATAGGAAAATGGAGCTGTGGTTTACCGTCTACGCATCGTCTGCCACTGTTTACAGCAGGAATATGAAAAGGAATATGACGCGCAAGACAAACTCCTCGTGACGTCAAACTAAAGATAAAGTCCAGACGCTTGTGAGGCTGAGACGTGTTTCTCTACAGACTCCAGGCACCTCGACTCAACCAATTTCCTGCTCCGGTCTATCATACGCAACGTTTGATGATGACTATTAATTACCCTGCTCATTCTCCATCCACTGGTGTGACTGGATTTTTAACAACAGTGGTGCAAAAGCATGAGAAGTCCACTTTCTTTTGGCACAAAAACCCCATTTTTGCCAATTTCACACCACTACCTTTTCTCACACTGACTGTGTTAGAAAGAGTTGGTTTATGTGAAATTGACTCACAGTGCTTTTTTTTATTCACCCGGTGGCACTGTCGCGCTCTAGATGTAGAGAATTGGCTTTCTGCCCCTGAACCCATTGCTGAAGCTCTTGAGTCGCTCAAGGCGACGAATAAAAAATTCAAAGGGGTGAAATCAGCCAGACTTCAGATTCTTAAAACTATAACACAACGCAGAGATTAGCATCTGTTGTGCGAAGAAGTTCACAAGTTCAAGGATGATCAGAGTATCAAACTTTGTGTGGATAAAGAGCATTCCTGCCAGCCTGCAAACATTCCTCCAGAATTTAATCACTTCCCTCAGAGTGACATCCAGTTGATATTATTGTGTTTTAGTGTTAAAAGACTGTTTACATGCACCATTTGGCAGTGTTTACATGCCGCATGTGTGTGAGTGGATTAATGCAATCAATCAATGTTGAACAGAGCGTGCACTCTGAATGTGTAAACAAGACAAATTTTGTATTTCTGCTTCGTGTCAGTCACCTTAGAGTCTCAAACTGATACAATTAACAAGGTAAGAAAAGGTGCGACATTTGTCTTGTCGTACTTCTTCAGCTCCTCTTGAGCTATGCAGTGATGTTCGTGACCTATACTCCACTCTGACACGACGCCAACATCTTAAAGGGCAAAAAGAGCTGCAGGAACGTGATGCCGAAAGACGCTTGACTCAAACATAACACGTTTGCAGCATTTGCCCCTCTTCTTCTTCTCCTTCTTCTCTGAGATGTTGCGGTGTTGGCACCTCTCCCAGCTCTGGTCTGTAGAGCCAGTGCTAATGGTTCACAGCCTGAGCCGAGCTGCGAGCAAACACATTTGGACCCACTTACAAGCATCAAACATGTGAATTCCTGTCTTATTTCTCAGGACACTCGATAAAGGCAAAACAGACACTTCATACGAGTGAGTAAATTGGACAATAGGAATTTGTTTTGGCTTTACATTTGTTATGTTTGAAGTTCAGGGCCTTAGCTGCCATTAAAAGCACAGAAAATGAATGTGGATGTATAAATAAAGATGAGGCAAGTGCAGAAACTTTGCATTAATTGGGTGTGAGTGTGTGTTATGCTAGTGATGACATGCAGTTTACATGTGTATACACTGTATTTTGATTAGCCCCAGATTGAGTGTAACCCACTTATGTTTGACACAGGAAGTGGAATTTCTGTAAAGTCACGTTAAAGTATTTTGCAGCTGAAAGTTACTTCTTCAATCTATTAAAGGGTTAATTCACCCAAAACAACAAAAATAAGACTTATTTTGACCCGACCGTGAGCAGATTTCATTGGAACCACATTGTTCCAAAGATGAAAATATGTTGACAGCGATGTCTGTGCACATTGTTTGTAGAAAAGACTTTTTGTTGCTGCCACAAATGGGAATGAAAGCACAAACAGCGAAGGAAGATATCTCAAAACCTCAGAACACAAAGCTGACAAATGATGGTAAGAGCATGAGGGAATGTTTTGGTGACACTTTTCTAACAAGGACAAGCTCGTAAACATTCACTTCCGTTAATGTTTTTTCAAGTGGAAGTGAGATCATTTTACCAAAGTAAACAAATGTGTTTCTAGGATTAAACTGAATGAAGTTGCCTTTGTTTTATAAACTTTAAGGAGAAAAAGTTCTTTAAGCTGACAATGAGATTTTATTATTTGCCGATGGGGGCATTTTTCTCAAAAGAAACTTTATGTAGGTATGTAAATTAAATAACATCTGTGTTATAACTAATTGCTTTGTTAATATTTAAAAAGTAAAGTACTATAATTATCTCTGCCAGGTGTAAGCCTGGAGGGCTGTGTTTAGTTTGTGTGTGTGTGAGTGTGTGTGCAGCTAACCTAGCAAACTGCTAGACCAATCAGCCTAATAGCCTTATATTTTGTGTGCACATTTATGACTCTGTGTTCAAGGACCTCTCATGGTTGTGGGGGGGTGCAAGTTTCCTGGACATCATTTAAAATGCAAAACAACAAGCTTTACCTTGTCTGTTGCAGGTCACAGTATGGCCATCATGGCTTAAAAACTGACCATAGAAAAGTCTGGTCTTATCTTGAGCATCTGCAGGTTAATTCCATACCCAATATGTCATAATAAACATGAATTTGTCCCCAAGTTTGTTTCTGTCATCGCCATCTAAGGGAGCTGGGGAGGACAATTCAACAGCTGCACTGTGTTTCAGCTGCCATGACTGTGACCCAGTTTTGTTCCATCGACCTCATGGTGTCATACCACACCAGGAGCACTTCAGAGGCACAGCACTTAGCCTGCAAGATTTAGTTGATTTGGTCATTTTTCCTTGATATCTGTGCTTCTACCCTAATTTTAGTAGGCTTATGTTATGAAGCTAATTTGTTTCTTTTATGACCTTTTATAATTGTGTTTGTTGTTGTTATTAACTACTTAGTTGTAGCCAGTAGACTAGGGTTGTGTACCCTATATGATGAAGTAGATTTCGTCTCTCAGATAGAGAGCGTGTGCCTGCCTGTGTGACAGTGTGAGTGAGGCTGCAGTGTCCGAAGCAGAGAGTGTGAACTTAAACACAGCAGTCAACGTGTGACCAGTTTAGCCTATATATCAGTAAATACATGCTACAACTCCCGAGACCCAAGCCAAGCTCCCATGTTTTACCAGCTATCTCTGGATTAAAGTGAAGGAGGTTAGCCCCAGTGTTAGCAAGCCAGACTCCCTTAAGGTGGACCAGCTATTCTAAATGTAGTGACGACCTCAGCTGCTCCTAAACAGATGATGGTGAAATGTGTGGCTGCTGAGCGTCACTGCATCAGGAGGTCAATAACTGATTCCAGCTCAAAATTAATTTTGCTGTTATTATTATTGCAACTGTTATTCAGTGTTAAATGTATGTTGCTGGGTTAGGTTATACTAATTATGTGAATGTGATATTTAAATTTGTTAGTAGCGTTTTGTATTTATTCATGTTTATGTATCTAAGTGTACGTAAAACTCTTAGGAGGTAATATATTCAATTTCAAGTTCAAATTTGCAATTTAAAAAGCCATTGTTTCACATCTTTGATTGTCGTTTTGTGCTTGATTTTGAAAAAAAGTGTTGGTTCAGGTATCGAATGAGCACCTCTACTGTTTTAAAAGTATTGTGTTGGTGCTGGTATCGGGGAAAAAAAAAAAAAACGATATCCAACCCTACTACAGACGGAGTTAATACTGTTAAAAGTCCAATTTTGAATAGATCAAAAGATGAAATTGATCAAATGGATCCCCTGGATCAAATGTTTGTGGCCAGTGACTGTTAGCAGGAGAACTCAACCTGCTTATGTAATGCGCTGTGGCTCTGTCCAATACAGACAACGCCTTTTTCGTGGCTTTGGTGAGGATGCTTCTAAAATGCACTGGAGTGCGTCTGGTGGAACAGCGCTGTGTAGAATGGCTGCCATCAGCTCGGGCGGCCGCCTGGCGGAGATCTGCACTCTGCTGGGTGCACTTTTGTAGTTATAGATTAGTTATAAGCCATTAATAATTAATTAATTAACTTCTTGGTTGGCTGGTGTCTCTTTGATTATTTTATTTGAGTTGAAATGTGGTTTCAAGTTATAAGACATTAATTATGATTTGGTGCCATATTTCATCAGGTCTGTAGTTGTAAATGTTAATCAATCTTTAAGAGATGGATTGTGGTCAAGAGAGGTAGAGGCATTTTTTAAAACCTGGCAACCCAGAGGTTGTTGGTATTAATGGCTAATAACTGATCCAGAAAGCATTATTAACCCTTTGTTACATCTTATGAGCCCTGTATGCTTTATCAGAAAGTAGCACCAGTGGATTTTTTGTTTTTATCAGAACATACAGTAGTTGACAGTCTTAATATTTAACTCTCAAACTTAATAAAAAATCTCCACTCACTGTCCAAACACTGTGCGCAGACAGTCTGCGTGGCGCCGCATTTCTTCACCACTCCCTCTCCAGGTGGACACACCAGGCAGCATTCTCCACTGGTAGTGTACTGGCCAGATTCACAGGGGAGCTGCACTGCCCGCTCTGTTTTCGACGCCAACGCTAACGCCACCTGGGACAACAGTACAGAACATCAGAGAGGCACTTTCACACACATATCCAAACAGACACAGCACAGGGCCACTGTGACTTAAACATACACTGCAAAACAAATGGATGAAAATTACTGCCAGGTGCCCAACCTGTTCTTCAAATCCAACCGCCATCAGGATTCATCATAAATCATGTTGTCTCCACCTGTATTAGACACACTTTAAACAAGTCTAAACTGCCCTAATAGCTCCCCTGAAGGCACATCAGCTCTAATAGTGAACTCGTGACACACGGCGGCCCAGGCAGTTACCATAAAATCATGTGTGCACGACATTATACACATGCCCGTCCTAATTACTGTCTAAAGGTGAGAGTGGCTGTGAACGCCAGCCCCTGCTTCCGATCAGCGCTGGCATACGCACATACACACATGCTTGTGCTTTTATACTTGTGAGGACTTTTTAATGGGAATAATGCCTTCCCTACCACCTAACACCTAACTGCAACCATCACAACTGCACGCTTACATCCAGCCCTGTAACCCAGCTGCTGAAAGAAAAAGTAATTCTCTGACAGTTAACGAAGAGAGAAGCAGCCACAATGTCCTAACTTTGCAAAAATGTCCTCAGGGTCTAAAACTTAAATTGGTCCTCACTTAAGGGACAAAGTTTTTGTCACTTAGGAGGGCATTGGTTGACTCACCCAACTTACTGAGTCTTAATAGTGCAATTAAATGGTTTATTTTGCAGGGGCCACATGGGAGACAAGTCCCCATAATGTGGCTGTGTCAACAGATTTTTGTTCACATACACGCCTTTTTTTCTGTAAAGCAAACCTTCCTGTCTCACTGGATTCACAGCTGAGGTGATAAAGTTGTTTTCGCATTAGATAACAGGGCTTTTATATAACTCTGTTCTAATTTGCATATCACAGATACACATTTGATCAGCTTAAATACCTGCAGCATGCAGTCATTGCTCTGTAAATACACATACATTTGCTGTATCTCTCCTCCTGGCCCAAAAGTATTTGCATCCGTGGTTTAAATTTCTCCATCCTGTCTAGTCTACTCCAGTTATCACCTTCCTTCTCTGCCTCCTCTCTTGTTGCATTTCCTCGGTCTCGCTCTGATATAAATGCCACGCAGCTCTGCTGGCAAAAGAACTGAGGCTTGTTCCGCTGGTGTGTACGCAACAATGTTAAATAAAAGGAATTCATATCCAGACGTTTTAGAACAAAGAAAATCATTATACTGAGACACTTTCATGTCCTGTGGCTCTTATTATGTAACGAGCGAAAGCTCATTTCCACTTAATTCACATTTGCTGAGACATCAATTCAATCTTTTCTCTCTCTCTCTCACTCTGAGTCGTCCCTCCCCTCCATCCTCTCTCTGCTGTCCCTGCTTTCATTCAGAAACAGATGTACTGAGCAGCCAGCAGCTCTCTCTCATTCTCGTTCCTCTTGCTCAACATTTCCTTCTTTCCCTCATCCCCACTTTTGGCTCTCAAGGTGCATTTCTCCTCCTGACTTTACAAACTCAACATTTCTGCACAATCTCAGTTTTAACTGAAGTAAATCATCAAGATTAAAGTCACGTTTCTGTCTGCAAAAACCAACTCTGGACGTAGTCCAAAACCTCAAGAGAGTTCCCTCTTGAATCTGCAGAGCAGGATTCATGTCCCTGACTGCTGCGCCAGCTCCCTTTCCTGTGACATCTCCCTGGACTATCACTCAGCTCAAACACAGATTAATGGCAAAATCAGCGGGAAATTGGTTCACCAGCAGCAGGAACATGCATACACACACACACACTCACAACAATACGGTGACCCAGCTGTGATATGCTTGGTTTGTACTCTCCTCAATTTCATGGTCAATTTGAGAGTTTATTTCTAAATTTAATTCTACCAAAGTGCACCCGACCGTCGCCACCCTTTAAACCAGCTGTCATAACAGAGTGTCCCCCTCATATCCAGGGCTGTTCACATGATGACTGAGCTGCACAGCCCAATTAGACCAGCTGCTGTGGACATACTGGAGTGCTGCGAGGATGTGCCCTCTCTGCTCTGTGCTTTATCGCCACCTCCCTCACATAATCAACTTTTTCACATTATCAGAGCAGCCTCCTGTTTTATGTCAAAACCGGCCAAACAATTACCAGCTCATGTCGGATAAGAATTTAATGAATCAATTTACTTTCCATAAGCTGCAGCATCTTTATCTCTCCTTATTTTGATATCCCACCAAAAAATTATAAATGACTTCCTCTCATTAATGCTATTAAAGTCTGGGGCAAGCAGCCTGTCAGCACTTTGCTCCTGGACGTCTGAATGCTGCCCAATGTGAAATCTACTAATCCCAGGCTGTCTTAACTTTCCCTCTCTGTATGAAAACAGAGAGGAAGGCGTGTGCGAGTGTGCATGTAGAGGCATGTGTGTGTGTGTGTGTGTAGAGCTGGAGGGGAAATATCACATGAAAATCAGCTGTTTACCTGCATGCAGCACCTGCATGTTTAACAAGAAAAATACACACATTGGTCCTTTAAGGGCAACATAACAGCATAGAATAGAATAGAAACCCTGTTTAAAATATCATAGAGATATAACATGCATCACAAAATGACTAATAAATGCCAAGAAGAGCTCTGAAGTCAAGAAAACTCACTACAAAAGTCCCATTTGGACTAGACTATGAAAGGAATGATAGTATGTGAAATGTTCACACAAATTAAACATCACTGTTAAAAAAAATATTGTCACAAAGTGCATTAGGTGACTAAAGAGTAAAAGGAAAACAGCATTATGAGGATATCAGAGCAAACACGCAGTTGTTACTGTATAGACTACTTACCAAAGCGCACAAAATCACCAGTGATAAGGTAGTAGTCATCCTGCGTCGCCTGCTAGAGTCACACAAACACAGATCTTGTGCAGAGGAGGCAGCGCTATGTGGAGGAGGAGAGCCGCTCAGCGGGAGTGCTCATTTTAATTCCAGCGGCAGCGGCTTTTATCAATGAGTCCGCACCATCACGCGTCTGTCCGGGACCTCTGGACTGGAGTCAGATGCGACTCTCGGTGCACCCCTCAGCACCACCACCACCACCTCCTTACAGAAACACACACACAGGAGAAAAAGAAGAAGAGGAAGAGAAGAAGAGGAGGAGGAGGAGGAGGAAGAGACCGTCCTGTCCGGAGTGCTGCTCAGCTGCAAGTGCACTGCGGAGGAGGCGAGAGGAGAGAGGAGAGGGGGCACGTCCACCCTCCGGTTTATTACCCCTGATACTCCTGCAGTAAGACTATACAACCTGCTCCTCTCCCTCCCTCTCTGTCTCTCCCTCTCTCTCTCCCTCGTGCTTTAATCTCACGTGAGGTCTGACTCAATGCAAAAGTGACATGAAAATGATTTACATTTATTGTAAAGGACCAGCGTTAATGTCTGACACATTCATCACTTCACTTTTTTTTCTCCATTATGTGGCCAAAAGTATGTAGACACCCCTACTTTATGTACTTTTGTGCTGGAGCTGTATCATGTACTGGACTTGTCCCAGTGCAGCTCAATTACAGCTCCAATTTAAGGGAAATCTTAAAGGGACAGTTCAACCCAAAATCAAAAATACACATTTTCCCTCTCACTTGTAGAGCTATTTATTAATCCAAATTTTTCTGCTGTAAGATGCTGAATGCTGAAGATATTTGCTGTAAAGATGTCTGCCTTCTCTCCATTACAATGGAACTAGATGGCACTCGGCATGTGGTGCTCAATGCGTCAGCAAAAGAAGTTGAAAAGCTCAACAGCAATGTCTCTTTCCAGAAATCATGACCTGCTTACTCAAGATAGTCCACAAACCTGTTTCATGTAGGAACTGTTTTCTTTCTACCGAACTACACCCACGAACAAATGGCGTCCTCCTCAGTTGTGCTGGGTGGTGCTAGCAGTAGATGCATGCTTCCTTCTGCACAGTGATACGGTTGTTGGATGTAGCACAGTATATTGTGGCGTGCTGGGAGCTGAATAGGGGAGTTTCCCAGCATGCCGTGCAACTATGTTTTACGTCCATGTGCTGAAGAAAACTGTGTTTAAATGTGTGTTAAATCACTCACACCTGTTCTGCTGTGATAAATGTTCATGCATCTAACAAAAGTTGTTATGGGTTACGGTTAATGATGCGACATATTGCACCGTGGGTTAAGTTATGCCGGCATTAGTGACCGCCTGCTCGTGTAGATATCAGAAAGTCAAGTACAAGGTATGTTACTGTTAATAAAGAGCAGGTCCTGGATCAGAGTTCATTCTCTCTTTTGCCTTCATCTTAGCGAGAAACCTCAGCTTGCTACAATATGTTGCAGGATTAAAAGGGCAGTTCACCCCAAAAACCTGGTTATTTTCTTACCTCTTGCTCCCATGAATATTGTGTGGCAGTAAGACCCTTCCCCGTACCAAGATGACAGTCCTCCCACATACAGGAACTATTACTAAACCACTATTGCCACTGTGGCTAAATGGGAGCTAATCCCTGCAGCCAATCAGCAATGGTGTAATGTTAAACTGTCCACATACTTTTGGCCATATAGTGTATATCCCCTAATCACTTAGTCTAATTTAAATAGCTGACACTGTGCCAGACTGTTGTCTGTGTGCCGTTGTTGTGCTGGATTGAATTATCTTGACGTGTGTTTCTAATACTTTTTCCTCTCCACATATGTAAATCAGGCATGTGAAATATTAGAAACACCTTTCCGTGTCTCTTAAACAAGACCACCACAAAGTACAGCCTTAAAACTTGTCCTGACAATTGGGTCACCACACGACAACTGAAGAAACCATAAGGACTGCAGGGATGACAGGTGTTTCTATTTTTCTGTTAACCTCTCAGCTTTTTTAATCTCCCATATTAGAAGATAAGCTGTACAAAATCTCTTGTGACTCTATGTTTGGGCAAAACGATGCTTGTGTGTCTTCCTATTTAAGTACTGAGTACCATCCAAGTGGAAACATACTCCCATCAGTGACTTTATAAAGTGCATTATTATCATGTACCACAAGAGGGCGACTTAGCTGAGCTCAGATCAGCAGCAGCTTTAACAGTGAAGGATGAGGTTGTTCCTCCACAAAGAGAAGTCACTTCACTGAAGGATGGGCATCATGAAAAAGCTTTATTTTCACTGATCTCAGGTTTCACATGTTACTGTGTCATACTACTACACTATTCAGCACTGTATGTGTTCACAGTGGCAATGTAGAGTTCATGTAGCTGAGTCCCAGGACTGCACTGTGAATGTGTTTGAGGTGCATGAAAGTGAGTTTATAGAAATTATTATCCTACTTTTAGTTTTAAAAGACTTTATTTTTATTGAAATGATAGAATATTATCCTGTTTTTATGATAGGCTGCATCGTACAGTACTTAGCACCTCTGTTGACGAGATGGATATACTGTTTGTCTGAAGCAGTTTTTCGGAAACCTGCTGAACGTGTTGAGGTTTGAATCCATTAAGCGCTGCCTGCCTGCTGCATTACTTGGGCTTTTTTTGTCAAGATGATACTAAATTTGGTGAGACCTCTTCAAAACCACTAATGCACATCTAAGCATTGTAATTGTGTTTGATGCTCATTGAGGTACTTAGCCTTTACACTCAAGGAAAACCAGTGTTGATGGGTATTGATCCAAGACAATGTGACGATGAAGCAGCTAAAGTCGCCAAAAAAAAAAAAAGAAAAAAGAACTTCCGGCCTTTCCCGATCTCCATCTTGTACAATCCTCCTGACCGGGCTACTTCCACCTTCACCACACCGATCATCAGCTCAGGGGACGGAGAGGCCGATGCCCCTGAAGCAGCAGCAGCCACAGGGTGATTTAGTTACACTGTTGTAGATCCAAATGCTCTCCAGTATTGATCTTGGGACACATCAATTTTCCCACTTCCTACATCCTCCTTTGAGATCACCCCTGCAGCACCTCTGACTAACCCTCATTCTGATGACTCTGACAGCACTCTTCTCCATCAGTACAGTCTTCTATGATATTGTATTTACATGTCAGTCCTTTGAATCCAGTACTTGTTGTCCACCGTCTGAGAGAGGCCATTGTATCACTGTGGGTGTGAAGGTCCTCAGTGATGGGCTGATCTGTCAAAGAGATGCTGATAATTAATATTAACACTTCTCAGCCATGTTGTTGATATTGTTTGATCCAAACAACAGTGTAACAGAGATGTACTACAACTGAAATGTATCCACCCAACAGCCAGAAATAGAAAAATGTCCTCTGAATGTGAGCTCTATTAGTAGTGTTATGGATATATGGATATGTGCTGACAGGGGCTTTTGGTAGGATACATGTATTTTTCTCTGTACATATCACATTTCCAGCCGTATGATTGGTCAGCGAAAGGAAGTGTCATGTCAGTCTGCAAGGTCACTAATGAATACAATCTTGATGAAGAGGACTTGCTGCTCGGCGGAAGTCATTTCGGTGAGAAACTCAAGGGCAGCAACACATGAAATTCACTGCAAGTGTGTAAAAACATCTTTTATAGGCCTTTCTCACAGCAGACTTTTTGACTTGTCATATCAGGGAAATCACAGGCGGCTCTGTTTTGTCAAAGTTTTCCAGTGAGAGTTAGCAAACATGCACGATACCAGGAACCTGAAAGCAGCTACCTATTTATCTTGTGTCATGGATGCTGGAGAAAGGTCCAACTGAACTCATCATAATTCCACATGAAGAAGGAAAAAAGTGCTCTGGGTTGTTTGTGTGTGAGGGATGCAGCAGGATGGTGCTATTACAAAACACTGTTTCAGTCAACAAGTCCTCCAGCCCATACAACCACATAAACTGTATGTTCTTGCCCCTGATTGTGACCCACAGTGGCATATTCTAAATTAGTGTACATACAAGTGGACGACAGAACAGATCATATGACCGTCAACAGTCGCAGTTTTAAACATGTGGGTGACATTATGAAACAGCTGCAGTTGCACCAAAACTATGTGGTCAGATCTGGGCAAAAAAACTCCTTACTTAGGTTTACAAAAAGCATCATGGTTTGGTAACGTATCTCCAGTTGTGGGGAGTAACTAGTTACATGTAATGGAGTAATGGTAATTAAATTACAAAATAAGCGTAATTGTAATTAGTTACAGTTACTGAGAAAACACATGTAGTTAAATAAGAGTTGCTAATTAAAATGTTTGTGATTACAAAGGAGTTACATGCCAATATTTTCTTCTCTTTTTTTTTAAAGTTAATATGTAAAATATACCATTTATTCTGTTGCATTAACCTTTTTGCCGTGCAGAAATGCCTTCTTATGTGATATTTCCAGACAACATGGGTCAGTAAAACCATTAAGACAAATATAAGTGCATTCATGGTTTTAGGACTTTTTGAACTTTATTGGCAATTTAAAAAATGTGTTAGAATTAAAAAAAAAAAAATCAATAAAATTAATAAGTTACATTACTATGATTATGTGTTTAAAGTTGTTGCATTACTTATTACCTTTCTTAACAGGGTAACTAGTAATCTGTAACCTATGATATTTCAAATGTAACCTTCCCAACACTGCCTATCTCACATGACATATGTCGACATAAAACATTTTATTGTCAAAATAACTGCACTGAGTTTTGGTTTCACACGTGACATGAACATCAATCTTACTGATGAAAGTCCAGTGCTTGATTGACCATCTGAAAAAGGCCAATGACAGGCCTGAGCCCACAGTCTACATGCTGTGTTTAACAATTTTATGACCAAACAAATATTGACAGTTCATCATTTATCAACTCCCCAAATACCCATGTTGGAGCATTATCTGTAGGTATACCCTTTTATTATAAATGTTTGGGATTAAAGTTCAGAAAACATGACTGAGGTTGACATGAACTTAACGTTTAAGTTAAAGTGCTTTATATGGAATTTTCTTTTACAGTTTACCCCAAAATCAAAAATACATAAAAATACAAAATGTTTTTCCTCTTACCCGTAGTTCTATTTATTAGTCCAGACTGTTTTGGTGTGAGATGCTGAGTGTTGGGGAGATTGGCCGCCAAGATGTCTGCTTCCTCTTTCATATGTGGTGTTCAAAGTAGAAAATAAGACACCTATAAAAAACTCAACAGCAATGTTTCCTTCCAACAATCATGACCCGGTCATGCAAGATAATCCACTGACCTTGCTGTGAGCAGTTCAACCCCAAATCAAAAATGCATATTTTTCCTCTTACTTGTAGTGGTATTTATCAGTCTCGAGTGTTTCGGTGTGTGTTGCTGAGTGTTGGAGGCATTGGCTGTCAAGATGTCTGCCTTCTCTCCAATATGTGGTGTTCAAACCAGTAAATACACTTACAAACTCAACAGCAATTGTTCCTTCCAAAAATCATGACCCAGTTACGTAAGATAATCCACTGACCTTGCTGTGAGCAGTTCAACAAAAATCAAAAATGCATATTTTTCCTCTTACCTGTAGTGCTATTTATTAATATAATTTTTTGTGGTGTGAGTTGCTGAGTGTTGGAGATATCAGCTGTAAAGATGTCTGCCTTCTCTCCATTATAATGGAACTAGATGACATTTGGCTTGTGGTGCTCAGCGTGTCAATAAAAAAAAGTTGAAAAACTCAACAGCAATGTCTCTTTCCAGAAATCATGACGTGCTTACTCAAGATAATCCACAGACCTTGTTGTGAGCAGTTTCATGTCGGGCTATTTTCTTTCTGCTGAACTATACCCACAAACCATATCACAGCGCAGATGGAAGTGTGCACCTACTCATGGACAAGAGGCTTACGCTCATGACAGTGCGAGATGGCATCCTCCTGAACTGAGCTGTGATGTCAGCTAACTCTACGGTTCTAGGTAAGCTAGCAGATGATGCGCACTTCCTTCCGCGCTGTGATATGGTTGGTGGGTGTAGTGTATAGCACTACAGGTTAGAGGAACAATGTGCATTTTTGATTTGAATTGTCCCTTTAAAATTACAATTTTTAAGGTGCATTGTCATGGTGACAGTAGTAAACAGATGAAACAGGAAACTAACAGCTGTCTCCTGTGGTAATGTTTAGTGACTGACTTTGTCCCTTTGCAGACTTTGCTACAGTATAATACCATCACCTGACTTCCTACAGCCGCTAGAGGGCTTTGTCACTCGGTGTAAACACATGTCATTTTGGGGGAATTTGCTAAATTAAAGACAAATTTCAGTCTCTTTGTGATGGACAATGTAGATTTCCTGACTGTGTTCTTAACAGCATGTGAATCCAATAAAACTCCTGTGTACTTTATTGTCAAATACATTGTTCGGTTAGATGTTGAAACGCCTACAGACATTATATGTCAGCAGAGCAAGTATTTGGACAGGGATGCATTGTTTGGGTTGTGCACTGCAGCACATTGGATTTGAAATGAAACAAAGACTGGGGTTAAAATAATGACTCTCAGCTTTAAGGGTCTTTGAAGGTGTTTATATCCATAGTGAATGAACTATGTAGAAATTGTAGGCCTTTGTGTACATAGTCTCTATAATTTTAAGTATAACTCATATACTGTTCCTTCATTTTAGGAGCTAAGAGCTTTAAATTAAAGTTGAAACGCGTGTCTAACCACAATCATTGTTTCATTTCCTTGAGTGTGGTGGCAAAAACTGAGTCACTCTCTAAGTACTTATAAACTGTGCCTCTCATCAGACCCAATAAACCCCTCAAACATCACATTTGCATTTAGAAAACTGACATTTTTATTGGCTGTTTTTTCAGACTGGCTTTCTCTGATATGGTCAAGCTCAAGTGTGGCAGAACCATTTCTGGCCACACATGTAAAAAGCTGAAATGATGCACATAATCAATCAGTTCTGGGTTGCTGTTCACATCGTAATTGCATGAGTGAGACAAATAATGTCCAGGTTACCCACACTTTGTTGAAGTCGTGGCTTGAGATCTAAAAGAAACTGGTGATGTATTCAAACTGGAGGAAGGCATTTCTTCTTTGTAATGCAGTGCGTGTTGGATATAAAACACAGATGTTGTTCTGTTTAGACATGGAAGAGTCCAGTCAAGACAAGAGGCTTTGGTTTGACCCTGGTGTGATGTTTCAGCAGGGCGGTGATTTCTTATCTTGTGCTGTTAGGCCGACAGATTGGGGCTGATATAACCATTGGATGGCCACTGTATAAAGTTATGGCCCAGCATGCATTGAGGGAACTGCTCCAGGAGGCATATTGAGTCCAGAGGGTGGACACCATATGTTTTAAACACTCTGCCAAGTAGGGGATAGGACGTCACCTGTGGCTGGTTACACATCTAAAAACAAGAATTATAGTTCCCATTCGAAACAGAGGAGGAGATGCATTCACCCTTCACAAATCGTTTGCAAATATAAACCACAAAAAGTACACGCTGAAAGCTGGAGTCGGGCCAGAACTGCGGGGGGAACGTACACTTTTCTCCTGGCAGGCTGTCTTTACGCTGTCATATTCATGGTTTTAGTTTTTTCTCCTTGGTTAACTTTAACTCTGAAGGATTGCCCACGTCCAGAATGGTAAGATCAAATATCAGAGGTTCAAAGAGGAGAATAAAAATGGATTTTTAAGCAGATGATCCCATCAGAGTCATTTAACTGGCCTTTATACAGCATTATTACAGGAACCGGAGAGCTTTTCTTACAGAAATATTCCCATATATCACATATATTTATGTTAAACAGATACAGTAAATGCCAACAGATTTTTTCATGTCAAAATATCTGGTTTACTTTTAACCCCCGACTGGCTCAAGCTGTAATCAATGGGTCTGAATATTTACTAGTGGTTTCTCCTTCCTGTGGCTTCCCTATAATCAACAGCATTTCCTGCTGATATATTTAGCCTGCCAGCATTTGCACACATTTTCAGACTGTGTAACATGTTCTAAGACATGCGACTGAGCTTTTTATACCAGCTCCTCTCACTCTGAGCAGTGCTAAGTGAATTACAGAAGCATAAATTAACTCCCTGCTAATTACAGTAGGTGAGTGATTAATGACTTCCACTGCGCTTGGATCCTCTGAACGGGATTAATCCGAAACCCTCCTTATGTTCTTTTCATAAAAAGGGTGTGTTTCTGTGTTTGTGAAACAAACTGCCCCCCTGGGTAACGTGCTGCAATGACTCATGTTTACTGCGCATTTTTACAAAGCCACTTTTTTCTCTCCGACTTCAAGAGGAATTTATTGGAAACACTGCCATGCACAAAAATCAAAGCAGAGAGTCAAAATTCAAGACTTTTCATCATGCCGTTTCCCTCTGATCTGTTGTTCTTGGATGTTCAAAGCATTGTTTTCAGGCATACACTTACACTGTACATTCCATAGTGAAGGAGCAGGAGAGCTGACCTGCAGCCAACAGCTCATATGGGACGCCAAGTTTAAGTAGTAAAGTAAAATTACAAGCACAACAGTTTACATAAATTACTCAAATTCCTGAGTGGCTACCAAGAAAAAAATAAGGAATAAATCAGAATGTAAAAGCTAATTAACGAAAACCGTCACGTAGCTATGATTTAATCTGATTTAAGGACTATATATGTCGTAAAACATGAAAACAGACGAAATGCTATGTAATTATTAGCCCTGGATCAGCATCAACATATTATTCTCAATGAGCTATACATATGGCAACTTTATTTATTTATTTATTTATTTATGATACATATGATGATTACTTTTTTTTAGCCAAGCTAGCGGTGTGGCTCTATGGATTGCTCTGTTGGTCTCTTTGTTCCACCACTTTGGTCCAAACTACAAACATCTCAGCAACTATTGGATGGATTGTCATGAAATGATGTACTTACATTTATGTTCCCCAGAGGATGAATCCTACTGACCTTGTTGATACCAAGCAGCAACTTCCAGGGCTGAAAAATGAAGCAATGGGAACTTAGTGCCAGAAACTGCAGTTCCTTGAATGGCCACTTGAGGCTGGCTCCAGAAGTGACTCAGTCCCTACAGACCCCCATGTTATAATGCCCATAAACATGTTTACAGTTTTGGTCTCTGTAGCTAAGTTCACCCTTCATGACAACTATACAAGAGGGAAAATTCTATATAACTCACCTGTTTACCTTTTTTAAGGCTTAAAATTACACATAATCAAGGGTGTGACCAAGTGTCCTTGGGTTCTCAGGCCTTTCATCCATACGAAACCGGCGTTTTTGGAGGTCGAAACCACATCCAGAGTGCACAAATCTGAAGATGCCACCTTTGCGTCTTCGTGTGTACAGCCAATGCGTGACTTTTGGCCGGCAATGATGTCATAGCCGCACCTCTCTAACCTCTGACTTAATCCCGGCAGGAAGCCGTCCCATCACAACAATAACAACAACAATGGCAGATTACAGACTCGTGTTCCTGCTACAGAACCTGCTGAGCCTATTGGGGCTTCTACAGCAAAATCTTCTCCTCCTCCTTCACTAGAATGAGGAGAGCTCCGCGTCAGTCTCCGTTTCAGAGCTCTATGCTCCGGTTTTTAGTGGTGCGCCACCTCCTTTCTGGCATAGCCTTTTTATGCGGTTTCAGTGGCTTGTACCGGCTTCATTTTGACGCCTGCATTCTTGAAGTCGGCGCCATGTTTACAGAACACTATTGGAATCTGATCATTTTTTTGGCGGTTTCAAAAAGACAAGTCTTCGTGTGGATATAGCCTTAGTCAAATCCACCCCTCGCTCCTTCACAACTCCACCCTCTTTTCCAAATACGGTCGCTTGTGGCTCCGAAAAACCAAGATGATAACAGCCAAAATCCCAAGCTCAAGGCTTCAAAACAGTAGTCCACAAACCAATTGGTGACATCACGGTAGCTATGTCCATTATTTTATACGTCTACTGAGTTTTCCTCTAGCGCCACTGTGAGGTTCACACTTGTAGTTTTGGGTGAGATATTTTCACATATATTGGAGGGGCTGCTTTTGGTGAGGACACTCATGTCCTCATCAGAATAGTAATAATAAATTTGACAATACCTTTACATCTTGGGCCATGGTCGGGTCAAAATTTCAATTATTGATGTAGTCTGGTTTGTGACAACATAGCTAACGTAACTAACATTCCTATCAGCCTCAGTATTTTATGTTTAGTGCTTATGAGCACATGGCGGCATGCTAACGTGCTAAAAGATGGCAAACATGGTAACCATTATACCAGCCAGACATCAGCATGATGCTTTATCAGCATTGTATTACGAGCACGTTAGCTGATGTTAATATTTAGCTCAAAGCACGACAGGGCCTAAGTACAGCCTCATGGAGCTGCTGGACTCAGTCATGTGTCATACATTCCCAGCAACAAGCATAAACCCCTCCTGACCAATGACATATGTGGTCATTATTAAGACCATGGCTTATTTTCCAGCTTGATACAGTAAAATTGTTGCTTAGGGGCTGAGCAGGCTTGTTAAAAATATGGTTGTGATGATAAACAATAAATATTTTTATTCATGTATTTTTTCCTTGAATTTGTTTATTAGATTTTATTTTTTAAATTAGAACAATAAGTTAGATTAGAGTAAAAAAAAGTATTTACTCCAGCACAACTGCACACCAGATCTCCAGAGGTTATCCTTTATTACGTATGAGATTAGACTGTGGTTTGGAGCAAGTGAAACATTTTGCATCCAACTTTCTGAGTGTGAAATGTGTCATTTGCTCCAAACGGCTCACTTATCTCATGCAGAAATAAAAAATAACTTCCAGACATCTGGTGCGTGGTGAGATTACAACTTGTCAAACAATAATACTATAATCAATCTTAAACACATGCCACTAGATATGCAAATGCCGTGCGTCAGAGCAAATCACTGACCACAATTGGCAAGTGCACGGCCACCATAATAACTGTAATAAGTAGCAATTTTTAGAAGGCTATTCATATAACTTCGTTCCTCCTGGGCAGCTACTCAGGCTTTTGTGCAGTCACTTGTAAAGTATTATCAGCTGACATTTAAATTACAGGCCCTGAGTAAGCACCTCCTCCATCCGAGTGGTTCCTGTTGACCCTTATGTGCAGGATGACCATGTCTTGTAAGAAAAGCTATATTTCCTGACAGAGTGGGCGGATTGTCCTCAGACCCCAGAGGACTCGTGTTCTGCACTCCCTCTGTGTCCCAGACTGCCACAGGATGCAGCAGCGGTGCAGTGAAGCATCTGAGTCCAGCCTCAGTGTCATTTTGCTGACCCGACACTCGCACACACAAAACGCAAAACCTTTTATACCTGACAAAACCAGACAGAGACATACAGGGGTGGTGTCACTGAGCAGGTGCACTGTCACATCCCTGCACAGCCATAAAGAAAGCTGTTAATGCTCTTCCTGTGTCTGTCTCCACATGGCTGGTGGTCGGAGCGTGCTTCACCCCCCAGATCCCCTGCTGTCACAGTGTGGTGGGGGAGGCAGCAGCACCAGGTTGTAAAACATGTGACCCTTCAGAATAGGTGACCCTGGTGTATCTGGGAACCAGAAGCTGAAAGGTGCAGAAGAAGAACAACAAAGACAGGTTGTATTTTAACAGGTGAGGTCAGGTCAGGAAAGCTGTATACAGATGATTTTACTGACACACTTGCTGCAAAAAATGTCCATCTTAACAACTCATTTCATCTCGTGTTTAATTTTCAAATTATTTTTCTTAATGGAGAGTTGAAAATATCTCTCAAAGGGGGTGAGCTCTTTTTCCAAGAGCCGTTTTGAATCATCCAGAACTAAGAAAAACATTAACATGTCTGTCAAGAAACAATGTACCGGTTCCTCAGAATAATCACAGACCTCACTGTGAACAGTTGGAGCTTCTTTCTATGCAAGAAATAGTCCCTATGTTGACAGTGAGGCCTGTGGATTATCTAGAGAAATCAAGATATTTGTTCTGGAAAGGCAAGCCCCTGTTGTGTTTTTCCAATTTCATTTTTTCAACGCTTTGATCACCACAACAAAATTCAATTTACTTTTTGCCACACTGTATCAGGGTGGCACCAAAAAGATATAAATCTCTCAAAACCTGGGGAGATAAAACAGAAACTGTGAGTATTGTTTGATAAAGGCTTTAGGTAATCATATCTGTAAGGAGAAATGTGCATTTTTTTTTTGGAGAAATGGAAGTTGATGACTCCAGTGAGAAACTTAAAGCCTGTTTTTACAGATGAGTACAGAGGACTGACAGAAAGCTTCCTCACATGGTGTTACTTAAAGGATAAGTCCAGTATTTTGCACTTTGAGCCCCATTCCTGGTTGTTTATGATGACATAGAGTGGTTAAGACCAAAATCTTGACGATTGCTCCTTCTCTAAGAATTTGAGAGAATTTGGCTTTCCTCTGCCTGGCTTAACAATGCTGTCTATGGCCATGTGTAAATCTGTCCTAAAACCACCTTAAACGTTCGTTTTCAAAGCCATGAAACTCACCGAGTGGTCAGTGGTGTTCGTTGATGTTCCCACATAAAAATCGTAGTTTTTATTCATCTTGATTGTGGAACTATTTTTTCAGCTGCCTCACACCCGTGTGTAAACTTCCGCTTGATCGTTCGTTTGACCCTGAAGCGTTATACACTCCAGCCCACTTGATGGCAATGATGCTCCTTTACGTGAGTGTCGCCAACCGGCAGGAAACCATTGCAATGTAATGGGACACAGGAAAGAAGCAGAAGAAGAAGGCTGGCGTTGTGTTCAAAGGCATCGTACTGCAAAGGTTGTTTACAAGCGAGTAATAATGGGCAAGTTTTGTGTGGTCAGCGACTGCAGGAGAATTCCTCCGAAGAGGAGGAGCGCACACAGCACTGTCGAGCCAGCACTTTCGCTGAGGTAAAAGACTACAATGACTACAACATTGTCGTAAACAACCCCCTTTCCTTTTCCAGTGGCGGATTACTACCAACGGACAATGAGGCTTCCTATAGGAAATCAATGCATGAACAAAATGTCAAATAAATCATCACAGAAACCACAGTTTGCATGGCTTTGAACACCAACGTTTAGGGTGGTTTTAGGACAGATTTACACATGGCCATAGACAGCATTGTTAAGCCAGGCAGGGGAAAGCCAAATTCTCTCAAATTCTCAGAGAAGGAGCAATCATCAAGATTTTGGTCGTAACCACTCTATTTCATCATAAACAACCCAGGAATGAGGCTCAAAGTGCAAAATACTGGACTTCTCCTTTAATACCATCAAAACCACTGAGCTTGTGCTATCAGCAAAACAAGATAGGACACAAAGTTGTAGCCATGACAGTTGACAATGCTCCAAATTTGAATGTTGCTGCAAAAAAACTACAAATTCTGATTCATTGATAGTTCACATACATCTTCAACCCAACAGCACATAAGATCTACACAATCAGCACAGTGTCAGGATGGACCCTCAAGATTAGTGTCCTTAATTCAGTACCTGGCCAAATGTCTTTGTTTCTGTTTGTTAGTTATGATGCTGAATAATGGCCAGAAAAATGTTTTCGCAGAACATAATGATGTCACAGTGAAGCTGACCTCTGACCTGTTAGATAAATGTCATCACTTCATCATTTTATCCTGTTAGACATTTGACAATTGGCATATGAATTATTGAGTTATGGCCAAAAACATGTTTTGAGAGACAGCAGTGACCTTTGACCACTAAATTCTAATCAGTTTATCCTTTAGTCCAGGTGGACATTTGTGCCTAATTTGAAGAAGTTCTCGCAAGGTGTTCCTGAGATGCTGTGTTCAAAAATATGTGAGGGACGGATAGCAACCCAATCACCAAAACAAATGTCCGACTGAATGTTTCTGCAAGCGGATATGTTGAAACTGAACATTTCTCAGTAATGCTGTGGTGAAGGTGTGGTTAGGTTTAGGCACACACACTTGGTTATGGTTGGGAAAAGATCATGTTTTGTCTTGAAAATTCCATGTATGATGGCACAGATGCTGCTTGGAAACACATGATGTGTCTGTGAAACAGCAACCAGACTCAAATGCTGCTGGGAAACACTTATCACAGACTCTAGTGGAAACAGTGAGAATCGCCAAAATACACCCAGCATTGCTGGTTTTGAACAGTGCTCTGCAGCTTGGCAGGCACCTTCTGACAACAACAGTCAGCTTTTATATTACATCACTTAAAAAATGTTGATATGATTCTCATGAAATGTTCAAATTTAACATATTTGTGGTTCAAAGAAACGTGCAATGCCAACGCTTTCTTCTGGTGCCTGGCCTGCAGATGGACAGGCGGACAGCCTGTATGCATACAGCCTGAAGCAATGGCTGCCACTAATTCAGGGGAACTAAAAAAACATTTTCACTGTTTGGGAAAACATTGACATTGCTCTGCTGCACTCTGCATGTAATGCTAATTACAGCTTACAGTAAACAGAAAGGATCATACACAGACCATCTACTGCTCTCCACCAGTGATTTGATTTAATGCTTAAAATGCATTTGTGGTATTTTTAAAAGCCCACAAATCAAAACACTTTCAGACTGGATTAAGAGAAAATCATTTAAAAGCGTTGAGGGGAATGTTGTGCTGATTTTCACTTTTTACTCTGCTTTAAACACAATAACCTGTTTTACAAAGAAACAATCTTGATTAGTTTTGCAAGTTAATTCATGAAGACTGACAAATAATGTTTTGTTGCCATTTTAATTTTTTTTTCTCTTCTGCTGTATCAACTTTTTAATAATTCCCATCTTTTCATTATCCCACAGGAGCTACTTCATATTTAATTGTCATATTTTATTGTGTAACGATCCAAATTATTGCCTTAATCATTTTGTTCCTCTTGAAATCGACAATAAAGATACGTTATAAAGTGCTTTTGAGAGCATCCTCTTGCCAGTAAGTAATAACACAGTTCCTTTATTCGTCTCCCACTCCTCTCCCTGCAGCGAAGCGAAGCACCGCCTCAGATAAGACCATTTATGATCCACTGCAATCGAGAAAAGTAGTTATCTGCTTTTCTTACCAGCTTTTCTCCGTCCTCTTCATGGTGATGCTTCAGCTAACCACTATAATCAGCCAAATGGATGAGCTGCTCCACTCAAGGTGGCGGTGATGGAATATTGATGGCACTGGTGTGATTTTAAACCTTGATGTCTTTCGAGACATTATTCCCTCCTCTTTGAGTGCATCGAGCACCTCGGCGGACAAATGTGCTGTTTCCTCGGCATCAATCAGGAGAGCCATTGTTGTGATGCACAAAATGTGATTCAAATATATTCAAATTTAGGAATTGCAATTATAGTCTTGCTGTTTGTTCAAATAGAAGAACTAGAACATCTGCATAATGCCCCCGCAGGCAGGGACATTTACATTTCACTTGCTTTGCACACATTGTCTCACGCAGTGAAGTCCTGGGATCAAAGGAGTTTTAATGTCTTAAAAAAAAAGACAGGACATTGTTGTTTTAGACTTCCTTTGGTCTGTATGAGCATCCTGGGATCATAAAGGCCGCTGCTGTTTGACTTCTTAAGCACCTGGAACATCATGTGCAAGGAGACAAGAGAGGGGACATGCGAGAGGCTGGGGGAGAAATCGAAACAAATGAAAAGAGGTGTTAAGAGCAGAGAGAAAAAGAGATGGTGGTAAAAAAAAAAAAGGAAAAAGGCGAGCTGTTGACCGAGAGCAACCCGAGGATGAGTATTGACAGCAGGGCGCAGAAAGGAGAGTAATACGATTAGCTGGTTGGACGGTATTGAATAGCAATCACAGATAACCTGATCCTTTTCCTCTACCTTCCTCCAAGCATCCTTTACTTCCAAAATGTGATCTTCCTGAGCTCCGGACTTCCACAAACAGCTCAATACTATTAAATAATAAGTAATGAAGGCTTTACATTTAGATGCTTAATCACTTTTTGTGTGCATTTTGGCATTTCCCCATCTTGATTGGAGTTAATTAATGAATCCATCATGTAAAATTAATAGGTGTATTTAGGTATTATGTTTGTTCAGTGTGTAGTCTTGTTGTGTTTCTGTCCCATCATGCTTTTCGTCTCATTGGCAGTGATCAAAGGCCATAACCTTGTTCGGGTCGTGTTCACTCAACCAGCGTACATGTCTGGCTGCTAATGTCCTGGAAATCCTCAACACAGACACAAAATAAACCTTCGCAGTGTGTGTATATGTGTGTGCATGACTTTGTGCGTGCGACCACATATTGCATTTGTTGCATTTACTATAATATTGGACTCTAAACAAGAAATCTGTATTCATTCGCCTCTTTTCCTTTATTGTTCCTGTTTTTTCCATTGTCTCGTTTTCCACTAAGCACCATCACACATCTCTCTTTACACAACATGCATCCCAATAACCTCCTCACATCACTTTATGTTGTTGTCATTCCGTCCACAGAGGCTCAGGCTTCTCCACTCAACCATACATTTTTTTCCTCGGGGGAAAAAAATGACTGCAGTATCATATAGCTACAGACGATTAAAGTCAGCCATCCAAATATAATGTTAAAGATTGTATCAAAGCCAGAATAAATTCATGGATCTTGCCATGTATTAAGTAACCACTATTAGCATGTTAATGTGACGCCACAAATAAACACATGCACGTTCAAGCCAGCAAACCACTGGTTCCCACACTTTTTGGCTTGTTACCATTATGACTCCATGTCACAGTGTGGGAAACCATGTTTGGATTAAGTTCAACCATAAAGTTATTTTCCCTTCAGAGGCTGTTTTCTTTGAATATATTTGGAGGCATAAAGAAAAAAACCTTCCAGTAATATACAAGAAAACTGAAAATTAATACAAGTAGTCAACAGTGATGTTGGCAGCTCTGTCAGGCTGTTTTTGCTCCTCACATGGGAAGTCATTTTTCCGATTTTGGTGTGTTCATGACCTCTAAGACGTCATGTGAAAACAGCATGAATGCTACAAAGATATTATTGTTCAGGGCATTTAAACAACATCTTGATAACAATTTGAAACTTCATTTTACAGAGTGATTTTTCCCAGACCTTTTGCTGCACCACTGCATCCCCTAAAACTACTAAAATATTGCTTTACCCAACTTATTATCGGGGTTAATGCTAAGAAATAACTTTTCTAACTAATCTAGGTCACTGTTTGTGGACAGCAATGGTTGCAACTTGATACCATATCACATATGGCATGAGCAAATAAATTCCAGACATTTACTTTCATCCACCATGTTTCTGCATATATGATGTTAAATCTGCATTTCATGTATGAAAATTTTCCCCAACTTTCCTAGTTGTTGTTCCAACTTGAATTTTCCCATCCTGGAACTCAATTTTGTGATTAACCAACAGGACATGAATGCACGGTCAAGTACAAGGTGCTTCGAGCTAAATGCTAACTTTAGCATTCATGCTTATAGTAACAATAGTGTTTAACATTTAACTTTAGCATGTTAGCATGCAAACATTTGCTACTTGTGACTAAACACAAAGTATGTCTAAGGCTGATCTCATTTGTTTTGCAGGTATTTGGTCCTACACAGAACATGTGAGCAGAGCATGGGCAAGCTGCGAGCGGGAGGATTTTGGATAAAGTGCAGAGCTGATTTTTAAAAAAAAAAAAAAAAAAAAAAGCTGAAAGCATCACCTTATCTTCCTGTCCAATTTTGTTCCAGTACTGCTCACATCATGACACATGCCTCACCCAAAATGTAACTGTGTATTGCAAACACACTTAATTTCTGTCCAAAAATGGAGGCTGTTAGCTTAACATGGAATTTCAAAGTACCTTCAAAAGCAAAATGAGTGAGTGGTGAGTGATTTAAGTGGAGCTGTCTGGAGCAGCTTTGAGTGGGGGAACAGCTTTGTACTGCTCACATGCTCTGATCGTGAACCAAAGCGATGCGCAAATAAAACTTCTGACCCAATGATAGCACTAGATGAAAAGCTAAAGGATCACCAAAGTTATTACAATGCATCCTGCTAGAGACTTGAAGGTTTGACCGTACTTTCATAGCAATTCATTCAATAGTTGTTGAGACCTTTCACTGAAACCATGGCTGTTGATCATGGTGCCAGGGGAGAATACAGACATTACCAAATTTATTAGGAAATATTGTCTTAGAACCATGAATGACACAGAAAATGTTCCAATCCATTCAGTAGATGTTGAAATAATTCACTAGATAAGTGCAAATTTTAACCTGCAGGTGGCTCTGGATGAAAAGTTAGAGGATCACCAAAGTCAGTAGAATTCATCCTCTGAGGACCATTAATATCTGTACCAAACTTCCAGGCAAATTACCAAGTTGCTGTTGAGCTATCTCAGTCTGAACGCAAGTGGCGGACCAATTAAGCAAATTTGCTATTCTATAGCTACGCTGCTAGCACAGCTAAAAATCTGATCTAACTTGACCTTATGACCTCTTAACGGTCTCCAGTTTGTAAAATACTCCTCTAAACACACTAAAAGTTCAAAAACCATTACATAAAAGTGTTGCGTGTTTATAGCCCAAACCCTTTTTCCACACCACTTATGCTTTGCTGTCACGCTGGAATCCTGCACACAGATAGCCAATGTGTTGTAAGAGCACAGATTTATATTCTGTATGATGTATATCTTATTTAAGTGCTTCTGACATACTGCAGTGATAAAACGCTGTGAAAGCATTCTGCCTCGTTGGCCGTCGTTGGGAGCTAAATGTCTGAAGGTGAAATCGACTTCAGGGTCAAACCACAAACCCAGTAAGCCTCCATTGATTTACAGGGGGCTCTCCTCTCATCCCTCTCTGTAATAGCTCTTGTAATAGCTACTTGCGAAGCAGATGGCGTCTAAATTTTTAACATACAACTGTGTTGCGTTTCCTCTTTTGTGGTCTCCAGTTGCAGGGTTAATGATTTAACGAGTGAGACCATCTGAGAAACAGAAACATATTCAAACTGGAACTGGAATTCGGTCCACTGGTGTGCAGTTATTTCCCATAATTGTTTCCTGAACTTTGCCCTTGAGGTTTTCCCTGACCCGGCATATCCTGATGGGGCTCAATGACAGACGTGGATTTGGGAAGATGGAAGAGGGTCAATCCTGAGCGTGTGTGTATGTGCGTGTGGCAGTGCTGGTCAAGTCCAGGTGCCAGCAAAGCCAAATGTACCTCATTTACTTCTGACACACGCTTCTCCATCACCTCCACACTTAAAGCCTGGACTTATTCAAAATGTTCCTGAATCGTTCCACTGAAATTGTTCCCACAGGCTGAGTGTGACGTCGTAATGAGGCCTCAAGGAGGCCAGGAGCTCCCATATTAATGTCTTATGTTTCCTTCATTGATAATGGTTTGGAATCAGAGCTGAAGACCTGAAACTTGGGTCGCTAAAATATGGACTTGATGTGGACTTGGCTGCTGTGAGACTGATTCATGAAGACTTGATTTACATCCATCCCTTTGTCCGTCTATTCTCTGAAGCAAGGTAGCCCAGAAGTCTTTCCCCTATAACTCCATCCTCCAGCTCCTCCTGAGGGATACAGCGGCTTTTTCCTCAGTCTTAAAAACTTGACTTCAAACTTTAAAGTAAATACTTCCAAGTCTCAAGTCTCCTGGCTGAATTAACCAGGATGAAACAAACACTATTATTTGCATGCATAGTAGTTCCTAGTTATTAAAGAGGAAATAAAGAGCAGATGTGTAGATTTGAGATTTGCACGAATTTTGTAAAGGGTTCAGTATGATTCAGATCATCCAGGTCACACAAAGTGTCATCTGAGCATAATGCTTATACCTTCTCTGAATGGTAATGCTTGCTTAGACATGCTATGAACTGAACAAAGGGGGTAACAGTGCACACTTTTGGACCTTCTCTTCTTTAAAGGTTCATTGAGTAGGATTTAGTGAGGTTGCAATACTCAAACTCCTCCCATGTGCTAAACATGTAGGAGAACGTAACCTAATCCTAACCCAACATAAAAACATGAATGGCTTTGTCTAGACCCAGTGTTTGGTTTGTCCGTTCTGGGCTATGGTAGACAAACAGAATGAACTCCATGAAATAGAACCTGCTCCGTATGTAGATATAAACAGCTCATTCTTAACTAACAAAAACAAAGCAATTCTAATTTTCAGCTGACTGTAAGCTAATAAAAACATAGTGATGAATATTATGTACCACTTCTGCTAATAGGTGCCCCTAAATCAGACGCACTGGACTTTTAAGAGAGAAATATAAACCCTTTCGAACACAGCCCCCTAATTCCAGCATTGAAAAGATGTAGTGGATGTCCTGACAAGCCCTTATTTTGAAGCATACCTTGTAACTTGACTCACTTGAGACTTCACTCTAAAGATTTCAGACTTGAACACAAAAACATTCAGATTTCAAGTTCAGACTTGACAGCAACCTGGACCCATTAAAAATAAAGAATTACAGCAACAGAGCACCTTTCCATTTATCAGCTCTGCATTAGGAAAGCACTTAATCTACTGTGTGCAGACAAACACTCTCACCAATGCTCTGAAATGAAAAGGTTTAAATGCAATTTAATTTTTTTGGTCAACATTCAGAGACCTGCATATAAAGACTTGCATGTCTTGCACTTGCCCTTAAGGACTTCACTTGGCCGAGATTTGACCTGGAAACACCTGTAAAAAACTAAAAAATGTGAGCGTCAACTAAGATTTGTTTCAAATTGCTTGAAATTTGCCTTGAACTTGTCACGTTTTGAAAGTGCCTCCAAAACACTTTGAGGATGTAGTTGGTATAAATGTGAAATTGATTCATGGAGAGGAAGAACATTTTACGCTTAAGAAGAATAATCCCTTGAATACCCTCCATGCCCACACTCCCTGTGGCATCACCAAAGCCTCTCTCTGTTGTTTATCCCAGCTTTGACCTAAATTAAGTTTCAGCTCTAGTGATTGGGACTAAACTTCCCACTAACTTGCATCACTTAACCATGAGCACCTGGTACTGTACTCTCTGTTTTAGCCTTAAAGCTCTTGTGAAATCATTATATCTGTTAGGTCATGATGCAGACTGTCTTTATGAGCTGGAAAGGGTAGAAAAGTTCAGTCCTCCCGCTGAGGTGTACTGGTCGACACTGTACCGTGTCCCAGACATCACCCCCCAGGGGATGTCATCGTATCAGAGCATGAAGGGAAGTGGAGGATGGATGGTTCCTTTACACCAGGTCTAAATCATCCCTTCTCCATCCATGTTCCCAGCCTCTGCCCATCTCCCTGCCTGGTTTTCGTTTTCCACCTGGAAAAATAGCAGGCAGTGAAACGTGATACAGGGCGGCGGGTGGGGGGTCGTGCCGGTCGCTGCTCTGTCCCGCTAATGGAGATGGATGTGTGCTCAGAATTGTCTCCCAAACAGCCTCCATGACGGAGAGTGAGAGAGGAGATCTATTTCTCCTGCGCTTCCTCCCGGGCTGCAGAGCTCCTTTAATGAGAGGGGGGGCGAGCACTCACGACTTGATTTGAGAGAAGGAGGGGAGACCGCGGGATGAAGAACTGCAGAGGGAATGGGATGGCAGACAGAAAAGACATGTGGGGAGACAGAAAAGAGAGAATGGGTTGAGAGAAAATGAGCAGCAGGAGAATAGAGTGGAGGAATGACATGTTGACAACGGAGGAAGATAGATGATAAGACAGCAGGGAGAGGGGATTGAAGGAGTAATGATATTCAAAGAGGTTTAATGCAAAGAGAGAAAGCCCCAAGATGAAGACTGACAGAGATAAATAGACTATGATTGCCTACAAATCACTTCTTTGCTATTATACCTCCAGTAAGTCCATCCTCCAAAATGTCTCCGTTCCTTTCCTGTATCCCCACAGCAGAGATTCCTCCTGTCTTTTATCACAGTTATCACAACATTTGGGAGCTTTAGGGCTAAAAAGGTTACCTGTCAACACACTGTGGATGATAAGAGGCAAGGAAAGGAAACTTCACTTGTGCAGCGAGAGGCGAAGTATATTTAAAGCTGAACTACAAGGCTTGTATCTGAAAATACAACTGTTTCAGTAGACTCAGAATGACTGAGAATATTCAATCCCAAATTAATTAACCAACCAATTTAACCAACTATATTGCCAGAGAAAATATACACATTGTACGTTGCTGCAAACCACAGATATAGTAGGCCTACATGTGTACAGTATTTAAATTTAATGTCTCACAACAATGCTGTAGAGGAGGTTTGGTTGGCTTAAGGCACAAATACCACTTGGTTATGGTTACAAAAAGAACATGTTTTAGCTTAAAACACCCACATTTGGTGGCACAAAAGCTGCTGGAAAAACTGCGATGTGTTGGTGAATACATCCAGATTTGGTGCCCTAAATGGCTTCTGGGAAACGCCATGATGTGTGCCTCAGACGCCGGTGGACACAACGCAAAGGGTCGCCAAAAAACAACAAGTGTTGGTTTCAGACATACTACTTTGCTTCAGAAACATTGATATTACATACTTACTCCTCTTCATCCCCAATGAGACATAAGGCTTCAATGAGCTCTTTCCATTACACTCAATCCTTGGCAACATGTTGCACCTGTCACCATGACATCTTTGATCATCTTTTCTAACTCCAGTCTCACAGCTCTGCGGCAGGTGGTTTTGGGCCTTCCAAGTTCTTTTGCCTGGTGGTGTCCATCTTAAAGCGACTCTCATGACTGGCCCTGTTTCATTCTTAGCACAGGTCTGTGTGTGATTTCCCTGGTGATACTCCTGATAAATGTTTCCTTGTACAGTTGAAGGTTGGAGATTTTGTTTGGCCAGAGGATCTGGCAAAGTCATCGGAGGCATTCATTGTGAAAGACTTCCACTCTCATAAGTTTTTTGACCACTCGCCAACTCCCTTGATACATTGATATGATACGTATAAAGCGAGCTAATGTTAAGTATTTATGGTTCGGAGAAACATGCAATGCCAAAATTTTCTTGTGGCAACTGGGCTGATTTAATGATCCCTTTACTTTTCATCCTGTGTCTGTTTGTCCATTTTTGACCAGAAACATGCATAACTAATAACATTTCCATTAGCCTAAGCTAACAAATGTTAGCAAATCAACATGCTAAACTAAGAAGGGGCTCAGGCAATAATAACCACTGTCTGAATCAAAAATAACCACTTTTAATAGACATACAGTGACATTGTTCAATTGCCCCATGTGCTTCCATTGCAGCCCATCCCACGGCTGCCAGCTGCTGCCTGCTCCTTCAATACTTGACCAGTTTTAAAAACTGCTGCTCACAGTGGTCTCTTTGACCTATTTACACATGGAAATAGGGTCCAGGTTGAAAAATGCCAAAGTTATCCTTTAAGGCCATGCACACTGCGTCAATTTTTTTCATGTGTGTTACACAGAGAAAACTTGCACACTGAGTCTGATGCGTCTTATTGTTCTATTAGTTGTGAAATTTGGAATACAAGACAAAATGAAAGGGCACATTTCCTCCCTTGCTTCTCTCGTCTGGAGTTACCCTCCATGGCTCTCCCCACTCTCCCCATGTGTGTTGAATTGCATCATGGCCACAAGAAGGGGCTGAGCAGTCCTCCCTCTCTGTCTCCACACTGTCACTCTGTCCATGTGTGACTCACATTGTCTTCCTCATCATTATCATCTCTCTAAATATTATCGTCTGACCCGTTCAAAGTCGGCTATCTGAGTTATGAAAGGATACTGTGCGCCCGTTCTTCTGTCCTGTTGCGGATGTGTCTAGTTGCCACATTTTCTTCACTGCTTCTTGTCAAACAACTCAGGAAATCAAACCGGTTCTGAAACTTTAATGATGAGATGAAAGTTTCTGAGTCACTGTGACAATGTGACTGACACAACGTGAGATTGTATTTATTTTTAGACGACGAAAAAATGGACTCAGTGTGTAAAGGCCTTTAGTCTTGTTACTTTACTTTAAAATTTAACTTATTTTGTACTGTAGTTATGAATAAATGTCTTATTAATTTGACTTAGAATGTCCTCTGCTGTGCTATGTCATGATTGTACCTTTACATGGGTATTTTTGTTTTGATCACTTCAAACTTCAAGCAGCAGCCAATCAAACCTATAAATCATGATGCAGACGGGCTCTGTGGTGACATCACCTCACATGATATCTGGTTATAGAGGTTTCAGTTTTTCAAGCGGTTATCTCTCACTGCCATGTGGAGCCACTGACGTGCGAAGTTGCCTAATGCAGCTTTAATGAAAGGGGAAACAATGATATTGTTTGGGAGGAGCAAACACATCTGACAGCTGAAAAATTGATGCTTTCAGATTTCAGATATTTCACTGTTGTCACATCTGGATCAGGAAACTCGATCAAACAACTTTAGCAACATCATAAAATGGCCACCTGCCTCCTGGTGTTACCGTACATTTTTATTCTGCGTTGACAGCAGAGGACATTCACAGGGTCTATTCAGCCAGAGCCCTATTAGCCTCTCTGTTCTGCAGTAGTGTGACTCTCTGTGTATGACTCACTTGAAAGCTCTTGATAAATTTAGAAGAAAAAGGAAAAAAAAAAAAAAAAAAAAAAAGCTTGGAACGGAAGCCACAATATATTCTCTGTTTTCTCAGCAAAGAAAATGGTTGGCTGGACTGACTTCCTGTTCTAAACCACTGGTTGGCTGTAAACTGGGAGAAGCACAAAAGTGGACTCTGCACAGATGGACAAGGTTACTTTGATCCATTCAAGGCTTTGATACAGGAATCATTTGATAGGAAATGTGAGGTGATTTATCAGAGACACAAACAGCTTCATCTCTTCCCTCCATTGTCAGTTTTAACATTTTCATTTGGATCATGTGCCTTCCTCAGGGTTATGGTGTGTTCATGCCTAACATGAAGCTATTTTTGCCCAAGGTTGGCTGCTGAAATGTTTTTTTGAGCACTTGGCAACTGGTTATTTTTTGCTGTGCTAATGGTTGTGCTGACTAACTGGGGAAGGCAGTTAATGGCCAATAGGTAAACTCACATTATTTGAACATGGTGAACACAAAGGCTCTGTGCTTTGAACCAACATGAACCAAGACAGCAACCCTCTTTAGTATCTCTGAAATTGTCACTGCAAGCGTGCTTCCGTTTCCCGTCTGTTGTTTACATTTCACAACAAGAGACTAGCTTAAATTAAGCAGCATTTGATAAGAAACATTTCAACAAAATGGCCGACACAAGTCACAAATACATATTTTTAGAACGTCATCCTATGGCTTCGCTCTTAAATGTGTGAGCCGTCTCCTCTTTTGTTCTGTCTGTACAGTGTGCTATTGGCATACAGAGTGGTAGAGCTCCAGGCGCCCACATACGATGTAAATTAGTTTGTCCTTCATTTCTGATCCGCGGCAACGTCAGGAGAATCTCAACCAGATCTTAACACTGAATCAGTCACTTGAATATGCGAATTGTGTGAATGTGGTGTGTTTGTGTTATTCGCATTGCATCATTCATGCCGCCCAGCACATCTATTTGTGTCTCTGCATTGACTTTGTATATGATCCCGCCACACGGGACAGTTGCTTTGTGTACGGTGTGAACACATCATTACACTCTGTTTCCACTTATATGTACGTAAACAAGGCAACCGCAAGTCCATTCATTCCTATGGGAATTTCCTTGATATCTGATATACCTGCGAAATTCCTCCCCTCCATAATATTTTGGTCCAGAATCTCGAGTACGTTAAAGAAATTAAACTTTTGCTGTGGATTTCAGAGAGACCGTATGACTGTGTGCTAGCATAGCTAACAGGTTGCTAACTGGCTAACAGGCTGTTTTCTTAAATTCAGTTGCTTGCGTTGATTGTCAAGTGAGTTTGTATGATTAAAAAGATCTTGTTTCTCTAGTTTTAACACATTGTGAATCTAAGTAATGTTATTCTGCAAAAATATGTTTAAAAATTAGCCCCGCCCATGGCTACAGGTGGTTTCTATCTGGTTACTATGCATCTGTAAGGAAATGCACGTCCTTGCCTTAGACACTAGAGGCATCATTCGTATATATGCAGATCTAGGGACACCAGTCACATACGTAAGAGGAAACAAGGCGTTACACTGTATGGCCAAAACTATTTGGACAGATCCATATTCTTCCAATGTTTGTGACTCTGCCTTGTCACGACCACAACTTCTATGAGATCATAAGTTACTCTTCATCCTTAGTTATTTCCTTAGACCCCCTAAAGCCATGCCTCATTTCTACTCTTTCCATGTCTTCGTGATAGAGAGGAAGTCATGTGTCTCAGGTCCTACCTGCTCTGGCAGCACCTGGGTCCATATTTTTCCAATGCTTACTATATTATGTATTTTTTTTTGAAGTTGTCCTTTTATTACTCTGTATTGTAGGGTTCATCCTTTTTTATCTCTTAAAGTTTTTGTTTGTTTGTTTGTTTGTCTGTTTGTTTGTTTGTTTGTTGTTAATGAAGTCAGGGCCCAAAACAAAAATTGAGGGTTTAAGAATAGAGGGTCTCATATGCTGCACAGATTTTGAAGGCCTTTCAGGAAACTTTGTGATTTCTTGCATCAGTTTTGTTGTGGCTGAGAGCCTGAAACCAGATGAGCTGTCACCACAGCATATGGGTTGTAATGTTCAGGTGTCCACAAACCTTTGACGACATACTGTAGTGTATATTGGGTATACTGAATATAATGTGTGATGCCGTGTGGTGACTGACCATAAAAGCTGCTTTACTTAAGCTATTTCAAGATTTCAGTGAAAACCAGATGTTCAGTGGTGAAAAGTAGTCAAGCACATTTACTTGTACTTTACTTGAGTATTTACATTTCTGCTTGTTTATACTTTTACTCCACTACAGTTTACTGGATAACAAATGGCATATAAAGGGCACCCAGTAGCCCACCTGGTGCACTAAGGCTATGTCTTTTCTGCAGTGGGCTCAGTTCCAACCTGTGGCCCTCTGCTGCATGTCATCCCCTTTCTCTCTCCATTCCTTCCATGCTGAAGCTGTCCAATCAAATAAAGGCAAAGCCCACAAAATATACAATAAAGGATTATACACAATGTAATAAGCAGATAAATTGATTGTGTTATTATAGGATGAGACTTTATTGATCCCCTGGGGGGGAATTCAGGATCAACCCAGCAGTATGTAAAGTAATTAAAGTTAGCTCCACCTTTAACATCTGCAAAATTAAAACAATGTATGCATTAATGCCTCAAAAATTATCATTCAATAACACAGATGTTTCTGAAACGAGCCATTCTGCATAATGAGTACTTTTACTTGTGTTTTTTCAGTAAACTCTGATGCTAATACTTCTGTATTTCTTTATGGGTAAAATGTTAAATGGAGGGTTGTTACTTTGAATAGTGTATTTCTACACTGTGTAATGCTACTTTTACCTGAGTAAAACTTCCTTTACCTCAGCATAAGTGTGATGCTTCAGCAGCTACATAATACTGCACTCTTATACAACAGCTCCCCCTTGTGGGGAAGTGACATTACATTAAACAAACAAAATTGTAGCTCCTTTAGTCAAAGAAAGTGATGGTTTGACTTTTTTTTTTAATTCTTAGTCAGAAAAACACAAACTAATTTTAACTGTATGAGAAAATAGTTCATTCCATGTTTGTATCAACATGTGTCATTATCATCCTGTTTGCTTTTTGCTCTCAGTTCCTGTACAACCTTCCAGCTGTTGTCCAGACTCGTCCTCAGCTCGGACAGATCCCTCCTGATCTCCTCAAGGAGCTCCAGCTTTGAAAGTTTCCTGTCAATGGATTTGAGCACTTGCTCCTGTCCTCCCTCCTCCTCCTCCTCCATGACAGCTTCTTGCTCTGCAGTGGGACATTCAGGTTCCTGACATGACCCCATGGTTTGCTCCCAGATCATCTCAAAGTACGAGTCAATGAAGGCCTCCAGCTCCTCCAGGCTGCTGCTGTCCCACTGGTCAATCAGCGCCTGCAGACCTTCAGATTCAGAGAGCCTCCTGAGTGTCCGTTCTCTCATTGCAGGGTGGCAGAGGGACTTCACACTGATGCCATTTCCGCCTGTAAGCATCCTGTGTTGTGTTTGAGGTAAAACCAGAAGCATTGTTGTTTGATGCCTGGATGAGAAGAGACGGCTTTCACCGTTCAGTCTCGGGTGAAGAAATTCATCAGGAGGCCAGACGGGCAGATTTATAGTCCACCTCAATGCTTTCTTGCCAGAGAGCAAAGAGGACATGAAGCTGTGTCTGTCCCAGATGGAGGGTCCAGCCCGTCCTCCTCCTGCTGGTAGTGCCACTATCTGGCCACCATTATCTGGGCCTCCTGAGCAGCTCAGGGATGTTTGAGTGGTGGGATTGGCTGACTCAGTCACTGTAAAGGAGATAACATGGTGCTGTGAATTCATGCGAGCCATAAAAATACCAACTGTCAAAGATAAAAATCTGTTTATCTCTCTGTTACAGATGCTGCTACCTCACTGTCTACGCCATAAACCAGTTTATGATTTGATCCATCCCCATGTTACACCTGATAGGACTTTAGATGTCCTGTATGTGTTGCTTACTCTGTGTTGTACATGTCACGGTGTTGTATGTTCTAATTAGTACCAAATAATACAGCATAATGCTGTTCTGTATAGTGCATAATCTGTAATCCGTTGTGTATAATTACATCCAATTTTAATTTACACTGTGGCACATTTAAACATTTTTTTGTTACTGTGCATTTCCTCAGCCAAATTAAATAACATAAATAGATATAATTGGCTTATATCAGCTTATCATCAATATATCAGCGCACATGTTGGCAGATATAACATTGTAGTACATTAGTAAATGTTAAATTGGCTGCATTTTTATGTATTTTGACCCATACTGTTCTTATTTTTGAAAATAGTTCCTCAATTTTTTAAGTATTAGTTGTATTTTATTTTAAGTAATTATTTGTGCAGTTATATTCTTATTTATTTACTGTCAAATTTACTGTTACTGTCACTTTTGATAAAATATCATTCATTGTTTCTCTACAAAATAATATCCTGCCTTGTTACATATTTTTGTCAAAGCTCCTTTTAAACAATTTAGAATGTAAAGGAAGAAATGTCGTCTATGTTTACTGGATGTGAAGTGTTTGTGTAAAAAGGGAATATTGGTTGATATATCATTATTAGATTTCCCTCAAAAATTATAAGTGAAACAGTGATCCTCCTGTTTTAAGTGCAAACATGTAAAACTATGTATGCAAACACTTTAAAACAGTGGCTCCAAAGTGTTTTGGCTTTTGAATCCTTAAGAACATGTACTGTCTACTTGTGATTATAATAATAATAAGGGATAATTTAAGTAGGTTTTAGAGGCTTGAGGATGTAAGATTATGCAGTAATTCACTTAAAAAAAGACAAAGGTCTGTCACAAAGTCTCTGTCCCTCCCTTTAGCTCCCTGCTTTAACATTCACCATTTGTCCACTAGATGCCCTCAGACGTTCCCACCTGTCCCCACATACATCTGAAATCACATGCTATGCACTACACACTCAATATGTGTACCATCGTTCAAACATTTGTGTAATTAAACAGTTGTAGGTATCTTTACCCGTTTCAACTTTAACAATAATAATAATAATTACTTCATTAAGGAAACAGAGAAAGGTCCACAGCATACTACATAACAACAGACAACCATCTATGTACAAAATACAATATAATTAATACAATATATACATAAAAAAGACAAGAAATACCCAACACTACATGCAAGTTCATATAAAAAGACATCATTCTATAAACTGCACCCTCAAACAAGCTGGAGAGCAAATGGCCCCTGTGGTCCATTTCCACTCATTCTCTACCAGACAGTTGATGTTACTTATGGTTTTGTGTTCCAGCCACCTGAACCTGAGTCTGTTCCAGTTCCTACTTTTTTGTTACCTGTTCCTCTCCTGCTGTGCCCCCCTTTGTATTTATCTGACTGTTCCGCCTTTCTGTAATCCTGTTCCTGATCTTTGCCTCAGGTAAATTTCACTTCATCCCACCTGATTTACTTGTGTGTGTTTCTTTGTGTTTGAGTCCTCCTCCCTTTGTTACTAGAATTCACCAGCTGTGACAAGATTAGTGAACTATAATTAATACTTTTCTAATTTCTTTCCTGTTAATTGTCTCACAACCCCTCCCTTTAGGGGCTCCCTACCCCCAGATGGGGAACCACTGCTCTAAAAGAATCATATCATTATAAACCTCAGTATAAATTAAACAGTCTGAACCTGAGGTGACAAAGCATGCTGGGGAAAAAACACAGTGCATCAGGTTTACTTACAGTCATGGGACAGCTGATGACTGCAGCTCGTCAGCATCTTTAAATCGTCTTTGCACGGCGTCACTGCGTCTTGTGATGACACACTTCTCCACATGTGATCCCCTCTGTGCAGCATAGCTAACCTTTCTTCAACCAGCATCTCGTCTATCAGTTCGATCAGCTCTTCAACCTGAGCTCCATCACCTCTGTGTTTATTATCCAGGACGTGATATCTGTTCCCGCACTTCTCAACCAGCCTCTGCAGCGCCTCTCCTTCACTCTCAATGCGCTGCTCGATGCTCGTGTCACCCAGCCAATCACCATGGCTGAAGAGGACCACAGCCCTGCTCCACATCTGGCCTCCTCCTGCCTCCAGCTGTTTCTCCATGGCCTCCATGTGAGTATCTCTGAATGAGGAGCTCACATTGACAACCAGGAGGATGGTGCAGGATGCGTCAAGGAGGTCAGAGGTCACAGTGAAGCCGCCCGGTGTGTCCAGCACTGCCACAGTCTTGCTGCAGATTTTGGCTCGTTTTTCAGAGCAGGAAGTGGTTTCAGTCTGGAAGCACTCTCTGCTCAGAATGGTGTCTCCACATGAGCTCTTGCCTGTTTTCCTGCCGCCAACAAGCACCAGTGTCAGCTCTGGAGCTGGTTTGAGCTTCTCTGTTGGAAAGAAGTTTCACAAATCAAACAAACTCCCTCTGCTTGAATTGCATCCAAGAAATCCAAACAGAGAACAACATCTCTACAGCTAAATTAAATATAGTTTATTAAATAAGCACAACAAGATCATGCTGACATTGTTTATCACTTTTAAATGTATCTAACTCACCCAGCTGAGACCTCGCCATCTGCCTTTGTTTCTCCTTCCTCATCAGTCTCTCCCTGGCTCTCTTCTCCTCTCTTCTCATCTTCCCCTCCAGCTGTTCCATCACTTCCCTCTTAATTTCATAATGCAGGCCATTGTTGCAGCCAGCCAACATTTCCTCAATCTTCCCAATCAGCTCTCTGACTTGGAATCCATCCCCTTTAGTTTTATTGTTCAGGACGTGATACCTGTTGTCACATCTTTCAACAAGCCACCGCAGAGGCTCCCCCTCGCTCTCGATGCACTGCTCAGTGGTCGTGCCTGCCAGCCAGTCCCCGAAACTGAACAGCACGATGACACGGCTCCAGATGTGCTCGCTGATCAGCTGGAGGTGCTCCTGCACCGCCCTCCTGTAGGTTTCAGTGAAGGATCTGTCCACACGGATCACCAGCAGGAAGACGTGAGGGCAGAGAGACAAACTGAGCACCAGCTCCCTGCGGTCGAACACGGGACTCTCATCACAGAAGTAGTTCATCCACCAGCCTGGTGTGTCCACCACCGTCACCTGTCTCCCAAACACCACTCCTTCTGCAACCAGGCACTGGGCTGTTCTCCTCACTGGCTGGCTGCTCTCTCTGCTCAGGATTGTGTTTAGAGTGGAAGTTTTCCCAGAACCCTTTGCTCCCAGCAACACAATCCGGATATCTGTAATGGGCCGTAACCTCTCTGAAAGAATTAAAATGGAAATGTAGACCATAAAGAGGTTTGGTTTGGTATTTCTTTGGACTTCTATTCAGTACATTTCCTGCTAGCAATGATTTGATGATTTGCAGTTAAATAAACCCCTTGGTTACAGGGATAGGTAGACATATTGGGAAATACTCTTATTCATGTTCTTTTTAAGGGCTAGATGAGAGATCAATGCCACTTTCATATATGTTTGTTAAACATGAAGCTGGTGCCATCAGCCACTTGGCTTAGTTTAGCTTAGCTTAGCTTAGCATAAAGACTGGGAACAGGGGAAACTGCCAGCCTGGCCAAAATTTGCCAACCATACTTGTGTGTCAGCTCTATGCGGCGCCTACATCGTAGCCTATGCACATGGCCTACACCCTTGTGAGCATTTATACTTGTGCAGTGTTGTGTCTGTATAATTCTGCAGTCACGCCTCCAAAACAATGGTCAGCGGCAAGGTTTCTGTGAAGTGCTGTAAAGTTTAGTTGATTCAAAACACACCCAAAACACACTTTAAACACACATTAAACATGGCTCAGTAGTGACAATTTCAAACACAAATATTGAAATTGGCATAACATATAACTCGCAAGACTCACAGACAAAGCGCTTGTCTTTTGGTGGAAACAGTTAACCCACAAATACAACATGCTAAGGTTTTTAGCATAAGCCTATGGCATTTTACATTGTATAAATTAGCCTAGCTTCTAGCTCACATGAACCCAGGGACAACAGTATCATTTATCAAAGGTTATGTTACAAAATTCGGCTCCATTACAACTCACGTGGTTCACCGCAAAAACAATTGTTTCATACCAAACACGTTTCCCAAATGGTCACTACCACAGCACCAAATGTGGATTAATCCGCTGCTGAAAGTAGTTCCAAACAAATGCACAATTTATTCCTGTTTGACTCGCGTTTGCTAAAAGCTACAGTACCCAGCCATTTTAGGGAATTAATGGGCTTTTTTTAATGAATGAAACGACATATTTATGATTTGTTTTTAAAAAATGTATGCTTCCATAAGACCCAATGGGCTTGAGGATGAGTGCAGCAATCAGGGCAGAGAACTCAGAAGGTTACACATTGTTTTATTTCTCTCCTCTCTTTTCATGTGATTTGTTGCAGCTATACAAATTAGGGCTGGCCCCAGCCAGGAGCAGAGAATTTAAGGACAGTATAGTACTCCACAATTTCTGTGACAGGATGTTTCTGAGAAGTTCAGTGTACAAACAACAAGAGCAGGATTGTGGAAATTTCCTCTTCAACAGCAAAACATGAGCGAAACATTTGGATGAACTCACCTCTCATGACAGATCTGTGTTTCTTCATCCTCACAAACCTCTGCTGAGCCCTCTCCTCCACTCTCCTCTTCTCCTCCGCAGTCGCCTGTAAAATGTTTTCCTGCATTTCAAACACTCTGTTTCCATTTCCTGTGACAAGTCTCTGTATGTTTTCCAGCAGCTCGGTGACTTTAGTATCATCACTCAAGATAACACTGTGACACCTCTGACTGCACTTCTCACTGAGCCAGCGGAGGGCCTTTCCCCCCCTCTGTACGAGCTCCTCAGCATCTGTGTATTCAGAGCTGTTGGCAGAGATGAAGACAACCATGCAGTGACCCCACACGCTGTCACCCAGCAGGGCCACGTGCTCCTCCACAGCCCTCCGACGCTTCTCTGAGAAGCCCGAGCTGGCCTTGATTGTGATAAGAAATACATGTGGGCCTGGTGAGCACAGAGAGACGCTGCTGACAATCTCCCTCTTCACAAGCTCTGATGTGTCTTGAGCGCTGAAGTCGCACCACCAGCCGGGAGTGTCCACCACAGTAAGCCACTGTCCTGCCACCACACCCAGCCTCCGGCAGCAGGAGGTCCTTTCTTTGGTGACAAACTCCTCTCTGCCCAGGATTAAGTTCCCCAGTGAGCTCTTTCCAGAGTTTCTGCCACCAAGAAGAATAATCTTCAACTGTGATGTACACCAGCCGTCCCCTGATAAAGAAATGAACACACAGAAAAGATTAATATTAAAACCACAAATGTATAAAGATGAAAGTCAATTAATCCATTGGTCACTCACATAGAGTTAAGCATGACAACTTTAAAAGCAAAAATTTACTGATTTTAGCTTTGTAATTTTAAATATTTACTATATTTTCTTTCCCTTTTATGATTTCCAGTAAAATATTTTTGTCTTTGAATATTTTTTACCAAAAATTAAGCAGAAATATTGACAATCAATCATTGAAGTCATTTTTAAAAATGACAAAAGTGCTAAAATATTCTCTGGTTTAAGCATAAGTGTGAATATTTGGTGGTTTTCCTCTTTACTTTTTTCCACTTTATGATAGTAAATTGAATATAATAAAAAAGAAATCATGCAGATATTATGAGACATTAAGAATTACACTTACATGTTGACTGCTCGCTGGTTGCCATCTCACATTCTGTACCATCTAAAAGCAGGTAGGCTTTAAACCAAGCATCATTTATTCACATGTCACGTCCATGTTTCTGTGTCCCTTGTGAAAAATGTCTACAGAGCTTCCTGTTGAAGGAGTGCTATGGCAGCAGAAGTCTGTGTTTTATGCGTTTATGAGTCTGAAGGTTGTCTGTAATGAGTAATCAGACATACCTGCAGTGGACAGTCTGAGCCCCACCTCTCAGCAGCAGGTCGACAGTCCACTCTGAGAGAAACACAAATTTATCATTTACCAAACACAGACTCCAACAAGCATTACAGTGTTATCAAGTGAATTTACAACCCTGGGACATTATATAAGAAAAATACATACATAAATAGAAAAGATACAGGACTGTAAATATGAAAAAAGCCAGGTTTTGGTGTATAATGATCACTGCAGCTTTTGTGGGATCACAACTTTTAACCAATTTGAGGTATTTGTACTTCCCTTTCGGATTTCCTTTTCTATTTTAATCTTCTACTCCACCACAGTTTGAAGCATATGACTGTTTTGTTGCTAGATACTTTACAGATTAAGATTTCATACACAAAATATATGAGTGTATAAAATATGATGCTCTGTTGTAGATTAAACCACCAGTGTATACACAACAGTAAATTAAATAGTTAAAATGAGCTCGACCTCGACAAACTACAATAGTGAAATGCTACTTACAACTAATTCATCAGTAGTCATAATAATCCTTAACTATTACACATATTACTATAACACTTTGGGACATATTTTCTTACATTATGATTACTTTAACTTTATATACTTTAAGTATGTTTTCTTAGTAATACTTACATACTTTTAGGCGTCTGATGAGAGACTTCTTGTAATGGAGCATCTTTACATTGCGTTATTATTGCTTTTATTGAATTATGAGGGCTTAAATATGACAGTTTTTCTGAGGCATATTTTGTTAAGTTGTTGTTTGTTACAGCATATTATATATTTCAGTTTTTGTTCTTCATGTCAGGGCTTGAGCCATGCATTGTTTTATTTTATTTCAGATTAAGTGATAATGATTCTTCGGATCCAATGCTTACATAATTACATATTTTTATCATGAACATTTAATTTTTTTTTTTTTTTAAATGGTTAATGAAGAAGAGGTTTGTTGGTCTTGTTGTTATTCATTTTCCCTCTGCATATGTAATTTTAGCTTGGAGGTGAACCCCTAACCACCTAATTGAATTGATACAGCTAAGCATTAAGCATAATTATATGCTTAATTTCAATTATGCTAGCATTCAATAATTTCTTAACTACAGTATTGAAGTCGTGGTTCTATGAAATTGTTGCATTGTGCATTCACCCTGTCACCTCTAAATTCACTCATACAAAGCAGCTTCATATTTACTCAGATACCAACAGTGGTGGAATATAACTAAGCTCATTTACTAAAATACTACTTAAGTACAATTTTGAAGTATTGTACTTAACTTAAGTATTTCCCTTTTATGCTACTTTATACCTCTACTTCACTGCAGATTAAATGGACATATAGCATCACCTTTATTTTGTGGATTTAGATTATTATTAGAAAATGTAAATAAAATCAATAAATTAGTATAGGTTAAGATATCCATCAGTATATACAGTAATTAAAAGTGGCCCCACTGATATACAGTATATTGATGCTACTACTATTTTACTTTCAGTAAGATATTGAATGCAGGACTTTTACTAGCAACAGTTGTTTTACACTGTAGTGCTGCCACTCTACTGTGTTAAAGATCTGAATACTTCTCCCTCCACTGGAAACCAAATGATGCTGGAGTCAAAGTAAATTTTGTGTGAGTCATATGTGTGGTAATCTGATTGGACACAGCTTTATTTAGGGATACACCATGTGAGCACAACTAAAATGATAATAGTCTTAACATTTTGTCTAACGTGTTATTTTAAGTGTGCAGATTCCAGCTCAAATTTGTATTTAAAATCAATTGCCATGCAGTGATTGTGAATGTTTCCTGGTTGGTAAAGGCTTGGTTAGGGTGGGGGAAGTGGGTGAGAATAGAAACTGTTCATGATGTAGAAAACTAGGAAGAGGACTTAAAATGTTTTTGGCATGAGTCATTTGGTGAAATGTGTCGTGGCACATTTACTCAAGTAAAAAAGCAGTAAATCGTATTGGAGTATTTTTATTGTGTGGTATCGATACTTGTACATAAGTAGACAATCTGAAAACTTCTGCGCCACTGGTATGTGGCCCAGTCCAAAAAATGTTTGTGCTGACTTATGCAACGTTAGAACAAAAGACCAAGCCTTCCGCTGATGCCTTTCAAAATAATACACTCATGACAACCATTCTTTTTACTCTTAAAAACAACACAGTGGTCAAAATGTCAGTTTAAATGAATCAGATGTGCATTCTGGAGTATATCATCAAAATATGCTTTTTACTGCCAGTAACTGCCAAACGCACGCAGAGAGGAGCTTATCAGACAAACCTGAGTGATCTCAATATGTGGTGGAATACTCCCTGTCCTGCATTTCATACTCAAGTAAAAGTACGAAAGTATGAGCAGCAAAATGTTCTTAAAGTAGGCTATCAAAAGAAAACATACATCTTCTGAGGAAAAAAAATGTCCCCTGTGACTGATTCATTGATATTTCTGACATTATTAGATTGTTAATACTGATGCATTGACATATAGGCAGCACTGTACTGTTGTAGCTGCTGAAGGTGGAGCTACTTTTAACTGTTTATTACAGTTATATAGATTAGTCCAGTTGTTCCCAGTTTAAGAGTTTGGCCTTTCCAAAGGGTCACAAGATAAATCTAAGAGGCTGACAGTTGTCAAAGGGCCCCAACTACCAACTGATTTTTTTTTGTAAGGGATTTCTAATAATATGTAAGTCTGTACTGTTTTTAAGCTTATTATTACACATGTTGCTAAAGTCTTAATCTCAGAAGTAAAACTAAGTGTACAGTATTTCTTTTGAAAGGTAGAGGAGGAGGAGTATTAACTAGCAGAAAATAGAAATACTCAAGTAAAGCTACTGCAGAATTGTACTTCAGTGCAGTTCTTGAGTGAATGTAGTTACTTTCCACCAGTGATCAGACATCCTTGCGGTACATTACATTTCAGCCATGACAGAGAACGTGTTCTGATCCCATTTCATCGAATACTGCTGCTTTGTGAGAGGACCTACACTGATCACCAGATTAGTTCTTGAACTGGTTCCATTCAAGGTTATTGGACCATTAGTGCTATCCAGTGAGCCAGCTCATGTTTCCATCAGTTTAAAGTAGAATCATTGTAATCAATGACGTGTCATCAAGGTAGGACACTGCACAATGTAGAATGGAAGTAAATACTAGTGGCTACATCACGGACACCACTGATACGTGCGAGCTTTGTTCTGTCATTACAGATATTTGCATGCACCCAAAAATAAACATGGCGCAGCTGTTAATAAGACCATTGCACACTTTTTCCACTTAATTTCTCTTGTTGCTTTCTCCATCCTCTCCTTTCAACCTGTAGAATATGACTTCTGATGTTGTCACGGTTTGCACTTAAGGTCAAGAAAAAGTTTGCTATTTCTTTGGTTCCAGCTGAGAACTAACCTTTTCATTCTGGGACAATTTATTTTTGGTCCAAATGCTCTGAACGATTCATAATTAGGTGCAGGAACTGGAATGGAACCAGTTTCATGTTGGTGGAAAAGGGGTAATAAGCAGGCCCACTGGGCGCGGGCCCTGCGTCCAAAGTGTCAGGGGGGTCCACAGGACTTCATTTGCACAATATCACTTGAATTAACACATACTGACCAGAAAGAAAATCGAGCTGTAGACATATTTTAAGTACAACAAAACCCCAAAATGTATTCCTTTTATACTGTAAATGGAAATTTGCCTCACATTTGGTTCCGGTGTGATGACGGTCAGCTGTCTTAAACCCCGCCCCGCCGCCTGGCTCTGTGTTACAAAAGCAGCGAACACCTCTAATCACGCACAGCTCTATACAACCATGGCTGACACCGGCGGAGAGACTAAAACAGCTAAGAAGGGGGTGAAAGTTGTAGTGGAATACTGGTAATTACATCTGTTATTATACTCAGTTTCATTGTGTGTAAGGTTTTGGCTAAGTGTGTGTATTTGTGTCGAGGTCCGTGCCGTAAATCCTACTTTAAAGAAGACTGTTACCACGGATTAGCTGTTAGCATGATTAGCTCGCAGCTAGCTCCGGCTAACGCTCACTGACACACATTCGTATTCTGCTTTTAAAATACATGTGTTTTTCCCCTTGTAGTGGTAAATGAGGATATGAACCCCGCTATCAGGAGCTCCAAAGGGGTGTTAAGGTGGAGTTTCCTGATGCGGATGTGTCAGGCTTCGTGGGAAGATCAAGTAAGTTACTGGTAATAACGTTAATCAGCTAAGGACTGAACTTTATGATATTAATGGTTAATGTGAAGGGATGTGTCATTCAAGGCAAAGATCATCTGGACAGCATGAGGGGTGATGTTAACCTTAGTATGCTTTTATTATTTTGCAGGCAGCTTTGAGGTTGTCATCAACGGTCAGCTCATCTTCTCCAAGCTTGAGACAGGAGGGTTCCCATATGATGATGATGTGAGTACATATACAGGCTTAACAGGCCCTTAAATGTGACTCAGTACATTTACACAAGTGCTGTACTGAAGTACACATTTAAAATATGTGTACTTGTTGTTGAGTTGTCATGCCACTTTCCCATTTCTACTCCACTGCCTTTTAAAATGGAATTTGGTGCTTTTTACCTCATTGCATTTAACAGATTGAGCTACTTTACAATATTACTGAATACAAAACATAAGAACTTAAGACAGGAAAAAATGCATGTTTTTAAAATAAGTAAAGTAATTTTGATCCTTTTTAAAATGTATTTGTAAGAGCTTTACACTGCTGGTTGGAGAAAACAAGCTTTTTAAGGTCTCACTGTTTTTAAAGTTTGTACAAATCATCTCTTGATCAATAGAGACAATAATCAGCAGGTTAATCCACAGTGATGATAATCATTAGTTACATTATTATGCAGAGTGGTTAAAACCAAGCACCACGCCAACTTACTACAAGAGTTAAACTCTGCTTTTACATTAATACAATAATGATATCTAATGATATGACATACTGTATGTATAGTAGAATATACTGATAGGGGTGGGCGATATGGCCCTAAAATGATACAACAACATTTCCAGGGTCTTTTGCGCTAACAATACTCTTGACGATATCACAAATATATTAAATGTTTAAGTTTATTATTGATTTACGAATATAGTATTGCAACAAATCAGTGATAGTGTTACATGTTAACCTGACAGTTTACCTTCAAATATTCAGTAAAAACTGAACAAAAATTGAAAAAAATATCTAATTTCTTTAGTTTTTAAACAACAGCAGTAACTCAGAGTGAGATTCAGATTCTGTATACAATAGTAATATTCAACTAAATCAAATCTACCACAAATTACACATTTAAACAGCTCCCAAATATAAAAAGAAATTTACTCTGGGATCTTAATATATAAATCAACAGGTGATTTCCTTCTCTTTTAGCAAAATTCTACATGATTGAGTTGGGTTTTTTCCACCTGGACCTTTATGCCATTTCTCCTCTAATCATCACGCTGTAACCTGTGTCAGGCTGTTATGCTACCTTATCTATTTTTGTCGAACCGCGAGCAGCATGAGGTCTCTATTACTAAAGGTGTAATCACTTGACAACACTGACTCCCATGTGCACACAATGACAGAAGAGGGGGAGGGACGCTGTCTTAGAGCCGCCTGGGAGTTCCCTCCGAAGGGACGGTAACTCACGGTAACGTTCTAAAAGAGTTTGAGAAATCTGGGGATGTTCATAAAATATTCAGGACACCCAGGCCTAACGACGCTACAGTTTATTCCACATTACTGAAGCTGTTCCTCATTTTAGAACCACCAGGGAGTCAGTTGTAATTTCACTTTCAGCCAAGCTTGTTGTTGCCATGGGTAACAGTATGACGTGAATGTCAACAAGTCCAAATATTAGGAGTATCACGATATTAATTTTTCATATGATACTAAAAAATATACCTGTATAATCGTGAACAAGATGATATGGCACACCTCTTTGTAGCAGTATAATAACAAATATATAACAGTCACAAGGGACACATTTCAGCATTGAGTACTTTCAGTTTTAATACTTCAGAAGTACCATGTACATCTTCCTGGTTATATTCACAAAGTTTTACTTAAGTAACATTTTCACTGCAGGACTCTAACTTGTAACAGTATTTTCACTGTGCAGTATTAGTACTTTTCTTTAAGTAAAGCATCAGGATACTTCCTTCAGCACATCTAAATCACAACAATAACACTCTCTGATTTATGTGTCCCTCCTGCAGATCTTGAATGCAGTCCAGGACGCCTACGATGGCAAACCAATGAATAAGGTCACCAAAAGCCGTGCACCATGCGTCATCATGTAAACCTCCCTCAGTCCTGCAGCATCAAGACGGGCCAGTGCGACTGTATACTGCCGATGCCACCTGTGGTGTACCCTCAGCCCTGCTAAAAAAGGGCTGGGATAAAACCTCGCTTTATACAAACCCATCAAAGATGCACTAAGCCCACTAGCTGCTCTCTTTGATGCAGCTTACCAAACATCTAGCTCCCCCTCTCTGGTCTTATTGTGGTTCTCCAGGCTGTTAATGATTACTGTAGCCTAAAAGGTTAAAGGTTACAGTATGATAAATCCATTCCTGGAAGTCCCTTATGATGAGAGCTGAGGCGGGGAGAAGATGTTGCTGAAGGGTTTCTTATAGCCTCATTGCCTAGAATTCTCTTATTGCCGAATTGTTATGGGGTTTTTTTTCTTTCAAGTTTTTGTTTACTGATCCTACATGCAATTACCAGTTTTCATTGAATGCAAGGACTGTGCAAAATAGCTGCACGTCATTTTATGAAGGGAGACTGCCTCTTGGTTTCTGCACCGCTCTATGCTAAATAATGTGTTACTAAAGCATTTTTCTAAGACTCCGGCTATTTCAAACACTTATTACTGTAAAGGTTGTGGATAGTGAAGCAATGTTATGTCATTTATGGTCGCTGAATGCAAAACTAAGCGTACAATTGTTGTTTTTCTTTATACTTATCAAACTGGATTGTTTTAAATTTCTGCTGTCAGTATTTTCAGTTTTGTTTTTGTATTTTTTCGGTATGATTAGCTCCACTGTAATTAAAATTAGTTAGGTACTAGAGCGATCGTCAGTGCTTCTGAAGACCACCACCCACTGGTCTGACAGCTCACTCTCAATTCCATGCCGGCTCATTTTCCACTAATCATCTCACATTGTTCACTCTGATGTCAAAACTAGACTTTAAATAAAGTTAATGGGTTCTTTAAGTACTATTGTTTGTCACTCTTTCATGACATCACAGGGTTTAAGCACACTGTATGATTACACACAGACACAAAAGAGTTATTACACAATAATCTTTTTGTAAGTGCACTATAATTAGCTTTAGATTCTCGTAAAGTTTTAAACAACAGCTTACATGTTATTATCTAAGAATTCCTAACTGGGTGTGGTGATGGTGTGCAGCCTTAAAATAATGCTTCTCCTTTGGGCGGCACGAGTTGGAACCGGTTGTGCTTTGTTATGTTATCAACCTGCATGACAACAGTTGCTCAAGTCCAAGAACACTGAGCGTAAACAGCAGCTATTTGTCCTCTGTGCACCTACGCAGAAGGGACATTTCAGGCAACAGCAATGACCATTTTAGGTCAAACTCTTGTGCTTTATTGTCTAATGATTTGTAGAACTGTTTGTATGAACTCCACATTTTTTAAAACAAAGTGTAGTTTAAATGCTTTGCTGCATTTAGGAATACAGGCAGTAAGGAAAAGACTTGGTTGTCATGCAAAGCAAAAGGCAAATTATTAAGTCATGCAGTGTTTCTGCCTTATTTACACTGAGGGGCGCCAAAATCAACAAAGACTGCCACCGTCAGTATTTGGCCTCTGGCATTTCCTCGCACAAAGAACACATGGGTGTCACACTGGAGTCAAATGCATGGAGAGAATTCAAATGAAGACATTTGTGTGGAGCTCTAGAAAGCTGTGACAACCCTGCAGGGTTGTCACAATATTTTCTGCTACAAATAGATTTTTATTTAGAAAATATTTTGTGAAGTTTATTACACTCTGGCGAGTCAGACCATTGAGCACAAAAATTGGAGTAGAGTAGATACAGTATATAGATAAAGTATGAGTCTCTAAAAGTAAGCAGTGATTAATATTCTGAGTTGAATTATTATATTGTTGGTCAAAGTTTCTTTTTTATTTAGCTGAAGCAAAGTCACAGTGACCCATATGTATGCACCACTTGTTAATGGATGGCAGGTTTTGTAACTGAGCGTAATACACTGTGACTAGGTGGGTCTTTGGTGCTGGCTCTGGCTCTCAGTGATAACAGCCTGCTTGTTTCAATGCTGATAGAGCCCATCTGTGCTGCTGTCGTTAGTCCGCCAATTAGAGTTTTGAAAATGCACAGTGCCTGTGTAAGTATTCGATTTGGGCCTTACAGATACAGGTGCATTTCTACAGTTATATGCAATTATGTGAACGCGAAATCCTCCTTTTAAAGGGGGGCGAATAGTTAGGCAAACATGTATTTTGTATTTGAAATGAATTGATCAGTGTAAAAAAAGCCGAATCTGCTTTGATTCAACATTGTAAGACAACAAAACTTGCAGTACATGAGTGAATGCTTTTACACGCACTTGACTCCGCAGCAGTGTCATAATCAACTCCAAACACTGACATGATGCATTTCAGCCACTTAGGTTTCCCTCAAATCCTTTTTTCTCCCAATATGTAGTTTAAAAAGTCCAAATCCTATTTCACCCACACGCCTGGTGCCTATGATACTTCATGTTATATGCTGTTAAACTGCATCATTATATGAAACCTCACGTATTATATTGTCTGTTATTTTAGACAATCATACATCAAACAATATTTCAAACTGTCCTTCTATCTCAATTTTTCATTCTCTGCTGTACATTAAAGAAAAACTCCCCAAATAATGCTTCTGACCAAAGATGATGAACATGTCTGTCTGAATGAAAATGGCTATATGAAGACTGGGAGTGTCTGTATGCTGTATGTTGACACACATGGACATAGAAGATAACAGACCTGTGCCACAGTGTCTTCAGCTGGGGGCCCACTGTCCCTCACTGTGCTGCTTACATATATATGTATTTTCACTGTGTGGTAAGTGGAATCATTTTGACACCCTGACCTTCATTTAGCACCTTTTATCAGGTCAAATTTTAATTAGCAAAAGCAATGACAGAGAACGGGTCATTTCAGGTCAGTTTCTACCAAGGGTGAATAGTGTGAGAATAGTGTGTGCATTTTTCCTGTAATGACCTAAACATCCCTAACAAACAACATTATCTCATCAGTTCCTCCCTGCATTCCTTATTAGTTTCAGGACTTATGCAACCAGGCGTTACCTTTTCTTTCTTAGCACAAATTGCTCATTATCAAACTCATGACTCGAGCTTATTCTCTGGCCACAAAGGCTCAAATCGCGGGCACTTAAGGTTTAATGACAAAGTGGAATAGATGTAAACTGAGATAAAGTTGGGGCCCACAATAAAAAGCCTGCAGTACCCTGAAAGTGACGTCTGTCAGAGATGAGGACGATCAAGAGTTCCCCATTGTAACAGAAAATCTTAGTCTTTTCAGATTTCATGGACTTACTCATGAATCACGCAGCATAGCCATGAAGGACATATGACTACATGCACATTACAAAAAGGCACATGTGGCCTTGTGGTGACGGGAGGCTGAAGTCCGTTATCAGGGACATTGTATTTGACTTCACAGACAGAATGGAGGCTTTTGTCCACAAGAGATCCTCCTCTACGTTATCAATTTTTATTTATCTCTTTTAAAGAAAGTTTTTGTGTTATTACCTCAATCAAAAAAAGTGAACTATATTTCCTGCTTATCAATTCGTTTTGTCTACATAGTCTGATTTATAGCTAATTTCCAACCAATATTATTTTAGTTGTGGATGAACTGTTATACTTAAGTAGCCTAGTAGCTAAGCAGATAGGTAGTGTAATTTATGAACTCTAATATTTGTTTGATAATTTGATGACAGACAGGACAAACTTAAAATAATGCTGATGTGGAATTCAATGAAAAGAAAAAATAAGTGCAACTTAGTAGCACAGGTGATAAAACTGAGTTTGCAAATATCTAACAAAGTTATTCTGAGGAAAACTGTACATCTCTCTGAGCTGATCAAAAGACATCACCAGCCCATCCTTTAACAAGTCGCCCACAGTCCTTATACCCCAGTTAGACCTGAAGACATGGTCCACCAAACCAGGGGACAGTTCTGGGTTTAAGTGAACAGAGAAGAAGAGAAGAAGCTAGTTTTCTTGTCAGTGTCCAGACTTTTAAAGTGTTATGCAGACTATAATTATGAAGACGAAGCCATTGCTTAGAATAATAGTGATGATATTAATAATTAACTTCATTTATAAAGCACCTTTCAAAACACAGTTACAACGTGCTGTACAATAAAACTGAAAATGTTTAAAACACAAGGATATTACAACAAATAACATGTTATAAAATCTCAACTAAGTAAAAATAAAATAAGGAAGACCAAAACTAAAATCAAGATAATAAATGAAAAAATAATCAGTAAGGTAGCAATAAAGTAGACAGACAGCTCAGGTAAGTCGAGATATGCTTTCCAATAGAAGCGATTTTTAGGAGAGACTTAAATGAAACCAGTGACTCAGACAGCCTTATTTCCTCTGGCAGGTCATTCCAGAGCCTTTGAGCCCTGTTTGCAAAAGCTCTGCCCCCTTTGGTCTTCAACCTAGACTCTGGGACAAGCAGAAGACCTCTACCTGTGGATCTCAAACTATGCAGAGGTTCATAAGGGACCAACAGGTCTGAAATGTAATCTGAGGCCAGGCCATGAAGAGCATTAAAAGTAATCAGTAAGAAATACGGGCCACTGGAGCTGCCTCCAAAGTAAGCCAGGTAGACTCGGGGTAATCACTTAACAAATACCACAGGTAACTACAGAGGCATGCAACGTGGCAGCGTCAAACATCCAGCACCAGTAGACTCCTTCGAGAGAGCAATGCAGTGCAGTTAGTTTTGACCTAGCCTGCATATTTCTCCAGAGAAAGGAGGACAGGGGGCAGTTTAGAAAGTGTTTTTGCTGTTAGAAGAGTCAGGATGATTTGAAAGGGGTACAGCAACTGTGGAAGTTTAATCATCAAGGCTTTCCAGCAGGCCAGGTCCACTTTAATCTTGTGAATTAGGGGTATGAAGTTAGTTTTGTACAAGCCAGAGAAGGAGGGGGTAACATGATCAGGCTACATTTGAAGTCAGGGGCGTTGTCTAAGACTTAGAGTTATTACACTTGTGACCTAAAATTGGCCAGATGACATAATTATCTCATCTTCTCTTACAATAAAAGCCTCAGGGCTGCTAGGATAAAGCATGTTGTCGTCTACGTAAAGGCTGTCTGGAGCTACAGCCCACTGCTGGTACAGAGAACTTAATAAGATTGTCATCTAAATAAAATGTTGATAGGACACTGAACAGATGAGGCCACTCAGTCCTGTTGAAGACCTTCTCTGCCTCAAGGGAAGACAGATTTGGCCTTTGACTCTGCCATATTTCTTACATTACTGCAGGAGTTGCACCCTTTTATGAAACCCGTCTGATCCAATGAAATGATGCAAAGTATTTGAATTTTGATTGGGTTGAATTGTCACAAGTCTAGTAAATTATATTTCCAAACATGCAGCGACCTTGCAGAAACTGTAATGACAACCAAGAGATGGTTGTAGGTGTTTGTTGTTGTTGTTGTAATAGTCTGTGTCTGATGTTTTCCTCTTTCACCAGTCTGCGCAGCAACCTTGTGTCAGTATCTGACATCACACTGGGTTGGACCACGAGCAGCTGCAAAAGATGGCCAACCCTGTTGCTGACATCTTACATGTACTGTACATAAGACAAACCAATGGAGCTTGAGGGCTGTATTGAAAAAGGTTTAATATGTTTATCTCATGACTTTCCTCGAGATAATCACAAGTGGAGGAACTCCCCGACCTCACCGTGAGGGAATCCCCAGCACGTAAACAAGATGACGTACTTAGATGCTGTCTTCCTGATAGTGTATTTTGCCCCCCTTTTTGGCCTCTTTACCTTCTGTGTGGCCCTCACACAGGACAAGGTAAGGCCTGGTCCAAACAGGTTCCTCTGAAGGCCTCTGTCCAGGCTCGGACCTGCTTCATGCTGGTAGGGCGGAGCGGGCAAACTAGGGTTGGGATATCCCTGTCTCAAGGTGTCTCTGACCGATAGGGCTGTTTGTCTGTCATGCAGGCCTTATCTCCCACAACCCCCCGTCAAGTTGCTCAGCAACCAGAAGGGTTGTGAGGTACGGCACCTCTTAGGGTCGACGTAGTTTCATATGGGTGTTCCCGCTTTTCTCGTCCTCTCTCTGTACTCATCTTTTCGTTAGTCCTGGCTCACTTTATCAGCAGGCTCGTGTAGGCTGACACAACAGAGGTCTGCTGTTTCCAGTGCTGGAGACCAGGTGGGAGTACCTGCATGCAGGTAGGGGTGTGGCTTTCTTTGGACAAGGGTCTGACAAACTTTGTGGTACTACCGGACTAGAGAGTAAAGGTCAAAATGGATGGATATCTGAATGCAACCTGATAGGAGAGGAGTGTAGTCTAACCTTTAATGTCTTTGCCATGCTTGTAAGTTAAGGGCGGGAGTTTAGATGAAACTATTTTCTTGAGCTTAAATTATTTTCTGAGAAAATATCTTTAAAATTATCTTTACAAGATGTTTGTTGGGCACATTTTGTGTACAGACAATTCAAGCATTTTTTTTTTTACTTATTTAAGGTCAAGCTCAAGTGGCATTGTCAACTTTGGATTTTCTCAATTTGTTGCACTTTTAGAAATAATACACCTGCTTATTTTAGCTTTGGGCTTAAACATCTGTATATTCTCAGTGTTACATGGTGAGCAATTGTTACCATGATATGGTTGTGAATGTGCAGCACCATATTATAATATCAAGCATTACTATGACCTATTCCTCCACAATTTTGTGCATGTGTAAAGTAAATGTGAAGTCAACAGACCTCTATTTAGGCTGTTTGATAGGAAATATTTTCAACTGCGATTTTGGGGGGGAAAAGCTAGGTTTGTGTAGTTGTTTGTGATATTAAAATGCAGTCAAGTAAAAACAACATGCTATGTTACATTCTGCGAAATATACTGTGAATTTAGAGTATTCCTGTCTGAATGTAACAGTTTAATATTATTGGCTGTTATAGTAGCTGCACATAAAAGTTTTTACTTTACTGTTACTGAAGAGAACAGAGGTGTGCGGTTAACGAAGGGTGTAACCCGAAGATAAGGCTGTGTACGTCCTCTTTTCAAATTATAACGGAGCTCACATTCTCACCAGCTGGTTCACTATCTGTCCCGAGCTGCGGCTCTGCAGGCAGACTCAGAGCGGTTGTGTGGTGGTAGATGACGGCATCCTTATCAAAGATGCCTCAGAAAGGCTCAAAGCAGGCCGTACTGGTCTCTGTAGCTGCTAAGCCTTGTTGACAATAAAATAAATGATAATTTTTTACTATGATGGCTAAAAAAATATGATGTATTTATTGCAAATTGTGTGCTTTGGAAGCTGTGGTTGCAGCTGTTTGCATTAGGTCAAAACTCACAACACCAGTTAAAGAAGAAGATTTAATTTTAATGGTCCCCATTGAGGCACTGGTTATTTCTAATTCTGTTGTATCTCATATGGTTATTATATACTTTTTTTTTATGTTCATTCATTTTTTTCTGTCTTAGGGAATGCATACAAGTAGCTGAGAGTTCAACATCTGAAAAACATCAATGGAAAACCATTTCAGTTTTGAGGTTAGTTGTGCTTCCTTTAACATCTAACAGTGTTCAACTTTCTTCTATGAATTCTTCTTTAATATTCCTCTTGTCTAGGGCAGTGACATGTCCTATGAAGACAACGACTCAGCCCTCCCCTCTCCAGTGAGACTGTAAGTCCTCATTTAGTACTCTGCGATTCTGCACCATGTTTATAATATGACAAAGCTAATAGGTCTTTCTTGCCTTGAACTGAGCATGTTAGGCAATGCTTACAAAATGTGCAAACTAGTCCCTCCAATTGTGTGATTATACATATGTAAGTTTAAGTTAGAGTAGTTATTAGTTAAGCTGCTCTGAACTGTAGTTGTAACAGTGACTTTGCACAATATGAAAGAGGTTGACAGAGACTCATTTCCTTCCAGCTCTAAGGAGCATTTTAGCCCCTTTCGGATTGTTGTTTTGGTTTTATGGGCCGTAACTTTAACGTTTTGTTATTTTTTAAGTGAATAAGTTCTGATGAACCCCCTTTACACTCCCATCCCAGCACTAAAGAGGTTAGCTCATGAATAAAGTGACACATGTAGCAGCTAAATACTCAGATATAATTATAGTTGGTGGAGACCAAACATAGAGCTAAAAAACAGAGATAGGATTTGATTTACATTAATCACACAGCCCAGAATACTACTACAAATGAATGCTAATGTGTTTACTGAGTGAAAACAGATAACTGCTAACATGCTCACCATAACAGCTGTTTAAGGTGAGGTGTTTAAGGTTATGTCAACAGCTTGTTTGCACTGCCCCCAAGTGGCCAGGGAAATCTTAATGATGCAGGTCTGAGCCAGGGCTATGCACAAGTCAGGTCTATGCCCACGCTTATAACCTGCAAGCATTCAATCCATCTGATAACTGTAAAATAAAATAATTAAAATTAGGATAAAATCAAGGTATAGCTACTATGAATGATAGACATGAACAGGCTGATTTTGCTGTTCAGTTTGTTTGCTTTTAGAGACATATTTACAACCTTGATTTTGACTTGAATGATTATTTACAATTCAGAAAGAAGTTAATAACTTCCATATGATGTGAAATCAGCATTGAGGGCCATGGGTGAGGTGAAGCTGAGCCAGTCCTCAAAGGGAGGAGATATATTTATACAGCTCGTGGTAAACATGCCCTGGAGTCTAAACTCAGGGCACAAAACCTAGTTACACAAGCAGTCAGTGATGAAATAAAATATGTTAATCAGTCGTGCCCTCTTGTGGCCAATAAGAGAATAGCACTAATAGCAGAAATTGACTTCAGGAAATCTTTATCAGTCTAAACTGAGACCTGTAATTGGATGGACTTTAAGTCACTTGCTATCCACAATGACAGGCTTATAAGTCAATAATGGGAGTGAATTTTTCAAAATAATATCCCAAATTTCCTCTCCCTATCAGAGCTGAGTTGAAGGTAGCATATTGTATAGTAGCCTCTGACACAAGTGTGTATGTGTGTGAATGGATGAATATGACATGTAGTATAAAAGCACTTTGAGTGGTGGGAAGACTAGAACAACTTGATACAACTGCAGGTCCATTTATCATTTAGATAAGCAGATGTTGTTAAAAAGCACTCATGCTCATCCCTAGTCTTTATAGCTATTTCTTTTTCTACATACCACCAGGACTCCACCCAACCAGAGTGACATCTATGACCTGGAGGGGAGGATGCAGGCGGAGGAGGAGAATGAGCTAGCGGTGGAGGCCTTCGTCATCCCCAATATGTCAGAGGGTAGGAGTCCCCTCTCAGGCAATCTGTGCATAAATCACCTCACTCCAGTGGTGGAATGCAACTAAGTACATTAACACAAGCACTGTACTTAAGTTCACATTCAAAGTACTTGTACTTTACCCCCACTCCACTACATCTCTTTAAAAACCCTCTTGGATCAGCTGGAAAATGCATCATCACAAAGCTGGAGAAAGGACAGCCACTCTACAAACATATGATGAATATGATGCATAACTGTAGATTAAACTACCCAACAGTATATAAAGGGGTTAAAATAAGCACAGTCTACAGCAGTACAATGCAACATACACACACTATTAATCCAAAAACACGAACGTAAAACACAACAGGGAACAATTTACTGCACAGTGAGTACTTTTACTTATGATACTTTCAGTACATTTGAGTGACAGATATGGTTTTGAATGCAGGACTTTTACATTCAGTGGAGTTTATGCTTCTTTTACTTCAGTAAAGGATCTTAATTCTTCTTCCACAAACTGTTTACTGTCTCTGTATTTCAGCTTATCTGAACCTGAACACCAATGCCACCACAAGAGGGGATGCTCAAGTTAGTTGACATATTATCAGATATAAAAGTTCACTAATGTAAACCATCATTATCTTCTGGTGTGTTTATTAACTTACCACACGGTATTACTACAGGCCTATGTGGAGCTGAATGAGCTCCAGGGCAGCACCTGGCAGGAGACTGGCCGTTGGGTGGGCTATGAGGAGAACTTTAACCCCGCCACAGGAAAATGGGGTCCTGCTCATGTCTCCCATCTCACCTTTAAGAGCCTGATCCAGCTCCGCAAGGCCATGACCACAGGTGACGTTGGAACTTTAAATGGACTGGAAATCAGTGTTTATATTAGGAAAAAAAATACAGCTTTGTTTTAGTTTGATTAATTAATTAAAAGCAACTTAAATGTACTCAGGCGCTGTCATCCTCGACCTGAATGCCAGCAGTCTGTCTGCTGTGGCTGAGAAGATGGTTGATGAGCTGCAGAACATGAATGAGATTCGCGCCTCTGATCGTGACAGCCTGCTGAGAGCCCTGCTCTTGAGACGCAGGTAACCCAGGGCACCCACGAGACACACTGTTCAATCTGTTTCTTTCTACAAGATGTTGGCCATAGAAATGTTTGCAGCATGCATCTTATGCTCCTTTTATTTGTCCTTCCAGTCAGTCTGCAGGACCTGTGGTTACTCCCACTGGAGCCATTGAGATGCAGACTTTTTCTGTAACCAAGAAGGTATACATTTTGGTTTTTTTTTCATAGTTTTGTCCATTTTCATCACTTTCCATACAATAACATAACATATTTGACATTTACTGCATCATTATTTCTGCAGAGAGACACCTCTGACAACATGGAGGCCTCAATCGTCCTCTCAGGTATGTTTATGTGACTCAGATGCAATTGTGTGTCTTCATGTGGGATTCTGGAACAGATATGGCTAAAAGAGGGTGTTTTCGATAGGTGTTTTGGACACCCTGCAGAAACCAGTGGTGGCTTTTGTGAGGTTGAGGGACTCTGTTGTGATGGAGTCCTCCCTGGAGTCTCCTGTCCCCGTTCGCTTCGTCTTTGCGCTGGTGGGCCCCATCCAGAGTGGGATAGACTTCAGTGAATGTGGCCGTGCCATGGGTGCTCTGATGGCCGACTGGGTGAGAGAGGAAAATAATAGCTTAGTAGCATGTGGCTTTAGCAATAAGATCACACACTGACGTTTTGTGGTCTCACAGGTGTTCTGTCTGGAGGCCTTCTTGGCTCAGACTGATAAGGATCTGACCAATGCCATCGCTGACTTCATGGACTGCAGCATCGTGATCCCTCCCACTGAGATCCAAGATAAGTCGATGCTTGACCCAATCATCAATTTCCAGAGGAGGATGCTGACTGACAGAGTCCGTCCCCTTGACAGCCGTCTTGCCTTTGGTGACAGGGTTAAAGGTTAGCACTACAATTGTTACATAAATTCATCCCTTTAACTGAAATACAATGATATTTTTCACATAAGCCTCAACCTTTCAGTCCTTAAACATGCCAGGGTACATGGCATTAAAAAGAAGGATTGTGCTGTTTTTTTTCCAGGGTTTAGAAATGCAAAAGGAACCAACAAGGTTTTATGGGAAATGTGGTCTAAATTTGGAGAACATCAATGTTAACATTGGTACATATAGCAGCTTTAAAATGTATTCACTTACACACAGAAAACAATACAATTAGAACAGACAGGCAAACAAAACCTCATTGGAGAAATTAAAAAATGCTTATAAAACAATCTAATCCCTGTACATACTGTTCAGGTCAAATTTGACCTGTTTTAACATTTTACAGCACTAAAAACATCCTAAATATTGTTCTTGTAGCCTAAAATTTGACAAACATTTACACATTTGTACAGGCTCTACATAATTTTGTACATTCCGTTCCGGATCAAATCTGACCTGTATCCATTGAAATGGATTTTAGATCCACCAGTGTGTGTCAAGCCAAGGAAAATGTTTTTTTGGAATCTTTAAAATGTAAAACTTTACATTCCCTGTCTGTGTATTTTATTTTATTCATGGGACAGTAGTGATAGAGTTCAAGAGGGACACCTGACACTGTCACAAGAACTGCCTGTGTTCCCACCACATTTGCCCAGGTTCCCACGGAGACAGGCACCTGTTGGTCTTTAACGTGTCATCGGGGAATCCTGAAACAGCACAGGCATGATCATATATGGTGCACATAAGGAACAGAGGTCACTGATACCTGCAATGTTACCAACAAAACCTCAAAATAAATTACTTAAAAACATGTCAGTAAAAATTCTTGGTCATCCAGGTCATGGTAATCATAAGTGCTATATCGTAGGCAACTGGACTTGCTTGAGTTTCTTGAAGACATTTCGCCTCTCATCCAAGGAGCTTCTTCAGTTCTGTATTTGAATTCCCGAATCAGTCGAAGAGCATTCTTCCCAAACCGATTGGCAACATGTCGGTGAAGATTCTCAGTCACCCAGATCATGGTAATCATAAGTGCTATATCATAGGCAACTGGACTTGCTTGAGTTTCTTGAATGCGTTTCTTGAAGACTTGAAGAAGCTTCTTCAGTTCTGGAACTGAGCAAGCTTCTTGGATGAGAGGCGAAACGTCTTCAAGAAACTAAAGCAAGTCCAGTTGCCTAGGATATAGCACTTATGACTTAAAAACCATTAAACCATCAAATCCCAGCCAACCAACAGAGATCAAAAGAATCGCTTGGTAGGTCTTAAGACCAAAAAGTTACCTGCAATTTTAGTGACTGAGGTTATAGAAGCAGGACTTACTGTCGAAGAGGTCATTGATCTGGTCTCCCAAGACTGCTGCTTTGATTGCTAAGGCTAGTTAATAGTTTTGAGGATTTTTAGGATATAGCAGTGAGGACGATTTTGATGGCTGCAATGGTTATAAATGGTTGCATAATAAACCCCACAAATGTTCTTGCCGTTTTCATCGTCAATAAACCTGTTATTGCTATAATTTTTCATGTCTTAGTTAAAATAGGACATGATATTGTGTGATAGTATCTTTTTTTTTCTAATTCCCACTCTCTCCATGCTTTATGAACAGTAATTAAGGATTAATCACCCATTTATTGGACTATGATAGGCTATTTATACATTTTGTATAGAGCTGTTGTCCAGAATTTGGTAAAGACACTTGTTATGAGGGGATTCTTAGGTTGGGTCAAAGTTGGACCATACTGTGAAGGTATAAAAAAGGCACATCTAGTGTTATAAATATTAATGTCAGTCTGATTTGTTTGTCCAGTTGATAAAGTTCCAGAGGCGCCACGAGAGGACCCTCTGGCCCGTACAGGCTATCCTTTCGGTGGGATGGTGAAGGACATGAAGCGCCGTTACCGCCACTACCTCAGTGACTACACAGATGCTCTGAACCCTCAGGTCCTTGCTGCCGTCATCTTCATCTACTTCGCTGCCCTGTCCCCGGCCATCACTTTCGGAGGACTTCTGGGTAAAAGAGAGTTTCAGATAGAGAGATGTGTTTGTTTTCTCTGTCTCAGTTAATATGCAGGAGTTTACTGATGTTTTATATAAATAATAATTTTCTCTGTTGTCTGACTCTAGCTGACAAAACAGAAAAAATGATGGGCGTGTCAGAGCTTATGATCTCCACCAGCATTCAGGGTGTCATCTTCTGTCTCATCGCTGCCCAGCCTGTCCTTGTCATCGGATTCTCCGGACCACTGCTGGTGTTTGAGGAAGCTTTTTATGCTGTACGTATGGTTGAATGGATTTCAGAACTCCTTAAGAAACCTTTATTAGATATTTTTTCTTCATTAGCATCTACTTTCCCTTTCTTTTTTCCATACTAGTTCTGCAAGTCCCAAAATATTGAGTACATTGTGGGCCGTATCTGGGTGGGGATGTGGCTCATAGTGATCGTGGTCATCATTGTGGCTGTGGAAGGTAGTTTCCTGGTCAGATTCATCTCCCGCTTCACTCAGGAAATCTTCTCCATCCTCATCTCTCTCATCTTCATCTATGAGACCTTCAATAAACTCATCAAGGTTTCCTCACCTCATCATCTTCATCCATTTCACATCACAGACTCCATTTCCCTGTAATCACCTCATGTGTTGTCTCTTATGTAGCTTCCTCTTACTTCTTTTCTCCTCTTGCTCAGATCTTCAAAGCCCACCCTCTGATTCTGAACTATGAACATCTGAACGACACAATGGACAACCCTTTCCACCCAGTCATTAAGGAGCACATCGAGCAACATCCCGATGGCAACGTAACCATTCGAGAGCTGGAGATTGAAAGGCCCTACCCCAACACTGCCCTGCTGTCTATGTGCCTGATGTTTGGCTGCTTCTTCATTGCATACTTCCTCCGCAGTTTCAAGAATGGCCACTACCTTCCCGGCCCAGTAAGATCATCTATCTATGTCCGCAGATTATTTTAAAAGGTTTCTTTAGTACTCGAAATGAAAACCCCATAAAGTACATTCAGTGATATTGACCTGTGGTGTATCCTTTGCGCTCTATCTCATTAGCTCCGTCGTTTGATTGGAGATTTCGGCGTCCCCATTGCTATTTTCTTCATGATTGCTGTGGATATCAGCATTGAGGATGCTTACACTCAGGTAGGTGTTTTAACAATATTAATGTTTTTGCTAAAAACAAAAAATTTAACAGCTAATCCCAGAATCAAAAATACATATTTTTCTCTCACCTGTAATGCTATTCATCAGTCTAGATTGTTTCAGTGTGAGTTGCCGAATGTTGGAGATATATACTGGAACTAGACGGCACTTGGGCTGTGGTGCTCAAAGCATCAAAAAATAAATTTGAAAGACAGGAATGTCTCTTTCCAGAAAATATGACCCAGTTACTCAAAAACTATACACAGACCTTGTGGTAAGAAGTTTCATGTAGGAATTATATCCTCTTTCTGTTGAACTACACCCACCAACCATACCACAGCGCAGACGGAGGAGTATGTCATGGACAAAAGACAACACGATATATAAGCATTATTGGCGTCCTCCTGTAATGATAGCTAGCCCAGTGGTGCTAAGTGAGCTAACAGTAGATGCGCACTTCCTTCTTCACAGTGATTCCATTGGTGGGTGTTGTAGGTTGGTGGAGAAAATAGGTCTGTGGATTGTCTTTAGTAACTGGGCTGTGATTTCTGGTAAGAGGTGTTGCTTTTAAGTTTTTCAAATCTATTTTTTGGCACTTAACGCAACACAAGCTCAGTGCTGTCTAGTCCCATTATATTGAAGAAAAAAAAATTGTAATCCGTTATATCACCAACATTCATTCAACAGAACTAATCATGATGTATACTAAGAATTTACTGGCATGTCTTTTAAACATCTCTGAAAACTCACTTCATGTACTTAAAAAGGAAGATAAAGTTTATGTTCCTTGTTACAGTCCTCTTTTATTTTTCAGCTTAACTCAAACTATGTTCTTATGTGCTTACTTTTTCACCCTTTGCAGAAACTGGTTGTGCCAAAAGGCGTTGAGGTGTCCAACCCCAAAGCCAGAGGCTGGTTCATCAACCCCATGGGACATAGGCAGCCTTTCCCCATCTGGATGATGGCCGCCTGCTGTGTACCCGCACTGCTTGTCTTCATTCTTATCTTCCTGGAGTCCCAGATTACTACGTAGGTGACACCATAAATAATACAATGAGACTGAAATACTAAAATGAAGGTAAGATTTTTGGGAAATGTCTGTGTCTCTGTGGATTACCAGGCTGATTGTAAGCAAACCTGAGAGGAAGATGGTGAAAGGATCTGGTTTCCATTTTGATCTTCTCCTTCTGGTCACCATGGGGGGCATCTCCTCTATCTTTGGAGTGCCCTGGCTTAGCGCTGCCACTGTGCGATCCGTCACCCACGCCAACGCGCTCACTGTCATGAGCAAAGGCCCGAAACCAGAGATTGAGAAGGTGATTGAGCAGAGGATCAGTGGCATCCTTGTGGCCATCCTGGTTGGTAGGTACAGCCATCCACAGTGCTGATGCGGACACAGCAGTATCAGAACAAACTACCATTTTCCTTTATTTATCCGATTTCTCTGACTTCCAGGTGTTTCTATTTTCATGGAGCCTATTCTGAAGATGATTCCGATGACGGCCTTGTTCGGCATCTTTCTCTACATGGGTATCACCTCTCTGAGTGGAATCCAGATGTGGGACAGGATGCTTCTGTTGATTACACCTAAGAAATACCATCCCTCTGATGCCTACGCCACCAGGGTATGCAGCCTCCTCAAACACACTTCAAGAACGTCATTCTAAATATTCATCTATTTTGAGTTGGAAGACCTTTACGTCTGAAAATAAGTCATTTTGAAAAAGTTAGTTCCATATATTTGCAATAATTTACACATCACATTGCTGTAAAGACTTAAGAAGTGGAGATATTTTTTGAACAAGCTTATTATATATTGTTGCTAGTGAGCCAGGGAGGTTTCAATTCAACATTATTGTTATTTTGAGCAATCTTTGTGGTCATATAGTCACCCTTTTTGCTTGTTTTAAATCTCACTTCCGTCCTTTAATGTCTTTTTTAGTAATTTTGCATCTCTTTGTGGTTATTTTTCACCACTTTGTAGTCATTTCACATCTTTTTGTTGTTGTTTTGTATCTCTTTGTGGTTTCTTTGAATTTCTTTGCAATCATTTTGCATCTGTTTATGATCGTTTAACATCTTTTTAGTTACTTTTGAGTCTTACTGCTGTCCTTTCATGTCTTTTGTGGTCATTTGTAGTTGATTTGAGGTTTTTCTGACCTTCTTTTAGTTAATTTTGTGTCTGTACTTGTTTCACATCTTTTAAAGTTCATATAGTGTCTCTTTGTGGTCATTTCATGTCTTTTTGAGCCTCTTTCTTGTCATTTTTTATCTCTTTGTAGTTGTTTAACATGTTTTGATGGTCATTTTTTGTCATCCTGTGGCCATTTTGTGTCTCAGGGCCCCCTGACCCTTTGGACCCCTAGACCTATGCTCTGTAGACCCATTCAGTAAACTGTCTATGCACAAGACTGTCACTTTGGATTGTATTGGCGTTGCTGTGTTCCCTTATATTTCAGTGTTTTTTATTCTATGACAATCTCTCTGTAAATTATCCGAACACAAACTAGTATTTTGTACATTTTCATGTTAGTGGTTGGCGCTGTGTTCCCCCGCTTACACTTTTATCTGTTGCTCCTGATGCAGGTCAGCACATTGCGGATGCATCTCTTCACTCTGATCCAGCTCGTGTGCCTGGCTGTCCTGTGGATAGTGAAGATTAGTCCATTCTCTCTGGCGCTGCCTTTTGTTCTCATTCTCACCGTCCCTCTACGCATGGCCATGACTGGCACGGTCTTCACTGCCTTAGAGATGAAATGCGTAAGTACCTTTTTGTATTAGTTACATTCAGGCACACATCATTGTGTTATTTGTTGTGTAGGTCTCTCAGTTGTAACCAGATGTGTTTGTGTTGCAGCTGGACGCAGATGATGCCAAAGTGACATTTGAGGAGGAACCTGGGGTAGATGTGTACAATGAGTCCCCGCTGCCATAAACAACACCATATCAACCATTTCATTCACAAACTGCCAGTAATTATGTGACAATTTCACATCATGTGTCTTTAAAAATATGTATTTGTAAACATATACAGTTTCAAACTTTTCTGTTCTGTTATTATTATTTATCTTTAAAGGAAATTACCTCTCATTTATAGAAATCAGACATTATTTCTGCAGCTGAGTCTGTGTGTGTGTGTGACCCTGAACCACAACAGGGAACCAATAATCTAGTCCATATTGTCATCAAGATGTACAACATCATGTTTTGTCCACGAAAAAAAAAACATGTGATTGATTTAAATGAGAGGTATTTTCCCTTAAGGCATGAGGGAAATCCATTTTTAATATATTTTCCTTTTAGTGCATACACATGAGCTTTAAAGTGACTACCAGTGCTGCCGCATTGTAGATCTGTCCGTGTGATTCCATCTGACTTGATGTTTACTATTTAAGTTAAGCAACTTTAATCTATTCAGCTCTTACACATGCACATATAATGAATTTTCATGGGATTGTCCCACCACCCTTTGCCCCACACATTAGCATTTCCTTTGTTTTAAATTGAGTTACTCAAGTTTGTCTTATTGATAATATTTGATGTATGATTTACTGAACTGAAGGTTTGCTTTCTGTTTAGCTGACCTGTTTAGAATTTGTATAGAAATATGTGTAATGCACTTATATCTGATTTTAAGTGTGTAATTGCTTTCATGATTATAAAAAAAAGTATGAGCAGTAATAGGTAGATAGTGAAAGATGAGTTTGTTTTTTTTTTTTTTTGAGGAAATTGTTGCATATAATCATGTGTTTGTGTGCTTGAAACACTGTACAGTACATGCTTGATTGGATTGGAAGGATTTTCATTTTATTAAAAATAAAAACATCCATTAAAGTGCCTGTTTCCATGAATGCATCGGAGGATACAGTATTTCACATCACTCAACTAACTTCTGTCGTTTTTCTCTTACAAGTGACAGGAGAGGGGTGTTGACTTGAAGCAAGACGCCTGCCACTTAGCTGCATGCTGCCTTCAAGGTTATCAAGTAATTTCCAGCTTCTCAGCCCTCCCACGTGGAAAACACCATTGATACAGATGTAAATTCTCATTCCTGAAGACAGAAGTTAAAGTGTATGACTAGAGGGCAAAATTGAAGCAGCATGGCATTTGTATGTGCTGTGTCATGACATGCACATTTTTACGAGTCGCAACAACATCGCAACGACTGGTATTACTCTCACCAAGTGTGTGTTTGTGTCATGATGGTGAAGCATGGTCCTGGTGACACCAATTGCAGTGAGACCACAGAGGCGGTTTTGGGTATTTTACCAGGTGTTTAGATGACTGTCTGTCTTTGGACAGACTTTGTCAACAAGGTAACAATCATGCAAGATGCAGTCATCAAACTTTACAGGTGTTGATTTCAAAATGAGGGCCGAGTTCAAAGATGGGTTCGGGCCACACGAGGGGGCTGGAAGTAGGGTGATAGGAAGGTGACTGTATTATTGGGTAGATGGGTATGTTACAAAATATTAAGTGGGTATACTCTCCCATATGTTCCACAAACAAACAAACAAAAAAACAGTGGAACATACCCTTTTGCATATGCCCTCCAGAAGGGGTCATTGCCACATTTTATTAAATGTAACATGTGATTGAGTAAAGATTGAGCATTGCAAAACTGGGAAGCTTTAATCATAAGAGTGCTTTACAGATACAAACAACACATGAAAATGTGTCATATGCAGAGCTTAAGTGTGAACAAATGAGACTTAATTAAAACTGAAATTGTGAAATGCAATACCATTTAAACCCTGCTTATAATTATGAAATGTTACAGAATTTTGCTAACTTTCAAAACACTTTATGACAGGTTAGCTTTCTTTCATTTGAGTTCTTATTATTTGAATTCATAAAGCTACTGTTAATCAAGACAAACAGGGTAGAGCATGTAGGTGGTTGCTGCTTTGATGTGAATGAGCAAACCTTGTGGGATATATTATTACAAAAGTAAAATTTAAGATGATCAAAATGTGAATAATGAGATGAGTGCTTTGAATAGTGTGCCGATATTCATTTGTTCATAATAGTACTTGTTTTATTATCTCTTAATATTTATTTGAAAACTTTGGGTCTCACACACACAGTCAACTTTCAGGTTTGTGCCTGATCCTGTGCAGTGATGGCAACATTTCCGACAGCAAGGGAACGCAGCACAGTTTAACAAGGCCGAGTGCCTGAAAGTCATTTGTTTTCCCCTGAATCGGCCTGACTGGATTGGACGGCCGGGGGTTCCGCCCACAAACACACAAGGTGGAGTTGAAAAGAAACAACATGCTGGGCCAAAATGAAGCTGTCAAACAGCCTCTTAGTATTTGCTAAAAGAGGAATCGAGCAATGTGAAAATGCATGGAGGCTGCTTTGAAGACCTTTAGGACAGTTCTCTCTGACGTGGAAATCTGACATTGATAAGAGAAAATTAGTGGCTAAACTTTTAAAAAATATATATATTTATATGTTAATTATATAAAGTTAAATGTGATATGAGCTGGTTGCACTTTAATAAGACAACCATTAGCACAACTTTCATGAAACTGATCAAACACTCGGGGTGCAAACTTCGGCTGCAGATCAGACATGGTCGGCCTACGGGAGTAAAAAATAATCGCCCTTGGTTGGGTTCAGAAACAACGGTGCGAGGTCGGAAAAAATGGATGTCTCCGCGTAGCGAAATGGTTGGATGGAGAGAGAGGAGCTGCTGCGCGTTGAGTGGAGGGAGACGGCGAGTGAGATGGAGGCGGGGGGGAAGGACCATCTCTGCGGGGACTGGAGCCCAGGACCGACGGCGCAGTGCTGGCTATCGTTCAACCCTCCCCTTCTTCCTCCACAACGACACCGAGGCTCGAGCCGAGAGACAGGTAAGCCAACAAAACAGCCGCTCGGTTTCATAATACGGTGAAGAGTGCGCCATAAACAAACCAGAATAAGCGTCAGAAAAACCCGCAAAAACAACATTTAACGTTTGCTTTTGTTTTCCGACAAAGCGGCTCGCTCGGTGGAGCCTTTGTAGTAGCGAGATAAACCAACCGCTGAGGCAGGGTACAGACGAGGTCGGCCATAGCCGAATTTCTTGTCCTCTACAGCGGGGAGGAAACTGGATGTGAGACCCGGAGGTAATGTGGTGTTTACTGAAAATTACACTAAGCGACGGTTGTATGCTAATTCCCGTCATCGAAACTCGACTGTTTGGGCTGTAACCAGGGTATTTGCGTGGGGGAATCGACGGTGGTTTCCGCGCCGAGACCTCCATGCGGCTGTTGGCGGAACAGCCAGCCGCCTCTCTCGGTTAGCCATCAGGGATCTCGGTTTAATATCTCACCGTGCAGAGACTCGCCCTCTCTCACCCCCTCTCTCTCTCACCGACTAGCCCAGAACCACCGACGACCGACCGAGCTCGGTGAACCCGCCTTCTTGTTCTCGCTTATGCGCTTTTTGGATCGAGGGAAGGGAGTCTGCAACGCCCTGGCTTTAGTTTTAAGCTCCGTATTTCTGTGTTTGCAGTGCGCCATTGGACCTTGTCACGGTAGGTTTCCTTGTAGAGCAGAGCTGAAGCATGGCGGACCTGGAGCTGTTTGTCGCGCCAGAGAAGCCACTCAGCCTCGGATGTTAACATGTTTCCTTTGAGCTGTAAGATAAAAATATCGGTGCAGTTAAACCGCGTAATATTGTAGCCGAAACCGGCAACAGCTTTGCTTAACACGGACTCCATCGGAAACGAAGCTAGCGGCTGTAACGGTTGACCATTTTTTAACGTTTTCTTCTTTCTTCCTGCGCCTCCGCAAGTCTCTCAACCCACCACCATGAGATTTATCTCCGACATTATCATAATGTGTTACAATGTACATTTATTTTTTCTCCTCGAAGACGCGTTTGAGTCTATCATAAATGTAACATTGTATAATGGTAGCTTTAATTATAACAGTTAACGGCTTTAAATTAATTGTTGTAAACAGTAACGTTAAGCCCAGGTATACCCCCAGGAAACAGGATATTCTTATTAAATGCATTCAAGCTTAACGTTTTATATTAAATGCTAGCGTTTTTAAAAGATATGGCTGTCAAATTATCAAAGAAAAGTCTAATTTAAGCTTCATTTGGCGTACCAAGTTGCCCTTGGCCATGTTATGCCTCAGCTTCCAGTTTTTTCTCATCCAGATATGTTGTAATTTTCATTAAATTGAGTAATATTAAATGCTCTATCTGCTCCGGGTTTGCGTTATGGCAGCTCTTTAGTTACATAAATGGAGGTATCGATGGTTTTAGTGAGGCTGGGTCACACCGTGGACACCACAGTGAGCTGGGGCCATCAAGGACACGATGAACAACGAGCAGCCGCCATCATTGGAGCACAGCTCGGCTACGCCTCGCTGAAGAATGCACTGGGTTTTGCTGTAAAATCCCAGTATACAACACAAAAAACCGGATAAAACTTGCTGTTGATACACTTTAAACACTTTTAATAACTGCAAGGTGATAATATATCGGTTTCGTTGCTCCGGTCTGAGTACATTTGAAGAGAAGATTATAGGGTTGTTATGGCGGAGCTAGATCCGCATCCATCGGTGATGAGGCGCCTCTACCGAGTGGCGCATTTGGCTGCAGTGCTTCCAAGCCACCATTCCCCCTCGTCGGAGACCGAAAGCAGATCCCCCGTCCGTGGTCAGCTGGTCGCCTACAGCTGCCTGTCTGTCCACGTCCATTCGCTTCCTCCTTCCGTGGATCCTCCCCAACCTCCGTTCCGACAGAAAATCCTCCATTACCGAGCGGACCGGGCGAGAAAATGGTCGCGCCTGTGTGTTCACGATACTTTTGTTGTGGATTAAAGGACAGTACTAATACGTTAAATTCCGGCTGGCGAAATTTGCTCGACGGAGACTCCTGTTGTCGTAGCTAGTTGTGCTAGTTGAAGCCCTCCGCAGTGTTATTTGAGATTTGAAGCCGTCACAAGCAATAGCCTATGTCTCACCATGTAGCGTAAACGTTTAAGGGGCGGTGTAATGAACATAAACCATTATGTCGAGGCAAATTTAAATTCCGCCACATGGAAACATCACAGGTTTACTTTTATATCACAAACAAATCTCCATTATTAACATTTATGAATAATATACATATTAAAATAACATTATTTAAAAACACATTTCTGGTTGTAGATGCAATTTATGAACCTATATGTTATGGATTACAGTTTTTTTTTTATCTATTACAGTTAAATATGTGATGTTTTTTTTTCTTTTTTTGCTTTTGTAGATACAAAACAGTACACCCACAAATGAATGGAGAAATGGAGGCAACTACCCAAGACAAAGGTGGGATCTTCACATGTATGGAAACCATTTATTGATCATCCTTCACACTCCCACAATGACAATACATCTGCATGAAAACTAATTATTTTAAGCCAATAATATATTTTATTTATAGGTCATTGTAAAAAAAAAAATAGTGGTGACAACCTTGGAAATTAAAACATACCAGAATGTATGATCTAGTCACCCAGTATTACAGAGTATTACACAAGTAACAGTGACTGTATGGACATATTAGCTATGTCTTTTCTCAGGGGAATGATAATTGGACATAATTTAAGGCATACAAAATGGTATTATATTTAGTTTTCTAATTTAGCAGACAGATTGGCAAATCTTTAATTTTTTTTTTGTTGTTACCATTATCACAGTGTGGGCACAGGAGGACCTCTTAAAACTGCTGGAGGCCATGAAAGTGGCCCTGCCACAGAAGGACCTCACTAAATATAAAACATCAGAGTCCCACCTGGACTGGCAGAAGGTGGCTTTCAATTCCTTCACAGCAGAGATGTGTAAGCAGAAGTGGCAGGAGGTTTCTAAAGAGGTGAGCCAGTTTAAGATTGTACAGTGTGCTAGTATTTGTATTGGTTGTTCAGAAGTTAGATTATATAATACTTTTTTGTCTTCCTGAACCACAGATTCGTAAATTTCGGACTCTAACAGAACTGATATTTGATGCCCAAGACTACATCAAGAACCCTTACAAGGGCAAAAAAATAAAGGTGAGTTAAAACATACATTTTTATTGACTAATGAACAATTAGCAGTTATGAATAAAACTTACACGTGGCATTTTTACTTTTTTTCCATCATATACAGAAACACCCAGATTTCCCCAAGAAGCCCTTGACTCCATACTTCCGCTTCTTCATGGAAAAGAGGGCCAAATACGCAAAGTTGCACCCTGAGATGAGCAACCTAGACCTAACGAAAATCCTCTCCAAGAAATACAGGGAACTTCCTGACAAAAAGAAGGTCTGTTTAAAAACACCTGAGGTGCAGCTTAAATAAATTTGATACTTTTTCTGGACTCATTCTAACAGAAATCTTTTCATGGTTACAGAAAAAGTATGTTGACGACTTCCTTAGAGACAAAGAAGCATTTGTGCACAGCATGATGAAGTTCAGGTGAGATTGCTTATTACTATTATTTATGAACACTGGGGATATTAATCAAGTACCCGCACCATATTAAAGATGCTAATTGTGCTTAATTGTTGTGTAAATATAGAGAACAACATCCAGACCTTATGGAGAGCATGACCAAGAAAGGTTCAAATGCACCAGAGAAGCCCAAGACACCCCAACAACTGTGGTATAACCATGAAAAGAAGGCCTTTCTCAAGTCACACCCAGATGTACGTTTCAGCATTTACAACACAAACATGCAAAATACACAGTCGTATGATTTGAAAGATGTTAACTCTCCCTGTCTGACACCAGGCGACCACCAAAGACATTAAGGACAGTCTTGGCAAACAGTGGACGCAGCTGTCAGACAAGAAGAGACTCAAATGGATCGCCAAGTCCCTGGAGCAGCAGAAACTGTACGAGGTAAGACTACAGTGCTGTGTGGTGTGTTTTTGAAGTGCAAGGGCTGTTGCGGTATGAAAAGCAACGATGACATCCAGTCCATCTTGCTTTAGTTTGACACTGTGTTTGCAATATTCTAGGGGACAATGAGGGAGTACATCCAGCAGCACCCAGAGTTAAACATGACTCAAGAGGATATTGTCAAGTCCACCCTGACAAAGGCTGAGAGGCACCTCAAAGACAAATCTGACGGCCGACCCGACAAACCTCCTCCGTGAGTCAATGCTGGTGACACATCTGTATGACGCCGGTTGTAGGTCACCACCCTGTGAGTGAGGTATTTAAATAAAATTTGTTTGTGCTTTCAGAAATGGTTACTCAATGTTCTGTGCGGAGCTGATGTCGAGCATGAAGGATGTACCCAGCACAGAGCGTATGGTGATGTGTAGCCAGCGGTGGAAGCTGCTGAAACAGAGTGAGAAGGACGCCTACCAGAAACGCTGTGAACAGGTGAGTCCAGAATCATCAAGTGTGACTATTAAAATAAGGAGTCCTTAAGTGTTTTTCTAAAAATCTTATAATTGCTTTTTTCCAGAGGAAGAAGGAGTATGAAATTGAAATGAACAGATTCCTCAGTGTAAGTCGTATTTTTTGGTTTCTACTTCAGCACATTTTTGTTGCCAGTGTTCTCATTTGAGTGTGAATTTCTCATGTGTATATTCTGTGCTGTATGGATCTGTAGAGTTTGTCAGAGGAGGAGCAAACCCGGGTTTTGTCTGAGGAGAAGATAGGTTTTAAAAAGGGTGGAGCCAGCAGTCCTGCCGCCAAAAAGAAGGCCTCTAAAGCAAAGGTAAGACCAAGTAAAGACTCGTCATATTTGCTCAAATACAAACTGTCACTTCCAGCGCTGGATGTCATTTTTCTTTAGCACTTTGATCACAACAACATGATTTCATCCAAAGAAAGTGTAGCATGTTAAGCTCAAGTCCCACAGTTACTTAGATGTTGTTGTACCCTTTTCTGATGATCCCTGTCTCTGTAACCTGTAGGCCAATCCAGAGAAACCCAAAAGACCAATTTCAGCCATGTTCATCTTCTCTGAGGAGAAGCGTCAGAAACTGCAACAGGAGCGGCCGGACCTTTCTGACAGCGAGCTCACGAGACTCCTGGCTCGCATGTGGAATGAGCTGCCAGATAAGAAGAAGGTAATGTAATGGATCGGTGGCTCACAGGAAGCAAATCATACTGATATGTACAAGTTGTAGTTTAATTTTCAAAAACTTCTTGATCATTTAGGAGAAGTATAAACGTCTAGAAACAGTCCTGAAGGCAGAGTCAGAGAAGAAGGAGAAGGAGGATCGCAGTCGTCTGCCGGACCCACCTAAAACTGCACAGGACATCTGGCAGCAGAGCGTCATAGGAGACTACCTGGCCAGATTTAAGGTATGCATGACTCCTGATCTCAAGAATACAAACTGGTAGTGTTGTTTTTGTCCATTACACTATAAACACTGGTTAAACAGGTGATACAAAGGAACGACTGTTCTATGTACTACTCAAACCCTTAGATGTTACCAAGGAAACTGAGTTATAGCTTGTAAGAAGCTTAAGACTGTGATTGCGAAAGTCTTGGTATGGTGTCCATAATCAAGAATTAATTGACTCCATGCTCTCCCCATATCCATTAATTCTTGATACCTGACACTTAGTCTGGCATTATCCCTTACATATTTCCTTATCTGCATGAACACTATCATGTTAGAACATAGTATCCTGATTAACAGATGCAGAAAGAAAGAAGAAGAGAAGAGATTAATAATAAAGAGAGTTGAGTATTAGAGATGAACTACAGCTGTGTAATTCTATAACTGACAAAGTGCTAGAAATTTCACTCAAAACTTTCGCCATGAGTGCATTTAATGTGAACCTGTGCTTTGCAGAGTGACCGGCCAAAGGCACAGAAAGCCATGGAAGCCACCTGGAGCACCATGGAGAAAAAAGAGAAGATAATGTGGATCAAAAAGGCAGCAGAGGACCAGAAAAGATATGAGGTTAGTGTCAGTTCAGTGATAACGTGCAGCAGAACTCCACAGTGTGTTTACACCACCAGTGAGAGCTAATGGTTGACCTCTCCTCTCCTCTACAGAGAGACCTGTGTGAGATGCGCTCACCTGCTGCTGCCATTGCCTCAGGGAAGAAGATGAAGTTTGAGGGTGAACCCAAGAAACCACCATCGTAAGCCTGTCATATCCCCCTCTACTTGTCTGTGCTGCCTGATGTGTGTGTTGTATTGAAACCTTTAAGTTGTGGTTTTTTTTTTGCTTGTTTTTTCTCTCTAGAAACGGATATCAGAAGTTCTCTCAGGAGATGCTGTCCAACGGAGAGCTGAATCACCTCCCGATGAAAGAGCGGATGACTGAAATTGGCAGCCGCTGGCAGAGGCTACCACTGAAGGAAAAAGACCGCTACAAGAAGATCGCGGAGGAGAAGCAGAGACAGTACAAAGTCCAACTGGAGCAGTGGCTCGCTGTAAGAAGTGGTGGTTTGGGAAAAGGGGACATTTTGTCATGACATGTTGGACCCTTGACTTACCTAACATACACTTTCATTCTTCCACAGAGCTTGTCTTCGCAAGAGAGAAACACCTACAAAGAATATAATTCACAAGTGAGTCAATTATTTCACTGTTAGCACACTGCGGTCACAAACTAGATAAGAAATGTACCATGTTTCTAATACAGTGTAGCTTAAATTTGTTTATCTGCTTGACGTTATCAGAAAAGAAGAACTACAGCAAAACCAGGTGGCCCCAAGGCGAAGGCAAAGAAATCTGTAAGCACAGACTCATCCTTCTTCTTGTCTGATGTATCAGCCATAGTGATGTGTGTCAGCCATGCCTGAAAATCTCTCTTCCCACAGGACACTGAGGAAGAGGAGGATGAAGACGAGGATGAAGATGATGATGAGCGGGAGAAGGCTTCCTCTGAGGCGGACTCATCCAGCGAGGATGAGGAGGACGACGATGACGATGTGAGTTGCATCTGTATTTGCCAGTACGCAGGAATAATGAAAAGAAGTGGAAGCTGATTGTGCTAAATATTGTTCTTTTAAAATGTTTGTTTGAAGAAGGAGGAGGACGATGACGACGATGAAGATGACGACGAAGATGACGACGACGATGACGACGAGGCGGAAGACAAGGAGAACAAGTCGGAGGACAGCAGCAGCGATTCGAATTCACAGGGGTCGTCGGACTCAGATTCTGACTGAAAACGGGCCGACGTCTCTCCGTGAGACGAACTGAGCAGCGCTGAGCTGAGCCAAGAGTCAAGGGAGCTCTGCCACTGTGCCAACCCTGCTCTCCTCCCACCACCAGAGGGAGCCCCTGCATCACCTCATCCACTTCACACTCACCCACTTTATGTTGCTGCGTTGGTGATCTACTCATGGAGGCACCCTGCCCTTATGTCCAAAATCAGTTTCATTCCCTCCCCGGTGTGACGGTCATCTCACAGCACTGGCCGCTGACGTTATGCCAAAAACAGCATCCCACTGGTTTGGTGATGTCATGAACATTTCTGCCGTTGGTTTCAATCTTGACGTACAGTTTCAGTGGTTTAAAGGTTAGAGTTTTAATGTCGAGGGTAATCGATTACCTTCCATTGTTTCTTTTATCATTCTGGTAATTAGTTAAAGGTGGCATGAGTTGTGAACAGGCTTCATAGAGCCAAAGAACATAGTATGGCGGATCACTTTAGGGAGCGAGAGGGGGGGAGGGGGGTGTGCAGGGTACTGAAAAATTGCACTCTTCAGAATGTTTCCTTTATTTTTTTTTTCCCAATTCATTGTCGCGTTTGTTCTCTATTCTCAATTTATGATGTAGATTTTATCATTTTGGTTCTTAAAGAGGTGGTATTTTTTCAGGAAAAAAATCAAGCCATTATGAATGTCTTTGTTGCTGGAAAATTTCAGTACTTGTTACTAACCCATGTTCTCATTTAAAAGGTTACAGTGCCTGTATAAAGTGTTCACCCCCCTCTTGGACTTTTTCATGGTTTTTTTTGTTTTACAGTGTTAAACCAAAGTGGATGAGTTGTTACTCAGTGGTGTAAAATTACTCTTTGTACTGCAATTATTTAGGGAAAATTCACACAGAGGATTTTCCAGTGATGTTACAAGTAAAACAGATCTCTATAGATCTATCTGAATTAAGTCCAGGTGAAAAAACAATCGATTACACAAGTATCCACCCCTAAATGGTTAGTCGACACATCTTTAGCAGCAGCTGCAGCCTGAGTCTGTGGATCAGTCTTTGCACATGTGGATACTGCGTTTTCACCCCATTTCTTTTTGCAGTCTGCCCAATGAAGGTCCTATTCTTTACATTTTTACTTTAAATTATTGTCCGCCGGCTATTCTGTTCCTTGAAAATGTTTTTGCAGCTTCCAGATAGTTTATTTACCGGCCACAGTTAATGAAACACAAGTGATCTCCATTTAACTTCTAAAAACTCTGTCTGCACCAGTCAATACTTTTGTAATCAGTAATAGGACTTCATTTAGATTAGTGTGTGAAGATTTGTTCTGTTGACAAGTGTCAAAAAGAAATTGCATCCACTCTCCCTCAGAGATGTAAAACACAAGGTCCAGTGGTGGTGAATTCTCTGTACAGGCGCTGTGGTATCCATCGCCATGCGTCTGTCATTCAAAGGTGTAATTTATCAAACTTAACTGACATGTGTTGTACACATTAATCCATCAGTCTGAACCAATTCTGTTTGACTCAGTTAATTCTGGCCTGACAGTTATACACAGTGTTTATTGTGTGACCAGAGCAGTTTGTCGTCGGAGGGATGACGCTCGTTTCCCCCCATGTAGAGCTCAATCTGACTCTGTGTTTTTAAAGAATACGTCACACAGTTGGTGTATGTTTCTCCTCTGAACTGTCGTTTTACGTTTACGGTTTATTTGAGTCGTTAAAATGTTTGTTTTAATTGTGAGCAGTTGATCCATCTGGAATCATTTTGTGGATGTCGAACTGAATGGTTTTCATAAAAAAAAAAATAGTTTTGAATTTTTATTGGTATTGACTGTAATCTGTATGGGTTTCAGTCTAATGCTTAATCCCAAAAAAAGTGTGCACTTAATGTAAATCTGTCCCTCTGTGTGAGTTTGTGTGCATGCATGCACAGAACTGTGTATATATGAGGGTGTGAGTGTGTGTTTCTTTGCTTTAATGTGTGCTGTTTTTACTGTTTTTGTTGCATACCATGATGTGACTGCAGCGTGCATGTTTGTGCCTGTGTGGGGACGTCATACCAACACCATGAATGTAGATATTGTTAAATCTTTTAATTTTTTTTTTTTTTTTCCAAAGGTCTTCAGTAATTTTTCTGCTCGGCGCTGTCGTGTCATTGGTTACCTGAAAACAGACTAATGACTGTCGTTTTGGGTCCACAGACAGATGAGTACATGGCAACTTAATAATCTGTTAGTAATGGACTGATTTTGACCATTATGAATCTCATCACTGTCTGAAACAAAAACCAGCGTGGACTATTTAAATAATTTGGGGAGGGAAAAGGAAAAGCTGATATTGATAAATGGGAGTTTGTAAAAGGGATTTGGGGAACTGAGTTGCCAGAGGAACTGGGGTTAAAAAAAACTGTTGTAATTTTCCCTGTAAATACTGTTTTTGTATCGAGTGCTTATCGTTTTTGTTAGTGCTTTAATTTGGCAAACCCTCATCTGTGATTTCTGAGGCCAGTGAGTTTTTCACTCACGCAGGGAGAGTTTTTGGTTTCATTCACCTGTTTTAGTTGTATCTTCTCTCCCTTCTGTTGGTTTATAGAGATATCTAAGACAGCAAAGCTTTACAAGTTTGTACTGCTGATCATTTGACAAAATTTGATGTTTTCTATAGCTGAGGGTGTTCTTATGTCCTTGTAGTTCAAGTATTTGGGCAAATAAAAACAAAAAAGATCTTTAACAGAAGTGTGTGTTCTGTTTTAAGCTTACACGAGCAGACAGGGCGGGGATCACTGCAGTGATGTGTGTGAAGAAATACGCTGTGGCCAAAAGAATGTGGACACACCTGGGGCTATTTTCAATGGCTTTGTATAAGTCCTTTGTTTTCACTGAAGGGAAATCATAACGTTACATAATACAATTATATTTTGGACAGTAATGTGCTTTGGAGCTGAAACAATTTTTCAATAAGTCAACGCACAAAAAATGACTTAAACAATTTTCTATTGATTATCTATTGAAGTCATTTATCAGGCAAAAATTGCCAAAATTTACTACTTCTTGTTTTTAATATGTGAAATATTCTGACTTTTCTCTGTTAAATGATTACAAACTGAATAGCTTTTGGTCAACTTGCACTAAGGGGAATGGTAATGCAATTTCCCACCATTTTCTGATATTTTTAGACCAAATGTTTAATATATAATTGACAATATAATCAGTAAATTGGTCCATAATCATCCTAGTGTTCCTCTAACGTATAGCCAATAATTCTTATGGCCACATTAACCTGACCAAAAGAAGCTGCTGGGCCTGTTACCTTCTGATAACTCAAGATCTCTGTGCAGCAAGTTTTTTGTGTTGTGTACCCATAGAAGCATTGCATTGCCTATATGTGACCCCTTGTCACGGGCGCAGTAGTGTATGGTAGTTATGATGGGCCCTGGTGCCAGATTTTGCATCAAAACAGCTACCATATATTTCATAGCATTGTCACATGATCAAATACAGACTTGACATTAGACAACATCAACATAGACAAAACCAATCATCACTGCAAACTTGTGTATGACAAATGGATTTTTAAAAATAATGTATTTATAGTTTATGTAAAATGAACATATAATTTTGTTATAGATTGCTACTGGCTATTTAACAGAAGAAAAAAAACATATATTGACACACATAGGTCTGCCTTCTTGAGGGCATATATAGCTCGTGAAAGCATCTATAGTTCAATGGGTGCTCTTTGAACACAGGTGTAATTCTGAGGTGGCAAGTTGAATCACTCAAAGGGGCCCGATGTCAGCTCTACAGAGAGCAGGCCCATTAAATGGTATCAAGTGTACACACACAGTAGTAGAAATTACCACACAAAAGTCAGGAAAATGGACACAATTTAGTGTAGTTTGGAAAACATAAAATGAAGGAATATCAACATAGAGGCATTACACTAATATAAAGAAGGTTTCATGACTACGTTCATGAGTGTCCACATACTTTTGGCCAGACAGTGCGTATTGTTGTTAGAGATGACCTCATCCAAACACTCAGGCTCAACTACATGATCACAGATAACAAGAGAACATCTAATGTTCCTTTATTAATGTCTTCAGTGGATGGTGAACCTGCGACCTGCGTCAAGTCTGTCAGAAACACCGGAAACACGCTGGTTGTACCTTCAAAATAAAATCATCAACAGGGCTGCATCATTTTATTGGCTGGTCTATGAACATTTTGGCTAAAACAGATGAAATAAATGATCATATTTCACCACTGGTGATGACTAGAGGTGGAAAGTACAGTTACTCAGGTACTGTACGTAAGTACAGTCTTGAGGAAGCAAACCTGTAGGCTACTCCACTAGGATGTTTTTGTACTTTATACATCCACTCCACTACATTTCAGAAAGAAATACTGTACTTTTCACCCCATTAAAACTATCTGACAGCTAGAATTACTTTTCAGATTAAGATTGTACAAACAAAACATATGCAACAGCACCGCCTTGACCAGCTGTGACATTAAAATGCTACTTGTGTGTCAATGCTTCATACTGACATAATGTATATGCCAATTACTTCTGTCCTTAATGGCAGTGGCAGTCGTATTCAGTGTTTAGCCTGATTGCTCTCTGTATTTCTTGTATAGTCTGTCTCCTTTGTTGACTACAAACTCATTTACTTACTTGCCATTAAACTGGCAAAGGGAAATTCTGTGTCCTCTGTGTGTTAGCAACACAGTGTGGTGACGCTGCTACACCTGAAGTGCAGTCTCATACCTGCACTAACAATAAATGGGACTATTAAGCCCAACAAATGGGCTACTTTTTCTTTCTTCTTTTCTCCTTATGTACGTGTCCTCTTAAGACCCTGTGTCCTCATATGAGGACATCACATTTTGAGTTTGCTTGACCTTATACTTCATTCTACTTAACTTAGACCTGTTGTCCTCATTCGTGGACATGTTTATGTGCCATCTAGTGGTATTAAGAGCACAATACAGTAATCCATGTAAAAACAAGATGGCAGCCATCTCTGCTAAGTCATTTGAAGACACTGGGACTTCATAATTGTTGACAATATTTAGTTTTTTATACTTATAGGGTACTCCTGATCCCAAATCATGGGACTGCTACTTTACTTAAGTTAATACTTATTATTGTGAGGTGTTTTAGCCTGTCGTTAAACATCTGACAGCTCAAAAATCAAGGCTTTTATTTTTGAGGTGTAAACCGGAAGTCGTTTGTTATGTCATTCTGTTTGCTTCTTCACTGTCGGCCTCCTCGGTGTCAGGCGGGTTTGTAACGTTAATTTAACCGACACCGGCGACAACAAACAATTTAAACCAGGATTTCTCCTTTGTCGGTGATAACTTGATGGATGTTTCTGCAGACGAAGCTTCTCGTTAACGTGTTGTGATGTGGACTGACACGGTGATGTTGCCTCCCTCAGAGAAACTGCCTGTTCTCACGGAGTTTTCGGCATGACAGGTTAAGAGGAAACATTTTTTTCCGGTGCAATTAGAAACATAACGTCCCTACAATGTATCCGAGTATCGACACGCCGTGAAGCCGTCTTCTTTATCTCAGGTTAAAAGAATAGCAGGGCTAGCTAGCTAATGCTAACGCTAAAAAGTAATGTTAGTTGACGTTAAACAGCGGAGTTTCTCAACTGTCATTACCTGCGTGTATGCTGTCTGTTCTGCTGTTAGGCTGTTGACATGGCTGTTACATGTTTCAGTGTAGCTATTCTTAAAGTGTTTATAGTGTAAATGAAGAAGTACTTCTCCTCAGTTAACCATATCAGACGCACCAAGATGTAACTTGAGTCCTGTTGCACTGTGTTAACGTTTATTAAAAATATGTTTACTTATTACTCTCCATGACTGTGATGTATCTGGTGTCCAATATAATGTTAATCATGATATTGCTGCATAAAGTATGTCTAGTCTTAGGGCCCGATTTCAAATTGTACTTTTACTTATGGGATAGATGTTTCCTTAAATGTCTAATTGAAGAAAAATATAGCTGAACACCCAACATCTGTATAGCTAGCATACTGTACTATACTATACAGACAATACTATATATATTTCACTTTATTCTACATCTTATATTCCATACTGTGTTATACTATATTATGTCAATATGTGATGCTGATTTATTACATTATGTACTGTGTTATATTTTATCTTAAATCTATATGAATGGACGGCACAGTGGAACAGTGGTTAGCATTGTCGCCCCACAGCAAGAGAGTCTCAAACCTGGGGTTAGCATGGCCCCCTCCAGGTATACAGGCTTCCCCACACAATCCAAACACATGCAGGTTAAGTTAATTGGTGTATCTAAATTGGCCGTAAGCGTGAATGGTTGTCTGTCTCTATGTTAGCCCTGCAATAGTCTGGCGACCTGTCCAGTGTGGCCTTGTGCTTTAGTAACTGAATTTTCCCCAGAAGGATCAAAAAAGGTTTATCTCAATTTATCTACTAATGTTTATATTTTCTTCTCTTCAACAGCATGAAGACATATCTGCACCGAGTTTCATTGTCTCTTATAAAAGTAAGTATTTTAAGTGCTAGTTTTAACCATACACTCAACCCTTGATGGCATACTGGATTTGTCTCTTTTATATCCATCGACCATGCTGATCGTCTCATAATTGTGAGTTTGTTTTTTATGTTGTTCATCCTCAGGTCAGCATCTCATTACCTTGCAATCAAGATTTCCCATACAGATTTTCAAATGAAAATGGAGGATATGCCCCTGTCAGGCCCAGACAACACCAGGCTGGAGGTGAGGGAATATATATCATTTGTAATTCTTCCTTTAAGTGTCACCCACAAACAGATGTTATGTCTTTTATCTGCATTATGAGGCATGCAATTTGAATTTGGTTTTAAATTATTATTATAGGCCTTGGCCCATGACATCTACTCTGAGCTGGTGGAAGATGCCTGTTTGGGCCTGTGTTTTGAAGTCCATCGTGCTGTGAAACAGGGCTATTTCTTCTTGGATGAAACAGATCAAGAGAGCATGAAGGAGTTCGGTTGGTGCCATGGCTTCCAGTTTGTTGTGGTCCATTTCTTCACTTATTTTCATTTGATGTGTTTCCTGACAGAATTTGCCTTTTATTACTCTTTCAGAAATTATAGACCAGCCAGGGGTAGACATATTTGGCCAAGTGTACAATCAGTGGAAAAACAAAGAGTGTGAGTGCCCAAACTGCAAAAGACTGATAGCAGCTTCTCGCTTCGCCCCGCACTTGGAGAAGTGTCTCGGCATGGGACGCAACAGCAGTCGCATTGCCAATCGCAGGTCAGTCAGCGAAGGACTGATTGGTGTATTTATCCCAAATGGGTATGGTCAGATTGTTTGATTGTTTTCTTATTGTTGTTTTTTATTTTATTTTAACAGGCTAGCCAGCAATAACAACATGAGCAAATCAGAGAGTGATCAGGAAGACAATGATGACCTCAATGATAACGACTGGTCCTATGGGGCAGAAAAAAAAGGTGAGTTTAACTTAAGTTTCCAATGTAATTAAGTAAATCTCCAAGTTGCTGCCACATACTAAATAAACGTCTTATTTCCATGTTACAGCCAAGAAGAGAAAGTCAGATAAGGTATTTTTGCATTTCTTTTGCAGTCGGTATTAGAGTCAATTTTGTGTGTGTTTCAGTGTGTATAATGAGGTTAATCTAATCTGAATGTTTTTTTTTTGTGCAGAATCAAAATTCGCCAAGAAGATCCAAATCTCTAAAACATAAAAATGGTGAGTTTATCAGGTATTTAGTGTTTTGGCTAAGTTTTGATCCAGCACCTTCTGAATGTGGTGTAAATGTTTGTTATGATTCTGGACTGGACCAGTCTTAGTATCGTTTTTTAGATCAGTACATTCTGCGCACAAAGTTTCCTTAGTCACAGGAAGTAGAGATTCTAAAAGCAAAAGGTGCACCTTTTAGATTTACTGATCCAGGGCCAAAATGTTAGCACAAACAATGTTGGGTGAAGACATAAAGAGTGTAAGTTGGCAGAGGAGACTACAAGAGTTCTGCAACTTTTCAGCCAACATTTGGGACTGTATGTGAGTCACGGTGCACAGCAGAGTAACTCGTGACACAAAGACTTTCATAATAGTGTGCAATAATATATTAAACAATGTATGTGATAATTCTGTTATGAAAATGCGTGTGCTGTTTATTAAAAGGATTATTTTGACATTACAAAACCGAAAAGTAAAAAGCTTTACAGGGACATTATGGATCATTTAATGGGTTGTGACTGGAAGTCCAATTTAATTGAGGCTTTAATAGTTTTAATGGTGCGTGTCTGTGTTATAAATAAAGAGGATCAATAGTTCTGTTTTCTCTCCAGGTGAACTTGGGAGCAGCGTCAGTTTAGAGCCTTACAAGGTGAGGAATCCGCCTTTTGTTCATGTTGCCTACAAGACCTCAAAATCAACTTTGTGTTGTATTGTACAGTGCAAAGTATTGATGATGGTTCTTGGTCTGTCTTTCATTCCAGTATAACTATAACACTGGTATCAGCTATGAAGCTCTAGGCCCGGATGAAGTCAGATCCCTTTTAACAACGGTGAGTAACCATATTGATCTTTTGGTCTTGGTCTTATTTTTATGATAAACAATTGTTTTTACTGCTCTCCCATGTTAATTAAACAAGATGTTGATCATTACTGTTGTGTTTGTTTCTCCAGCAATGTGGGGTGATCTCTGAGCACACCAAGAAGATGTGTACCAGGTAACTACTGTGTAATGTACTAGCACATAGATAAACTAGTGGAAAACAGTTAACTGCTTTTGTGGTGCTGATATCTGGGATAATGCAGGATAGTTTCAGGTACTGTAACACCTGGCCTTATGTTGGTGTCGAGATGTTACTGTATCTAAATTTTGAGGTCCGTGTCTTAAAGTCCCTTCTGTGAAAACTTGCCATGAAAACTAAATGTCTTCATCCCTGTGTTTTTGAAAATGGCCATGTATGTTGGGACAGGGGTACACAAGTGGCAGCTCATTGCATTTCATTGTTTAAATTTTTTTTCTGGACCAGTGATTGACTTGTTTTTCTCCACAAAAATAAAACACCAAAGATTGAGATGTTTTGAATTAGACCATGCAGGACCCTGTCAGTGACCAACCTCTAACTTTTCACAACCTCTAACACCTCGTTGCTGATCTACCCTCTCTGATTGGTCACTGATTGTGTCCACAGCAGTCCATTCCACCTCCCTGGCTCCCTGTGGCTGTATGTATGCAGGCAGGGTGATGCATGAAACTGTGTCAGGGATGTATAATGCCACCTTGTGTCCCTCCAGGTCTCAGCGATGTCCCCAGCACACGGACGAACAGAGGAGGGCCGTCAGGGTCTTCCTACTGGGGCCGTCCGCGTGAGTGTCCTTACCCCCCCTCAACCTCAAGTGCACTTAACAAAAGTCATGTTTGGATGAGTGTTTTGACCCTCATGGTGCAGGTGTTTGCTGATACACTGTTTTCTGACTGAGACAGGAACAGCACAGTACTGCTGGTCAGTGTTATAAACACTGGTACAGGGGTGCATTTTCTGCAAGTAACAGCTCTTTTACAAAGGCAGAGTTGTGACTATCATCTAACAGGAGCGCTAACAGAAGCTGCAGCTGATGACCTTTTATTATTAAGGTCATACATCAACACTATTTTTCCTGACACATATTGGGTTTCAGTGGAGGTAATATAATATAAAAACAGATATGTAATCTTTAGGCTTTAGTACAAGATTCTGGTTATCGAAAATGTTCTGGTTTCTGTTGTAGTATGAGTAGTATTGACCAATCGCAGTGGAGCAGCAGGTAAACAATCCATGTGGAGAGAAAAAGAAGTTCCTACTCATCAGCTATTGACAATTTTAGCTAATAAGCTTATTCTAATTCATTTATTTATCTGCGTTTAGCTGCTGGCTGCACCAGAACCCCCAAAATACTGGCCTTTGCTCCCAGAGGCTTATTGTTATTAATGCATAGCCGATTGTTTTCCAATAAAAACGCAGTCATAAGAGATGATCATTCTTCTGCCAAGAAATGTAAGTCTTGAGCTACATTTAGCAGAATGGTCACCAAGCAAACACACAAACACAGTGAAAGGTTGTGGCTGGCTGCTTTACAAATTCATGGCAACACAAGGCCAAAGACGTTCACCCCCATGGGCTTTAGTATGCTTAATGTTAGGAGAGAGAAATTCAAAGTTTCAATCATGTTGCAGTTTGGTTATAACCACATATGTGTCTACCATCTTGCTGAGTAACTATGCTACACTATAAAAAATGACATTGTTAGCATTTGAGAAGATAGCCAGAGAAAATGAAATTAATAGGCTACAAATAAAAACATGCAAGCTAGCTGAAGTCACATCCTTAACTTTCCATAGAGCAGGGGTGTCAATCATGTGACCTGTGGGCCAGAACTGGCCTGCCAGTGGGTCCAATCCTGCACTCTAGATGACTAAGAGGTGCCAGGTTTCAGAAGCAAGTTAAACAGTTTGTTGCGTATTTCATGTCAAATTCTGCGTCAGAGGCTTTTCAACCCTGACCACTATACAGTTCACTGATATAACAATGAATACTTACTGTGACCATGTTTAGAGATATAGATCATTGTGCAAAATCCTGTCAATCAGCAGCTTCAGTTCAAAAGAATCTGTACCAGGAAGTGGATGGATAAATGCACATGTAATGACAGTGAGAGGTAGACTGACTAAATGTGGGAAAACTGCACTTATGTTTCTAAAGACATCTCAGGCTGTTCATCTGTTTTGTGAAAGGATGAGCATCTACAGAATATACTTGTAATTTTTTCCACAAATTGGCGCTAATGTTACTTATAGGATATTGTGTGATGATTTTATTGGTCCGGTTTATTTGAGCTCAAATTGGGCTGTATATAGCCCATGAACTAAAATTAGTTTGACACCCCTGCTGTAGAGTGCTAGTGTGGTTTGTCCAGTTGTGGTTGAAGATAAAAGACTGGTGGATCGGGCGGCAGCAGCAAAAGGTATTTCTTTAACGAAGCAAAAGCACACATGGGCTTCCCTGGCTGCTTAAACACAAATCCTCTCTAGGCTCTCTTTGTTTCTTTCGCAGCATCTTCGTGGTGTTTTTGTGCCTTCATTAAATGACAGCATTGTGTATTTCTGACTGTTCTCATCATGGCGGATGATAAATGATTCAGGCCTCAACTGGCAGTTGTCCTCTTAAGCCCACTGTCCCATATGACAGTAGGTGACTAATTGGTGCAGTAATACTGGAATTATAATGCGTTCACAGCTGTGTGTTTATAGAGTATTTTACAGTGGCTTCAAGGACTGGAACCATTTGTTTTGCATTTTTGTCACTGTGTGGCCAGTCTGAGTTTTGTCCTCACCAGTTTAACGGTGTGTGTCTCTGTTTGGGTTTCACGTAACAGGCCGTCGCTGCTCGATGCAGACGCTGTGGTTGAGAGCGACAGCTTCGACATTCCAGATGGACAGACCCTGATGAGCCGCCTGCAGTGGGAGGACTCACCTGATATTTCACCCACGGACTCTGCCTCATCTAAAGCCAGTAAGGAAGTAACATGCATCACACTGAAAGCTCTTGTCTTATTTATATCTGTGCATAGAAATTAGGTGTTAATGTCCTTTGTCGAGCTTTGAGAGCAACAAAAGACGGGGGTCAAATTCCTTGTATGTGCGGACATACTTGACCATTTACGCTGATTGTGACTCTTAATGTTTTAATAAAGTGTAATGACAGTTTAAACATTTTCCGTCCCTTTCACAGGCACCAACCATTCAGATTCCAGGAGGCCTAAGAAGAAGAAGAGGACGTCTCTGGGTTTGAACAGTGGCGGAGGAGGAGGAAGTGGAGGAGGCAGTCTGACTGGAGGCAGCAGCAGCAGCTCTCAGAGTAATATCAGCTTATCGACCAAAAAAAAGAGGCCTAAACTCTCAGCACCTTCTATTTCCAGTATCTATGATGACTTAAACTAGCGTAAGCCCTGTGTGTCAGAGCAGCTCTCACCTCCTCTATTCAGTCCCTCTGTTCGCACCTGCATTTACAGGCCTGGACAGGGTGGGACGAAACTGAACTTAGTCGGTCTTACTCATACAGCCTTGATAAGGAAGTGTATTCAATTAATGTTTCTCCTTCTGTAGTGTGAACACAGTGTTTAAAATGTTGTGGTTCAGAGTCAAAGAGTCCAGTCAGTATCTGTGGGAACTCATTGGAAAAATTGTACCTTAAAACAGACTGTACCCTCTGCTTATTCCAGTAATGTCATACAGTTTGATCGACACAGAAAGCTGCTGTCACCCTAAGATAGAAAGCAGGGTGTCTTGTCAGCGTTGCATCCTCATGTTTCAAATTTATAAATTAAAACTGAGCTGTATACTATAATAACAAAAATTTTATTTTATGGTGGGGAAAAAATTACTTTGAAACTATTAAAGGCCTACTATACAGGATCTGTTGGATACTGTCTGTAAACAGTATTGCTAGTTAAAGTGAAAGCCAAGGCCAGCTTTGTCCACTTTCTCTCTTGCCTTGCTATAGTTACGTTTTTTTCTGCACTATGTTCGTAGTTTTGCTGTTTATGGTGTGGCACCTGGCCCCTACCTATTTTTAAAGTACTAACCTCACTCAGTGCCGTGCCCAGGATTGTCTCAGATATTACAAAATAGGGTCTGTGCAGATAGATACACCGCCATAAGTGGGATTTATACTTGTGCGGCAGACTTGACGCCGTAGCTACGCTAGGCTAGGCTAGGCTAGGCTATAAATTAGCCTAGCAAGGAGAGGAGATTTCCTCTGCTCATATAAGGCCAAGATAAATCATACATCAATGCAGAGCCTACACCGTAGGTACGGTGTCGATTCAACGCAGAAGTATAAATTCCGCCATACACTTAAAGCGGGTCACAAGTAATGATTGAGAGCGATTTCTTTTGTATGAGTCTATACATGTTTTTGAGGAAATCCTGCACGGTATATCTTTAAAAAGACATCACAAATGTCCATTTTCACAGCAGCCATTATAAAAAATGACATAGCAGGGAACTCACAGGTGTAATTAATATTATTAAAGGGCTGCACTCCATTTAGCTGTGCTAATTTCAGGGCTCTGCTCGGTGGTAGGGTTTACTGATGCACTTAAATGCACCACAGCTATCATTAAGGGAATTAATTGCACCTGTGCTTTTCCTGCCATCACATGTCAAACTGTCTGCTCTAAAAAGGCCTTTATTTGTCGACCCTTTTCTGAAAATGCATACTGCTTATTTATAGGACCTTTATGGGCGTTTTGTTGCTCTTTGTTAGCCCTGAACCTTTTCCTCTGTTAGAAAAATTGGCTTTCTGAAACCCTCAGGTACTCTGTCATTGTCAGTGGTCCTGCACCCTGACCCTCTTTTTAGGCTCTGTGTTCATTTAACTCCATTTTGAGGGGACATGCTTTCAATTCAGCACTTGACACACGTTTACTGGAGTACTCATCGGTGGCTTTCTAATTCTAGCATTGTATTGCACAGTTGTGTGAGTGTGTGTATGAGTGCCTTTGTACGCTGACTTCCATTCAGTGTGAACGTCACTTTTTCGCATAGTGTGTGTGTGCGGGGTTAGAGGGAATGTGTGTGATCCATTTCTATTTTCATAAAACTATGCATCATAGAATGTTACATGTTTGTGAAAGTATGTGTGCCATTTTGAATATTTAACTTCTTTTTGTTTACATCAACAATATATTAAAGTTTTTATTTGTCACTGCCTATAAAGTGTAAACTATTTGTGTGTAAATGCAGATTTTGATATTTGATGATATCGGGGCACATGTACAGTACGTGTATGTATGATGTTTGAGATGGAAAGATAATCATGTACCCAGCCTAACTTTGTTTCCTTGGTACAAAACTCTTGTTAGTTTCTGCTTATAGATCACACACACAGTAAGTAGATCAGTGCTGCGGTTGTGCTTGTTATTCATGATCATGAGTTATACGCCTGTAAGCCTTTAACCAACAATGTGAGAGTTGTAAGATAAATGCGTACGGGTCAGATAACTGTTTCACTCATCTTGTACTTGACATCACAGTTTTTGTTTTAGAGGAGCATTATGTTTTTCCTTCTTTTTAAGCTCAAATACTTGACAGTTCAGATGTTATTGTGGAGTCAGGGGTGCATTGTGGAGGACAAGGATGTTGTATTTTGTTTTGTCACTGCTGTAAAATTAGGGACTGTATGAAAATTATTTGGGAGTAGAGGGGTTCAGACGAAGGAAGAACTCTATCCAAAGTGAGCTTTCCTACGTCAGAATTACAGCAACTTTCTAAAGTGATGATCTGACAGTCGCACTTGTGCGGAGTTGAGAAAGGAGGCCGAGTTTGGTCTTCTCTCTCTCGCAAGCTCTTTATCACTCGTCTTTCAACCATTTCTGTCACTTTTTATGTGAAAGAATCTATGAATCCACCGTTATCTCCCAGTTTAGGAGCTGCAGCGTCTCACCATGATGTGCAGCTTTTAATCCACCTTCAAATGTGGCCTTTTAAGGCAACTCTAAAAAATTTTGCCTTCTGACATAGTCTTACAAGACTCCCCCCCCCCCCCCCCCCCCCCCCCCAACCCTTATGAGCAAACACAGAAAGGATCCAACCCCTCCTCCCCATCCAAATAATTTTTGTACAGTCCCTAAAGTCACGTGCATTCAGTTGTCTCATTTGTCGTGAACGTGACAATCTGTAAAAGCCTAATTTAATTTCCAGTTAACACCATGACATCTGTTTCTGTTCTCATATGCAGTGATGTTGACTGTGCCCTTTTGAATCTTTTCCAGTAAAGTCTTGTGATGTGCACTAAAGATAAATGAACTGTTATTAAGATACAGGTGTGATATAGATTCTTAAGCCACCTTTCCTGCATAAAGCAAACAGCTGATGTTCTCTCGTGGCTCTTTGTGTATCTGTGTGCAGTACGAGTGCAATAACAAAAGAAGGCCGTGTTGTGAATATTTCTTTCATGCACAAGCACAAATTGGTGCGTGTGTGAATGACTGTCGTGTATGATCATCATGTGATTCTTTTTCTTCTCTGCCATGCGTACTGATGTTTGTATATAAATAAACACAAAGGGTATCCCCAGGCTAACTTCTGTAGACGACAAACAGATGCTGAAACAAGTTTGGTTTGAAATGCTTTAATTTGAGACATCACTGAAGCCAGAGCAGTCCAGCATAATCAGGAGGGTTCGACGTCCCCCTCCAAATCTTTAAGTGCCAGATGCAGGTTCATCTGATTCATTCTATCATTTTATTTACAGAAAATACACAATATATTTACAATATCTTCTCAAAAAGTGTCTATTTTCAGGTCTAGTGATTATTTAAATTAGCCTATTTCTAAATAGCAGTTTCTGAGCAACAAAATATCGGAAATTTTTCAGCCTAGCACTGAGGCAACTGCACAGTCCATATTTGCTTACATAGAGATTGACTCATTCAAATAACACAACATAATGGTAGATAAACTGGCACACACAGCACAACAGTGAGTGGTTCCAAAAGATTCTTGCATCTATCAGTTATTTTTACTTTTTTAAAACACAAACAGTGGCCTAAAAAACAAAGACAGACAAAAAAAGCATCATGAATCTGTAGCAACGATAAAAGAGCGGACAAGATAAAGCCAGAGTTTAAACATGGTGTGGACCACTAAGTCATGTTTGGAGAGGAGCTAAAGTACGGTTCAGTTTCACCTGAACTTCACTCACTGCAGATTATTATTTACTCCACATATACTGTACAATCACTCATCTGTTTTTATCTTGGTACATGCACAGACGCGCTCCCCTACCACCCCCACATACACACACACTCACTCTCGCACACGCTGCAGGGATCCAATCAGCTATGGAATCTGCACAAAGCCCTGTTTTGATTAGTCCGTCTCTCCAGGCGCCACCCACTGCTGTAGTTATTTTTATTTTACCTCACAACATTCAGCTGGAAGTGTGTGCCCTCTCTCTCTCTGCCTTTTTAGCGGCTGTGCATCCCAAATATCAGAAAGCTGAAGAACACAGTGACTCCCACGAGGGAGATGGTCGCAGGGGCGGTGAAGAACTGCCTGTAGTTGATGCGGAAGTACCACACCACAGCCAGTATCACCACGAACACAGGCACCACCAGGCTGCTGGTGCTGATGGCCACACCGGCAGCCCTGAATCCCCCAGAGACCCCAGACCCGACTCCTGCTCCGGCCCCGGGCTGAGCCCCTTCCTCTGGAGTAGCCTCGTGCAGGGCCTGGGAGATGTGGCAGTGGATGACGCTGTTGTGTGTGATGTTTAGGGAAAACAGAGTCTTCTTGGGGTCCTGCAGCAACTGGCCTTGGTAGATGAGTTTTATTTGATGTTCCCGACCTGAGAAGTATTTACTGGAGAAGAAGAGAGACAAGACAGAAGAGCCATTAAAAATTAGTGCAGGGAAACTTTTGGGAAGTGTGCTTATTTGCTTTTTTCAGAGAGTTAAATGAAAAGATCGATAGAATTCTCATGTCGGTGCGATAAATATGAAGCTGAAGCAGGCAGCTGGTTCACTTGGCTTTGTGTAGCTTAGAGTAAACACTAGAAGCAGGGGGCAACAACATGCCGGGCTCAATCCAAAAGTAACAAAAACTGACACATGGATTCTGTTCCCTCAGCTCAGCAACTCTAAAGCTGTTTCCTCCTGTTACCAGTCTTTATGCTAAGCTAAGCTAACAGACTGCTTGCTGTAGCCTCGTACGGACATGAAAGTGGTATCTATCTAACTCTCTGCAACAAGAGTAGAAGCATTTTTCCCAAGATGTATAACTATTCTTTCAACAATCTATACTTGAAGTCTGCAGGTGGATGTTTGGGGTTGTTTACCTTTTCAGAACTCCCACTGTATCCTGTGGTTCTACCACAGCTACCTCCTCTGTGTCATTTAAATACTTAAGACGGACAGAGATGGAAGTGGCAGTAGTAGTAGTAGTGGTCGTGGTGGGGATAGTGGGGGAGATGGTGCTGGACAACACTGGAATATGCTTTATAATCTTTTTGTCTTCCTCCTCCAGCTCCTCATCATCGTCGTCATCCTCCTCCTCTTCATCCTCCTCCTCCTCCTCATCTGATGTATGCAATCTTCCAGCCTGTGGTTGTTTGCTCTGTATGTCCAGCAGGAGATCCGTCCTAACCCCTTCGGCTCCCTCCCCAGTCCCCTCCCCCTCTCCTCTCTCAGTCCCCGGCTCGCCGTCATCCGGCTTGTTCTCCTGAGAAGGAGGAGGAGCCTGCTGTTCCGGAGCGTCGGCGCTGGGAGACCCTCCGCTGTAGCTGTCGTGGCCTCCCAGTCCGATCAGAGAGGCGTGAGCGCCCACGGTGAGGATGGTGCCCAGGATGTGGTCTCCCCGGTCGGCCACGTGAGTTGAGAGCCAAGCAAAGACGAGGGCCAGGACCAGGAGCAACACACCGCCTGCTGCCGTGACCTCGTCCTCCATCCCATCCAGCATGGTCAGTGCACACACTGCCATCTCTGTCCTCCAAACCTGAAGACAAGACGCAGCAGGTTGATTTATATAGCCCTAAATCACAAATCTGCCTCACAATTTGTGCAACAACATGGCAACATTAAGCAAAATATGAGCAAAATTAAACAAAATATTAAATACTATCCAAGTGTAATCCAACATAACATTCGTACATATGATGGAAACATCTCAACAAACTTTATTTTGATTTATAGGAATATAATCTGGCTTTATGTATCATTACCTCAATGAATATGAACAGTAGGATTGGAAGATAAATATAAATATGGCCATGGATAGACATTCTGCATTACCATTCATCTTCCCTTTATTATCTCTAAATAAGCAGGACTGCTTTATGACAATATTGGATTTAAAGGATGTGTGACAATAACAGACATTCCCTATCTGGCTATTTTTTTAATTCATAAGCAGTTTCTGCTTTACTACATCATAATATTATATCAGGACTGCAGCAATTACCAATTTAATGATCAAATAATTTGCCATTTATCTTTAAAATACACCTATACGATGTTGAACAGTGCAATAAAAAAGGCCCCAAAAGAAAAACCAGCACTCCAAACCCAAAGACGCATATTTTGCAATCACATAAGATCAAGAAAATTAGTCAGGAATATTTGCTGTTTTTCAGTTCCACTTAACATATACATATGTGTATATATATATATATATATATATATATATACATATATATGTGTCATGAGATTATACATGATGTGTGTGTGTGTGTGTCATAATATAAGGTTACATATACATATGCCGGAAGATAGAAGACTTCACACAGGTCCCCACCCATGGCCTATTTGTGGTGACACGAGAAAACTTAAGTTCCAGTTTTAGAGAGGAAGAGTACTAAATTTGTCTCAGAATCAAATAACAACCATCTTTATAAAGCTCTGACCTTGCGACATTAACAAATATGTATTCTGAATTTAATGAATTGAGCCCCTGCACATCCGGATAAAGCTACTTAAGACAAAAACACCATTAGCCTTTGAACAGTTCTCGGATTTCTCTACATGTTAACACACTATTTAGTAGCTCAGTAGCCACATACACATGTTTTAATTACAAGTCTTTAACGACAAACCACTATGTGTACAAGTCATTGGCATTATTAAGGATCAAAGTTACTCAATACAAAAGATCCGCAGCAGCTATAGGGCTGGTCAACAGCTGTTTATTGTAGCTGTGAAGCTACGTCCAAACACCCAGCTGTTCAAAGACGTGTCAACAGTGACTTCTAATCCCACACAAGTCATTATACACGCCATTTAGATAAAAATATGTCGTTATATAACCTAATCTTCTGCGCCGCTAGCGTGTGAAACTGTACTTTGTGTTGCTAGTTGGCGAGCTAAGTTGGCTCGCGAGCTAGCCTACCATGCTAGCTAGAAAAACACGACCTTCGACTGTTTACGACTCGCTGCTCGGTTTTGTTTTTGTCGCCATAGTTTTCAAACTGAACACAAAGGTCGAGTTAAACGTCTGTGTGTGTTTGAGGTGTTGGTATTGAATGGCCTTACCTGCCAGTTGTGTAACTCAGAGCATGTTTGAAGACGAGGCTCAATGCTAGTTAGCAGCTGCTCCTTAAAAACCACATAATAAACACACAGGCGACGAGAGACGGCGTGACGTCATCAGCGGGCAGCGGGGAGCGCTTGTTTTGGAGACGGGTCACGCCTGTTGCTCCTCCTGCCCACACAGTAATCACTGTAGATGGAGTAAACAATGCTGTGGTGTTTACTATGGTCGTGATTTGGAAAACCATTCACTGTGGTGCAGTGTAACAATACATTTACTCAAATACTGTTCTTAAGCACAAATGTGAGGCACTTGTACTTTACTTGAGTCTTTTATTTTCATGCCATTCTCAACTTCACTAGATTTCAGATGGAAATAATATACTTTGGGCTCCATTGCATTTATCTGACCGCTTTAGTTAGGGGAGACTGGGGTTGGTTGTCACAGTGCTTATTACAGGCCACACTCCAAGACACTGTTATTTTGTAGGACACACACAGAACATTGAGGTCAGAGTATTTTTTTAATATGTGTGTTGTTTTGTATTTAAGGTTTGTAGGTTATTAGTCATTTAAAAAATAAAGACTTATTAATAAGTCGAAGATAATAGCTTTGACTTGAGTCAACTTTTAGCTAGCAAGCTAAGGCCGCATGCTAGCTAGCTTAAAATCTTTGTCAAGAGCTCAGCTGGGGTCGGCTGTCATACGTGTGACGTTTCAGAAAGACAGTCAGCAAAGCAAACATGTTATAGTCCATATGTTCTCATGTGTTTTTGATTACACACACACACACACACACACACACACACACACACACACACTGTTATTTTCCTCATTAGAAAACAACGTTGTATCTTAACTGTTAAACCATGATGGGGTTGGTTGTAACAATGTGTCAGAGTATCTTTGATGGTAAATTACTTCTTGTTACAATAAGTTGTAAAAATAAAAGGGATAGCCATTTCAAGCCAAGACATTAAGTTTTCATTTAATGTAGGAATGACAACTGAAAGATGTTTTGATGATGAGCAGTTCACACAAGAGTATAAAGTGTGACAACCAACCCCGATCTCCCCTACTTTACAAATTAAGATTTTTGCATGCAAAACATATGAAACGCTTATAAGCTTATTTTTTTTATTGCATTTTCATACAAAAGTAATATCACGTCAGGTTTTTGTGCGAGCACTTTATTACTGAAATTAGCATTTAACTAATAGAACCAACCAAGCAATACAGTATAAACAAATGAAAAGTGAACAAATAATAATCCAACAGGAGTTAAAGTTGTATTTATTTGTATTTTCTTACAGAAACTCAATCTGACAGTATTTCAAGGTGAGGAAAAACAAGTGTTAGTTTAAAAAAATAACTTAAACAGGTTATTGTTCTCTAAAATAAATCTAGTTTCCAAAGAGGCACCATAGTGTGAAAAATGTCCACACATTATGACATCACTGGAGCATCCCGTCGTTACACAGCAGCAGGTAGTCCCTCACAGAGCTGGGAATGTCCAGTTTACTGACCAGTGGGAAACATCGGGCTCCGAGGCGCAGGCGTAAAGCACACCGACAGAGATGCTGCAGAGAGCGAGGCTGACCGCTCAGCTGACGCACCAAGTCAAAGAACGACCGGTGCTCCTGGGGCAGTGAAGGGACAAACAAAAACCACTTTAGAGAACTGGATGGTGAAAAAAAGAAAGATATGATTTAAAGTGTGCTCACCTCATATATCTCAGTGGACAGAGAGTCCATCCATTCACAGGGAGGGATGGATATGTAGGAGTTCAGCATCACCTCCAGAGTGGCAGGAGACAGGACGCACTGCTTCAGCATCTGTAGAGAGGACAGAAAAGTTCATACCATCAAACTCCAGCTTTTTCTTGAGAGAAATTTAAAACCCCATTGAGTCAAACTACATTAATATAGGACATATTTCAGGGGTTAATCCTTGTCTGTCTAACTTGATATTTATGTATATTATAATTATTATATATCATATATTATATTATTTATATTATTATATATTGTGTGTGCCAGAGTCATTTTTAATACTTGGTTATTTTGATTTTTTTTTACACTATTTGAACACTTGTCTTCATAAGTATTGCATTAAATTATTGACTAAATATTTTGTGAAATGTCAGACAATTTATGTCACATTTTCTTCATAGTAACCGGCAGAGGTGGGACCATGTCATTTCTTTGTAAGTCTCAAGTCAAGTCCCAAGTCAAGACGTCCAAGTTCCGAGTCAAGTCTCAAGTTAAGACCGACAAGTTCCAAGTCCAGTCTGGAGTTTTAAACTTTGAGTTTCGAGTTACAAACATTTTAACAACAGAGTAGTATGTTAAATCTATAAAACTAATGAATGGCTTTTAAAAAATGTGTTTATTTGTTACAACGAATTTGTTAAAAAGTTACTTAGCTGTCAAGCTCACATTTGCAAAGCATTAGCTAGCTAAACTATGTAAATATTAGTCACGGCTTACTTGTGCAACTTCAAATGTCAAACGATTTTTTGCATACCGCAATTCATTTTTGTTGACCACCATGTAGTTTTTGTACGCAAACATAATTATCTTTGGTATAATTTTTTCCAACTGATGCACGGTAATGTAACGTTAGCTCTTCATGGTTCTGGATGTTATTGGATTCTTCAAGCAAAGTGGATCAGGAGAACTGAGTGTTGACTCGCTAGGAATAATTAGCATTAATATTAGTTGATTCAGGAAATGAGGGGAAATAATTTGTGGCACGCTTTTTAAATAGCATACTTAGTATACATAAGTTGTCAAGTATTTCAAGTCATTGGTGTTTAAGTCCAAGTCGAGTTGCAAGTCTTTTTTGAATTTGTCAGTTCTGAAGTCATCAAATTTGTGACTAGTGTCTGACTCAAGTCCAGGGCATGTGACTCGAGTCCACATCTCTCGTAATTGGTTCTGTTGTCCTTGTCTTCATTGCTAAACTTCTGAAACAATTTATTCAGATTTTTTAACTTTGATCTTGAACTCTTCTTGTTAGGAGCATCAACATGATAATACACAGCAGCGCTATCATTGCCCTTTTTTTTGGGCAGTTTTTTCACTTTCTTTTCTTTCCTGTTTGTATTTATATTCTTAAATGTTTCCATTGATGAATTTGGCTTTTGATTGGTTGTCACAGCCTGTGGCCTCAGTATCAAGATATTCTTTTTTCACATTGTGAATTGCAGAATGTGATGAATTCAGTCATTTCTTTTGCTATTTATTTAGCTGTCGACCAGGCGTGCATTAGAACTAAAGTCATTGTCCATGTATCAGTATCCCATTCTGTCAGTGTGGTTGTTTTATCTAACCTTTGGGGAAACAGGCTGAGCTCCGTGGTTCAGAAGTGACCGTGCTATTGCTTCAGGTTGCTGGTCCGGGTAATCTTCAACAACCTTCAGGAACAAGAAAACTGTTCATCCCATTGCATGAGCTTAAAAAGAAAAATATCTCTATTTGATTAATTACATTTGACGCGTCACATCTGTACAGCATCTCATCTCTACCTGTATCAGACAGTCCATTGGTGTGTATCCTGCACAGTTGGCAACGTCTGCCTTGGCTCCATGCTGAAGAAGGACATCTACAATCCTTGGGCTGCAGTTTGCACAGGCATTGTGCAGGGGGGTGTGCTGCTTCCTGCCAGCAGTCCTGGGGTCAGCTCCTGCACCCAGCAGCCTTTGAATCACATGTAAATAGCGGCCGGCCTCAGAGGGCCTCTCGGCGGCGGAGCAGGCAGCATTCAGAGGGGTCTCCCCCTCTTGATTTGTGGCTAACACATCTGCTCCGTGGCTTAGGAGGAGCTCCACATGCTCCTCGAGGCCTCGCCGGGCAGCCACATGCAGAGGTGTGACCCTCGACTCCTTCATCCTCACACTGACATCTGCACCTCCTTCTATCAGCAACTCAGCACACCTGGAACAAAAGGCACATATCTGCATCTACATTGTGAAAACATCCAGTCTTTTCTCTCTAACATTAAAGTTAAAGATCTTTTGATGATGATCTCATCTTGTCTTATTATAAGAAAATGATGTTTCCAGATTAGGCTTTTATAACCACAGAGGAAGGAAAGTGCTTTTAAAGATGAACATTTTTGCAGTATAAGAGAAGATTAACATGAAGCTTCAGTTACCCAGTGGTGAAACTGGGCCTAATAGAGATTATTGACATTAATAAATTGTAGTTGTCAGCTCCTCTGTCTCTCACTGGAATGACTGGGCGGAGGTGCAGAGGTGAAGAGGAGCGCTGCCATCTGCAGCCAGCACATCAGGATCTGCCCCATGAGAAAGCAGCAGCTGCACACAGACAGCGTGACCGCCCATACAGGCATCATGGAGGGCCGTTTTTCCTCCGGGGTCAGCGTTCACCTCAGCCCCTCGAAACAGCAGCTCCTCCACACATCCTGCGTGTCCTCTGCTGGCAGCCAGATGTAATGCTGAAGTCTGCTTCACCTTGGAGCTCAGCGTCCACATGCCTGACAGAGGAACAGAAAGGCTGTGAGAAAGTGTGTGTCAAATACATGAGGTTATAAGTAAGAGGTCTCATACCCATCTCTGGAGCCCACACCATTTCCTCATGCACCGTCTCCATCAGGGCGTTGACCATCCCAGGGTCCTTCAGTACCGCATACACTCCTTTCATGTCCCCGCACATGAAGGTGTTGTGGATGGCCGTGTCTCTGCACCGGACCTGAGCTGGAGAGGCCCGGACCTCTTGGAGCCGCTGCTGCCTGGGAGGAGGCCGGGGCGCCCGGGGAAGCGGGGCCCTGGTCATGGCTCTCCTGTGAGCCAAAGCTCTCCGAGCATCCTCCCAGTCCTGGAGCTCCTGCTCCAGTCTCAGAGAGCGCAGTGAGGTAGAAGTGAACGGAAATGATTCCTTTGACATGGCACCTTAAAGAGAGTCCACCAGGAAGTTAAGAAACTTATATAAAGAAGATGGGTGTTACGTGCCTGTGTGTTTTTGGGTCCGCCCTGTGTTTTGTGTTGTGTTTTTTTTCCCCCGTCTACGTGTAGCGTACAGCTGATCCCAATCCCTCATCAGCGTGGCTATATGGGAAGGGAGGAGGAGTAGTCCCGGTGCCAGTGGGCCACAAGGCTGTCACAGTTGTGGGTTGTGCAGACGTGGGTATAACAGAATTTTTGGCATTGTACTGGTCAGTGGTTGGCTGTGTGATTAATCTTTTCCTTTTTGTGTCATTCCTCGTTACAGGCGTTCCGGTTCCCTTTTGGAGCTCGTTTTTCGTTGGTTGTTCTTTTATTTAATTTTCGTTGTAAATAAATTCCCTTTTCCCCGGCTATTTGTTTGACTGCCTTTTTTCTCTTCTTTTGAAAGATCCCCTATTTACCTGTGTTACTCCCCCCGTCCCCTAGACCTCTGGGTGGACGTAACAATGGGTTAGAAAATACTTCCTACATCAAACTGCGTACAACAAGGTCTATGGATTATCCTGAGTAATCAGGTCATGATCATCGGAAAGAGATATTGCTGTCGAGTTATTTCTATCCATTTTTTCTGTGCATTGAGCACCACAAGCCGAGTGCCATTTAGTTCCATTATACTGGAGAGAAGGTAGGTATCTCTATGGCCGATTTCTCCAACACTCTGCAGCTCACACCAAAACAATCCAGACAGATAAACAGCACTATAGGTAGGAGGAAAGACATGTATTTTTCATTTTAGGGTGAACTGTCCCTTTAAACTCTTTAAATGAACACGGTCTTGAGCTCTTAAGCACTGGACAGCACTGGTCAAAGAAATGTGAACCCACAGCCTCTACTTACCCTTCACTGGAGCTGCAGTGAGTCACAAAGGTCTGCACGGTGGTCAAGTAAAAACTTTCATGATTAAAACCAGTCTTGCTTCCCTTTTAGGTCAAATATAACAACTCAGAATTAAATGCCCTTCCTTTATGGACACAGTCACACGCTTGTTGCTCACATACAACTTCAGCACTAGTTATTATTAGATCAGAATGCAAGCTGACACTTGTACTACCCAAAATGGCCACCAGATAGCAGTATTGGTCCTGAATTTATACCCAAGAAAGAGTGCCTCTAAACCAAAGAACCAACAAATGTCATGATATTACACCCCCACCCAGCTGTAATTGCAGGTCAAATGAGGAAATAGCATTGTGAGGTCATTCTTAATGTGATGTACTGCTGAAATTCAAGGTTCGGACCTGCAGAGAGGAATAATACAAAGTATGTAGGAGATAGTGGATAGTTAAAGAGAAAAAGGAGGAATATTGAAATATGAAAACAACATTAGCTAATTTATGTTTGGAAAATGATTCATAACATTATTGGTGCACCATTTTAGGATAATCTGTCAACCTCTGTTAAACAGGATCTGTAGAAACTGGAGCTGGTATAACAACAATATAGAGGTCAAGATATCTAGGTGTTGCATCTTCCAACATGAAGTCAAGTATCTGTTCTGGGCCATGTGGTGTCTGCAGATGTGTTGACCAGTGACCCAGTTTAGGTTGCTGCTGTAGCCCAGTGAAACAGCCAAAAGATGTAAAGGAAATGAAATCATTGCTTGGCTTTGCCATGTCACATGTGTGATGGGTCTGCTGGGTGTCCACTCAGTTTTGATGGTGATTTGGTTTGTTGTCACACATATCAGAGGTAGAAAGTATCTACTCAAGTACAGTTTTGAGGTACTTGTGCTTTGGCTAACTTTCACATCTGTGCAGGCACCATGAATGCTGAGAGATACACCCAGGTTTTGGAGCAACATATGCTGCCATCCAGACAACATCTTCAGGAAGGTCACTGCTTATTCCAACAACACAATGAGACACATTCTGCAGGTGTTACAACTGTGTGGCTTCGTAGGAAAAGACTGCAGGTACTAGACTGGCCTACCTGCAGTCCAGACCTGATTCTCATTGAAATGTGTGGTGCATTATGAAGCGCAAAATATGGCAATGGAGATCTCAGACTGTTGGGCAAGTTGTATATTAAGCAAGAATGGGAGAAAATTTCACTCTCAAAACCTCAAGAACTGGGGATTGTGTGTATACACCGATCAGCCAAAACATTAAAGCCACTGACAGATGACATGAACAATACTGACCATCTCTTACAATGCCATGTTCTGCTGGCTCAGGAGCGGGAGTCTCACAGATTGTTGGCCAACATGGACCGTCAAAGTCAAGGACCTCAAGTAAGTTTTTTTTCATTTTAATTGTGCTATTACTTCCTTCAGATTGAATTGATAAAGTCATATTTGTGGCACAAGAATACATCCATGATAATATGATTAACTTTCAAGAGTTGTATGTTACATAAACACTGTTGCTAGGCAACAACTAACAACAAAATGCCGCCATGTTTATTTATTTCTGTTTTTTAGTGTTTGGGCATGGGAAAAGTACCTACAGAAAAAGTAAATAACTTATCCAACACATCAAGACAGTAGAAAACAAAAGTAAATTCAATGAGCTACTACATTTTAAAAACGCAACTGGTGTAACTTATAGTGTGTATATACAGGGGAAACCGGTTGCCAAGTTGCATTTTTCCAAAAGTCGATACTGGTTCAACTGTCTCGCTGTGGCGCCCACCACTGTAGCCTAACGCCAGGTTTATGCTTCTGCGCACCTACAACGCAGAGGGCTTTGCAGAGGCGTTATGTCCCTCTGCAACCGACGCAGAAACGCAATGTGCGCCTCCAAAAAATTGTAACCACGCGTCAAGACAACGCAGACCTAACGCAGGCCGCAAGAGCTATGATTGGTCCCTCAAACTACATCATCAAGAGGAAATCTCAGCTTGTCACGAGGCTAATTTATACAATGTAAAATGCCATAGGCTTGTGCTAATACTGTAGCATTTTGTAGTTTGGAAAACGTGTTTAGTATGACAATTGTTTTGTCGGTGAATCTAATGAGTTATAATGGACCCAAATTGTGTGCCATTACCTTTGTTAAATGTTGCTGTTGTCCCTGGCTTTATGAGAAAAAGGAAAGATTGCCCACTGCTAGGCTAATCTATACAATGTAAAATGCCATAGGGTTGTGCTAATAACGTTAGCATGTTATATTTGTTTGGAAAACGTGTTTAGTACAAGACAGTTGTTTTGTCAGTGAACTTTGTGAGTTGTAATGAAGCAAAACTGTGTGCTGTTGCCTTTGTTTAATGTTGCTGTTGTCCCTGGCTTTATATGAGAAGAGGGAAAGAGCGCTAGTTGCTAGGCTAATTTATACAATGTACAATGCCATAGGCTTGTGCTAAAAACATTAGCATGTTGTATTTGTGGGGAAAATGTGTTTGTCTGTGAATGCTGGGAGTTATATAGAAGCCGATTTGTGAACTGCGCACAACGCTTCGCAGAAACCTCCACCGCCAACCAGTGTTTTGGAGGTGTAAAAGCAATGGCATGCATATACACCGCGCCCCCAAGCACTTTGGCGGGGAATTGCATAGCGACATAGACCAACAGGATGCAGAACTATGATAGGCACCCAGCAACTGCGGAGCAACTGCTTGCACGTTGCATCCAGTGTACGCAGAAGCATAAAGATCACTTAACGCACAACTGTCCTGACCTGAGGCTGGTGACGCGTGCACATTGAAATCATGATGGAGAAAAAAAAGGAAAAAGTCATTTTCTCTCAATGAAAAACATAGTCTCGCTGAAACTTATGACAAACTGCAAAAAAACGAGCCAGCGAGATGCAGCAGCGAAACAAGCATTTGAAACAGCTGTTCTGTATTTTGAAACAGTCATTAACATTCAGTAAATAGCGAAGTTGCCTGTTTCATTACTTTTTATTCATGTAACAAATATATAAATGTCAATTAGATGGTAATCTGCAAGAGAAATTCAGAAAAAGAAAAAAAAAAGCTATAATAATTATCTGCATATAGTGATCAATTTGACCCAGAGGGAAGTGATGACTATAAGCAGTTTCCACTGTGTGTGTATATATGTATATATTCTTCTAATTATTTTTATTAGGTATTCAAATGATGTTTACCATTGCTGTCAAAGAGAAGAGCTGAAGCTGGAGCGCAGGAAATCTGTGCAAGCAACGTTGTATCTGAGTGCGAGCACACAGTTTGAGCAGAAACAGTAGATTTAAGCGCAAGCAGAGGCTATTTGAGTGTGAGGGCAGGGTTTGAGGGACAATATTACAAAATCTGAATGTAAAATCAATATATAATGCTCTCAAATTGATATACCACTCTCTCTTCAATATAGATAGGAAAAAAAGCTCCATACTTGAGCTCTTACCTGGGTTAATGAAAGTGATAGACCCAGAAAGTTGTGGAACAACTGAAAGTCTCTCTATAAGGAGTGGCTCCATAAACCTGTGTACAAATGGTAAGACATCTATCTTTATCTATACTGTTTTGTTGCTGTTTTTTCAAAAGTAACTACAGATATGGTACTGGAGACATGTCAGTGTTGGTAATACATTCTGTTATTACCTTTTTTGTGGTTTTAGAACGTACCTGAATGTGTCACTACACACTTTGGCGGCAAGGTCGTCCCGTTTGGCTCTTATCATATCGGAGTTCACTCTAAAGGTAATTAGTTTCTTTCCTGAGCTGTAAGAGCATGTTAAGACCTTGGTAGCTTGTGTTTTACAGAGATTCATGACTTTGCTGATAAATTTGCTGCATGTTTCTTGATCATTGTTTCTGTGTTTAGTAACAGTTTAGTCATCACTTTTACCTTAAAATATCCAGACTTGTTTGGAGCATGAAAAAAATGCCCTCCTCAGGTTTTATAATGGGTTTCTATGTGATGGACTGTTTTAGAACTAGTGTGTGACATCACGGCTAGATTGAATCATCTTATAAATTTTTCCATCTATCATACACTACTACAGCCTCTGCTTCTAATACCTCTATTGCTACTTTTGGAGTGTTTATCTGTGCATACCCATGGGCTGTGAAAGTGTGAGGAAGTGTCTCTATTTGTTGTCTATTTGGCAGCAAATCTTTAATATTGTTCCCAAATGTCACATCTACTCTGATAATAATGATAACTACAAACGTACACTCAGTAGAGTGCAGATCTTGCCAGGCATCCGAGCAGCAGCCTTGGCTGATCATGACCACTTACAATTTCTGTAATTCCAGGGAATGCATCGCAAAGCATTTTAGAAACATATCAGAGGCGTCCCAGAAGCTATGGAAATATGCTCCTCATCTATTTTTCACAAAGCCACTGCCTATTGTATAGAGAAAATCCAGTTTTCCTTCTAACAGGTACTGTGTGTGAAATATAGATACGATATAATTATGAGGATAAATAGTTTTTTAATGACTAAAACAGAGTCACAGATCTTTGATTCATGTCATTCATCACCAGACTTTTATTGGTATTAACTGTGTTTGTAGGCTGCAGCACAACAAAGTAAGTAAGTAAGTTTAACTATGTAGTCCGCTCACTGACTTATGGTAGAAGCACAAAGATCAACAAAAACTGACCAAATCAGCAAAATCTGCAAGTCTCCAAAACACTCCCAGAGTGGTATGATATGGTGCTGTGGATGAAACAAAACCAGGCTGCAGCAATGGCAGTCGGAACATGATACAGCTGCACCCAGTAGCATTGTCCCTATTGGTTCCCTTAAAGTTAAGCTGGAGGCAAAGCTAAGCAAAACAACTGACTTATTCATCCGTATCCTGCCTAACTTTAGGGGATTATAACTTATCAGGTATGAAATTAATCAGCAGATGCTGTGCTTTGAAATGACACCAAACTCATCTTAGGATGTCAGTATTTGAACTACAATGAAGAAATAGTATCACACTGTAAAATATGTGGGGGAAACTGGAGCACCCAGAGTAAACCCACACAGCATGTGGCAGATGGTAGATTCCAACCAATGAGCACGGTGCTGACCTTAATTCACTCAGTAATAGTTTTCATGTTGGCTTACAACCCAACATGCTGGGCCATAATTGCAAGTGCTGTATCGTAGGCAACTGGACTTGTGTGCGTTCCTTGAAGACATTTCACTTCTCATCCAAGAAGCTTCTTCAGTTCTAACTGACTGGTACAGAGTTGCAGGCTTTAAACTCTGTGTGGGTGTGGACCCTTACAGAGTCGTTTAGTCAGTTAAATATGAAATTTACTCAGAAGCACAGGTAAACTGAGAATGCTGTGTTCTTCTACATCTCTAGATTCATCCAACTGACCGCTACCACCTCATGCCCATCCTCACCCCATCATACCCAGTGCAGAACAACGCGGTCAACGTGTCTCACTCCATCGTGGCCATCATGTCGGAGGTATGTAGTCACTCAGGTGACGTCCACCAAATCCTCACAGTGCACTCCTGCATCGTGGGCTCGTTACCTTTACCCTAACAGAGTTGATCAAACACAATCTCTGAACATTCCTGTTGGCTCTGATGCAAAATCATTGGGTCAGTAAAAGGTGTTTGAACTCCAACTACTGTGCTGTCATTTTGGATTAAATTAACACAATTTAGCAACTCATAGCCTCCAAAATATTACAAGGATTCAAATCATTAAACAAAGATGGGATTTTGTTTCACTCAGACTTTAACGATCTTTCCTTTCCTCACTCACAGGCCACGCCATCACCGAGGAAATACTGCAGAACAAAGCAGACTGGACCAAACTGTTTGAAACACCAAACCAGTACCTCAAGTACCAGTATGTATTTTCACAAAAGCTGAAAATGAGGATTGCCACATACAAAATACACTCACATACAAACCACTTTCTAAAATATTTCCACCCAGTTTGTTTGTAATCCACAGTCCTTCCCTGGATACAGGAAAAACAAAGCCAAGTATGGACACCAGATTTTATGGTTGCAATTTAATTACAGCAGAAAGTTCTCTGGATCGAAAAATGTTAATTTGTAGTTTCTACCAACTCATTGTTTGTTCTTGTTATGCCATATATTTACTCTCAGTTTGCAGTAACAAAGTATTAAATGCAATGTTGTGTGAAATTCTAAATCGTATTTTCAGTTTGTGCTGTTGCAGTCTACAGTCTGGCACAGAGCTGTAAGGTGTATGAAGAGGGGATGACCATATCAGCAAATTACATCAGCAGGGACAATCTACGCTGGGCGATGCCAAACGGAGAGAGCAAGAGGGTTTACAGTCTGAAACCCCAGCCCACAGTGAGCCATCGGATCTCTGCCACTGTACCGGCTAGCCACACACCTGCTGTCAGCACAGGCCAACCAGCCATAAAGAGAAAATGCTGGTCTCATTTTGAGAAGGTCAAAGCTGACAATGTACACAGAACCACTCAATCCTCTGTCTATGAGAAAATGTTCTGCTTCCTGATGTTAAAGAGTAAGATGAAAAGATTGATACCACTCTCATGTCTGTACGTTAAATATAAAGCTACAGCCAGCAGCCGGTTAACTTCGCTTATTATACCTCGGTCTATACCTGGTCACCTTATAGTGATGTCAAGACTCCAGGAAGTTACTTTGCCCGACCAAGACATAGTCTGGCCCATAACCCCCACATAAAACCTGACAAGATATTTAGAGATGTGCTCTCCCCTACTTTATTTGCCCTCTATGTAAATGATTTAGCTCGAATTCAAGTATTTTGTTATATGCTGATGATATTGTTTTAGTTGCTGAAAATGAGATTAATTTACAAAAAATTAGTTTATGGTGTGGTAAATGGCAACTTGCCATCAACAGTGGTAAAACTCAGATAATACATTTTAGAAGACCTTGTGAGCAGCAGAGCGACCACATATTTCAGTTCGGATTAAGGCCCTTAAAGTGTGTTACTTCATACAAATATCTTGGTCTTGTTTTTAATGAAAATATGACCTTCTCTGATGGAAGAAAATCATTGGCAGAGTCAGCAGGGAGAGCTTTAGGGTCTGTAATGTGTAAAATGAAATCGTGCCCCGACCTTGGTTTTTTGACATTTTCAAAACTTTATGATTCAGTGGTGGGCTCAGTTATATTTTATACAGCAGGCGTGTGGAGTTTTAAAGATAGCCCTGACAGTAATGCTATTCAGACCCGAGCCATGAGGTGCTTTCGCGGGGTTCACAAATATACTGCTAAAGGGGCTATTGAAGGGGACATGGGATGGGTGTCGTGTCTTGCTGTCGGTTTGAATCTCCTCACCTAACCCAAAACGATTCCTTTAACATGACTAGTACTTGTGGTGAGATCTAAAAAAAAAAACTGTCACAGCAACAACAAAAAACCTGTCCTTGTTTTCTACAGGACTCAGTGTCTGTGGCTGACGGCTCAGCTGTTCGACCATTGGCATCCAGCAAAGCTGCCTCACCAGCAACAACTCTACAGGCCAAAAGAAGACCTTGTTCTCGTCTGTCAGAAACTTCCTCAAAGAGTTTTAAAGCTGATGAGGAGCCAGCCAAAAGCACCTGCTCTCAGTCCTCTGCAGGCGTCGAACCAGGTGTCTGGTCATCTCAAGGTGAAATATCAAGAGGCACCAAGCTGTCTGTGCACTCCTGAGCCCGAGACGCCGAATGTAAAAGCCCAAAGCTGACCTGGTGAGCAAAACTATCTCTGAAGATGTTCTGTTAAGTTGACATGTACTATTAAAAAGTTTGTACAAAATAAATTTATTTGCCGCCCTGTCCCACTGTGTACTTAAAAAATCTGACTTGTCTTACTGTCACCTCTCTCTCAGACTCCACCGCCTGCCGAGCTGTGGGGAATGAGAATGTGAATCTTGACTCCAGCAAGCCTGCTCCAACTGTGAAACAAGCCATCAAACTCCAACTGATCAGGTGCAGCATAATATTAGGAATAGAAACTTCTCATCAGTCCCTCCAGCTGCACACACGTCTTCTCTTTCCTACTTTGTCATGTGCCCCATATGAGCGACATCCTCACATACAGTGCTCATGCTGAGATTCATAGAAGGCCTCCTGACAGGTTGACTGGTAGAGCTGCATCAGTGTTATATGTTCTCGCCACAAGAGGGCAATGAAGCCTTTCTGCTGGCCTCTTCTTCACCCATAGCAGAGGAGTGAGAACACAGACACAATGTGCGAACTCTCCTCACTTGCTGATGCATATTAGAGTCCTTACCTTCTGTAATCTTTTCAGAAATGTTTCAGTCTTCATGGAAAGAAAATAAGGAATTAGAGAGCTTGCATTTTCCTCCTTAATGTGTTAATTTGCAGAGCAGATAATAGTAGTGAGGTGCTGATTAATAATTTTGCAGTGCATTTCAGAGGACGATCTACCATTACTTTATTTTTGTGCTGTTGTTTGATCATCTTCCTCGAAGTGCTGCACCCAGGGGATAATGTTGACCTCTGGGAGCTCTTTGCAGAGTGGTGCTTTTCAGTCACCTGCTGTCTTTCGTTAACTGTAACTAGTGACAGGGAGTAATTGTTTTTAGGCCCTTCCGGATGAAGAGGATAATGGCAAGTATACTTATGCTTTGAGTACCCCCAAAATCACCCTCCATCTAACACCTTTAAATATGCATGCTGCAGTGCAGATGGCGAGATGGTGCGTTAAAATGTCTTAGGCTTAGTTCTCCATAACATCCTCAGAGGAAACTCTAACAGAATGCTGCATTGCCTTGTAAGGTAGTTTCACAAACTTTGGTGGGTCCAAGATAAAAAAGAAATCACTTCCTTCATCTCCCACTCCCAAAACAGGGTGAAAAAAGTCAGAGTTTCATATCTGAGAAACTGCAACAATGCTACTGTGCCCTCAAAGAGGGAGGACAGACATTGTGAGAGGAGAGGGTATTCATATGACAGTGTGTCTCCTTCACAGGTAACATCAGAGGAGGCCCACTAGATGTTATGTTGCTCTGAGTGGTCTGACCAGTGTGGTGGAGGAGAGGTGTCATGGCGGACAGACTCGCTTGAATGCATGTCGGTGTTTTTACTTTAAGGAATTAGGTGCACTGCAGCTGGAAAAGGAATCAAGCTGTCAGGACTTTTTGGGGAGTCTCTGTTTGACTCTGCTGATCATCAGAGACTGTGTGGTGCTGTAAATTAATTTTTATCACCGGAAATAGTCTGATTTCTGAAGCTGGTATCAACAATGGACCTGATATAACCTGATATAAACAGCATGGTAGCTGATCCCTTCCTACATATTATTTTTAGTGTACCCATGGGTGACCTTTTGATGGACGAAGTGCCACGTTCACCTCTGTGAATTTCTCAGTTTTACAACCCTTTTCCTTCTTGTATCTCTCACAGCAGGTGTAACTGATCCAGCTCCTGGCCAAGAGGGAAAACAACATCCTCACCCTCCATCGCCAACCACCATTTTTTCTCTTTCATTTTATTTTTATTCTTAACTTTATATTGTTTTTCTGCGCTATATAGTCTGAGCCCAGCATTATTGTATTTTCTCCTAACTCACCGCAAATTAGTTCATTTAAAATAAATGAACCAAAATCAGTTTGACTGTGTTCCCTTGATTGCACACGAAGAGTGAAAACAAAGGAACACAGAGGTATTTGTTTTTGCAAAAACCCCTCAATGCACTTTAAAATTTTGATGGAACCTTGGCAATGGTTTAAGTTAAAGAAACTCAGTTTGTTCCTTGCAGATTCTGATGACCGTGTCTCCTGGACTTCTGTCTTGCTGCACGGTACCTGACAACAAGGTGCTCTCTACACTGTGATTTTGCCTCGCTCATTAAGTATTCAGGAAGATGAAAGCGAATTAGCTGACCTAGGTGTCAGTCTGTCAATATTGAACACTGTGATAGAGTGACGCTGTAAAGAAGGGTGAAGAAGAACAAATTGAGACACACAAGACTGTTTGATAGTGACAGAGTGACTTAGTGACCCATGACCCCTTTAGACAGCCTGGCGTTAAAAACCGACATGATCGTATAAAGGATTTTACTTCATGGGCTCCAAAACACTTTGGTAAACCATTATTGGGAAACACAGTTTGTTGCTGCATCTACAAATGCTAAGACTTTAGAATTGTTTTTGGAAATCATGGACATTGTGTCCTCCAGGCTAAAGTGGAAAAGGACCATATAGACTGTTAACAGTGCAACATTCAATGCCAGCATCTGTGATGGTATGGGACTGTGTTAGTGCCCATGGCATCATGGGTAACTTGCACATCTGTGAAGGCACTTCAAGAATTAGTTCCCAAATGCTTACTGACTGATGTTTAAAAAAAATGGTGGTGTAACACAGTGGTAAAGATGCTCCTGTCCTAACTTTTTAGAAGCATATTGCAGGCATCAACTTCATAAAGAGTGTGTATTTCAAAAAAATAATAATAATGAGGTTTATGAGTTTGAACATGAAATATCTTGTCTTTGGACTGTGTTTAATCACTGGGTAAGCAAATCTGATTCACATCCTTTTAATACAACACATTGTTTTCTGTTGTGAAGATATGATTTAAACCGCGGCAATGCATGTTGGGAAAGACCAATAGATTGAAGTTTATCCCATAGATGATGGTAATCAACCAGATCAAAAGCTTTGATGAGATCAACAAATATTTCCCCTGGGAGATGTCTGCGTTTGGATGCAGGGCAAACATCATTAGTGAATTTTGGGAAAGCAGTAGTTGTGGAAAAGTTAGATCTGAAACCAAACTGATATTGAGAAAGGATATTATTATTATTATTGTTAAGATGCTGTGATAATTGATTATAAATAACTTTTTCAAATGCTTCTGCAATTGAGCAAAAATCAAAATAGGTCTGCAGTTATTGGGATCCAGTGTGTCACCACCCCTGTGGAGAGCAGTAATGCTTGCAGATTTCCAGGACATGTGCGTTTGTACCCCCCAGTAAAAACATGACAGCAGTAGAGGACTTTAATTAAAGACATTTTCGCTGGTGGCATACGGCAGTTACGATGGGCCCCAGTGCACACTATTATGAAGGGCCCTAGTGTTCCCTAGTTACTAGTTATGAAGCAAACATATTACATGACTGCACAGAGATCTGATATTGGACATACATATCACATACACATCAACATAGATATTACACAGCAATCATCATTACATCTGTATATGACAAAAACTACAAAAAGAAAATAGGACATTATTAGTTTTTTAAAGTTTATGTAAAATGAGCATATAATTTTGTTATAGACGGATACTATTTTGCAAAAACTGAAAACTATAATGGAGATGGGTTTGCCTTTCTGAGGGCATATACAGAAAATCCCATCATTTGTTATTCAACTTGAGTCCTTGTTTGAACACAGGCGTATTTCCAGGTGGCATTTGGGCCCCTCCACCCCAGGGGCCCCAGCGCAACCACACTGCCTGCACTGTCTCCATTTACGCCCCTGATTTCCACTATAAATTGATGCATAAACATTCAGCAGAATGCAGGAAATTAAGTGTTTTCAAACCACTTTTCATATGCATCCCCCCAGTGTTGATTGTACTTGTTTATTTATGCAGTTTAGCACTTTTCCACTGCTGCTGCCAACCCACTTTATTTTAAAACACACAACTCTTACTTTGAAGGGGAGCTGTCTGGCTCTCTACTTCCTCGTTCAATTTTTATGACACAAGATGTACAACTGAACACGTCTCAGCGGATACAATGTTCAATTGACCATTAGGTGGGATAAAGAGGAAAATAGCCACACAAAAATAGACTTGCAGTCGCTTTTATGTTTAATGGTTTAAGAAAAACGATGGAACCGAAGGCACAGTTATTAAAATTAGTGTATCTTAGCCAAAAATCAACCAAAAACGAAGCTACTTAGAGTGCGGGCGAGTCAGACGAGTAACAGGAGCGAGTAGGAGTGAATCATCTCGCTCTCTGTTTATACTCTCTGTAAATATCTCCTACGTCATTACGTCGTATTTGAACGTGGCGGCGCGGTTAGGAGCAGCCAAGCCAGCCTAAAGTTTTCATGTAGCTCGCTGGCTAGCGGCGTTTGCTTGTTAAATTAAAGGGTATGGGGACAAGACAACAAATTACATTGATACGAGGTAGCTGAATGGCATTCTGTGTCCCAGTAATTTCGGTATCCAAATACGGCTTTCATCGCGATATCTCATGACAGCGATGGTGAGTGAACCAATGCAGCAAACTAAAAACAATCTGAGCTAACCAGGCTAACGTATGCTAGCAAGACGTTCAATGTCCGTAGGTAACATATTGGTTTATGACATGTTTCGTAGGTTTCATCTGCTAAATAGCACCTGGACGTTTAGAAAATGGTGTGAGGGCATTTATTCAGTGTGTTGTTAACTCTGTTACAGACCTGCAAATTAAGTGGCCTGTTCAGCATTGGCGAGGACTTTGATGATGAGGTGATTCCCAGCAGACTCAAACACACCTGATTTTACTTAACTGTCAGTGCTCCCACTCTGTATAATAATGACCCTCCTTCTGTTCCCCTCTCTCACACTGTTTATGTGTGTGTGTGTGTGTGTGTGTGTGTGTGTGTGTTTCCTAGGACCTGCTCGGGACAGACTGGGCTGTCCCCTCAGCCTCTGGACCAGCCGATGTGGCAGCTGCTGTGTCATCTTGCACGCTCCGGGCTTCCTCTGCTGCTCACAGAGAGCCGGAGAAAAATTGCCTTCAGCAAACTGGAGCGAGATCAGCCACCCTGTGTAATGGCACAGCATCAAGAAGCAGCACGCACACGGCTGCTGGACAAACTGTTGCTCTGGGTTTGAGACAGCTCTCCTCCTCCTCTGCTCAGCCCCCTCCCCCCACACTGAATAACTCTCAGCCTAATTTGGCATCACAACAGAGTCATGCTAACACCGAGGGACCACCAAAGCCCTGCACGGCTCAGGATGATTTTGATGATTGGGATGTTGACCTGGCAGATCTGGATGAGTGTGACCGCCAGATGGGGCAGCCTCCTGCTCCAGCCCCACCTGCGCCCGTGGTTGAGCTTACATCTTCAGCCAAAACGCTGCGACCCCCGACCTGTGGAGGGATTCAGAGACAACCTAATCGGACCCTGAGGGACATCAGCACAGCAAGCCAGGCCTCATCTAGTCATACCTTGCCTCCTCCGATTTCCTCCACGCCCCTTCTGCGATCTCCAAATCCCCACCCTGCTTTCCTGTCACCCCGTCCACAGAATCCGAGTGTTTTCCCTGGTCTTACCGCATCTTCTCCTGCGCCCAGCCCCATTCCCAGGACACTAAACAGGCCCCAGCAGCCACAGAGACCCTTTACAACTCCTAAACCCTCCCCTCAGGACCGCACCCTCTTTCAGACAGTCTCCTCAGCACCCTCTTCCACCCCGTCTGTGAACTCCTCCACTCTGAGCCCTCATCCCCTACACACACCAGTCCTCACCAACCGCCTGGTCCAGTTGGTATCAGCTTCTAATAAGCTTCCTAAAAAGAGGCCTCGCTCAGAGCCTCACCGGCCAAGGACCAGACGCTTCCCTGGCCCCGCTGGATTCCTGCCGCAGCAGGTTAGTCTCATCTAGCGCTGATTCTCTGCATCTGAAATTCCTGTTCGTATCTGTCTGCTTGCAGCATGTTGATGTCCTCCCTTTGAAAATGAAAGCACCAGAGCTGTGAAATCACATAATCACACCCTTGTGGTCAGAAATTGTGCAGCTCTCTGTGGTTTTGTCACCTAAGCTCTAATTAAATGACAGTTATCAGTTATGTGTTTGTTTTTCCACCATGGTTCTGTTAATAATTCAATTCCTCTCTCTCTCAGCCGCAGGGTCAGAGTCTGGACGACATCGTGGTTTCTGTCCCTCAGATTCCAGCTCATGGTGTTGTGGCCCGGTCACCAAGCCAGGTAATACAAGCACAGATATGCACAGTAAACAATAGCGTATGTTTTAATATGAAATTGATTTTTATCATCTTAAGGTGATTGCTTTCTTGATCAGTTGTTTTTATTCTGTAAAATCTCTTTCCAAAAGCTTGAGTCGACATATTTAAATGTCTTGTTTTGTCAGATGAACACTCCAAAAGCCAAATGTTTAGTTTTATATCTCTGAGCACCAAGAAAACCAGCAAATATCCAGGGGGAAGAAACTGGAACAACAACAAAAAAAAAAGATGAATCGATTATCATAAGAATATTTTTCTGTTGCTCATTTAATCAACTGATTGTTTCAGCTCTAATGTAAGAACAAATTCCCACAGCTTCTTCTCCTGATAGCTGCTGCGGTTCATCCTGACATTGAACTACACTCGGTGTTGCCTTCAGGCTCTCCTGGGAAATTCCTACATTCAAGTTTGAAAGGTTTTTCTCTCTCTCTCTCTGAACCAAAAGAGAGGTTTATTTCTGTGGTTTTATCTACAATGCTCTCTCTTGTGAGTAGGTACAGCTGCAGCTGGAGCAGCTACATGATTGCCCACTAGCTACATGACTCGCACACCATACCTGTACGTGAGAGGGGTGGGGGGTGAGGGGGTGTCTCTCTTTCTCTCTGTCCACTGCTATACTCTTGCGATGCATTTCATAAGTAAGCAATAGAATCATTAGTAACGTTACCTTATGCAAATTACTGCAGATTACTATTTTTCCATGCGTCTACAGATAACGTTGAGTTTTTATTTAGTTAGATATCAAGTGATCAGAGATTTCCTTGAGAAACTATCTGCTGATAGACAAGTGAATCTGTACACATGCAAGTCTATCGACCTATAAGATATATCAGGAAAACTGAAGGTGAAAATCAAGTTGAATAGGGAATTTATTAATTTAATTTCTGCTTATTATTTTATTTATTTCCTTATTTATTAATCCTCTCCCTCTTAAATGATAGGCAACCACAGTTTTATGTACATTACTGCCCCCTAACCATGGATTTTCTTGCATTCAGTGCATGAGTGCAATGCATTATGGGTGATATAGCCCTCTGGATTGACCATCGTTGTTCACCCGTGGCTTCAGCTCTCCAAGGGTCGATCTCACCAAGTTTACTTAAGGTTTTAAGACAAATGGAGCAGCACTTACGATGGCGGTGGGGATTCCCCCGAGGGGAAGTCAATGAGGGCATGTTGAACGACTAAAACACTGCTCGTGGTGTGGTGGTGGGTATATGAAAATGCGGAAGTACAATTTGTTGTTTGAGCAAAAGCCCTAGAGCCAGTGAAAATCTGTTGGGAATATGAGGTTAGAGATGAACAGGGGGATTTGGGTGCAGGAAAGATCGAGGGAAGTTTACCACAGTTCATTTATACACTCTACCCACATTGTTATGATGCAAAGCGGGTTGATAATCAAAGTATCCCTTAAAGGTTAGGGTTACATCTCGCTACTTATAAGGTGAATCATGTCTTCATTTATAATTAATAAGGAGTGAATTGTTACTATGTTTGGCCTCATATTTATTCTCTGCAGCGTGACGTTGTAGCACGCTTCAAATAACCATTGTGTTAGTTTTTTTGTCTTGTACCGGTGGGCGAGGCTGTGGCTGCAGCTTTAAACGTCTCCTCTCCTTTTCCTCTCACTCAATGCATGTTGGAATAGCCTCCACCTCTCTGTAACACTCAACAGGATAAGCGAGCGGAGAAAATGGATGGATGTGCGCTCACAGAATTTATATTTTTGGCAAGTTATTGCGACAAGAGAAACAATAAATGACACAATATATGGCACGGAGGAACAATAAGTAATAATTTTCCTGTCTGTAGCTGACAAGACTTCCATTGTTCCCAACATGACTTTTGTTTAGGCTTGTTGACAACAGCTCTTTGGAGAAATCTCTGGGTTTTACATAGTAATTACAACACGCTTTGATATTTCTGACACGACTTGAAGTTGGGTTTGATTTCCCAAACACTCCAGGATGTTTTCTATCCGGAGTACATCAGGAGCTTTATATGGATGTTGTACCTTCCACACCAGACATTTAAGTGTTCCAGGCTGCAGTGTGAAATGAAGTTTCACACAATCTGATTGCAGCGGTGACCATCTGAGCGCTGTAAAGAGGCAGGGAGGATAAAACCCTGATATTTTCAAGCTGGGTCGTGCACAGTAACTGTAAGTGTTTGTGAGTGTATAAACCGTTTGACTTGGTTTACAGGGCTCCAGCTCACAGACTGAAGAAGATGAGTTCAGCGGCGGCGCCTGGGCAGCGATGAAGGCAGAGATGGGTTTAGATGAGAGGAACCCTTCATGCTTCCTGCACTCCTACAGCGTGGTCATGGTGCTCCGGAAGGTGATTACCTACAACCATAACGCATCTGTTGTTATTCCTTTATAAACATAAACGACAATCAAGAAGTCCTCCTGAAACTATTTCACATTTCAGACCAGTTCAAGCAATAAGTGCATTTTTATTTAGGTCAAGCTGTTGTTTTATTATTGATCCTCCATCATAACAGACTGAGAGTCGCTGCTGGAGGTCTATTGGCATAATCAGGACAAATGGAGGAGCTGCACCAGAGGTGTTTTGTAATTATAAACAGTACGATCACTCATCAATCACCGTAATGGAGACTCTGCTGTTATTCTGCTCTCCCCGTGTGTCGACCTCTGTGGAATAACCCGCCGATATTCAGTCGCTGCGAGCGCTAAACATGTTGGTTTCTGTCATGGCTGTTGACACAGGCTTCATTTGCATGCACTGGCAGGACGCAGGCTAAGATCACTCAGGTTAAGCTGATTACACGAATCTCGGCTTCCCCAAAAATCCCTGTTTGCATGAATAAACAAATTAACACACAGCCCTCCCCACTTCTGTTGACTGAACAACAACATGTTACATCTAATGCAGCGGAAAGAGAGGATGATCCCAACAGTAAATAATGCTCACTGATGTTTATTTATTGACAAACCTGGAGATGTGGTCTAGATGGGAGGCTGGGATAATAAGAGATTTAATAGAACAACATATTTGGACAAAGTTATCAGTTTTTGTCACTTTTTTAAATCTTAATAAATAAAAAATTCAACAGATAAATATTCTAATAAAAATGTTTACGATCTGCATTTTTAATTTTTAGATGTAGGGCAGTAATAATAACTTAAAAAACATGTCCTAAACCTAAATAAATAATAATAATGGTGCCAAAAACTGAATTTTTGTACAAATGCAGTCGCTTTGAATAAACACGTTAAACCGTAATTTACAGAAATATTACATGTATACATACAATATGTATACATGCTTCAAGAAGCTAAACGTTATTTTTATTTAGAATGAATTTAATGGCTGACATAGACACAAATACATTTGTTAGAGATACAGTTTTAAACAGTTTACTTTCTTATTATTGACAGATTCATCCCAGCTCGAGTTAAGTGTTGAAGGCTTTAACTGACGATTATTTAAGGGGTATAGATTTAATCTGGGGAATCATTTTTGAATAATTGAAGGTACATTTGGTCTATGAAATATCAGAAAACAGAAAAAAATGGCGGTTATAATTTCTAAAATCCCACAATATTAAATGTACTCTCATATATGACAAAGATATTAATTCCTTACATTTTAGAAGTTGAAAAATTACTGGAAAGATTATTTGAACCATTAACCATTACAGGTCAAAAAATGTTTACACTGCTACAGTAATATGGAATATCATGCAGTCATACCTGAGTTAGGGTTGCATTAGTATGAGATTTTCACAGTTTGAAAACCTCTCAGAAAATATCATGGTTTTACTGTATAAAGCATTACGCTTTTATTATTACTGTTATCATCATAGATAAGCATATGCAAATGGTATGATGACAGTCAATTCTCATACCAGGGTACAGTGAAGTAGGCTCGCCAGTATCTATTTCTTTTTCATACCTTCATACCCTCCTGACATTTTACCAGGTAATATGGCATATGACAGTATTTGTGTGGAGAAAACTCAGAATAACGACTAAATAGGAAATAAGCATCCCTCTTCCATAGATTCTTGCAGAAGGACCTGATGACACTTGCCTCGGCGCATACCGACACATTGTGGGCTGAGCAGAATTATGTGTGGGTGGTGGTGGCAGACTGGCAGTTGAATGATACCATGTGGCTAAAAAATGGCTTTTGTAGTTAGATAGTTAGAGTTATGTGTGTCAGTAGTTTCATGTTTTGTTATCCTATTTAACTGATTAGAGAGAAGACCTTTCTTTTTTACTAGTCCTGTAGAAGTGGGAAACACCCGAGGATTCCCAAAATGATATTGTCACAATACTTAAGTCACAGTATTAGTATACAGTTTTAAATATGTTGTGACATATTGCCATTTATTACATTTTTTCAACTGTAAATTATGTCCCGAAAAGAAAAGTTTCGTCAACATCATATTATTAATTTATATAATAAAAAATCAATATGTGGCACTGTGTGACGATACGATATCGCCACACAAAAATATTGCGATACTATGCTGTATTGATTTTTTCCCCCACCCCTATAGTCCTGTAACGTTATCCCCACCACATGCTGCCACCATCTCTCTCAGCTCCAGCTCCTCTGCTGGTGTGTGCTGTGCACTGCCTCACCTCAGTACAGCATCTCTGTATCAGTTTAATAGAAAAATATCAGCAGCAATAACTGTGTTCTTATAGAGTAAGTCTGAAGCTTATTTATCTGATTCACCAGCTGACATCTTGTTTGTTTTCTGTCGTCAAGGCTGCACTGAAACAGCTGGTGAGAAACAAAGTGCCCAACATGGCCGTAGTCCTGAAGAGCATCATCTACACACACGCTGATGCCAAGGCTGTGTTTAAGGATCAAACAGGTATTTAACATACACACCCACACACACAGAAAATGAATACACTGGCTTGTTGTCGAAATGTGCATCAATTTGTAAAATAATGTTCCCGATTAACAGCTGGAATAGTGTATTAAGCAACGGTGAGTAAAAGAGAGAAGTGGTTGAGAACACGCCTGATTGAGCTCCACATGGTGCGAGAGCAGAGTTCAGCCGCAGTGACATGCTCGATTACACACATGTATATACAGTATACGCTCATGTTTCCTGCCCTGACAGCAGGAAGCCTCTTCCCTCTATCCTTTCGCCTGTTTTTCCTTCTGCTGCTCCATCTTGAGCTGCTTTTGTCTGATCCTCATCTTAAGATTAGCTGGTTGCCATGGCCCCCAGAGAGCAGCCACACGAGGTGTGCTGATTATTAACACTCAGGAGTGGATGTTGTACTCAACACAGGACTTAAGTGCTTATTAGTGATTCAATTGCAGTAGATTGGCATCAGCAGTGGGTGGGTTTTAAGTGCTTGTGACACCACGAGGGAGTGTTCTGTCAGTAATGTGCCACTAAACCTGCTGAAAGCTTTTGTCTCCAGCAGGCAGTTATCTCACAAGCTGCTGTCAGCCTGCGGTGGCGATACATGCTAGTGTTGTAAAGATCAGCCCATCGATTGTCGGGAAAAATAATTACCGAATGAGTTGTTTATCAAGACAAATGCTAACAATTTCTGCTCCTTTAAATGTGTGAATTTGCTGTTTTTTTCCTTATATTATTGAAGTTTTGATAGTTTATGGGCTTTAGAGTGTTTGTCAGACAAAATAAACAGTTCGAAGCCGTCCTTTTGGGAAAATTGTGGACATTTTTTACTATTTTCTGACATTTTATAGAGAAATAGATTTACAGAAAAAACACTGCAATTAAATAATAATGAAAATGAATATTAGTTGCAGCAGCACACTCCTCTGCTGCACTGATTTTAATCTTTTTTCCAACTTACCATTTGAGTGCGACAGTGTTACAGGAGTACGATGCTAGACCTGTGGAGTACACTTTTAAAAGGAAAATCTAGAATTAAAGAGGGTGTTAGTTTTCTTAAAGTTCCTCTCTGTGCATGGATTACACTCCTAAATATGTATCTATTCATCAGAATTAGATATTTAGAAGTTTTCTTGATGAAAAAAATCCTGTCGTGCCACAAGATGGCTTAAATATAACTCAACACTTCATAGCCCTCAGCTGATAGCCTGCAGCTCAAATATATCTGATGAACAGTAACACACAAGCTTTTGCTTTTAAACTGCAATGGATAAAGAATATATAAACTGTTATTAGACAGTTACTAATATGTGTTTCTAATGTTAGATAAATCATGTTCCCGAACACCAGCTCCGACAAGTTAGAGTGAAATTTAAACTTGGAGAATACCAAGAGTAGCTACACGTGCTTCTCCTCTGATACTCCTTGTTTTGCACTGGCACTATGGAAGCTCCACCGCGTGTGCTGACGGGATTGGTTCCTTAGGTTTGTGATGTCACAAACCCCGGATGTCAGAATCTGTGCTTTTGGCAGGCATGTCACAATACCAGAAAAGTAGTTCTCGATACGAACACCAGTGTCATTCCATGATTGTCGACACCAAATTCAATACCAAGGTAAAAAACAAAACAATAAATCTAAACATACACTCCTCTTATTAAAACATTAAACCTAGTTTAATTTCCACTTCATTATTAAACACTGATTATCCACCATAAACGCTAAGTGCTAGTCAGCGTGGGTTTGTCCAGGTGGAGCTGAACTTGTTGCCATCTTACATGCGTTGCTGTCCTTGTGTGCTGCCAGGCGTTCTTTTTCTTGCTTTGTCATTTAATGGCGGGCTACACTTGCGTCCCCAGCACTATAGGTATCCATGGCACCTATAGTGCTGGAGAAAAACAAGCACTGTCATGTTTTCAGAATTTCAGCATCAACTTAGTGCTGAAATATAATTTCTTTTGACATCCCTGCTTTTGTGCACTGCAGTTTCAAGGTGAAAATGCTCAGCCGTAGTGTTTACTGCTTAGTTTGGTCCAGATATGTCTTGAAGCATTAAAAAAAAAAACCACCATATGGTCATGTTAACATGGTTTAAAGCTTGATATTCACTCGAGAGGAATCTTCAAATAAAGAATCTTTAATAATATTTAGTTATGCAAGTCTAACAAATGTTTATTTGAATGCGATTTTATGTTTCTTCCTCATTAACCTATATTATGAGAGAAAACAGTGGAGTGTACCTAACTTCTTGGGCTTGGAACCATTCTTCACTTTTAAGTGACGTTGTTTAATTTTTTCTATTGTTGTGTTCATGATATTTTTGGCTGAAGGAGAGATTCAGGGAACAGTGCATCGGCGACTCCTAGAGGACCGAGTGGAGGAGCTGAAGGTCGGAGCTGTACTCCTGCTCAAACAAGTGAGACTCACCTCTCTTTAAACTTTAACGATGGCAACTGTGGTTTATGTTTTGTATTTATTTTATATATATAGTGGTTACAAATCTATTCATGGCTTGCTCTGTGGACAGGTGGGTGTGTTTTCCCCCTCCCATCGTAACCATTACCTGAACGTGACACCTAATAACCTGCTGAGGATCTACTCCCCCGATGGAGTCAGTCTGTCCTCCACTCAGCTGCCCCCGCTCGTCCTGGTGAGCACCACAACCGTCAGCCGAGAACAAGAATAGCACAGTCCAACAAATATGAAATCTGTCATCCAGAAATGCTCCGTCAACCTGTCAGCTGTCCCCTCAAAACAGCTTTTCTGTTTTTTTAAATCCAGGAGCCGACGTTGCTTTCACCCGCTCGGCCTCCCACCGCCGTCCTCAGGGAGCCCGTGTCTCAGATGCAGCTGGTGTTTGACGAGGACGATGACGAGGGACAAGAGGGGGGGGGATGCTCAGAGAGAGGCGAAGACCCTCAAGACACAAGAGACACTAGAGCCGACTCCAGCAGAGGCCCCCAAGAGCCCGCTGCAGCACCACAGGACACAGGCTGGGATGCAGGTGGGGCCTCTAATATGTAATAACACTTGTGATGCGAGAGATTAATTCCAGTCACATCCTGGGGTTGCCAAGTGTCAGACTTCAGTAAAATTAAGTTTTGCTGAAAAAAACAGCAACACCGTCTGGCAACGTTTCGAGACATTAACATTTGACTCGCTGACCCAAACCCAATCTAACTGCAGCAAAACAAAGAGGCGTCTGATTGCATAGTTGTGCACAAAAGCTGCGATGAACCATTTTCAGTTTGATTAATCAGCTTTTTTCTGTTTTATTATTCAGTCAGTAAAACACCAAAAAAAGATGCTCATGATGCTTCACATACAAAGGAGCAGAGTCTGTTTTTATAAAATGACACGATTAGTCTGATCAGCAGCCAACTCATAACTATTCATCCAATAATTATAAAACATGGAGACGAGCCAAGTTCAGCTTTTCGGGCCGTAGTAGTGAAATGGCTCCAGAGACCTAAGCGTCGTTCCATCAGTCAAATACTTGTCCAGAGTCAAATATTCCAGACACTTTTACTAAATGAACTGTCATTAAATTCTGTGCAGACAATCAATATCCCCAGAGGATGAATCTTAATGATTATGATCCATCAACAGATCAGAAATCCCACTCAGACATATCAGAAAAATAAGACTTTATAGATCCCATGGATTCACTTGTTAAAGCAGCAAACAAAAAACAGATTAAATGTCTTTTTTTTCTTGAATTAAATAAATAAAATCCAAAAAGAAGTTGACGTGGAAACAACTTTTCAACTGCCACCCTCCCTAGTGTAGTGTAGTAAGTGGTATTATTGTTAACGCCGCTGTCGCAAAGACAACCTGATCGCTTTCCATTTTCCTCAGAGCCTAGCAACGGGGCTCTTCTTCTCTTGCTGGCTAGATCTTCCACAGTTAGTTTGTTTTTCTACTTTTTGGTAACCGGGGATAGCTACTGAAAGCTTTCAGGAAAAACAAAGGTGCCGCCCTCTTCTTGTTTTTGTTGAACAGTGGTCGAAGCACTTCCTTTGCGCCCTATATTAAGCCATCATTTTCCTGGGAGATCTTACCTGGTGGCAGACAGAATTGCATAGTGAAAGCGAGGCTTATAGAAAACCAGTCGAAACACTGATTGTATCATTATTCTATAGCCATTACATTTAGTAATCAACATGTACCTCAAAGTGACACAGTAAGTTAAAGCTACAGTTGGTAACTTTTATGAAAATAACTTTGTGTCATATTTCCTGAAACTGTCACTGTATTCTAAAGGAGTACATGAGATAGACAGTCTGTGAAAACAATCATGTCCCTCCTTGTCTTCCTACTGCCTCTAGTGGCATTCACTAGAATCTACCACAGCCAGTCTGTAACGCAGCTGTCAGTCACTGCTCATGAACTACAGTCAAACTGTCAAACTAGGCAGTGTTGATCAAATATGAATCAAAATTCTATTACTGCATTGCCTTTCTCTTGCCTCAGATATTTTCAGAAATATTTTAGTGTACTGTTTAGGTGTAAAATGAGAATTTGTGACCTGGCCGCCATATTGAAAGTGGTCGACTGGAGTCCCAAGCACTGCCCATGGGTCGGACAAACTTTTACAGCTAAACAGTGCACTAAAATTAGATCAATATAAATAAATTAAAAACTAAAGACATTGGCAATGCAGTAACAGAGTCTCTATTTATACTGATGAGCACTGCGTAGTTTGACAGTTTGACCGCAGTTCACAAGCAGTGACTGATACAATTGACAGCTGCGTCAGAGAATCCTCTGCTCTGACTGGTTGGTAATAAAGTAGGCAGAGGAATATGATTTTTTTCACAGATTATCTTTCGTAATTGTTGCTGTGTGGCTATACTAACAGTTTTAGCTAACACAGCAAAGCTGTTTTTTTATTAAGGTTTTAAACTATAGCTTTAAAGCAAAAAAAACTGTCTATTTCCACTTTAACATGGAACTCTTACTGACTCAAAAATCGGTGAGTTAGGCTGATGAAAGTTTAGCCAAAGTCTGAACAGCCCATAATAGCAGCTGTGGTTCAGAAAGTTGAGCCCCTCGTCCACTTGTAGAAATTTCCATAGGCAAGAAACTGAACCCCAAATTGCTCCCAATGGTCAGGCCAGTGCCATGCATGGTACCTCGCTGCCATTAGTCTGTGTGCGTGTGTGTGAAATGCTTCTGATAAAAGTGTTAATGCAGTGCAATTACTGTACAAATTACTGTAATAATTTTGTTTTTTGGTGTGTTTTCAGGCAGAAAGCATTAGTGTAGACGTCTTGAAACTAAAAATAAAAATGTGGTCTTTTCTCTTTTGTTCATTTGATAAATTGATCCAAACAGTTAACTGAGCTGATTCGTCATCTGAAAAAGTGACTAATGGTTTGTAAACTACTCTTAGCTGCTCCCGTTTCTCTACTCTCTGTGCACAGCTCTTGTAACTGAACTCTGTTGCAGTTCATGGTGATTTTTCTAAGTGGAGCACTTCTATAAGAGACTGAGCATCTTTCAGATAAATATTCTGTACACTACTTTTTATTCCGTACACCAAACAACATTAAACTGTCAACAAACAGATGAATGATTAAGACTCACCCACGTAGTTCATTTCCAGCCGGGGACCTCTCTTCCCTTATTTCAGTCAGGAACACTTTAGTCAAAGGAAACTTTATTTCTGTTTGCAGTATTATATTTGACGGTATGGGTCTGTTTTGGACACATGCCTACGCAGAAAGCCTCTTCCACACACCCACGTGGAAAGCATAAGGTGGAGAGAGCACACCTATCTGCCCTTCCATGCGCAGCAGCAGCTAAGATAGCTGCCCAAACATGTCATAAAGGACACACTGCTAGCACTAGCAATTTTCCTAAAATTAGCTCTTAAAAAAATCGCAATATATGGTATTGCCTACAGTATCGCAATATATCACAATATATTGAATCATAACCCGTGTATCGTGATACGAATCGTATCGCCAGATTCTTACCAATACACAGCCCCGTTAGGATTACATATTTACATGAAAACTTTTTCAACACTAATCCCAGGCAGGTAATAATTTCTCAGTTTTCTACCAGCTGAATTGGAGTGGATTAAATGTGCATTACATATTATTTCATGTTCTTACATACAGTATCTGTGTCTGTCTGTCTGTCGTGCAGATGATGACCTGGATGAACTCCTGGGAGAGCTGCCTGAGGACACATACAGCTTTTGATGTTACATCAGCGACCCTTCTGTAGAGACTGTCCGCACTGACTGGGGTTATATCCTGACTAACCAACAGTAAAGACGTTATCCTTTGCTTTCCTGGCATCACCTCTTCAAAATCATTACAGTCTGAATCCTGATGAACTTGTGAAAATGTGTAAATGTTGTAAAGATTTTTTTTGTTTGATATCCGTTCATAAAAACCACAGAGAAGTCTTGAGTTAATTTGTTGTGACTGTGTCATTCTGTGCATCACTGATGATTGATGTGTTATAAGAAGCAGTCTCTCGCAGCCAACACATGCTCATTAATTAATTACAAAAGCTTCAAAAATCAGCTCTGTTTGATTTCAGCTTCACGTCTAATGTTCTCGTAAGGAATATAATTAGTCTGGGATTGTCTGCGTTGGTGTTTTAAGGATTCAAGGCCCTCACTTCTCTTTCATTCTTACCCATTGTTGCACTTTATTTCAGTGACCTTGAAATAAACAACTAATCTACACAGCATTGATTCGCTAATCATGCGAAATGAAAGCAAAGTGAGGCTTCTTTGTTAGTTTTTGTTCTTGCCCTTCATTTTCAGTCTTGCCTGTTCCTCCAAGGCCTGGGAGTGGAGTAGATACACCGTGTGACCTGGCTTGTTTGCCATGCATTAAGAGGGTGTATCGGAGGTTTTTCGGGCAGGGATTGCAGGGAGGTAGTTTCAGAATCCCATGTGGATTGCTTGACCAAAAAAAAAAAAAAAAAAAAAGTGTTTACCCAGAGAGGAGAGAGCTGGAGCATCAGGGTGGAGTCTCACTGTGACTAACAGGCTCTTATGGAGGCTTTCCCAACAGGATCCAGACTCCTCCACTACTCTGCCTCACTGTAAAAGATTCAGGTTAATCCTCAGCCTCTTTGTCGTTGGGTGTATAATGCAGCTGCTTAAATTGCCTGGTTTATGTTCAGAAGACAGAGAATGGGGATGATGAAATAGGTTGCATTTTCAGTTTTCCCAAACGCTTTTTGCTCCTAGTTTGTCTGAAATAAATACAGTTTACAGTACAGTCTCTAAGTATTGGACAGTGACACATTTTCTGTTGTTTTGGCTCTGTACTCCAGCACATTTGAGCTTACATTACAGTGTTCACTGACTCTGTGCTTAAAGTGCTGACTTTCAGCTTAAATTTAATGGTGTTTACATCCATACGGGGCAAACAACGTCGTAATCGCAGCATTGTAATTCTCCCACTGCCTCCAAAACTGGAAAAACTTTATAAAAAGAGCAACTAGTCCATCGCTGTTACCTCAGTGTGCATTTGAACCTCCTTAAAGGGATTGTACACCCACATTTGAAACTTACCCCTAGTGGTATCTAGCCCTCCAGATAGAGTTGGTTTTACTTAACTTTCTATGTGGTGCTCAAAGCACAGCAGCAGGGTGGCTTTCCAAAAACAGTATCCTGGTTACTGTGGATAATCCAGACCTCTCACTGTGAACAGTTTTCAATGAAACTACTTTTATACTGCAGATAAATGAAAAGTGTTGAGTTTGTTCAGTGGATTTTACAGAGAAACCGAGACACTGTTTCTAGAAAGATATATTGCTGTTTTTAGCAGCATTTAAGCAAGCTTTTTTTTTTGATGGGTTGACCAGCCTTGATTTATAGCGCTTACATATGGGTTGAGACGATCCAAAATTGTTTACCCAGTATTGATGTTAACTCCCTCACGTGAGAAGTTGAAGTCAGTACTGTAGCGAGGCTACAGTACTGACTGCGAGGCTACAGTACTGCAACAAGAAATCGGTCACCTTCCAAATACTTAAAGACTGCACTGTGTACAGAGTGGATCAGTGGTTCCCAACTGGGGGGGAGGCCCATCAGAGCCCCATGAGTGACCCCTGCAATAAAATCTAAAGACCACTGAGATAAGTGGTTCCTGACCTTTTTGGCTTGTGACCCCTTCAAACAAAGCTATGTCTACTTTAGAGGCTTAGAGTTCTTGAACTTTGTACACTGCCTACCATCTCAGAAAATACCAGGCTCTCCAAATACCCACCACTATGACTGGTGTTAAAAACAGAAGCCTAGACCTACCCTACATTACACAGGAGGCAGGTTTATTCCAAATTAGAAGATTGTTTTTTGACTGTTGTCAGCCACCCACGCTGTACAACAGGATCGCGCAGAACTGGCATTTTAAGTCTTTAACTCTTCTGCACACTTCTCATACACTGCGAGGGCCACCCCCTCATCAGGTGCTGTGGAGACTTCACAGGTGCTGTTTGAGAAGTCACTAGTCACTTGAAGTATTCTACAGATTTGCACTTCTCTTCGTAGTCGTTTTCGTTTGGAGCCACAGTTGCAGTGTTTTTAAACCATCCATTTTACCTTTGCTTACTATCTCACTATCACAGTATAGCTCGTAACTAATCATGGATGGATGTATGCATGTGCCACGTCATGAACATGACTAAAGCCCCATTTCCACCTAACACTTTTAGTATGTTATGCTGGGAACCAAAAGTAACCCTTCAGACATGGTGCCTAGACCTGTGCGTTTCCAGCGGAAACACTACTCTTAAATGTGGGATGAGTTGTTGCCACTCACTGCTTCGTCCACACACTGTATTTCCTCTTCACTGGTGGTCGTTTATCATCCACAAAACGAGGTTGCTCTTGATAGGATGTTTTAAGATAACAGGTTTGTGCATTTAGTCCTTCTCAGGCAAGTGCAGCCGACCTGAGCCAACAGGATCGATGCTACGTGATGCTTTTTTCTCCAAGTGAGGATTAGGATATACGCAGTTCAGATAATCGGGTCGAAATGAATATGAATATATATTTTTGAATGCTTGAGAATTCACTAATTACTAAAAGTTTGTGTCATTCAAGAGACAATAAAAATTAAAGAAATGTTGAAAGTTGTCATTTTGAAATTTAAGGAGTGCCGATGGATTCATGTTGTCTACTCATGCATTGAGTAACATTACAAGTAACTGTTCCACCTTAAAAGTTGCCGGCTGTCGGCCAGTGAATTAAGTTATTTTTTTCTCAGACTACAGCTGCTGCGAGAGGCGGCAAAACATCCTTTCATTTTATAGTTACAGTTAACCAATGTAAAAACTTACCACATCGTGATTCATGGTAACACAACCAGCCACAACTCTGCCGTTAGCAAGCGCTATTGACCAATCAGTGGACTGCAGTGTCACAGCTCAACCTTTTAGTACGGGATCAGTGCACCAGGTACCCCAAAAGAGAGGTGACCAAAAATAGGGACAGTACGGAACGGTTCCATTGGTACCATTCCCAACTTTTCACAGTGGAAACAAACTACATGCGTACTGAACCGCACCGTACTGGTCGATGGAAACGGAGCTTATGTAGCGGGCTGATATCTAAGCCAAAATATTACAGGAAAGGCAAAACTTATTTCATACTTCATTTCAGCGATATATAGTTGAAGTATTTTCACTCAAACTATTGTATTTTGATAACATTATGTATTTCTTATGAGAATATATTTAAGAGATTCCTTGTCGTACCACTAGAGAGAGATCACGAATCACCCAGTGGCCCAGAGGCTACTGTGTCCTTAAATTCACAAAGTTTAAAAATATGATGAAAAAATAAACTTGCTTTTATTTAAAAAAAAAAAAAAATCTAGCTTCCCTATTCTCTAATACATTTCACAACACTTCAGAGTGATGTTGGGAACCACTGTGCGAGACAATTAAAGGGACGATAAGGAAAAAAATATGCTACACAATATTATGATTTTCTAAATTGTCTTTGATTTAATCATTTTCATGAGGAATGCTGATAGTGTCCTCCTCTTCAGGCCTCTTAAAATTAAACAATCGAGATGGAAAAAACACTCTTTAATTAAACTACTCTGGCTCAGGCCATTAGATTAGATAGATTAGATTCAACTTTATTCTCATTGCACAGAGTACAAGTATGGAGACAATGAAATGCAGTTTAGCATTAAACCAAAGGTTCAAAAAGCAGTACAGAGTAATATATAGAATACACAGTAAGGGGTGGATATGAACTCTAATGGGAAACAAGCCAAGAAAATTGGGAACCACTGCAATACATTGAAGTACATTTTACATGCATATATTTTACAGTAGTTCTAATACCAGCAGGGGGTAGCATTTAACACCCTGGGCGGCAGTTCAGGTCCTGGTGGACATCATTAGTCAAGTTCACGAGCTTATGAGAGACAGTTAAGAGACCTGATGATAAAACTCTTAATTGGAGGGGAACTTAATTTGACCAGAACAAGTCTCTTTGAAACTGTCTATCTTTATGTGCAGACGGGGTCGCTCCTTCCTTTATCTGCACATCAACCAATTAAGACCTTCACAAAAGGGGAGGAGGTGGGGGCTCGGTTCCAGCAAGTCTTGCAGCTACTGCTCACACTCTGGAATAATTTGCCCTTCAACTTCAATCGTCTCCCGCCAGAGGTAACAATCAACTGCGCCCAGTCTTGCCAACTCGGGTACTTACACATCCTAATTATCTCTTGTGTAAGAGCCTATTATTTTTCATAATCCATTAAGATAGTCCTAAAGTGTAATTACTCTTTCAGTCCTGTGGTGCTTATAGTATAAGAAGTGCCTACTGACCCAAAAAATTTAAAGATTTAAAAATAAAGATTCTTATCTGTGGTTTACTCGGGGTTTAGGGTCCCAGGAGGAAAGAGAACTTTCTCATCTCTGATGTAAAGTACTGTTAACTCTCAGAGATTTGGATAAAGAGCCCTAAAATATCCGACACCAGTCTTTTTTTTTTTTTTTTTTTTTTTAAACAAGTTCAGCCTCTGGTGTTGTGACTGAGAGCAAAATGGCAATCTACCTTCATGGTAAAAAACTATTACATGCTTGTTACAATAGAAGCTATGAAAGAGAGGCAGCACAGCCTGTTCACAGAAATGAACCCTAACAAAGAATGAATGTTATTTACACTAATAACAATAGGGCCAGGAACAGGCGTAGTGTAATATAACCTTTTTAAGCTCTGGCACAAAAAATGGTAGGTGTTGGATAAACAGAAATCTGAGATATTTAATTTTATATACTTTATTAATCCCCATTTACACACAGGCCCGAAATACACACATGCACAAACAGGACCTATACATGCATTGAATGGAGAGATGTCAGAGCGAGGGCACCTTGGGAGTGCTCAGTAGGTGAATTGACACCTCTCCGATATGATACGGTATGATACGATACGATACGATACAACTTTATTGTCAGCTTGCACTGATTTTGCCTCCATGGCGTCACCGTTCAAGATATAGACAGGACATACACACAATAGATTACAGGACAAAACGTTAAACAAAACAAACAAACAAAAAATCCTCCGATTTAATGACTTTGATACCACACTTCATATTTAGTCTGGACAGGACGTGAACCAGTGACTCTACGGTTCCCAACCTAAGTCCCCTATGGACTGAGCTACTGCCACCCTGGAGATGGATCCAAAAGTAAAAGTTTTATAGCACCTCACTTCAGGGTCAGTTTAGTAGCTGTTCTGGAGCTTTCGAGCATATGACACGATCATTCCTGGCAAACGGAGTTTGGTCAGTTGTGAGTGAACTGTGCTCAAATTTCCTTTTTCCCTCTATGCTCTTAAAGGACATGTTTGTAGGCTTTAAATGCTTAGGTTTAAAGGTCAGTTTTGACTTCAGAAACAGCACTTCACAAAAGGTCCATTTACTTGCTACTCTAGAACTTTTGATCGTATCGAATGCATGTTTATAAAAAAGTATCTTTCAAAGGTTAAGACTGAAGAAACCAAAGTGGATGGGAAAGTCAAAGTTACAATGCTCAGAAGAATTGGGAATCTTAACTACAGTTCCATGACAACTGGGCAGACTCCCATCTGTTGTTAAGAGCATGAGATATGGGAAGGCTCCAGAGCAGCTGCTAAATGGATCTTAAAGTGAGATTGTTTTGTTTACTGCTGTTTCCAAGGTCAAGAATGGACATATCTCTAATAACAGAGGAAACATGATGTTAGATTGAAGGTTTTCAAATTAGCATTGCACTGCAGATTTGTGAAAGCATTCTATACTGTCCATGTAATTTACAGTGCATATATTTACATACGGCATATTATTTACATGCAGATGGGCGACACATTAAAGGAAAAACCTTGAATAAATGAATTGAGAAACAACGTTAATGCAGATGCTTCCACACAGGACAGCAGGGGTCACTGAACTCTTCCATGAGTATGAAAATAATGTAAATTGATTTGGCCCTCACAGCCACCAGAGCGTGAACCAACCTAACACCTATGGGAGATTTCAACGCTACATGTTGGACGTCATCTACAAAACACCACATGAAGGAATGTTTTATGCAAGAATGCTGTTCATGCATCCTGTAATTTAACAGACTTTGAGAGTCTACCCCAAGATTATGTAGCACATGGTGGGCTTACTGAGACCCTTTCATGGGTTTTCCCTTAATTTGTCATCTGCATGCATACATTTGCTTTGACACCTCTTAACTGTGTGACTGATTATCTGCTGTCAATGTTAATCCAAGTCAAGAAGGCAAATGTATGCCTTTACTCCACCACCGAAAGAATAAACTCAGACTCATATTTCAGAGTGTTGCACTAAGCGTTTTAGCATTAATACCTTGCAAATTAAAAAGAGAAGAATATGGTAAGGCTAACAAGGCTTCCGCTTATAATAATCCTGTGGATGGAAAATTGGCTGGATGGATAAAGGCAGATAAGATTGCTAAAGCATAAAGCCTTATTTTCAACCCTGGAGACTGTTTAATCCCTGTAAAACTACGCTCATTACCTCAGTGGAAAAAGGGGAGATTTGCTTAATTAAGTTGTTAAGAAACCAGCAAACCCTGCAGCTGTCTGAGACCACAGCAAATTTCATTTGGGAGAAAGACTGTGTGATCGACTGACAGTGTGTGTGTGTGAGTGTAGGCGTGTGTGTGTGTGTGTAAATGAGTGTGTGCTCGACAGAAGAATGAAAATAAAATACTCTTCAGTCTGTACTTTCTGTTGGGGTGTCTGTGTTGTTGCAAATTGCCGAACTTAGTCTGAAAGTATGAAGTGGTGAGCAGATACCCCACGATGAATATTAAACACAGCCTCTTATACTGTGTGCAAGAATACTGACAGTACATAATATACTGTAACACTCAAATTAAAAAGCCTAGTCCCAATTAAACACCCAGTCTCTTTTACTAGCCTGGTGTGGCTACACACTGAGGCCTGTCTCAATTAGAGGCCTGGTCTGCCAAGCAGTTAATTTCTAAAGAAGTTCTTTGGATGTCTAAAAACAGTTTGTTGACATTAGTTAGCTGTTTAGATCCCACATACAAATATAAATGTTGAAACTTTCGTCTATATGGAGCTCGGTTCAGTTCATTTTACTGAAACCATGAGCACCAGAGAGGACCAGAATTCATTCGGACTTATCGCCATGACGGAAAATCAAGTGGTGACTCCCTTCATTACCCGCTAAGTTATTTATATTTCTTTAGTGCATAAGGGTCCACCAATCAAAAGAATCTAAAGGGTTTTTTACACCACTGTGAATCTGGTGTTTTCTCTAGCTTTCAGAACCTGAAAGACAAACGAGATTTTGCCCAACCAAAAGGCTATTATGTCACAAATATATACTCATCTTATGTCACTGGATACACATACTCTTTTTAGAACAAAACTATCTTCGGAGACTGAACTGGAATCAAAACTTACAGAAGATTTCTGGGATGTATCATCATCCTGTGCACGCCTAGGGCTCATACAATTCAAGGTCCTGCACCATATCCACTTTAGTAAGGCAAGACTTGTGGAGATCTACCCAAGTGTTGACAATAGATGCTATCGCTGCAATAACACCCCTGCAGACCTTGCTCATATGTTCTATCTTTGTCCCAAATTAAAGAGCTTCTGGGCCAATATTTCTTCCAGAGGACCTTACCCCTCTGACTGCTGGACAGGCCGATATAGTGGCGCATGTGTCTCTATTAGCTTGTCACAGAATTTTGCTAAAATGGAAGTCCCCTAACCCCCAATCATCCTCTGTCTGGCTTAAAGATCTGGTATGTCTTTTCAAACTTGAAAGATAAAATTTACTCAATGGGGTTCTGAAGACCATTTTAATACGAAATGGCAAAGCCTGGTTGTTTATTTTAATATCCTAAGAACATTCCCTTCTGATTAGGAGAGAAGTATCATGTAATTGTACATTATTGCTATTTACTCTCATGCACTGTTGTTCAAAAGACCTTCTCCTCTTTTCTCCTTTCCTTTTTAATTTACTTATCCTCCTTTTGTTTCTTTTGTACTTTATTTTACTAGGTGGAATCAATGTCATTGTGTGTTGAACCTGTACCTCTATGGACTTTCAAGGTAGATGTGGGAGGGGATGAGTGGGAGATGAGAGGGATGTTTGTTCAGAAAAAGGAAAATAGAAGGGAAAATATTGTTTTAATTATAATTTTGTATGATTTGCAGTTATCCTTCAATAAAAACATGATTTAAAAAGCCGGACAAAGTGGTGCTGTGTCAGTATGCCGGGTACCATTATCCTCAAGTGCTGTAAAACAAGTGTCATAACATAACACATAATGGATATGTTATTCGAAGCCTAATTTTGTTGGTTTGAATAAACAATTTGATCATGCTTCCCATCTTTGCAACAGTTTTGTGTGAGAGGAATGAAAAGCCTGTCCCATATAAACACCTGTTGAGTTAAGTGATTTAGGAAAATAATAGATAAATAATAATAAAAGTTTTATGGTAAGTACAAATTCATCATAAACAATCATTACATAAAATTTCTGTATTGTTAGGCCTGGACTTCCAAAACAAATGTGACGTAGTTGTGATATTCTTGGGTAAAAAAAAGTAATTTTATTGGAAAAGATGTGAAAATTTGACATATGTGTTTGATTAATTACAAAAGTCCATTCCCACTTTTACCCCCTTAACACCAAGTTCCAGCAGTTTTTCCAAAACAATGGTAATCAAGGATGCGTCTTCAACAGAGGATGTTGCATAATGAACAATGGAAATACAGAGTAGCAAAAGCGCATATTAAATTAACCACCTGTGAACTTTTGTTCAGTTGTTACAGAAACAAGCATGAACCAAATATTAGTGAGACCTCTGCATGCTCTTTTCTTTTTCAAAATTTCTCACTTGACTTCTCCATCGTCTCCTTCCTTTCTGTAAAACATGCCATACCAAGTGATGTTGTCACGGTTCGCACTTCAGGTCAAGGAAAACCTATTTGTTTATGTTCCCAGTTGAGAGCCAATATTTCAGGTTCTTAACCAGTTTATTTTTGGTCAAAATGCTCTTAGTGGTTCAAAATTGGTGCAGGAACTGGAACAGAACTGGTTCCATGTTGGTGGAAAAGGGGTATCATATTACTTTCTTTTTACTGTTGAGTGTTGACATGATTAACCTATTGTTTTTTTTTTTTTCTCCTAATGATAAATAACAAATGATAAAGACATTTTTTAGAATTTACAATATGCCTTTATATTCAGCTGAAACAATAAACAAAAAAGAAGTCCTAGATATCACACATATTTCACACATTTTGACTATTGTTCAGTTTAACAGAGCTGGTAGGTGGAAGTTTAATGTCATCTCTCTTTGCTCATTATTCATCATCATAATTCAGTTTTATTGTGAAGTTTATTTACATACTGTTAATTAGTCTTGTGTTCTGTCTTATTTGCTTTTATTCTCTAATAAATCACTTGATTTGTCAGGTTCAGTTTGGAGACCTGCAAGCTCATAAAAAAGTCTGTATATTGATTAGGTAATACCACTGTAAGAGTCTTTTCCAGCTCACCATTAATAGATGAATTTCTTTAGAAGACAATGAGAAGGAGGATTTTAACAATGAGCGACAATCTTTGGTTCACATGTAATTATTATTATTATAGAGTTTACATGTTGGAGACAGATGGCACTCCATGTAGCATGACTTAATTAAACTTTGCACTCCCCAGACTTATGTTAGATAATGAAAGCTTTTATCTCAGAGATCTGAAGACATATTCTTAGCACTAGCTGTTATAGGAATATGTCATGTGGCTACCCCTTACCTGTTAATCCTTTAATTAAACAATGATTAACTAATACTTTTTAGAATAATGATGTTCACAGTTGACAGCATGTTGACATTTTACCAGAAGGGAATCTGAATTTTTAATTTGAGTTGTGATGTGTTGTATTTGTTAATTTTCAGGTTTCTATTGTGAAAACACCTGCTCGTTGTGATATGTTCACAGATATCAGATTAATGGATGTATTGTCGGCATGTTGGAATGACCTGTAACCTAAGCTGTTACAGGAGATGGGAGTGAGTGTAGCTGCAAATGGGGCAGGTGTAATGCATGCAGTGTCCATGATAATAATCCACATGACCTTTGTTTAAACATAATCATACTTAATCTCACTATGATGAGGCAAAACATGTGTGTGTGTGTGTGTGTGTGTGTGTGTGTGTGTGTGTGTGTGTGTGTGTGTGTGTGTGTGCATGGTGGCTTCCTTTGTAATTCAGCCACCCCTGATCCTATGTTCAAATGATGACTCTAATGGCTTTCCCTCCAGAGAGAATCGATTGGCTGATTTTACCTCACACAGTATATTGTATCAGGGTCTTTGTTGGCAAATAAGTAACATAAACATCGCCGTAGTCTGGAATTCAATTTGTTGACACAAATAATGACCAGACTTTTCTGTTGTATTAATTATTTATTGGTGTCAAAAAAATAATCAGAATCGGCTTTATCGGCCAAGTAAGTGTACATGTACAGTTCAAGGAGCTTTTTGTTGCACTCAGTGTACTCCATGTACCCACAGCTCCAGGAACACTTTTCAGGAAGATAAAAATAGACATACAGCTGAACAAAACTAGGGTAAAATAAACATAGAACTATTATGTACATTCAAGTGGCTGAAAATGGATGCATATATAAATAAATACAAAAAGCAACAATGAACAAAAACATAGAAAAAGAAAAGTGTGTGTAAACAAGAGTACAATAGTGCAAGGGTGCTGGCATAAATATTGAATGATTCATGTAAAAGGTTACCTAATATACATAAAATAGGAGGTTATGTACGGTATATGTGGACAGGTGTTTGCATGTTCTCCCCCTGTTAGTGACGGTTTTCTCTGGGTACTCCTGCTTCCTCCCACAGTCCAAAGACATGCAGGTTAGCTGGTGACTCTAAATTGTCCGTAGGTGTGAATGTGAGTGTGAATGGTTGTCTGTCTCTATGTGTCAGCCCTGTGATAGTCTAGCGACCTGTCCGGGGTGTACCCCGCCTCTCACCCAATGTCAGCTGGGATAGGCTACAGCCTCCCCTCGACCCCTAACAGGATAAGCGGTTACAGAAAATCATGGATGAATGAGTGGATATTTTCGTGTTACAGGGTTATTTCACAAAATGTTTTCTGAGACCATATAAATGATTTATCTGGTCATCAGAGTGATGGCCCATGGAACAAAACTCTTCTTGCTGTAGCGCCCACCAGAGGGGAGAGGTTGTGTCAAGGGTGTGATGGGTCTGAAGTGATGTTTCCTTAACCTTGTCTGACTCTGGAGATATATGTCTGTTAATGTCCTGTTCAGTGGCTGAATGATCCAAACCAGACAGTGATGGATATACAGAGAAGAGACTGGATGACTGCAGTGTAAAAGTGCATCAGCAGCTCTTAGGTTGAACTTTAGAGCTGGTGCAGAAAGTTCATCATGTCTGGGTCGTTTTAAGGATGGAGTCAATAAAACCAGCTGTGTTGGCTGAGAATCAAACTTAGGTCAACTGCTTGGAAGGCAGCTATGCTGACCACTATACCAGGGGTGGGCAACCTGAGGCACCAGAGCCACATGTGGTTCTTAGCCCCTCTCCAGAGGCTGAAGAAATTCCTACAACTGTAAAAATGTGAAGTCTATGTACCAAACTATTATTATTATTATTATTATTTTTATTTTAACAACTAAAATGGCAAGGTGACAATCCTTTAATTTAAGGAATCATTATCAAACATGTTTTTTTCTCCATTTATATCTGCCAGACATCCCTCTCCGCAGCAACACTTTCCAGCTCCTCCTGGGGCACCCTGAGGTGTTCCCAGGCCAGATGAGATATAAAATCCCTCCAGCATGTTCTGGGTGTACTGCAGGGCTTCCTACCAGTGGGACGTGCCCGGAACACCTCTAACAGGAGGCGTCCAGGAGGCATCCTGATCAGATGCCCGAACCACCTCAAGTGACCCCTTTCGACGCGAAGGAGCAGCGGCTCTACTCCGAGCTCCCTCCGGATGTCCGAGCTCCTCACCTCAGAAACCGGTGGATTGCCCCCTCTGGGTTTAACACATTCTCACTCCGACCTCGTCACATATTGATGTTTGGTCATGAACTTTCCATGTCCACATAAGCTGTGAAAGGTACCCTGGGTGCATTGGTTGTTGACATTCTGGGACACCGTGTCAAGTTCTGCCTGTTACATGCGTTGTCTTCTTTCAAAGTATGGGTGGGGAGAGTTAATTTTATCATGACCTGTCAAGTTACCTAAATTCATGTTCATTTGTCATCCCTTTGTTTCCTGTTTTATTTTAGTAACAATTGTCTCATCTCATTTCAGATCCCATGTCCTGTCTCCTTTGTGATTCCTTGCCCCGCCCTAATGTGTTTCACCTGTGTCTCAATGTGTTTCACCTGTGTCTCATTGTCTCCCTTGCCTTAGTTTATTTAAGTCCCTGTCTTCACCTTGTTTGCTGACAGATCATCTTTACCCTTCAGTTAGAGTTCTAGTGTTTCCCTAATGTTCCCTCCATGTGTGTGTTTTTGACCCTTTTCGCCTGTCGTTTTTGGATATTTTTCCTTGTGGTTGCCTACCCGAGAACCAACCTTTGCCCGATTAAAAACCCTGAACTTCCATCTGAATCTGTGAGTCTGCTTAGTGAGTCAATCTCCAGTTTGAGTTCATTATCAACCATGTTTTTATCCCTCTATATAGCTACCATAATCCACTTTATTATCTTTTAACTTACAGCTCAAACAAAGACATGATAAACAGATTTATTGTCAGAGATAATGTTGACACCCTGCCTATTTTAATTTAGCCCAAACACACACTGAAGCAGTTTTCACTTCTCCTTTATCACCTATTAACACTCTCACACCGCTCTGTCTCCTTTAATCTTCTCACACACTGACTCATGATTGATAAACACACTGCTCACACACACACAGATGATATGCCTGATATAGGTGCACAGTTTCAGTGTGTCATTACACATGACAAACACACTCTTGTGTACTTATTATTCCCTTTACATCTGTATCCCTCTCCTCTCCTGTGAGTGTGACGTTATGTGTCTGAATTACTTTCCTCTGTGTGACATTGCTGCGCAGCCTGTGTGACCACACTTCTTCTCCGCTCGCGCGCTCTCTCCTTTTTTTAGTTTTCTTATCTTATTTTTGTCCTCATCCCTCCCTTCAACCTCCTTTACTCCTCCGTCTCTGCTTCTGCTTCACTTCCCATGACATGCACCCCCCCTCCACCTCTTACCCCTGCACCCCCACCTCGACCAAGCCAAGCACCCACCACTGTTTCCCCCCCCTGTACTATCTGTCTCTCCGACAGCCTCCCGTTTTGCATCCATCCATCACCCTGTTTGTGGTCACGGATGATCTGTGGAAATATGAGAGGCTGAGAGACAAATGAGAGAGAGGGAAGGTGGCGGTGTTGGAGGAGGAAGGAAACATTTTCAATAAGAGACTTTGCTGTGAAGAGGAGAGAGAGCAAAGGAGGAGAGCGCCGTCTTCCCTTCTCTCTCCCCCCTCCCTCCTCCCTCCTCCTCTCCATCCTCTCTCTCTCCTCACTGTGCGAGCATGTGTGTTGGTGTGTGTGTGCGCCTCCCGTCTCTCCCGGCTCCGCTGTTGTTCGCCGCCGCCACAGATGAGCTGGGAAGAGGAGGGAAAGCGGATGTATCTGGCCAGAGGAAAACGGGAGGAGTTTGGATCGGCATGCGAGACTAACCAGTGGCTCTGATCATCAACGGCTCTCCCTTTCTCTCTTTTACACACACACGCACAAACACACACGTGCGCTCCTCTCAGACTCACACACACACACTCACACCGGCTGGATGTCTTCTCACTAGGCTGAACAACAGAGGTGCTTAGGTTTGTCATTAGTTGGGCGCACAGGAGATCCTGAGAAGCCTGGACGTATGTGTGTGTCATTTTGAGTGCACACTCGTGCAAGAGAGAGTTGCCGCGTGAGTGCGCGTGTGTGTGTGTGTGTGAATGGAGATGAGTCGGGACGTTAAATACACAGAGGCAGCTTTGATTGGCTTGCGGCTTAAGTGACTCTCACCTCTCGCTCCGGGTGTCACAGAGGACTTACCTCTGGGATTTTTGTCAATGAAATCGAGCAGTCACAGAGGGCGACAGAGGATGAAGGGGAGGGTGGTGGTGGTGGTGGTGGTTGGGGGGAGGCAGTTTGGGATTTAGGTAGAGTGTGTGTGTGGGTGTTGGGGGTGTAATAGAAGCCACAGGCAGGCTGGCAGCCACAGTAACTCTCAGCTCAAGGGAGTGATTGAGAGTGGAGGTGGAGGTGGAGAGGAGAGGGATGCCCCTGAGGGAGCATCTTTCTCCCCTGTCTCTCACACTCCGTAGTAGTTATTTGGGTTGTGGAGATCTTTGCCGTCTTGTGTATACTTCCTCTTCTTTGCCAGTTGTTGCTTTGCTCTAATTTTGCTGTGTTTTCTCAGTGTTGCTGCAGGGCTGTTTTCACCTCACACTTTTTTCCTTTCTGCTCTTTGATGCCTCTATTTTCCTCCCCTTCTCTCTTCCTCTCTCCGGCTGCTCTCTTGCTTTATCAATATGCTCAATATGATTGTAGGGTGTGAGTTTAAGTCCTTTTATTGACGTTCCCTCTCTGTCTTGTGCAGGTGTGAGTGCGCCGGGGGGCTCCCAGGCTGAGGGGCTGGAGGGCTGATGATGGATCTAAAGGAGAGCTGTGGCAGTCAGGGGAGCCAAGAGAGCTCCAGCCTGCACCCCACCTCCTGGCAGGCCTTTGCACACACCAGCACGCTGCACGGCCTGCGCTTCATCTTCCCTTATGGTCAGCCCAGCGCACGCCGCTTGCTCTGGGCCGTGGCTCTGCTGGCCTGCCTCGGACTGTTAGCCCTGGAGAGTGCTGAGCGCTTGGCCTATTTCCTCTCCTACCCTCATGTGACCAGTTTGGATGCCGTGGTGTCGAGCAGCCTGGTCTTCCCTGCTGTGACCATTTGTAACCTCAACGCATACCGCTTCAGCCGCCTCACGCGCAATGATCTGTACCACGCCGGGGAGCTGCTGGCCCTGCTGGATGTGCACCTGACAATCCCCCAGCCGCACCTGGCCGAGCCTGACGTGCTGGCGTTCCTCCAGGAAAAAGCCAACTTCACCGCCTACAAGCCCAAGGCGTTCAGCATGAAGGAGTTCATCGAGAGGGTCGGGCACGACCTCAAAGAGATGATGCTCTACTGCCGTTACCAAGGCCAGGAGTGCAGCCACAGCGACTTCAAAACCGTGAGTTCACTTATGTCTTCCTTAAATGTCAGCTCTGTTGGGGTCAGAGCCTTTCTGCAGCATCCCTCAGAGGACTCTGCTTCTGAGGTGTTCAGGTTGCGTGTTCTGAGTCTTGTAAGTTTCCTGAGATGGATGATTTTTTTCTTCTTGCCAGCAAAATGACTTGATGTATGCTGATAGCTGCTCTTTCCCTCCCACGCTGCTACGCTGGGTTTTCTCCTGCTGGGTCTTTCTCCTTGGGACTCTCGTGTTTGGCTGCACAGGTTGGCTCTCAAGCTTTGTTCTGCAAATATATTCTCTGCTGTTGCCTTGTTGTTGTCCTCAGTCTTCACATAATAGCATTGTGCTTACTGGCATATACAGCTTTGCAACAGGTCCTCAGTGTTTTGGTCACTGAAGGAAAGTAATTGTTTTGTCTGGGGCCATAGTGAATAGTACATTCCCCTAAATCCCTCTCTTTATTTCTCCAGCCAAGGACTTTTCCTTCTTTTCAGAAGTAATAAGAGCATTCAAAGGATGACTGTGCACCTGTTGGATTGTTTGGTAAAACAGCAAAACATGCAGCCAGAATGTATGTACTATTGTTTGCATAGTTGCTGTTAATTTCTCCCTCTATTTTGGCCAGCGATTGAGCCTGCTGTTTTCATTTGTTCTGTGTCAATACTGTGCTTGTAAAACCTGATTACATGCACCGGAGCCAGGTGGTGTTATGCTGGTGAGATGCAGTACATGTTGTTCCGCTGATTTAAGGCCTGTATGTTACAGCAAATATTCTACTTTTTGGCAAATCAAAGCGAGTAATTTCTGGCGCCAGTTGGTTTTGACACCAAAACAGTATTCTGAACACCCACTTGTTGCATACATAGACTCCCTCAGACTGATTGTTAACTAACACCATCAGTGAGTAGGTGAAGTGCACACTGCAGGCAGTATGTGAATGCTAGAGAAAAGGACAGTCAGGGCTTTCTACAAGGATATGAAGCCAGTGGGAGAAGCAGCCAGCTAGGGGGTTCCAGGGGAAACCATTTTTGGCCACAAATGCCCTTTTTTTTCTTAACTTTATTTTTCCCAAGATGTGTGATACCACTGTGACATGTAACAGAGGTTAATGACTAACAATGCACTAAAAAAAATAAATAATGAAAGCACAAATTAAGGAAAAACAAAACAAAAACAGTCATAAACACACCCCCAACAAGGTGGCAAATATATCAGAAATAATAAAGTGACTAAATACAAACCTATATATACTTGGTGGCCTCTGGCACATTCTAATGGCATTGTTTCATCATGTACACTGATTTTAATTAATGCATATTTTAATAAGTTTGCATGTAGTGAATTTTTGTGAAGGAGAATTAGGCTTTTTGTGCATTTTAGGCCACGCAGTCTGTAAATAGCTACGAATATTTATAACCAAGCTTAACGGTTGGGCAGTGTCTAACCAAGTGGCATATGACGATGTCCACAGTGAAACATCATGATGTATGATGATGTCATTGTTGGGGTCTGGGAGGGGGTGACGATGCAAAAATATGTTTTAATCGACCACCTGAATCGACCTGCAAACTGCCAACTGTGTTATAGTAGCACAATTGTCAGGACTGAGACAAGGGCAGAGTGCTGCGGTGTGTGTGTGTGTGTGTGATTGAGAAAGAGACATGAAGGGAGAGAAGGTGGACAGTCACATGCAGTGTTTCTTGAAGTTATTAATAACTTACCTGGATCACTGCTTTGTCACTTTTTGACCCCTGTGCTGTATACATAAATTAATAACTTAAAAAAATGGCAGTTAGCTGTGATCAAATAAATGGCAAGTCTTCATGACGGGGGCGACAAACTTGGTTGCTAACAAAGGTAACACTTTGCCCATCTGGCGGCTTATAGCTCATCTTGTAATGTAAGATAAATCTGAATTTTTACAATCACAACGGATAGCAACTTGTTAAACAAAACAATTTTATTCTAATTAAATATTAATATTATAAAGCAGCCAGCTGGACTTAAATGAGTAGTTGGCTGTTTGGCGTGCTGCCAGAGCTTATGGAAAGCTCTGAGTAGTAAAGCTTTAATAGCGCAACTCTGTTTCTCTGTAGAGAAAACTTCCCTCGTGAATGAAAAGCCTGTTGGTCATTTCTTCTTCAGGATGTTAAAAGGCTTCTGAGACGCCTTGGGAAAGTGTTGTGAAGGATTATGTTGCTGTACTTATGTAAGGTTTACCCCACTATCACAAATCATGTATACATAACATTTCTGCAGACCATTTTAAAATGTTTTTTGGGGAGTTTTTTATTCCGCTGTTTAGGGCTGTTGGCAGACTCTTGAGTTGTGTAATCCATCACACAGAGCACCAGGTCTGCATTAGGTTTGTTGGTGTTGCATTATTATTGCCTGCTAATGCAGTTCAAGTACAGATTGATTTTGAGAAGACTGCACTGCATTCCCTCACAATAATAATGAAACTACCACGAGGGGTGGGGTTTGGTGGCATTCCAGATCTTCTCAAATCCCTTATTAAATCTGAATCGATGTAACTATCAAAATTTACAAGTAAGAAAAGTTGTAATAACTTAAACTCAAAGGCTAAATTTAGATCTGTAATCAACACCTTTTGAAGCCGGGAGTACAGAAACACTGTCATTTGTAGTGAGAACCTTATTTAGTTCAAATTTAGAGCAGCACTGACACATCAGGGTATTGTGTGCTAACTTTTCACACCTTTCATTTCACGAGCTATTTTAATTTAAACACTGGAAGTCCTGATTTAGAGCTGGTGAACTGATAAGCAAAAAATATCAGCATGACATGCCTGTGACTCTAAGTGGCAGATTTCTCCTCCTGAAATTGATGTGATGCAAATTAGATCATGGCTGTAGGCTGGTGTAACAGAGTGACATTTCTTTTACGGATGCAGCTGTTTCTATGATTATAGTCCTACAAAATGCAGTGTGTCTGCTATCTGTTATATTCATGGTGTACAGATTTTAAGTTCTGGAAATTAGAGCACAGATAGCAGATTAGTACAAGGCAATATAGGCAGGTGGATATTTTACACGGTGCTCTGCTCCACTAATTGCGAGGAACTGTAAAAGACTTGATGCCTTTTTGTACCCTGGGTTTAAACAGATTCTCCTACAATGCACCTTGGTCATGGAACAATTTTTAAAAAAGATCTAAAACTAAAAACATTTATATCCATCAATGAATTTAAGGGCATCATAAAGAATGTAGTGACAGAGATGTGCATGTTTTTCTTGAGAGGCCACTGTGTTTGAATAGTTGTTGTTTTATTGTGGATTTTTGTATTATGTTGTATTTGTTGCATTTTTAATGTGTTTTGATTGGCTGCTACCTCGGCCAGGTCTCTCTTGTAAAAATCTCAATGAGATTTCCTGATTAAAGGTTTAATAAATAAAGTAAATAAACATTTTTTTCTTTATACTCTGCTGAGTACTTTTTTGATTAATTGACTAATTTTTTGGTTTGTTAAATGTCAAATTATTTCAAAAAATGTACTCTACAGCAAAGTGGCATCTTCAAATGTCTTGTTTTGTCTGACGTGAAAAATAAAACAAATAGAATTCAGTTTACTATTACATATGACAAAGAGAAGCAGCAAACTCCCATAATCTACCACACACTCATAATGATGGTGGCGGGCCACAATATCAACATTCACCTCCACATACTGATTTTCTGTGTTTGGAGCTCTGCGCTGTAACACATGGCAGAAGTTTGCCTTGAATGCTTTCTGACAGAAAGTAATTTCTGACAGAAATCTACTTATTTTAACCCATACTAGGATTTTTTTTCTAATCTTAGCCAAGAAATTTCTGTCAGAAAGTCTCTCTCACACACTTACACACATACACAAAGGATGTGTTTGGAGCACTGTTAGAACACACATACTGTTCTGTTCTTCAGAGCACCACACTCTCTGAGCACCAGAACATACTATGGGCACTCTGTCTGAGGAGATGGAGCCACGCAGACAAAAAGCAATGTCTTCCTGCAATTAAAAAAAACAAAACAAACAACAACAAAAATGTTTACCCAAACCAGGATTTTTTTTCTAATCTTAACCAAGAAATTTCTGTCAGAAAGCCTGCAAGGCAAACTCTCACACACACAGTTACACATATACACAAAGGATGCGTTTGGAGCACTGTTAGAACACACATACTGTTTGGTTCTTTAGAGCACCACACTCTCTCTCAGCGTCACGTGACAGGGGTATTGTGCTGATGTGGTTATTGTCACAGCCCTAAATTTAAATTTGAGTGTTAGTTAACTCATATATAGAAATAGAGCTCTTTATTTCTTAGAACAACAGCACTCTTATTTTAATGCAGAGCATTACATTGGATATATGAACGCACCTATTGATGACCATTGTTTGTAGTTCCTCCAGCCCACTTTGGCTAAAACCTGCTGTGTTCCCATTGAAGCTGTGCATCCCGCAGTCCAGCGCTGGGTCTAACCTGTGGAATGGCAGCACCAGAATGTTTGTTTGGCTTTGTTTGTTTGTTTTTCACTGTACAGGACTGCACAGGAATCAGTAAATACAGTAGAAAAATGTAACCAAAGCTGCAATCAGCTTTTTTGTTTTCCTTCAGTTCTTTCGTTCTATAAGTAACACGGCACACAGTCACGTAATGGGCAGTTGGCTAACTACCAGCCTGACTTTCTGTTGAAAGCTTGTACACAGATTGCAGCGGACACAGATCTGTATTAACGAGATGTTTTGTCTGTTTGCTGGCCTCAAAAGTGACCAGTGAAGCATGCACAATGCACACAGCACTATGGAGCTGCCTGTGGGATCGGATCTGCTTTGATGAGGTCTTCATTTTGTTGAGAGAAGACTGGGTTGTCATTAACAGACCACATCAAAAGCATTATTGCGCCTCGGCTGTGTGTAATCTAAGACATTAAAGCTTCTAGGTCTGTGTCTGTTGGATTGATATCTCCATGTTTCATCCTGAGAGATACTCGATGCAGAGACGCTAATTGGAAAAACAACAATGGTGCATCACATGTTGGCCGTAGTGATTTTCTAGTCATGCCTTCAGACGGATGCATCCCCAGGAGTTTTGATCCATATTTCAGTGAGCCGCAGCAAAGTCTGCCAGGAGAACATTTTCATAATTTCATTCTGCTGAATCTTCAGGGACTTAATGCAAAGCTAGCCTTGCCGGTGCAGCCCATCGAGTCTCTGTTTGACTCCCCTTAGTAACCGTCTTGCATGTTGTGTGACACGCCTTTGACCTCAAGCTGGGTTCAAAGATAATCATGTTGACAGTGAGGCTACTAGAAGGCACTGTCATCCTCTTTGCCCTCTGCCTGTTGCTGCTGCTGAGCTCCTCCTGGCTTCTCCCCACTACTCTCTGTCGACTCGCTCTGTCTCTTCTCTCTCTGTCACTGCAGCGACACACCTTCATATCTCCGCCGCCTTCTGAGAGGAAAGAAAAAAAACAAGAAAGGGCCCCCAAAAATAGAAAAAACACATGCATGAATGCACACAGACACATGCATTCAGACAAACGCGTACACATCAAAATATACGCATACATGAATGAGTACACACACACACACATACACACGCGGCGGAACGACATTACCATGACACTCCAGGGACCCGAGTCAGCGTTTGACTGACATTGTGATGAATGACCGTAGGGAGGATTGTGGGACACAGGAGTCGGTGTGATGTGACTGATGGAACTGGAGCAGAGCGCTGCACAAAAGAGAAACAGCAGCATCAGTGTGCATAATTCCACCTATATGCATGTATTATGTGCAGCCTTGGATAGCTTTTTAGCATTTTTCAAACGTGCACACTGCTTATGTTGTTCATTTAAGTTCATATGTGAGCACGTCTGCAACCCTCCTGACATGATTGCTCCTAAATAAGCACTTTGGCACATTTATTTTTTTCAAGGATGCCAAAAGGGAGTGCATACCTCTTGCTAAATGCTGCATCCTTCTGCTGAACAATACAGAAGCCCGCTTTTATACTGTTTAGAGATTCTTTCAATACAGCGGCTCTATAAGGATGCTGAGTGGTCAGAGTACTGCTCCATCCCAGTTAGTATTGTGTAGCTCAAGAGCCCAACAGGCTTGCTTTTGTGTTGTTTTCTATATATTCTTATATTCATCTATATTTATGTCTGTATTTATGTTGGTTGCCTGAATTCTTTTGTGAAGCACTTTGGGACGTTCTGCTCTTTAAAGGTGAAATAAATAAAGTAAGTTAGTTTCTTACTAACTGTAGTAAGCTGTGACAAAAAGCAGCGGTGCTGAAGGGAAAAAGCTAGAAAAATCTGATTTAATTTTATGGTTGGTCTTTAATGTGATCATTCTACGTTAACATTTCAACCTGATCCTAATAAGCCTAATGAGAAATTGCACTGTGTAAATGATAATTATATATTTGAAGAAGTTTAGAAACAGTCAAAAAGACATTTTCCAACTGCAGAATGAGCAGCCCTGGGTCACAGTTTGGAATAATAAAATTTAGGAAATCCTTATGAGAAATGCTGAAAGGCCTATTATGTAAATAAATAAATAAATAAATAAATAGAAATAAATAAAAGTGAAAAAATATATATAGTAATGATAGTATATATTTTTTATTTTATTATTTATTTATTCTTTATTTTTTAAATTTATAATAATAATAATAATAATAATAAATGTTATTATTGTTATTATTATTACTATTATTATTATTTATCTATTTTTTTTTAACTCTTAATTATCTGTCGATGCAGCCTTGAAAATCCAGGATAGGTCAAGATATTGACATTTTTGTTTTACAGTCTTATTTTTATTTATTTATTTTTTTCAAGCCCATTTTCAGAAATACAGCTTATTTGCTTTTTAGTTTACAATTCATTACAAAGCAAATTTCACTCAGTGTTAAAGGGAAAAAATATAGAAAAATATTTAAGATATAAATAACCAATATATTCACATTTTTTTTAATAATAGAGAAAAAAAGGGAAAAAACTAAACACTTAAAAAGATGAGGGCTAACTAATAACAATAGGGGAAGATGATAACAAGTTCTAATATCTCATACACTGTACACATTTATAAACATGTAATACAATGACAGTATAGTTAGACTGCCATCTTCTGTAAGCCACCTTTTCTCAAACACACCTTCCCTATTACTTATTTTGTGAGTCACTTTATCTGTGAACTTTACTTCTTGAGTCATACTTTTCCATTTTATTAAACCTGGGGGGTTAATTTTTCCACCCTTTGGTTATCTGTTTCAGGGCTGTTGTCATCTTGACTAACATTTTCTATTATATTTGGTTTGACTGTTTTACAGTCTTAAAGCCTTTTTTCCCAATGTATATGTGTATCATTGCCTCTGCCAAGAAGGTTATGTTTTTGGCTGGGTTTGTTTGTTTTTTGTTTGTCTGTCTCTCAGCAGGATTATGGAAAAACAACAGACCATGAAACTTGGTGGAAGGGTGTAGCATGGGCCAAGGATGACCCCGTTACAATTTTGGAATGGATCTGAATCACCGTGCACATACTCAAATTATTGTTTGCTTCTCAGAGATAGGACATGTGGCCTTGACAGAGGACTGCGCCCTCTGAGTTCCCTTCCAGTTTGTAATGTTGTTGATGCTAGTGCCGATTTAATACCTGAGCTTCAGCACCAGAACCACCTTCATTTAAAAAATACAGGGTTTCTACTAAGATTTGTTTTCATTTAACAGCAGAGGCAGCCATTTTTTGTATATGTAAGTGTCGTCTGATCACAAGCAGCCACACAAGAACTTAACATTATCGTGATTTTAATCAGGAACTATCTGATCATAGAATATGTACTTTGTGTTTCAGAGACGTTTTGGTCAGTACAAAATACTGATTTTGAAAAAATAAAAAATAAAATAAAAATCTGGGGTTTTCCCAGTGATTAATAGCCGATGTTGGCCACCTCGCTTGTAAAAAACCTGCCCTGCTAATATAATAGAAAATTAATACACTTTGATTTAATAAATCATTAACCTTCGGAGGAAAAGAGCAAAGGCCAAACGTCATGTGATACAATCATTTAGGCAGTCATAACTAAATTAATCATGAGATGAGATGTGGCAGGATGTGCGTGCCTTATTACCTCAGCTGAATATTTTCCTGCAGTAAACCCTATTGTAATTCAGATTTTATTCATATGTCCCAGCCTTAAGACGGTGCGATAATATCAGTGTGAGTAGCTCACGTATATGGTGATTAGTGGACTTCCTCTTGCCTGTGTTTGTTTTGTCGTGTGTGATTACAACCACGATTAAATGCTGATTGATCACACTGACAAGCCACATCAGTGTCTGCCAGAGTGAATCAGCTCAGTGTGCCCGGCCTGCACTCTCTGTGTGCTTCGCTTATATGTATAAATGCCCCCGGAGCATTGCAGGCCAGGGGAGGACCCTATCACACACTCTCAGCCTTAATGTGAAACCTGATATCAGCCAGACCCTGAGCTCTGTATCACACAGACACTAATTAGCCACTCGTTTATTCCTCTGACCAGAGCCTTGTTGGAACAGCACGGCAAATGTAATGGTGCTGGCTGTTTACAGCAACAGTAATTAGCCATTACACACAACCTGTGGCCTGAGCACTCCACTGGCTGATTATTGCATGGCTTGATTCTCTTCGCTTTCGCCAGCAGAGCAGCACAAGACTACTGTCAGTCACCCATCGGGGAGGATTGTGCTTTCTAATCTGTCCTCCCCTCCTCCTCCTCCTCCTCCTCCTCTGGCCGCTACAACTACATTTTATCACTTTCAGATTAATTTCTCAGCATTTGAAAAACCCAATGCATCACATTAGGTTTTAGTGGATGTACTGTATTAATCACTAATGTGGCATTACCATGGCATTTTACATTCCCGGCAGGCATGATGTCTGAGTCTCTTAAAGGGCATGCAAAGCACCGCTGCCACCCACAAGCCCGCCTCTCTAAAACGCCCTGGAGAGGCAGCGGCAACCTGTGCTATTTAACCAGCTTGGAAGAAAAGCTGGAGTGCAGCCACAGACAGACAGCTCAGTGTGGACGGTGCTTATGTGGTAGACACTGCAGCTGTCTGCAGTGGTGGATTATGGTAGGCTGATGATAAAGTGTGTGTTGTGGTGAGGCTTAAAGGAGCAGTAATTTTCCCCTGAAGGGTTTTCCTCACCCTCAAACAACTGATAGTGATTTTGGGCTGTTCTGGAGATTATTGGCGCGGTGATTAATGAAGTGATTAATTTGGTTGACGTGTTGAAACAGAGTAATGCAGCTTGTTTCCGGTCCAACAGCAAAATGCTAAAGTCCTTCATTCATTTTCAGAGCTTTAATAATGAAAAGGACATGTCAAATGATGTTGCAGACTTGACTCTGCTGAGAGATAACAAAGTACACAATGCAGAAAAGGTTTTCTTTTGCCCTGACCTGACTCCCCAGCAAGTGTAGGAACTAAACAGTAAAACAATAAATGCAAAGCTCCTTTTCCTCTTTGTCAAACTAAGCTGATGTAAACATAGCAGTCAACATATTCATCTTTGTGACAGTGGATCCTGTGCTGATTTGAGTGAATTATCTGTAGACTGATGAAATATTTTTGAGTCTGTCTTTATATGTAAGCATGTAATAAATGAATATTTACCTTTTTACATATATCAGGTATATCCAGATCATGATTTATGCACCCACTCCTAATTTGAAAGTTTCAATATCTGTGCCACTACTATATTTAAATTTCAGTTTCATCTTTTTTCATTTAAGTATCGCTTGGAGAAAGATAAAAATGCTTTCTCCTGTGACAACAGATAAATGTCTCTAATGTTAAATGTTGTCCAAACACACAAGCAGGCATTCGGTAACTTCACAAAAATAAAAACTGCTATTTATATGGATCAAAACACTTAGGACAGAATATGCTGTTGAAATAATTTGCTTACAGTAATCATTCAGTCTGCTCACAGTGTTCATTTTAGGTGTTTTCGGACATGAAAACATACAGAAAAAAAATTACACTGTGGTAATTCTATGTCCTTTTTTTGTCTTTAATCCCATTATGAGCCATTGTCTCACGTTACCCTGTCGGCTACCTGAGGGTGCTACTGTGTGCACATTGAAATCATGACGGCAAAAAGAAATTAATTTTCTCTCAATGAAAAACGTTGTCTCCTCAACGTTTATGGCTGCTAATGATGGAGACAGAAAAAGAATATGCACAGGGAAAGCCCTCGTCATGAGGATTAATAATGCCTGGTCACATAACGCCCCTTTAAGCAGGCCCTTGGTGAAGAGAAAGGCAGTAGAATTTTAACACTGCCATAGGCTGGTTTGGTTTTAGAAAGAGAGAACATTGCGTTTGAGAACCTGCACAGGGAGACTGCTGATGCTGACATGCTAAATGGCAAATAGAAAATCCCGAAACTGTATTGTTCATTAATTTATGTTTATGAAACTAATACACAAATAGCAATTAGATGGATATGCACATGAGAAATACAGAAAAAGAGAAATAGTAATGATAATAATTAAGTTTTAAATGGACCTGGACAAACTAGATCATCACTTAGAGTGAAGAACGCAAATCTGAACACCAACTTTTGGTGCTATTGGAAGGTTTCGATACTCACATATCGATCGGTCTCAAAAAAGTACTGAGACTCTGAGGTATGCGCAGTGGAAATCTAGGAACTTGAAGCCTGGAGGCCAGCCAGAGAGTTCCACAGCTGTTCTGTTGGTTTCCCAGCTGCCCAAAAATATTGCTGTAGCGCCGATCTGCTGTGATACTTCTGGTTTCTGGTCATTTTTCTTTTCTACATCATTTCAGTAATAGCCTAGTGTCACTGCTAGATGAGCAGACACACACCCACATACACACACACACTATGGTCAATACTGTATAGTATGGCGATGTTTTTGTGTGGCAATATCGCACTGATGCTTGCATTTTTTTTAATTATTAATATTACAAATACAAATTATACCTTTGGTAGCCTATTAGAATAAAAACAACAATTGCATTTTCAGTCCTCTAGATACACTTTGCTGCAATTAAACGATTGACGTGAGGTTAAAAGACTGAAAACTTTATCTTATTAGATAATAAAAATGTTGACAGTTTTTTTTTTGGAGATAAAATTTGCAGTTGAAAAAAGTTAATAATCACGATATATCTGAATATGTGTTATCGCAATACTGGGCATATTGCAACACATTTAAAATCACAGTAATATTGTATTGTTAAGTGTCGTATTCTGGTGATTCAGACCCCTAATACACACAAGCAGACAGACAGAGATGAAAGATTAGCTCTGTGTGATTAGAAAAGAGCAGAGGAGCAGAATTGCAGCTTGTTCGGGTACTGGCAGCGAATTCCAGGTACTGCTGCCAGTTTAAACGTGAGCTGTAGCCACTCCTAGTATGCACTGTAATATATGTCAAAGCATAGTTGTCCGAGTATTTGTAGAGACAGATTATTTCTATGGATCTGCTATAGCAGGAGAAACTATGCATGGCATTTACACAGACTTTGTTTATGCTCGTTATTAACAAAATGTCAAGTTCAAATGCAGTTTCAACCAAGAGCAACACGTCTGAGGTGTGGGTCACCTTCACAGTGCCGCAGAAATAGACATAAAACCACTCTTTTGCTGGAATGCTTTAAATTACTTTGTGCATTCACTTCACTGTGCAGTCAGCGAAGTGCAGTGTGATTGAATGGCGGTTTGGAAATAAATTGGGCCTCCTATAGTCTATACAAATCCATCAAAAAAAAAAAAAGGCCCGGATCAGCGGCCGTCTCAATCATGTAGTGTCCGTGATATATATGTTTTATGTCCTGGTGTAGTTAATTATCCAGTGGTCTCTTAAGCAGGACAGAAAAGGAGAAGTTTATGGCAGAGATAGGAAGCTGTGTCAGTGACTGAGGATCAGAGAAGTCAGGACAGGAAGTCATGGTTTGATGTTGGCTTGCATTCACGCCTGCAAAGAGAGAGGAGGAAGCTGGAAGAGAGGAGTAGAGTACGGGCCATTACCTCAGCAGCCTGTCTGGAGACCTACTTCATCATAGCCACGAGAGGAGGAGGAGACTCGAGTGTGTGTCTGTCTGTGTGTGTGTGCCTGTTCATGGGTGTGTGTTTTAATGTGCTGGAGGGTATGTTTATATTTTTATGTGTGTGGGTTTGTGTTGTAATGTGCTGTCACATGCAGTCAGTCTTCGTTTGTTCTGTGTGTGCGTGTGTGTGTGTGTGTGTGTTGCAGCTGCTCAATACATAAGCTGTCGGTTGCTTTCAACAGATATTGACTAATGGTTATAAAATCAAAGGTCAACTGGCTAGTTAACTTGAATTTTTCTTGGTCTGTCTGGATGCTGCAGAGTGAAAATTGGGAGCTGCTGCCTGCCAGCATCAGTAGTTAGCTTCCAAGAAACATTGTGTCTTGCATGATAATGATAATTCTGTGCTTTATTGATCTGCTTAGGAAATCCCCTTTTTGTTTACCTAACTCTGCAGACAGTAGGGTCAGCATCTTTGGGCATAATGAGAACAAAGAGACCTGCTCTGAGGTTGTTCAACTCGATGATTTGAAGTATGAGTGCTTTCAGAACGAGGTTGCACTTCCACCCCCAAACTGTAACTATCATTTTTTTTCTCTGTGGAAACTGTAATAGCTTTAACTGAGAACTTATTCCGAAATTGATGTGATACAAATTCCGAATGATAGGCTAGAGCAAATCATTGCAAATTAATGGTTTGGTGAGAAACTCAGAAAATGTTTTTTGGATGTAGTTAGAAAATGTTGGTGTGGGTGGGTGCCTGTGTGTTGGCATTACATTTGTATGCTTCTTGCAGCTGCAGAGTGTTAGAGGTTTTTGGCTCTGTCAGGTTTCTCGATAAGCTACCCGAACATAAGAGTTTACTCAACATCTAACCGAGTGCTAGATGTTCAAAAGTGACTGGCTGATGCTGAAAAAAAAAAAATCACACGACCTCCTTAAATAGACTGACAGAGTCTTTTAGACTCCCTTTTTGTCCACCTGTCTTTCTCTCTTTAATCTCTGAAAGCTGCCCAGGAGCTCTTTTGATCTCAGCGTTCAGACTCACCTGAGAGCTGTGCGATCTGGGCCTCATGGGGCTGTTTGCTGAGGTAAAGAGATTTAGGCGGCTTTAATGAAAAGTGACCACTGCTTAAATGGATACCTTGATATGTTGAGTTGGAGTGTCTTTTGTTATCTTCACTAAGCACTTGTCACATTTTTTGGGAGTAAGGACTTCTGCAGTCGAATGCACCAGTTCACAAAACATTTTTCTGTGTTTTATTCATCAGTCAGTCAAACCTCACATTCCCGGAAATGTAAGGGTGCTTCACATTGTTTGAAGAGTTTAGAGGATGCTTCCCTATGAAGCTTTCTTGATGGAAAATGCAGCAAATATCTTAAGAGGTGCTGTAATTTGCAGTACAGACACATTTTTTTTTCACCTCGCAGTGTGACTTCTCAGTCTCTTGAAATACCAGACGAAAACTTTAAATGTCAAGATATCCCTTCAGCAGCTCCACCTGCCAGGGCCGTCGCCCTCTCTGTCTCCAGGTACGGCTGCCGTTGCGCTGGAAAGATCTCACATTGGTGTCAGGACAATGTGCGTTCTTTTTGTCAAAATGACGCTTGTGTGCAGGACAGCATGACTTAAAGTCACAGACATTGGCCCCACGAGGCCAATATTGGATTGATTCTCTGTCTCGGCTATTTCTGTTTGACCCGGGTCTTTCTTTTTATTGTATTTCGGGCTCTGTCGGTCATTGTAGGATGACAGACTTGAGGCAAAATAAATATATTTAAATGTCATTTTGACTGCGCAGTCAGCTGACTTCATCATGTACCATTAGGGCATTTGGCTAGCTTGTTAATGTTAGCAACAGATGCATGAGAACATAAAGACTGCAGCATCTTGCATACATAGCCTACACTGCCTGTGTGTTATTATAAAATGAACATTTTTGCTTCCCAATCATTAATTCATAACTATATACTGTAACAATTTCACAGAAGAGGAAACAGAAAGACTCTTCTGTACAGTCTTGAATAGTTTATGATTTGAGGCTGCACTATTAAATATTTTTATATGAAGAAAAGGATTTAAAGGGGTATGCTGATAATGATGAACTCTAGGCTGACGTCAGCCAAATCATAAATGTGAGTTAGTCTGGAACCTCTCAGTTTAATTTTGATTTCCAAGAAGTGTTATCAATGGCTGTAGACTAAAATGGCTCTGAATGCAACTGGATAGAAGTACAACCAGTCAGAGCAACGAAACATAACGTAGCACTGAGATACATGAACATGTAACAGTGTGCAGAGATGAGCTGTGATGATGTACCATGATGTTAACAAGTGCCATTTTTGCCATCAGAATTTGAAAATAGTACTTCAACAGAAAATTTTGCTGCGATGCTCTTCTTCACTAAGCTAGCTTTATGCTTGCCATAGTGTCCCCAGTGTAAGGGTACGCTAGCCAAAAATGACTCCATCAAGCATTCTTAGTACAGTGCAATGGCTCTGCAAGCAACCTGGTCTCACTCCAAAGTGGTCAAAATCCAGCTCTACTAGTGACTTGCGGCGTCAGACACTGATGAAAGTTAAGGTGGGAGGGGTGGTGGATGGGTCCAACAAACACTGGCTTCCCCCCAGGAATGTGTAGTTTACGTCCCGTAAGATTAAAAAGCTAAACTCTTGCTGTGTTTCAAATCGCGTACTTCTGTACTTACACTTAATATTTTGAGTGCATAAGTGCGTTCACACTGAGAAGTATGGGAAAATTGCAGTGCACTATGAGTACTCGGATGGTGCACTCAAAACGGTCAAGAAGTTGAGTGTGGAATTATGGACACTTCTCGCCCTCAATGGTCGCTATCTTGGCTACGTAGCGGAATGGGAGGGACCACTTTTCAAACTGGAAATGGCGGCCGAAGACTGTGCGACCGTGAGCGTTGCTGCATTGTACAAATGTAAATTATACATGTGTTTTTTGCACTAAGCACCACTATACTGTTGTCGGATATAAGCCAGCAGTATGTTTATTGGGTTAATTTAGCAGTCTGTAATGATTCGGTACTGTGAACGATAACATGAATGCTAATGCTAGTGTGCTAACTAGCTAACAGCTGCACATTTCCAGTAAGTGCACAACGGCCGTGTTTGGTTTGAGACAACACCACCCTGTCGAAATTTGCGCACTATGCCAATAAGGTCATAGTGCACTTAGTATACTACATGGAAGTGTACTAACTGGAGTATGTGATTTTAGACACACTACCTGTTCTTTGTCCTGAAACCAATCAAGTGCTTTTGTCGCCTAAAACTAACCATGTGTTTTTGTTGCCTAAACGCAGCCATGCACATTATTGTCAAAGGCAAAAAAAATGTAAATTCGTGGTGTTTTACTGATGTAGTGTGTTTATTTTGAAAGAGGCTGTATGTTAACAGTAAATTTCCTGATAAAAAGGAATGGTATTTTGAAAGAAGACAATGCATGTAACAGGCATAACTTGACACGGCGTCCCAGAATGTCAACATCCAGCGCACCCAGGGTACCTTTCATGTCGTAACTGGATGTGGAAAGTCCAAGTTGTCAGTTGTCATCTCAAAAACACCCCATAAACACTTATGTTTGGCCCAACCCGGCCAGGTCGGCTTGAATCTGTCTAAACGAGAAGGTTGACCAGACACATCTGCCAGAGCAAATAAAACATGAGCTAGCAGATTTGTTTGGTCCCCAGGCTGTACAGGCTTCCCTCAGTTCTCCAGAGCATTTAAACGTCTTTCAGCTCATTGTTTTGGTTTCTGGTCCACAGATTTTGTGTGGTTGTTTCCCTCTCATTGCTCTTAATAACCTTGTTTTCAGCAGTGGCAGCAGGCAGCTGTTTGCAGCTCTAAAAACCCACTGTACACTCGCTGCCCTGTGCCAAACAGCACAAAGACACAGTTAGCGACTGGCTGTTGAACATTGTGGAGCATTTGAGAGTTAAGGACCAGATATTTCCCTCAGGAGTGTGCAGAGACCCAAAACAAAGCTAAAACTAGAATAAATAGCCTTCGTCAGGTGGCCATAAGCACAAGTGATAGCTAGTGCTGCTGTGTGTGTGTGATGGGTTTGTAAGACAGCTATTTCACAACTCAAAGTGATCACATGTCAGTGTCATGCTATTAACTTGTTCAGCTGCCTCGGAGTGATAAAAAATTAATTTTTAATTTAAAGGACAGATCCAAATTTAACACCCTCTCTTAGCTACTTAGAGATTTGGAGTTAGGCGTTGTGATTTACTTTCAGAAGCACTTCCTAAATCTGCCTTGTCTACTTCTCCTTCAGTCAGTTACACTACATATCCGATTAAGCTTCCTGACAAGCCACAGAGAGGCAAAGTAAAATTATTGCTATCAATCAAAAGCGTGCACGTGGGCGTGTGAATGTAACCAGCATGTAACGTGTCTCGTGGCTGTGTTGAAATCTGGTCCGTCTGTCAGAAATTTGTCTCGAGAAAGAACTGCTTTTTTCTCTGCCTCTTACTCTGACCCCAAAACTTGATGTTTATGGCTGTTTTAAAAATTAAAATTTTGCTCTGCTGAGACCTAGTAATGTCTCACTTCCAGCCTCCTTCGCTGCTCTCCTCTTTGGTTTGGCAGCTGCACTGTGGAGGAAATAAAACAAAGCTTGCATGAACAACAGTGTGCTTAATGTTTGCTTGTATAATTAGAAACCGCAGAATGGGTAGACCCTGTATTATTCTACCCTCAGTCTCCTCAGTCCACTTCCCTACTACTGTTTCCCAAGACCTTACCTCCAGGTGAACAATCTGTAAAAACAAAAAAAAAAACCAGACCAGCTACATAAACCTTGTTACCATGGGGACACTGGCGATAAACAACACAGACACATGAAACCACAAGTTGATATCACAGGCAGCACACAGCATGTCCCCATTTCCTCACTTAGAGGAAAAATAGTTCGGGCGGTGATGACACAGAATTTGAAGCATCTGCCCGACAATATGCTCCTGTGTTTACGGCACATCCTGGTGAAAAACACAAAAGCCTTCGATAACAGACTGATCTCAGATGGTGTTTGATATGCCGTCTCGCATAAATCTGAACTTCTGACCTTCCCTTTAATGGGCCAGTGTGCGCTTTTGTGGATTCACCAGCACTTGGAGAATCCTTTGAGAGCTCATTTGGATGAATATTTTACCAAGCCTAATCCTTTCTTACAACTCTGCATCATAACTACAAGATTTTATTTCTTTTCAGTGGTGAAACTTATTCCAAAGAAAACATTTGTCAGTAACTGAGTAGCAATTGAAACGTGCCAGAACAGCCCGTCTTCTGCAATTTGCACATAAATGAGCAGCAGTGTAAACAAATGTGTTAACTTGTTTATCTCACTTTATACAGTGCTCACCTAGTACTTTGCTTCTTTTTACCTCTATCAGTCTTCCTCTGTCTAATAATATCTGCCTAAGTTTATGTCAGTCCTGCCGTCTTTACTTTCCCTCCTCAGCATTCACACTCAGTTCTGCTTTGGCAGTTGCCGCCTCACTTTCCCTCCCCATTTATTATTCAACGAGTGGTTGCTTGGATGTCCACGGATCTGGATCCAAACTCCTTCCTGAGATACCACATGCGGCACCGTAGGGCGACTAGTACCATTAGTAACTGTCTCTATCATGTCATGCTACAACAACACTTCCCGTACTGCTGGCGGTGATACCGGCTGGTGTTTCTGACGAGATGAGTGCATCCCTGTGAAGCAAATGTGCCAGCTCATTGTCAGCATCAGCCGTGATGCGGAGAGGTCGGCGGTTGTAGCGTTTGACTTGTTATGAATATGTACTGACAGCAGGCGAGCAGCAGAGGCAGTGTTTGATCTGGTATCTACATGGACATTTACTCAGCATGGAGACGACTGGCAGGCGGGCGAGCAGGCGGGCGGGCAGGGGTGGAGGAAGAGAGCAGGGTGCTCAGTTTGAACGTGTGCGTTTATGTTACTGCGGGCTGGAAGAAGGCCGCTGACACCCAAAGTGGTGCCGTCTCACGCCTGGCTGACTTCTTGATAAGGGCAGGATGAGCGGGGAAGATGGAGAGACAGTGAAATTTTGTGAGGTTGTTTGTGTGACAAACAGAGAGAGAGAGAGGCACAGTATGTGAGTATGTGGAAATTCAGTTGGCAATATAAGCGCTGTGTGGTATACTGTGAAGTGTGTAACATAAGGAGCGCTGGTTAGGTTAGGAAATACTGAAAATTAAGCTTTATAATTGACCAGAGTTCAAGGTGATGTCTTCAAATTCTTTGTTAAAGCTGATCACAAGTCTAAAACCCAAAGATCCTATCATATATATTTTGCATTTTTAGCTCAAAAAGTGAATGGAACATTGACTTTATACAGAAGTGGTTACTGATTAATTTTCCACTGATTTAGTAATAAATTAATCTAATAAAGTACCTAATAAACTGTACTACGTACACCTGTTCAACTCTTTGTGAACACAAGTAGCTAATCAGCCAAACATGTGGCAGCGACTCAATTCATTTAGGCATGTAGATATGATCAAGACGACCTGCTGAAGTTCAAACCGAGCATCAGAATGGGAAAGAAAGATGATTTAAGTGACTTTGAACGTGGCATGGTTGTTGGTGCCAGACGGAGTTAGTACCAACTGAGCATCGCTTAAACACCACAGCCTACCTGAGTATTGTTGCTGACCGTGTCCATCCCTTTATGACCACAGTGTACCCATCTTCTGATGGCTACTTCCAGCAGGATAACGCACCATGTCAAGAGGCTCAAATCATCTTAACATAACAATGAGTTCACTGTACTCCAATGGCCTCCACAGTCACCAGATCTCAATCCAACAGAGCACCTTTGGGATGTGGTGAACGGGAGATTCACATCATGGATGTGCAGCTGACAAATCTGCAGCAACTGTGTGATGCTATAATGACATTATGGACCAAAATCTCTGAGGAATGTTTCCAGCACCTTGTTGAATCTATGCCACAAAGCTTTAGGCCCTGTGTCCACATAGCTTTTTCTCTGAGCTCCAGCATCTTTGTTCAATTGTTCCCAATGAGAAGAGGATATGTGGCCTTATACAGCTGCCTACAGAGAAAGTGCTGCGCCCAGCATCTTTTGTCAGTCTTCTGGCTTTCTTGCATGGCCGCTCCAAGTGCTTCAAGTCCAAAACCTTTTAACTGAACTTTTCAGAAAGGTGCTGATGTCGTCACTGCCGTTCCTATAGCTGCTCTCTATCCCTGAGCTGTATGACACTGTCACAGCAAAGACAAAAAAAGACCGTTTGTGTGTGGGAGCAGATCAGCTGGACAGAAAGTGGTACTGGTGAATGTTGTGCTTTTATCACTGTACACGTACCCGGCTAACGTTAATGTCAAAATATTGTTGTCTTAGAAACACAACCTACGTGTAGTATGTCATTAAATAAAGCACTTGGAATTCCTTTTATAGTGATGTGCTGGGATGAAGTGCTCCCCAGCGCCCTGCCAGCGCTTTTCTGCCAGAGAAAAATGTCATGTGTACACACGCCCTTACATTCTGCAATTTTAAAACACACACTAGGTTTTCTAAATGCAAATTCCAGTATCTCTAAACATAATTATTCAAATTTAAAAACTTTTAGGCAACAAGAATAACTAGATGAATATTAAGGTTTCAGTATTCCTGACATTATGGAGATGGCTTTGAAACTGCATTTGTTTTTCGTATTACAAAATAAATTTGAATATATATTTCAGTATTTCTAAAATCCTGGCTACTGTGTGATGTTTTGGCGTCTGATTAGCTGTGAAAATCAGAGATACATCACCAAAATTGGAATTCACAGATCGTATTTGATCCTCTGACTTGTACCTGTATCAGCACGTTCACACCATCACAGCTTCTCGTGTGTGTGTGTTTTATTTTTTTTATTTTAATTTAACAGATATTTTTGGCAGCAGTACCTGCAAACAATCTGAAATGCCAAAGTGTTCAATTTATGATGTTATAAAACAGACAAGCAGAATTCATCACTCTTTAGAAGGTGGTAGCAATAAATATTTGGCATTTCCTTTGATAAATTACTTAATTGATTGTCAATTGTTAGTTAACTCATTCATTAAAAGGGGAAGTGGTTCAGAACTAGTCTTAAAGGGCTTTGGCACTTGTACAAAAAAGCTTTTTATTTTTATGTGAAAATAAACACATTTCTCTATAAAACGTTGATCTGTTAAAAGCCAAGGCCTTTAAATGTTAAATTAAATAGCTAAGCAAAATTTTTACTTAATCCAGTAATGATCAGATCAAAGAATATGATCTGACCAGATACATTTGACTTGCCTGTAAAAACACTGGAGAATTAATAGTCACTGCAACAGCAGCAGTAGTTGTTCTGGTTTAAAACATTTACATGATTTGAATGACTCAAAGAGAATCATAAACATACCTGTACACGATCCCTAACTACAACCACAAAATGACTGAACACAAACAATTATATTTTCCTTTGAACCGGCTCACACAACCGTTAACACATTATCCCAACTTCTGTGTGCGCTTGTGCGAGCTGTGAGCTTTCCTTTGTTAGTGCAGTGGGTGTCAGCCCTGTCCACCTCCTCTTTCTCACGGGTCATAAGCTAAGTCTCGGTAAAGCTCATCGGGTTTAATGAGACACTAATTTGCGGCAATTCGCTGTCAAACCATCCGAGAGCCTGGGCGCCCCGGTAGCTCACCAGGTAGGGCGTGTACTATTAAGACTGAGTCCTTACCCTAGCTCCCAGGGTCCTTTGCTGCATGTCATCCCTCCTCTCTCCTCTGCCTGTACTCTCTCTGACTATCAAAATGAAAGCAGTAATGCCCAAAAAATAATCTTAAAAACAATGAGGAAAAAAACAAAGATCAGCTCGCCCACCACGTAGAACACAGTGCATGTTGGGAAGGAGAAAACAGAGACCACAGGGCTGCCATTTATTTTTTTTATAGTGTGTGCACAGTAATTAGTGTTGGACAGTGAATTAACACATTATAATCTATTCTGTTCATATTTTCCATCTTGAGTCTGCTCTTAAATCATTGCAGATGAAATGATTTGAAGTAATTGGTAACATTTTCTCTCAGCAGACACAAGATGAATATGGCCAGTCAGAAATAAGCACAGCTAATGCAATATTTCTCCCATTCCCATTTTTCCCCAAGCCTTGGCAAGTTCCTGGAATTGTATGCCTCCGCGCTGGCGATAGCCACGGCCGGAGGCGTTATGTTTTCAGGTTGTCTGTCCCTCTGTCCCATCCTTGTGAACGCGATATCTTAAGAACACCTTCAGGGAATTTTTAAAAAATTTGGCATTTGACAACATCCACTTGGACTCAACAATAAACTAATTAGAGTTTGGTGGTAGAAGGTCAAAGGTCAACGTCACTGTGAACATGTTTTGGCCATAACTCAAGAATTAATTAGCTAATTATGACACATTTCAGAAAATGTCTAACAGGATACAATGATGAAGTGATGACATTTTATATCCAAAAGGTCAAAGGTCAACTTCACCATGACATCATAATGTTTTCTGGACATTACTCAGTGTCATATCTCAGGAACAGAAGGGGAGACATTTGATCAGATAATGGTGACACTAACCACTTTGATATTGTGCTGGTTGTATATATCGTCTGTGCTGCCGGGGGGGAGATGTGTGTGAAGCATCCACGTTTTCACAGACATAGATGCAATCTTTAAGTGCCACTTGGCTGCGTACAACCGGGGGCCGGTAATTTTAGTTTTCCTATCTCGGTCTGCCATCCCACTTTCTCCAGTTAGACAACAAAGATAACATTTTGAACACATGTCTATATATATATATATACATAACCTCAGTATACTGTATGTCACAGTGTATTTTCTTTATTTATATTTACACTGTAGTTTAATTTTGAACTTATTTTTTCTAAATTTGGCCACCACTGTATGTTTTAGTCACCAGTCATCAGTCCAATTTTTTTTAAAGTTCAGGTTGTTGTATTTGAACAGGCGATGACTTAGCAACTTGCGTCAGCAACTGTGGTATTACAGCACTAATGGATTTTTAAGAAATCAAAATGCATGCAACATTTCTAAATAGAGCAGGTAATCCAGTGGAGGTAATGTATTATTTCTTGGCACAGTAATTCTGCTGCTGCAGTCCCAGCAACTGTATGTGTGTAAGAAAACAAAGAAACATTCAAAGCAAGTTTTGAGTCAGCTATTGTGACTGCGTTGATCATCAGATTGACAGGTTTTTAATGGTTATGTTTGATGCTGTTTTAAGGAATCAGGTCAGATACATTAGCCAACTAAGAGTCAGAATTTTAGTAGAGATTTGTCCCTGTGCACATGAACGCAGCACATTTTTCAGAAGTTGCTGTTATTGATTGGTTTATATTGCTTATAGTTATAGTGACTCTGTAGCCTGCTGGCTGCATGGCAGTCATCACTAAGGACTGTATGAGCCTTAATGAGAATGACTGTGTTTATCAAGCAAAACTTACCTTAAAAAACGTGCACAACAATAATGCAAATTTAGCCAATCCCTGGGAATTTGGTGCGACCTTGCAATGTTGTCCAATCACTGCAACTTTACTGCAAATTTGACTGTTTAAACCGGTAAAATTTCATTTCACTGAAGAGCTGCATGCGACATATCGATTTACTCAGCCTCTCTCTTTCTTGGTCTATCATGGGACTAGCCTACTGCTGCGGGACCGGAGCTCTGTGCCTGGGACACAGTCACACACACATGACGACAGGACTAACTGTTAGCTTCACACAGCTAATATTAGCTAATAGTTGTTAACATGGTTATTAATGACAGAGTGTGGCTGTTTTTGTGTCGGTGTGAGATTAATGGCTCTGTGTCCACTGTTTACTGCTGCTGGAGGGCTTTGGCCCACGAGGCAAAACATGCCGAGTAGGGATGAGATCATGTCATGCTGTATTAGCTTGTGCTCGTCGGGCAGAAAGAGCAGGAGGAGATGGTTTTCTAGCACTGCTTCAAACAGCAGCCCCCCACCATCACAAATAGATTTTAATTCAGTATTCAATCACTGAATCTGTTACAACATCACAACTATTTTTGCAATTTTTACTTGCCATCACCACCAATCTCAAAAACAACCTGTGAAACCCTGGAGGGACTAAGTTGTGGAAAGATGCATAGAATAGTGTAATGGTATTGAAACTAAGAAACATGGGTTCGCCTAAACTTAGGATTCTGTATAGACTGTTCAGAACATGAAGCAGCAAACTCTTTGATATAAAGATATAGTGGAGGAATAGTGTCCTGAGCAGAGAATGAAGTCACACTCCTTCTGTGTGTGTCTAAATCCAAGGTTCTCTGTACACTGTAGTCCCTGTGTGTAGCCCCTTTTACACTGCCAGATTTTCGGCGAATGTTTGGCCGTTCTGCAGGCAAGCTGCGAGCGTTTAGACACACAGAGACGGATTGGCGAGTTGATCCGAGGTGCCCAATTTTCCGCCGCATAGGGGTAAACATATTGGCAGAACCTTTTTGGTTTAAAAAGGACGAGGCGCCCTTCCGCCACGGGAGGGGCTGTTGATGACTTGTCGGAGGAGCTGTTGATGATGCCGCACGAGCGACCCACTGGCGGTGGACTTAAAAACAGGAAACAGCTGATAGCAGGAATGAGCAGCTAGTAGCAAGAGGGAAGCGCAAACAAATGTCGACACAAACACGAAAGAAACTGTTAAGATGAGCAACTGGGGAGACAAGGAATTGCGCGCCCTCCTTGCCCTCGCGAACGAAGAGGCCATTAACCGTCAAATGACGGGAACGGTGAAGGACGGGCCAACTTATGAGAGAATCGCCGAAGAACTGACCAGCTGTGGCTTCCTTCGGAGCAAGGCGCAAGATGTTACTGTTTATGTCACACGCTGAGCTACAAGTTTTGTTATTTGTTCACGTGCCCCATTGCCCTGTATGAACAAAAGTAGGCAGGCAGCATTTCACTGCACTCCCCGATTTGTTTTTACACTGCCAATGCTGAATGAAGACTGATTGGGCTTTCCTGCAAATTTGCACAATTCCTTGTGGCACCCTGGGTAGCTAATCACCACCACTCTTAACTGTATTTCTATGTCGGTTACCACCCATCGTCTGGTTAACATTGTTAGCGCTGTCAGCACTGCTGGTGTGCCTCACTTTAGTGGATCATAACATACTGGGTATAAAATAAATCTGCAGGTGCCCCAGTTAAAAATGAGACCAATAAAGGCCAAAATGTGACCTGCAATAAACTAGGTAAAGCTTGTTTTTGCCTTTTGCTCTGTGATTTGATCACTTGTTGCCCCTACCAGCTGCTTCAGAGGACTCAGCACTTTGTGACGGTATAAAACAAGCAATAAAATAGTTTTTTCAACAATTGTGAATCACCACAACCACGAGAGGTTCTTGAGCATAAACTCATAAATGTGCACAACAAATATTTGGCTGATGGGTCCAATAGTATGCAAGATTAGCCGTGAACAGACAGATACACACTCACTCAACCAAACACACGATGCCCTCCAGGCTTAGCTGGTGTGGATAATGAAAGGCCGGCATTGGGCTCTTGAGTGTACATTCATGCAGTTTTCACAAGCCTAATTGTTCATATAATGTGACAGTGAAACAGAAAATGATCTAATATGGAAAACACTTAATGAGGCCTTGCTATGAAAAGAACAGGGGAGTTGTTTATATAAGAGGAACACATCTCCTCCCTGTTGAGACTGGGGCTTTGAACATGTTGCAGATTATCATTTGGACTGATCAACAGGTTTGGGGAATAATACAACCGGCTCTTCTGGATCGTCCAGTACTCATAATGTTCAATAAAATCCCAAATCTCAATGTGTTTTCTGTGCAGCTCTCTGTCATTTCACTCTCAGCAGCAACATGGACTATCTGTGTTTAATGCTTGAGATTTCAGAAAGGTCACTCCGCACATCAATTACACCTTGAAGCTACACTTACATGAGGTCTCAGATGATTTGTCTAAACAAGACTCCTGGTGCACATATAGCTAAACCTCATTAAACTGCACAAGGCAGTGTCATAGGGTAGTCATAAATCTAAAACAAGAGGAAACGGTAATTAAGCTACATGATGAACTGACTCTGGCAACCTACAGTAATTCTGAACAGTGAGTCTTTAGAGTTGAGTGAGTGTCAGGAGGAGCAGAAATATAAATTCAGACTAAACGCTGTGGCTCTATATGACACAGATATGGCTCTGTGCACTGCAGTTTAGTGGTTTGACCATCAGTCTCATCTGGCTCAAAGCTGTCTGAAAAATGTGTTAGCTTCTCAAAAAGCTGGCTGGTTTGTTTCAGCAGAGACTTGTAGGCGAAATCTCTGTGTTGTTGTGCAGGAGTGGTTCAGAATGATAAAACAGTAGTTTTGAAACAGCTATTTATCATTGTTGCCTTGTCAGTCACTCCAGTTTAATATGTTTTGTTTTTCTGCCTAATGCAGTTACAGAAAAAGGCTGGTATGCTCTCTGATAAATAAATTACCATACCTTGAAGGACATTTCATCATGACAAATATCTTGATCAGCAGCAACATTTTCGGTCCAACAGCTGACATCCTGTCCCTCTTTGTCGTCTCTCCCCTGTGTCTATTTTTCTCCAGAAAAATTGGAGGTGATTTCAGCACAGTCATTGATTTGTCTCCAGACAGACCTAACAATACTGGAAGCACATGTAACTGGCAAGCCACAGTTCATCGGTAATTATGGTTGGGGTGATGGTTAAAGATTAACAACTGCTAGGAAATACTGATTCTTCTCCCCAGTTGACCAAACATGCTCCCATAAAAGCTTCTTTTTAACCATCAAACACTGTGGTTTCATTTTAAGATTTTATCTCCGGAAGGGGCTACAGCTGACATAAAAGCACAGGGTAGAGCTTCCTCTGCTAGTGTTCAAACACACCAATAACATCGGCAATAATACCTTTATCTAAAACAGATAATAGTTTGTAAATAGAGCAAATCAGCTTCTAGGAGTACGACCTGCTGTCTCCTCTAGCACTGACTTCTGGACCCAGATCTGCAAGAATATTTTCCACCATACAGTACAAAGTAACTCTACTCAGGTAGTTCACTAGCTGTAAAATGTTTAAAATAAAATTAACACATTAATAGAATTAGAAATTAGCACACCTGCAACAGCTACATCTGTGCCACCTGGCACCTCGCACGAGTAAAACACTTTTGGCAAGAAACCACTGATTATCTTTTCTTTATCCTAATATCCCTGACACTTGGAGACAGATTCACAATCAGCCAGAGTGAGACATCCAAGAATTTACACATTGTGACTCCAACAGCTGCCAAGTTTAAAAAAAAAAAAAAAAAAAGCTCACTGAAATCTTTTTGTAAGCCTGATACTGACTGCTGCCCCTGATTTATCTTATTTGCAGGATCGCAGTCATTCAGAAATTACAACACTGAATTCCATATCAATCAGACAAAGATTCAGTAACAAGCTTTACTAGCACACTCCTCTGCTCCTCCCTCTTCTCTGATTTCAGTACTCATTAAGTACAGACAGATGAACTGGACGTGTGTAGCAGTATAACAACACTGACACTTTCACTTGAATCTCTCAAAACATCATGAAGGTCGGGCAGATAGATGATCGGCCAGATATGGTGACATGAGATGTGATGAACGAGAGGAACCTTGACAGCATGGAAAAGTGGAAGTGACATAGACAGAGACTGGGGAAAAAAATGGTTGGTTACAGACCTGATAGGTTTGGTGTTATGCTCATTGATATCTGTTTTTACTGGTTGGAGAAACAGCCGACCAATCAGGAGAAGTCGGCAGGATTAAGAGTAGGGCTGCGAAATATGCAAGGGAAATCATATTGCAACTGACCCTTCGCTAAGTTCCGCTCCCTGACACAGACAGGCCAATCATAGTGTAGCATTGGTCCGACAACAACACAGCTGTGCTCCATTGACTACACTGTGGGCGCCATGCCTACAGCTTGTCGGACCATCACGAAGGGGCGGGGCTTAGCAAAAGGACAATTGTGATATGAGTTGCGATTTTAGTGGGAATGATCGTTTTTGCATTTCATTTTTACTGAAAATAAATAAATAAAAAATGCTGGTTTTTTGCCGGGGTCTGTATCAAACAGGCATGTTCCCTTCTGTCTGCATCGCCACAATGCTTCATTTATAATAGTATGTTGAAACACTTTTTACCTTTGTTAAAACACAGCTCCTGTGATTTGGATATTGCACTTGGCCACATTGTGATTTTAATGAATCGTGCAGCCCTAATTAGGAATACTACGCTAGCTTGGGATGCATCCACTAATTGGTTAGGGCACAACAAAACACCCCCCTCCCATAGAGAAATCATCTAACACAAACACACTGTCAGCGTGAGTGAATGAAGTGAACTGAAGTGACAGCTCTGTGTGATTATTCAGCAGAAATTCAACAATGTAAGAATAAATTCAAGACATGAGAGAAAAGACCTGTCTTATTGACCTTCAGGAAAAGCTTAATTTAAATGTTTTAATGTTCTTCTAATGTCCTGTTCTTGATGTTAATATCTCTTTAACCACCTGTCTTATTCTCATACTTCATTTTGTGAACTTTCTTCCCTTTCCCCGTCTGCTGTATGTCACATTGTGTTTTGGATGTAATTCCTTTGTCTCTTTTTTTAATGTTTTGTTGTTTTGCGGTAATTAAAGAAAAAAGAATCCACACCAGTGCATTAATCAGTTGAAAATTAGCTTTTCATTCTCTTGAACGAAATGACAAATGAGTGTGGAGTATGATGGATGATGATTGCAACTTAATTACAGGGAAATAATGCAATCAACATTTCATTTTGATTTAAAAGTAAATATTGAAACTTGTGTGTGTGTGTGTGTGTGTGTGTGTGAGGTCCCCTCTGGCAGTTTTGAGCTGTGTGTGTTGCTCTCTTTCTCCTTTGCAGCACTGTATGCACTGTACATATTGATTTTCCCGTGCTCCCTCTTAGTGTTTTCACTCAATTAAAACTATGACAGAACCTGCAGTTTACGGTCCTTTTCAGTGACCTGGTATAAAAAGCTTGCCATCCAAATGGCCTTCATGTTAACGGTGTGTTTGTGCACTGAATGAACAGCAGGTCCTCATCACTGGAGGTGATAAATGCTTGAGATGCTGGCTCAGCTCTCTTGCTGTCTTTCTACAAGGTCACTAGTGAAGGTCTTTTCTCCTCATGGACTGAATTACAGTGACGTTTCACCATCCTCTCACTTTATTGCTGTTATCCCACTGTATGATCTCTATCTCAAATGGCTTTTTCTATGGCACCAGTTTGATCTGAATTGATCTGAATCTAAGGAATATGCCACTCACCATCTCACATTGGATAAACTGACAGTGTTAAAGCATTCAAAATGATCATCTCACTTCCATTTTTGCAGTGTTATTTTTCTTGTTTGGCATGTGTATATCTCACCTTTTGATTTGATAAACTGACTTGCGTATCAACATCCTTCACTGTCACAACAAATACCTCTCTAGAACGTATGCTGGTCTAAATAAAAAACAGTACTACTGAAATAAGAAACAGCATGGCACGCATAAAGTGTAGAGGGAGTTGTGTGCTTTGTTTAAATGATACACATCCTTACACATTCTGCTTCAACCCTGCGTTTTAACGCTCTGGAACCAAGCAAAAGAGGAAAGGATACGTGACACAGTCCTCTTGACTAGAACATTTTTCGCACTGCATAAATATAAAACAGTGACAATGGATTCCAGGCATATGCTGATCTGATGTTGGATGAATAGTGTGAAATACTGAAAACTTAAAATAGAAAATAGGGAACAGATTAAAAAGAAAACCTGATAGCCAGCTCTTCTTTGTGTCCTATAATGCTTTAAATGGCACAGGTTGCCAATCAAATGATCTGCTTTCAGAGCGTTTGCCCTAGACGGAAAAAAAAAACAAAAAAAACATGGCATATCCCTGTTTTTTATTGCTGCACTTATCCCATAAATCTGTCGACTCTGCCTGGCCCGTCACCGCTGTGATGTTTTTGCACCGCACCTCCCAAAAATTAACTGTCAGTCATGCTATGTGGGCAGTTGTGTGATGTGATTCTCCTTGCATTATGTATTGATTAGATCTGAGTTCATGCGGATGTGGCTCCCTCTCTGTCGGATTTGCCACGGTGGCTATCGCAGCTCTTTGCGGAAAATCATTTTAATCATTTTATTGCTTTGGCTACATTCAAACTCACACATTGTCAAGTAGGGCCTCAGCTAATAATGACTGTCAATTTTGATTATTTACTTGATTAATGCAACATTTCTTTGGTCTATAAAATGTCTCGGAGCTCGAGGTGATGTTTATATATCCTTTGTTCTGTCAGACAGTCAAAAATGAAAATGTAATTAATTTACGGTGATATAAAACTGGCAAGAGCATCAAATTCTTACATTTTAGGAGCTGAACTCATTAAATGTTTTGCAGTGTTGCCAGAAAATTGATACATTTTTAATTATTAAAAAAGTTGCCAATAATTTTTTGGATGATCAACTACATGCTTATAGACCACAGTTAAAAGAGTGCTTCTTTTGGGCAAGAAGTTTGAATAAAAAACTGAGGAGCAAAAGGGCAGCCCTTGTGGATAGCTTTAAAGATCCAAAATTGAGGGGGGAATTTCACTATCCATTGGCACCATGGCTCAAGATATGTCTTCAAGAATAATATAAAGATCAAACCGTTTTTTCCGAAACTATTTTAAAAAAGACTCAAAAGAATTCACTGTGTAATGGAAATACAGCACATGGTGTTACAGTAGCTGTAGAAAGATATCAGCTGTTGTGAACACCAGATGATTTCTTCCCCAGGAAAAATATACCAAACGGAGTGTGTTTACAGCAGCAAATGTAAAAGATATCCTCCTATCACCACTTTTCTCTGCTGTACTCGCCTCTTTCATTTGGCCCCTCCTGTGCTTCTGCCTCTCATCCAACTTAATTTATTTCCTCCTTTTCACCCTTATATCCAAGTTCTTCACTCCTGTTTTGTAAACTATATCGTTCTCCTTCCTGTGTGGGCCTCATGGAACCTCCACCTGTGAGCCCAAAGCTGTGGTAGTAGCAGAGGCATGAGGTCAGGAGGGCACTGGATTCAGGGAGTAGCAGACATATCCATATCTCGCAGCCTCTGAGTTGAGCGCATTAATAAAACTAAAATGGGTATTGGCTGCCCTCTGCTTTGCATTTACACCATTGTACTTACAACTCTCCCCCCCGCCAGACACGAGAACCTTCTTCACTCCTCGGCTGCACCACAGTCATTCTGAGCCATTAATACTCTTACTGTAATCAAATCTGTTCACTTACGGAGAGCCCCAAACCCTGCTCTGTGTGCATAAATATAAATGAATATTTGATACCACTACAGATACAGAGCTGCAGGCCAGCTGAGAAAAAATTAGTCATTTTCAGTTTGGTGTTAGTACAGAACTGTAAATGTTTGTGAACGTGCACATCCAGCCACTGGGGCTGCTTGCATTGTTCGGCTTCAATGGAATAGCATTATCTCCTTTGTAAGCATACATATAATGGGATTTCCATTTAAAGGAGAGTGTCTTAACAGCCAGTAACCAGGCGATACGGATAAAATCTTCTGTCACAGTCAATGTAATTTTATATCTTGATGTGTGATTCAGTGTCTTCGCTTGTTTGCCCTGATAGTTATTTTTATAAAACTCTTTAAATCTGTTCTTGCCTAATGCATCTACAGTGTTGTGAAAAAGTATTTGCCACCTTCCTGATTTCTTATATTTTTGCCACACTTAGATGTTTCAGATCGTCAAACAAATTGATATTAGACAAAGATGATCTGAGCAAATACAAAATGCAGTTTTTAAATAATGATTTCATTTATTAAGGGAAAAAAGCTATCAAACCTACCTCAACCTAAACCTAATAACTGGTTGTGCCACCCTTGGCGGCAACAACTGCAATCAAGCGTTTGCGATAACTGTCTTTTACTGTACATCCCTGTAGAGAAATTCTGGCCCACCCTTCTTTACAGAATTGTTTTAATTCAGCCACGTTGGAGGGTTTTCGAGCACGAACGGCCTGTTTAAGGTCATGCCACAGCATCTCAATTGGATTTAAGACCGGACTTTGACCGGGCCACTCCTCAAAACCTTCATTTTGTTGTTTGGACTTACTGTTGTGTTTTAGATCATTGTCCTGCTGCATAACCCAAGTAGTCATGAACTGATGGCCGGACAAATCTCCTTCAGGATTTTCTGGTAGACAGCAGAACTCATGGTATCATCGATTATGGCAAGCAGCCCCAGACCATCACACTACCACCACCATGATGTTCTTTTTATGAAATGCTGTGTTAATTTTACGTCAGATGTAACGGGACGCACACCTTCCAAAAAGTTCAACTTTTGTCTTGTCAGTCCACAGAATATTTTCCCAAAAGTCTTGGGGATCATTTTGATGTTTGTTTTTTTTAGCAAATGTGGGATTAGCCTTCGCATTCTTTTTGGTCAGCTGTGCTTTCTTTCCCTTTGCCCAGTCTCTTTCTTATTGTTGAATCATGGACACTAACTGAGGCAAGTGAGGCCTGCGATTCTTGAGATGTTTTTCTGGGTTCTTTTGTCACCTCAATCATCATCGATGCACTCCTGGAGTAATTTTGGTAGGCCGGCCCATCCTGGGAAGATTCACCACTGTTCCAAGATTTCTCCATTTGTGGATAATGGCTCAATGTCAGTGACTTTGTTTCTCATCTGTTCTTGAATTTCTTTAGATCGCAGCATGGTGTGCTGCTTTTTGAGATCTTTTGGCCTACTTCACTTTGTCAGACAGATTCTAATTAAGTGATTGCTTCATTCAACAGGTCTGGCAGTAATCAGGCCTGGGTGTGGCTAGTGAAATTGAACTCAGCCAAAAAATGTGGTTAATCACAGTTAATTCGTGATTTAACAAGGGCCAGGTAGGTTTGGATAGCTTTAAAAACTGCATTCTGTATTTACTCGGGCTATCTTTGTCTGATATTGAAATTAGTTTGAAGATCTGAAACATTTAAGTGTGACAAATATGCAAAAATATAAGAAATCAGGAAGGTGGCAAATACTTTTTCACAGCACTGTATGCATATTGAAGGGATAGTTACCCTGCTAGAAACATCCAACTGACAGCACATATATTTTCATATCCCCTGACCTTATTTTGGTAAAGATTTTGACCAGAAAAGAACATCTTTATTGAAGGGTACAGGTGAGAGAGATGTTTTTAGTTTTTCTTTTGTTTGTTGTCAATTAGACAGACCCACCAGACAGCAAAAAGCACGGCTGATTGATACTCTTTCTTTGGATGGTTTGTCATTATCAGAGACAATCAATAGAACAGAAACCCAAAATTAATCTCATCTTAGGCTGCAGGATGTGAAGGGAATGCTGAAGGCTGTGGCATTCTCATGCAAATAGCGATAATAATTATTCCCTAAGTGCCTTCCTCGCTCACCCCAAATAGATTCTAGTCAGTCAAAGAATCAACCAGCTTTAGGCTACAGAGAGATAAAATGAAAGACATGTACATTCAGACATCTAGAGAGCCCGGATATTAGAAATATGCGGTTTCTACAGTGTTGGGTAGGTCCACGCCTGCTCTTTATGTCTGTAGGGTGTCAAAATTCGCAGTAAAAAACGAGATGAGAGACTGTCATTAGGGATGACAGTGTGACTGTGACACTGTGACAGAGGGCGCGTGAAGGAGAGATGGAAAGCGCGATAGAGAGACATCATTACAGTAGGGATCTCAGTGAAGCTGGGAGAGGCCATCAACATGGAGTGAATAGTTGCGGCAGATAGATGGCAGAGAACATGGTAAGAGGCATGGAGGGTGGAAGGGGAAGAGAGGAAGGCAGAGCCCCAGAGAGAGGCTGTTACAATATACAAGTGACCAGATGCAATGTGAGTGAGATGGAGCTTTTGGAGGAGGAGGGGGGTGGCGAGAAAAATGTCTGTAAGAGCTCCCTGCTGCGGGTCTGGAGGCTATTCTGAGTGACTCAGGCAGTGGTGATAAACCTGTCATCCTCTCCTTCCACCTCTCGCTGTCTGCTACTGCATATACGCATCACTTAAGGCAAAAATGATGACAGCAAATTATCACATCAGATGGAACAAATGCACTTCTCTTATTCTTCTCAAAGATGGATTGAGATTACTTATTCTCACTTTAAGAAACATGCTGGTTTTTACTATAAATTAAAGGTCTCTTTCAGTGTGAGAAGAGTAGGAAATATGATGCAGTTACATCTTGTAAGTGCCAGTATGCAAGTGCCCCTGTGTGCTTTCCTTTGCATATATGCGAATGTAGCCCACAGACACCGTCATCTATCTTCATCTGAAAGTGTAGCAGGCAGTGTGGATTAGCACAATAGGTGGTTATGAGCTGAGAGAACAGAGAAGGTACTTATGAGCTCAGGGAGTGAGAGGATTGGTGGATTCTGTAGAAAAAGACGATCCATCCTTGGGCATAATGTGGAGCAGATACATGCGAAAAAGTTAACATCAGCTACCAGCGAAAAGCTGATACGTTTCAGCATCGGTTGGAAAGTTTGTTTACCCTATGAGCAGTTTTTGGTGCATAGCAAAATATCATTTGATGTTATTATTATGTTTTTAAGGAGAATTCCACACATGAAAATCAGTTTACTCATTATAGGGAGAAGCACTCAGCCTGTGGTTCTGGGGGATCTTTGTCGAGACTGAGAAAATAACCCTGGTGACGTTACCGGGATTTTCTCTGCTTGGGCTTAGAGACTTGAAATTCATAACAGAAAGCCAGCGTGTGGAGCTTGAAAGATTTACCAGGCGGGGAGGGTTTAATGAAAGACTTAGCTGCATTATGGGAAATGTAGGATGCAGTGTTTTTGGAGCTTGACCTATAGGGCCTTACAGTATGAAATGCACAAATGACTTATTGAACCAGTTTTCTCTGCTTCAAACATTGTGTTATGCCACTCTTAATAATTACTGCAAACATACAATGTGACCTATTGAATGCAGAGCTAAATAAGGAAAATCCTGATGAACTATGTGTTATCTCCTCACTCCTCGGTTACAAGATGACTGTTTCAGTAATTGCCTCGCTCATTATATATGTGGCCTTTGTTGTGGCCTTTGCTTTGCTTATTCTCCTGGAAGCTTAATACATTTAATTAAGTGCAATAATTTCTCTGGATATTAGCAGAGGAGCTCTATTTCAGGCTCTGTGGCTTTACTACAATACAATGTGGCCCCTTTAAAGACAGATCTCAATGCAAGAAAAGGGAGGTTTTTAATATTGGATTTGAAAGTACAGGTAGGAGCTCTAAGAGGTTTGTCCCTTTAGATTAGTTTCTTTGTCCAGATAAGAGCAATGGCATTTGAACTCAAGCTGCACCCAATGAAATAAACATCTATATTTAGAAATATTTTTAACACAATGCAATAGTATGGTAGATCTTTACACTGCGTTCCTCTATTGATAATAAGGACAGTTTGTAGATGCTTATTTTTTGGGGGGGAAACCCTGCAAACTGTTGGTGTGATAACAGTTTCTGTCTTCGGCCTTTTTGAATGCAGTCCAACGTCCAGTGTACGTGGAAAGATGCCAGAGACATCACTGGATGCCAGCTGGTTAAAGGTGATATTATTTTAAAATTCATTTAAGGATGTTATATATATCTCAAATGGAATCAGTCACTTTATGGGAATGAACTGGATCTGGATTTAGGTTTTTGAGGTGATGAAAGCAAGAGTGTCACCACTATTAAATTTTGAGTCCTGATAATGTCAGGGACAACCCTGAAGAAACATATTGATTATGGAGACCTTATGAGCTGTCATTTAGCACCATCATCATGCTACATCTGGTTTTCTAATAAGCATACCCATACATGCACATGAAATGCTTTAAATTGATTCCTCCAAATCATCAGCTCAGAGCCAACAGGGTTTGGAGATGGGGTAAAGAAAGGGGTAGTGGGTTGTCCTGCAGGATAACTGAAGGCTGAAGCCGCTGCTGCGGCTTTAACAGTAACATAAATGTGGAGAGGGCAGCCAGAGTAAAAAGCCATGATGGCATCGGCTGGTCTGAAGGACGAGTACACGGGAATGCTTTTAACTGCTGGTCCCTCTGGGAGAAAAACTGAAATTTTATTAAATCAAATTAAGTGGCTGGCAGGATGAGCCAAGACTCAAAAGTCTGTGGTGAAAGAGCTTTGTAATTTTTGTGTCTGCTGTCTATGTACGGATGTCTAATCTTATAAAGATCTTGTTTTTGCTTCTATCTACAGGCATCCGTTTAGCTATAAAGGTTGTAGTGTGCTGGTATTTGTTGTTCTTTTTTTAAACAGGGATGCAGATGGCATTAATGCATCTGAAACCAAACCCAGCCGGTATCGTACAACTGTTTTAGACCTGCAGTTTAACCAGCAGGGATTGGAAGTTGCTGCTGTTTTGACATTGGCACCACTGCATTTGCATTATTATTACAAATACGTTTTTGTAGATGCTGATATGTGTGTATTGGACCGGGCATGTCTAAATACAGCAACAGCAACATTTAAACGTTGGCTTGTCTCAAATATAGCAGAGAAAGGTGATCTTTCACCACAACTGTGCTCTACCAAAACCTTAACAAAACAGATTGCGGAGACACACTGTGCTGTGACAGCATGGTATTATACAGCACACAGATTCTATGGATTTTATTTTTGGTTTATTTTGGGGTCAAAAATAGTCTCATTCAGACCAAAACCAGGACAGAAAATGCTAAATAGCACCACAGTTTACAATGATTTCCTGTAAAATGTGCTGAAAGTATCAGCGGTCGTCTGGTGTGTCCTTTTCTTTTCCCATGTTGCGAAAGCAGAAGGGTCTTAATTTAGCTGGAACAGAGGGTTTAGACAAACTGCAATGAGAGTAAAGGGTAGGAGTTGTGGAGGATTTCATTTACTCACCGCCGGGAAATTAGTGTTTTGGTAAATTGTTTCCTTTGAAACAGCTGTGACTTTTATGGTATAGTTGATGTGGGAGTCTTGCAGGTGGGGGTTATTTAGCTTGTTCTTTTTTTAGCCGTCCTGCTTTTGCACTGTTCGTCCTTTGATCGTGTGTTAAATGAGGTAAGAAGGAAATAGAGGTTTATAACTTTCAGTTTAATTAAGTGTCCTTAACTTATGTGACAAGGGTGATGTGTAAGAGTTCACAGGAGTCAGAGTTGTCCTGTATTATTACAAATGAACCACATGCACCTGACTTAATAAATGTAAGGCCTTTGCTGTGGCCTTGCCTCTACTTATTTTCCTGGAAAGCTTAATACATTTAATTAAGTGTAATAATTCCTTTGGACATTAGCAGAGGAGCTTTTTTAGGTGAGGCACTTTGCTTTTACTATAATACAGAGCTGCAAACCCTGCCCCTTTAAAGATAGATCGAGATGGCAAAATAGTACGAGTAGTTTTTGATATTGGATTTGAAAGCACACGTAGGACCTCTACGAGGGCTGTGCCTTTAAATAGACCCTTTTCACAGCAGACGATTTGACTTGTCACACAAGGAGAAGCACAGGTGAAATTGATAACATTAAGGATGTCTCGGTTCAATTAAGTGTCCCAGTGAGCTATTTCAGTGATCCAGCATGCACAATACCAGGGCCTCTCTAAGTGGAATGCAGCTATCACTAATGTTATGAATACACCTGCACTCTTCCTATTATCACATGTCATTATCCCCACCATGAAAAGGGTCTATTAGTTTCTTAGGGCAGAGAAGAACAATGACATTTGTACTTAAGTTGCACCAGTTGAGTCAGAGTGCTTTCACACCTGCCCTGTTTGATTTAGTTCAATCAAACTCAAGTTTTTTTTGCCTCTAAGTGTCCTAAATCGCACTAGAGTGCACACTAAAACAACCTGGACCGAGACCTTCTTTAGGAGGTGATCTCAGTCTGGTTACAAATAGACTCTGGTGCGGTTTGTTTGTGGTGAGAACGTGTTCTGACCTTGATCCGAACCAACTGCACGGAGGATTATTAATGTGCGCCTCCTCCTGTATTGCCTTAATATGCGCATTCGTCGCATCCAATGCATCAAAACATTGTTTTCAAACTGTATGGTTTGCCTAAAATGAACAATGCAAGCAATATAGCCCACGATGATCAGCGCTAAAATCGATGCACGCAGTTGTCTCTCCATTGTGACATTAGAAAGTGTACCATTTATCTTGCAAGTGTACTCTTCAATGTTTCCTTAACTTCTTGGATTTTTACCACATGGAAATTCTGACCAATCAATAGCAGCTTTCTCCTGCAAAGCATTTGATGTGGTTGTAAATGCTGCCGTGAGAGTATAAACCAACTCTAGGCAATTACGCAACTTTGAAACAAGATGAGTCCTTGAGCAAATGAACTGTAGGTCTGAAGGCACCCTCAGTGCTGAGATGCTTCAAGATAAAGATCTTAATTTGGAAATAATTTTTAATACACTAAAGTCTTTGGGCTATCATACCCTCTTGATCAGTTTACCCCTCATTTCAGTTGCAGTGTTCAATACTATGGCAATCTTAGTGGTGCAGTCTACAGAGTAGGATGTTGTTATTTTGCTTTTCAATCCAGAGGCTATAATGATGAACTAATGAGATCAAAACAAACTGCTGAATCATTGGCAGGAATGAACGGTTAATTTGCCAAACTTTAAGATCTCAAAAAAGACACATAAACTCTGAACAAATATATAACACATTTTTACAACACACAAATAGTACATATGTTGTTACTGCAACTCTAACAAGTGCTGTCTTTATTATTTTTATGATGCAAGGTTGTGCCCTCTGAGTCGAATGTTGTTTACCAAGGACCAACTAGATGCTTGATTTTGTTCACAACAATCAACTCTTAGAGACTGAAATACAAGAAAAAAACACATTTTTAGAGGCCTAATAGAAGAAAAACAAGTATGGTGCCCCACACAGGTGAAGTGTTAAGATAAAGAGGTGCAGAAGTTTGGTTAAAGCTCAGATTTTCAACATGCGATGAAGACGAGGGAGTCTTCCCCCTCGCCTGCTCTATTAACATGTAGAGGACAGTGTGCTCACCACACAGGCTGTGATCATGGTTGCAGCTCAGCACAATGAAGTCTGTCTGTACAGAGTGACATTAATCCTACATGAGCAGCTGTGTGTTATATGACTGCACTGTGATGAAACACATCAGTGCTGGTGGTAATATTGAAATTTCTAACGCTCCATCTACTGTTTTAAATCAGCCCTCAACCTCACAAGGCCAAGTCTGATTCAGGGCCCTTTCACACCTGTCTTATTTGGTCTGGATTTTTTGACTTTTCACTTTGATCCAAACCAAAATTCCAGGTGTATAACCTTCCCCTAGACCATGTCTAGACCAAAGAGCTGAACATTAGTCTGACAAATAGAAGTGGTCTTGGTTTGGATCAAACTGAACCACGATTTGGTTTATTTGTGGTGTGAAAATCTTTTTTGGATGGTGTGGACATTGGGACCAATTACAGGAAGTTTTTGCAGGCTATTGTCAAGTGATAAGAGTAGTGTGTGTGTGGTTTAACAGCAGAGAAAGTGATGGTGGCAGACAGGTAGTGCTGACTGGAGCAGAGAAGAAAATTAGCAGTTAAGTTGTCAAGTGGTAGAAAATATACAGTTTAGGTTTCAGTTTGTTAATGAACAACCCAACATACGAAAATGAGGTGCGGTAACACATGGGGAGAGAAGAAAATAACTTTATAAAGAGTCAACTTTTAAATGAGCGGATACAAGAGCATCATCTTCAAACCATTCAGTGTAAAGTACTGGGAGACGCAGCTCACACAGGTGATGACAACAAGATGTAGGTATGTAATGTATAGTTCTTTAGTGCAGGATTGGAATGTTAAACCAAAACTAACAGGAATCAAATGTATACAATTTAAAAATAAAAAAAAATGCAAACCTTGGTTCTGACTTTCAGGCACATAGAGTCGACTGGTTGGGACTTATCTACGTCATAAAATTTGTATGTAATCAGCTCCTGCCTGAGGCCCTGATCAGACAGAGCACCCTTTTACAGGTTGCAAAATATGAGGTGCACTGCCTTTTTTTGTTAAAGCTTGCCCCCATAGGACAAAGTGCTTTTTACACCTTGATGCATCTGTTTTTAATTGTTGCTTGCTAGACAACCACTGAACCACCTGTCCTTAGTTTAACTACTGTTTTGCTGTGAAGTAAACCAGCAGATGTGTACCTTAAAATCTGCTTAACAATGGGCATGTTGCTCTGATTGAGGGTGAGACACTGTTCCCAGTTAGTACACTGGTTCCAGGGAAATGGAGATTCGTGTGGGTTCATGAGACCCTCAGATAGAGGAGAAATCGCAGTAAGTACCAACAGCTGATCCAGGAGCTTCGCCTGGATGATGGACAGTCGGAGGCTTATTTTAGGATGAATCGGGGACAGTTTGACAATCTGTTGTCAATCGTTGGGCCTAGTTACACTTGGTAAAGCATTAGCAATAAGTTGAGGTGATGGCTTGCTCAGATATGTCTTGCTGCATGCCTAGGGCAACGTTGAAAGTGAGCTAACGCTAGCTTCACACAAACCATGTACATCACTAACTTGTTTTCATCGCCACCACAGAAGGCCTCCCTCTCAGTTAATTTGATTGGACAATGAATGATGACATTTTTTAACTTGTGAAGTTCAGGAGGCTCAAAACATGAGGTGCGCAGAGCGGAAAAAACGTGGGGTGCTCAGCAGCGTTAAAGCTGTATGCAAAATGTTTTTACAAAAAGCCACCCCACTGATGTGACATTTGTTCATGGGGAGATAAGCCCTGGCAATACATGGCTAAATCCCTGCCATAGGAAAACCATATAAAACATTAAAAGACATTTTGGTGTGTAGGGTGTTTGCATGGTTGTTGTTATCTCACACACAGCACTTAAACAAAGTGTGGAGGTAAGTCTGGTTATGCAACACCAGTTTCACATAGTGACAGGGATTTTGAGAATGGTAACACCCAGGAAGTGTGTCACCATCTGAAATAGGCAGCCAATGACATGCCTATACACATACGTTTTACGTTCCCCCCCAAACGCCCTTGTTGGACTGTTACCTGTGGGGACTATTTTACTACAGCTGCTCAGTAATTGTTAATATGTGATCTCTTAATTTAGTTTTACCAAAGCGATACTGCCAGTCAGGCAAGCTGTTACACTAGCCGAGAGGCTAATGTGTTGCTAATACAACATTCTAGTCTAACCCCTTTTATTATACTTTTGTGGATTCATGCGTATGCTCACAAGATTAATTACCGAGTTGTTCTTCCTGTGGTGACTTGATTTGATCTTTCACCAGAAAATTGCTTTGATTCCTCCTGGAACAGTGTGAGTAATGTGACTAATTCAGATTTACACTACCTTTTAGTCTCACTATTATCCAGTGGTGTCGTGGTAGTTGAGGAGGTGGATGTATGACTAGGTAAGCAGGTAGCTTGCAGAGGATGAAGTGGATATACTCTGCTATAAAATCTGATTGCTTTTTGGCTGATACGGTGGGTATACTGTAAACAGCCAGAAGAAGACCACTGATATTGCACCCTTTTTTCCTCTAATCACCCTCTTTGGATCTGTCATTGTATTTGTTTGACAGTTGCTCTAGGAAAAAACTGAAAAGGCCGACTGCTGTTTACAACCTTTATTGCAGTATTTAGCTGACTGCACCTACCACACATGAGGGCAGAAGATAAATTGAAAGCAATATCCCCTTGTTACACATTTATAAATTACAACAATAAATAATGATTTAAATAATGGCTGTGATTAAAAAAAAAAAAAAAAGAAGCAACAGCTTAATCCATTCCTATGAAAATTATCATTATTTGCAGCCATGGATACGTTTACTATTTTTACTCAGTCACACAGGTTGTCAACAGCAAATATTTCCTCATGTGTCACCGTGTTGTGTGGGTACGCTCTCTGCGGCTACAAGTACTACTTAATGATTTAAAAAAAGTTTAAATATGCTGCTTGTCTTTGTGTGTAATTTAAAAGAGAAAGATCGCCGACCTGCTTAGAAAACTCATTGTATATGTCTGTTTTATTGTATAGCAGAGAACAGACAGATGGTGGTATTACTTGAATCAACATGCTGTTATTTCTTCTTTTACCTCCAGTACTGAAAATGTGTTTGTAGACGTGACGGCTCAGTTGTTACCTGGAGTGTCCCTACACACTAAATGAAAGCCGTATATAAAAAAAAAAATCTGCAGTGATTTTCCGTGTGTTTGAGTAAAAACGGCAGTGGCAATCTCATCATACAGTCACCCTATTAGTGTAATACATGTGATTTTGTGTGTGTGTGTGTGTGTGTGTGTGTATGTTTCGGCACAAGCCAATGCACATGAAGGAGCTCCAGATACATCTCAATGACAGCAGAGAGGATATGTGATGAATTATTCTTGTGTTCCCATGACAGGGCTTGTCCTTCACGGAGATGTTACATTTCAGTATAATTCACCTTTTATGGAGACTCGTGCTACAATGACACAACACACAAGAGCCAGATTTACATTTGAAATTGAAAAAGAGACCCACATGCCGCAGGATTGACTTTTTAAATTGTAATCAAACAGGCAGTCTGTAAGTCAAATAAAAACTTCTGACCGACTCTGATCCTTCAAGACCTGAAGCACTGTGTGAGATTAAACATCTACTTATGTATTCAGATATAAAGAAAGCTTCAGGTCTCAAGATTTAACCTGTCAGAAAAATTGGATTTTATATCCATCACAATGTATGTATGTATTTATACACACACACATTAAAACTAATACACCCCACTGCTGCTGCTCTGTGTGGTTGCCTTACTGAACTGATCTAAGCTTAGCTCTGCTTTTTGAAGCCTAAGACAAAAGCTGCTTCTCATTTCTTACTAATTCAAGCTGGCTGATTAAGCATACATTAGTGCCATAAACTGGCTTACTTTTGAGTGTTTTGAGACTTAAATATAGTTTGCTTCGTACACAATTTGTAATAAAAGACTGAGGCTAAAGTTAACATTTCCCAAGTAAAAAGTCAGCATGGTATGCCGTCAGTTGGAACAAAGGATGTTATTGGTTAAACATATATATTTGGCAGGCAGAAATCTGCTGAACTTGAGGTCTGTATGAATATTATTCTGCCTGTATGAATGTTCAGCAGGGGTGGATATAAAGACGGATGATGCGTCTTCACTTACCCCCACTGTACAAAAGTCAAGGTAAAATACCCGGGATACAGCGCTGCCATCTTGCCCTGGTGACATCATTAGGAGCCTGATACTGCATAGTCGTGATCTCCGTGGTATCAAATTTCTTGCCGAAACAACTGATCGATCAATAGCGGGCCCACCGATTGGCTCATACAGTTGTCAGTCATATAAAATCCCAGCATTTTCTAGCATTAAATAACCAATTAAAACCAAACTTATCAGAAAAACTGACACGTGAGCATACAGCAGCACAATAAAAACTACCTTAAATGACAGAAACTATCTTTGGGAAAAATTTGATGTGTAATATCAGTTTGTAGTTTGGTTCATGTCCCATCCACTAACATGGAGGGGGTGGGCTTTATGGCCTATAACAATGGCTTTCAAACTTTTTGTACCCAAGGTACACCTGTATTTACAGTATATATGTGCAATCCAGATGTTTCGGCTTCACTTTTGGGGAGCTGTCATGTCATCCATCTTTATACAGTCTATGATTAAAACCAACAAAATCAGCTTAACACATGGGTGTGCAGATTTTTCAGACAGATGTTGTGAAATGGCTCTAACCTTTGAGAGAGAGGGTTGTAGGACTAGGACTACGTGATAATTTGGGCAAATGTAATGTTAACCAGAGTAATGTTGGTTTGAGCTGTTGGAGTGTAAACTACCCCTAAAGTCATCTGTTTCATCCTTTTAGTTCATAGTAGTTAGCGAGACATGCTTACAGTCATAGCTTACATTAGAGCAGATTCCACACCACGCCTTACAGTTTTGCTTTTGTGTTTTTGTTTTTTGAAAGGCTGAAAAATGGCACCACCCTCTAAACTCTTAAAATGTTGAATATCTTTTAGTACAGCCCTGTCCACACCACTTCATGCTGTAGAGAATTCCTAAGCTTGACAGGCCTGCCATGCCTTATCATGGTTGTTATGCTATGATTGGACAATCACTGTCTGGGGGAGGGGTTTAGCAAGCGGCCTATTGTCCGTCTGTTGACTGTAAACTTGTCCGCTGCAAGTCAACATTGTTGTATTACAAGTTAATCCAGAGATGTCCATGCTTCAACACAGTGAAGGATCCTGAGGTGTTTATCTAGGTCACTGATGTAATGTCGAAAATAACTTGCCTTCCCCAAAGCAATCTTCCAGGGAAAACTACACGACAAGTGATGATGGCCTATTACCAAAAACAGTCTGTCCCTCTTGTCTTCCCTTTTAAAGATTAATAACGCTCGTCCTGATCTTTGAGTGCAGACCACGTGTCTATTTTTGGAAATCTGCGTCAAAAGTGCCAAAAAACAAAGTTGATGGCAAATTAATTTTTACTGCTCAAGATCACATCATCCTCCCTCTCTGATGTTCTCTCATATCCCCACTGATCACAGCACGCAATTAAGAGGAGTTGAGCCGCCTCCACTCAGCTGCTCTTCAACGAGATGTCAGTTAACTGCAGTCTGAGGTCAGTTTGGCCGTGGCATTAGTGCTGATGAAATAAAAGCAGTCTGAAGTTGCACCATGACTTTTTATTTTCAGTGTTGATTAAAAGGGTATATGATGAATACTTTGACCATATGTACATTAAAGGTATTTCCAGAGGCGGTGAGCGGACTGCACTTTGAGATGAGACAGAGTACATGTTCAGTTCAACACATTTATCCATATTCCAGTTTCTTATCCCATTTCATTTGTCAACATTTTCCCTCCGCAGTCCCAGTAGGTGGCAATCTATGCGAGCACTGTTGTTTGGTTATTGAAAAGAATAAATATCCTACTTTCCATGTGGAAAGAAGGATAATGTTGGAAACCTTTGATGCTAGTTGGTAGTACAACTGCTTGCGCAACACCTTAGTGTGACAACAAAATGCTGCACACCAGTAGTTCTCTGTTAGTCTGCTGTTCACTGTAAAGCAAAAGTCTATTTATTCTCTCAGTGAATGCATCTCACAAGTATTATCTGTGTATCCAAAGCCTGATATGGCTTATGTCACTCTACAGTACAGCTTCCCTCGTCTTCATTATTTACTCTTAAGATCAGTGAGCCACACAGCTGTAATGGTTTACATGTTCCTTTATTATCGTTAAGATAGTTTAGCTATACTATTTAAATAGTCCCCAGAACACCATAGCTGAAAATGGTCTCCAGCAAATGCTCTTTTTTTCTTGTTTGACTAACTGAAAATGGTGTGTATAGCTTAGGGGGTCATACTCATTTTAGTTCATGGGCCACATACAACCCAATTTGACCTCAAGTAGGCCAGACCAGTATAACCACTGCACAATAATCTGTAAATAACAAAGCCTTCAAATGTCTCCGTCTCCTTTAGTGTACAAGTAGCTAAATCTCTGAAAACATTCACAATTAATGAAGAATCCATTTACAAAACAAATGATGAACAGCCTCAAATGAAGGCTTTAGAACATGGCTTTGTTGCTCATGCTATTTTGCTAGCTAGCTTTCACAGCTGTAAACACACCGAGCACACTGGCTTCCCATTTACCTCTGTGGCAGAAACAGGAACTGGTTCATTTAGACTAATAGCAATGGCAGTATATTTAATTGAAAAACTGGAATTAATGACTTCTCTGCAATTTCTACACTTAACAAAGTCATTGAGGGGCCAGATTGGACCCTTTGGCGGGCCTGTTCTTGCCCGTGGGCAGTATGTTTGACACAAGATATACCTTTGTACCCACCCAGCAGCCAAAAAGCCACTGGAATATATAGAAGAGTGTACCCACTTCCTCCTCATCTACCTAGTGGTGCACCCACCTCATCATCTACCGCTGCACTAGTGGCAGTACCCTACTGTTTTAGGAAATTACTTAACTGCAACACACATTGGCTGTTTCTGGGAGTGTCATATCGTTAGACTCACATCAATCGACGCCTGTAGCAGTAGTGGAGGTGCAGCAGCCAGGATGTGCCAATCCAGGAAGCAAATTTTTTAAAATTGCTGCTTTCTGGGGAGTAGATGTGATTCAGCAGACTTACTTTTGACAAGACGCTGACAGTGATGTGGGCTTATATAGAAAACCACGAGTGTAGGTGTCTTGACATGCGTAATATTCCACTAATGTGCTTTGTCCTCAAGCCTCTTTTATAAATGAAACTATATATTGAGGTGTCACGGTTGCCTAGTGGTCTAATGTGATCCAAGTAACGGCAATATTCCTGCTTTAAATCCGGCCATGGACCTTTTCTTGCATGTCTTCCCCCTCTTTCTCCACATTTTTGTCTTCCTCATGAGTCTTCACTGTGTAGTAAAAAACAAAGCAAGAGAACCTGTGTATTTGTCCCCTGTTTTTAAAGCTTTATGTTTTCAGTAGCTACAAATGTGCTTGGAGCCGAGCGCCGCAGACGAGGTAGTGAATTCAGAAGATGGTCTTTAATGGGATTTGTTGACAGTAAGAAAATATAAAATAACACCAGCCTTATGCTTTATAGTGCTTCTCTCTGCTGCCTTTCTGTAGGCTCCAGCCTGTCTGATGTTTCCAATGTTGTTTTGGTCCAATAGACTGGTGCAGTGGTGTTTAAACAGGCGCAGCCTCTCACCATGTAACCCATCCAGCACACAGCAGGAAGCTCAGCTCCCTGTAGCAGTTTCATCCCGCCACCGCCTCATCCATGAAAATCAGCGGAAATGTGAATAAACGTTAGCTGACCTGTTGAGAGACACAGTGATGCGAGCGCGCATCGATCCTGGTCGCATGAGTCGCCCGAATGGTTATCTCATCAGCTTTGGGCAGCAGCACTGACTCACTGACGGAAAAGTCGGATCAGAGGCAGGATTAAGATCAGACCATTTGCCAATTAGCACCGGCGGCACAGCACCCACCCAGGGCCTGAGTCAGTGGAGGGCTGGGGCAGACCGATGAATAATACAGACAGGGAGGGAGCAGCAAGATAATAATGAGCGGAGTGAAGAGATATACCACCGACCACTCTCTCAGGCCCCAGCTGGATGCTATACTGAGCCATATACACGTCCCATTTGCTTTTACTCTCTTATTATTTCTCATTTTCTATTCACCTCACTCCCTCCGACTTTGCCTCCCTGTTTACTCTTCATGTCTTCTGGTCATAGAAATCTCAGTGAATTAATCACACTACTAAATGGTGACTGGGAGGTGTGTGCAAGCATCCACCCATAGCTTTTAATCAGCAATGCCATTCTAGTAATTATACTTCTGCACCACGCATAAGGCAAGCTGTTTTGGTGCAAGATGCAGCACAATGGCAGAATCTCATTTTAGCGTGACAGCGAGCGAGGCTGAGAGGGGAAAAAAACACCTCAAAGCATAAATTATTGATACTGAGATCAAATTAAAACTGCATTTCCAGGATAAAATGTCTGAATGTGAGGCCTCTTTTGTGGAAAGTGACGTGTCAGAACAATGTTTTGGCAGCTGTGTGTTGTGAAACTGTTTATGTGCTCTGACCAAACATCTCCATCAATGAGGTTAGTAAAATGGAGTCAGATAAAAAGGAAATGTGTTAACAAGATGACAACCTCGTCAACTTTGTGGCGGTCTTGTGTATCGAAGCAGTTCTTGTAAAACATTCTGTAAATGTGTGATTAATTTTGGCTTTGAAGTATTGATGTGTAAATGAACAACACACTGTATGAGAAGCGGTACTTTTTAGCTACAACTGCAATTTGGATATATAGTTATTGAAGTAACCGTGCTGCCATCATACCTTTTTTTGGGACAGCAGTGGACATGGTAACTCATGATAACAAACCAGAGCACCACTCCTGTATTGCATAATGCATGATACACAAACCTACAGAAATAAAATATCTCATTCACGAGCACATTTCAGCAGGTAGAAGAGAGTTAATTTCCTGAAAGCTATCTCTTCTTTGTACCTCAGTAAAAAAAACAAAAACAAAAAGATGCCAGATGAGATGATATATCGTCTGAAAGCTTGTGTACCGGCTGCAAAAGTTTTTTTAAAACACAAATTTCCATATTTTCCAACGTGCCTGTGCTGTCAGAGTGGTTATCACCACTAAAGGCGGCTCCGTGAAAACCTATTGATTGAAAATGTCAGTTAAGATACGGTGTAAGGAGTGATGAAAATATCCGAGCACACATCCGAAAGGATATGACTGACTTATCTTTCATTTTCTCACCCACTCTATTTGTCTCACGTCTATGTCTCGGGGAAAAAATTTAAAGACTTTTTGCAGCTTTACCACCTCTCTATCTCCAGCAACTGCATCCTTTACATTCGTCTTTATGACCTTCTATACTCCAGATTAATCTCTGCTCTCTAGTTTAGGTGGAAGACAAGTCGGACATGTTTGTTAGGAGTAAAGACATGCGATAAGGAGATGACAGAGGAATTTCAGATTCATATAGGGAGAACGAAACCAAGTACAACTTCTTAAAAGTTTGAAATAAATCAGTCCTGTAAGCTGTGTTATCTCTAATGTAAATTTCACTGCTGCTATCCGTAAGAAGCAATAAGAAACCAATCACACACCAGCTGTGACATAAACGACTCCCTGGCTACATCTAATATTAATCAATCAATCAGTCAGTCAGTCAGTCAGTTAGTGCGGGTGGGGGGTGGTTACTAATTTAGGATCCTAGTGGTCTCAAGGTAGAAGCTCTTCCTGTGCCTGGTGTATCTGGCATCTTCCTCCTGACCTCACCAGACAGAAGGCTGATACCCAGGTGTTTGGTATTGTTAATGATTCTGGCCTTATTCTTGCAGCTCCTGGTGAGACATCTTTTAGGCAGCATGGAGCACAGCCTGTATGTTTAGCCTTGTAGTCCTGTTTTGTATCAGGCAGTGATGTTCCCCATCAGGATGCTGTCAATATTACAGGAGTTAAAATTCCAGACTATTCGAGAGGATACCCGGAATTTCCTCTAGCTGGTATCCCCTCAGATACTCAGGCCACCCTGCACTTGCAGACCTCTGGAGTGCTGAGGGCTGTCGAAATTCACAATTCATCAAGTCTGCAGGGACCTCAAGTGCACTTTCGCTAGACTTCCAGGGAGTCCGCTGCAGATTCAGGCAGCAACGGCGACAACAAAAACAACAACAAAAGAGCCATCTGTCATTGAAGGTCTCATGAATAAATGCATCCTTTAAAAGTAACCTAACACAAAATCCATTTAATGCATTAGCACATAATATGTATTGTCATTTTTAACTAAATAAGTAAGGGCTGAAAATAACTGAAACACTTTAATGTAGAAAGTAAAAGGAGCACAGGAGCGAGCTGGGATTTTTAGAGAGGCAAGAAATGTGTTTGGGTTTAAATGACAAGCAGTAAGGTGAACATTCTGACACATTTCTGACATTATTGGTTAAACTCTGGCGACACTCACTAGCTCAGGATGAATCATCACTGAAAATGCACTCCAGGTGTAGTAATGTTCAGGAAAGTATGTAGATTTCATGGAATCTCAGTTAGACACACTTTAGATTATTATAACCAAGGATAATTTTCATTATTCATTTGATGTTTGTATTATTCCATATATTAGTCCATCATTAAATGTCCTAAAAAGATGACAAAATTGATGCCAAAGATTGCAAATGTTCCAATAGACAGTTTATAGCGTTACAGATGTTCAGTTTATAATGATTTAAATCAGAGAAAATACTCACATTTGCTGTGTTTGTTGAAAGCGACTGAGACAATAAATTGATTTTCAAAATAATTGCCTTTTTATTTTTCTGCAGATCGATTAAGCATCAAATCATTTCACCTCTAGTTAAGATATATAGCATGAATGCACTATATTTATTGGATGGGATTTGTGTGTATGTTGTGAGGACTGATATTGCACATTATATTTTGTGCCAAATTAATGCAAAATCCTTATATTTTTCCCTCAGATAAATCAATTCCCATTATGCAGCTTGTCATAGATGAAGCAAAAATATTGATCTTTTCTCAAGTATCGACTCATTATGGAATTATAATCGATTGTTTATTTTGTAGCAAACAAGGGAACTCCAGCCACTGTGTCACAGAATAAGAGACTTCACAGAATTCACAGAATCAGTGTTTCTACTGTACTTCTGTGATCGCTGACATTTTTACTGAACACTCAAACATAACACGACCAAGTCCGCCTCTAATTCGGTGTTAAATAAGCACCTCTGGGGTTTTCATACTGTGACGGTTTCTGTTCTGCGCTTTGATGCTCACCATCACTGACGGGGCTATCTTTGGATATAAGAGTAAAATGGAGAATTTTTAAATTGGGCGACACTCCCCTTTAAATCTGAAATGCTGATTTACCCGGGGGTCATGCCAAGCGGCTAAAAAGCCTCTAAATCCACTGGATATTTATGCCTTTTTCATTATGCAGTTGTGTGTGTATGTACGTGTGGTAAGCGCAAGCTTTTCCCAGCTTGTGTATGCATGCAGCTGCGTGCGTGATTATCCGTGCATTGTGCCTCTTTGTGTTTTCCTGCGTCTGTGCTGTGAGAAGCAGGCATGCTGATGTCTGATCCAATCACTCTCAGCTCTGGTGGGCCGGAGGCCTGAAACAGCGAGAGACTGCGAGAGAAAACAACAGGAAACAGAGAGAGGGATGGAGAGTGTGTGGGCTGTGCATCTATAATAATGTGTTTAGTTGGAGGTATTGTACGTCAGTGCAGTCAGGGCCACTACGTTAACAGGGTAATCTATTACAGATAACCAGTTCAAATTGGAGTAATGAATACCTAATCAGCTGAGCTATGTAACATGATCTGCTCTGCATTTCTTTTGATTGCATTGACTCCAAAGTCTTCTCAGTAAAATGTCAAGCAGTGTAATTCTATTCACAGATTGAACTGTAACTAGTGTCGTCATCTACAGAAGTAATCTGGGTAACCATCATCTCATAAACTTAAACCCCCACAAACCTGTGTCTTACCATCAAAGACTGTCATTTTACTGTTCTTCTGTTGGTAATCAGATTGTTGCTGGCAATATAGAGGAAGACTTTTAACACCTCAAACAGGTTCTGAAAACAGAGGGCATTTCAAGGTTTGATTTTTTTTTTGTCACATAAGGGAATGAAATATTCAATTGATAGAAAATAATGACTCACAGCAGCCTCAGCTCATAAATCTGCCAACAGTGGAAAACAATAGGCAGTGTGCTACTCGCAGCTTAACACCTACCTGTTTTTATGTACGTTTTCAGTTTTGGAAAAAAAAAATCACTGACAAAATAAAATAAAAAATGTAAAAATATGTTTTGAAAAATTGCAAAAAGTTTGTGTTTACACTTGGCAGAGGTTGAAAAGACAAATGTGATACGCCCACATATTATGTATCTGCTTCTTCTGCTGTAGACAGACTCTTAGCTCAAGGCTCTTGCATGTGACCTTCTTCTCTATCAGCAGATAGCTGATTAAAAAAAAAAACCTACACATAGATACACATGGATCAGTGTAGACACTTTTTTTTTTTTTTCAAAAACAAACAATACCACACACAAATGTCACGTTAGACTGAGAGCAGCAGTGACACGCCATGATTTATTTATGGTGCTTGATTTATTATGTAATCTTCTTACTTCTTTTGACTTCAAGATGATCGAAACAGAGATAGAATTTTAGAATTTTTTTATAAAATTTGTGAAAATTGTAAAGGAAATACAACCACTGTTATTATATTACTACTCAAAATCTTAATTTTAAATTAAATGTAAATGACAACGGATGGACCCCTGTGACATCACCTGTACAAACCAAAAGTACATCATGCTTTAATGTGATGTGCCTGCGATTCAGTGTTTATTTTACTCACTAAGAATTAAAATAATCTGTGTTTATTTTACACAAATTTCTTTGCAAATTACTGTCACTATTCATTTCTGATTCCACCTACACCCTAATTATGAAAGGCAGCATAGAGATACAAATTAATGCAGTGATCAGTAAATTTACCATAAGATTAACACAATTATGTCATGACCTGGAAAGTAATTTGAACGTCATGTTACTCATAAAATAAAAAATGTATTTTTAATGGAAAGGTTTGCAGAAGAAATATATTAAGCCATTAAGCAAACTCCTAAAGAAAAGGACATGGAGTGACATTTAAGACACACAAAGAAAAGATAGCACATATAAAATACAAGCTACCTCAAAATGTCAAAAGAAAGTAAGCTCCACAGTGTATTAGCGGTTAATGACCACACAGCTGCCTGTCTGCTCTTTATGTGGTGTGTTATGGCCAGATTTGTGTTCATTTATTTTTGGCTACAGCTCTCTTTTTTATAATGAGCTGCTATTTTTGATGTGTGAACTAATTCAGCAGATACAGATTTCAGTTAGATTAAATTTCTTACAAGGTTTTATTTTCAGTTTGGGCAACTCGAACATACTAAGCCTGTGCACCACATACAACAGACAATACATTGATAATTGAAGCTGAGGACAAATCAGGAAGAGGTTGAGTTGAGTACTGGGATGGCCTTCTTCTTAAAGGAACAGTTCACCCTGAAATCAAAAATACATATTTTCCCTCTTACCTTGTGTAAGATTGTAGGAGATATCAGCCATAGAGATGTCTGCCTTCTCTGTAATACAATAGAGTTCCAGGAATGAATCCTAAAACCTGGAAATGAGTTTGCATTTTAGCTCTCCTGGTTCCCTTGTCTCATTGTCGGTGGGATTCTGAATGGATTTTTTGTTAGATGCGTGAAAAAAGGTCTGTGGTTAACACGGTAAAAAAAGTTCACATTTTGTTCTACAACATTACAATATTTCCACTGTTACGCGGATGACAGTCAAGTTTATGTCCCTCTCAAAAAGCAAGATGCATTTTCTATGAAACCACTACTCAGGTGTCTTGACGACATAAAGGCCTGGATGGCTCTACATTTTTTGAATTTTAATGAGAAAAAGACAGAGGTGATGGTTTTTGGTGGCACCACTGGAGCCCCCTTGTCGATGCTGATCTCAAGCTCGACTGTCACATCAGTTCAGTCATTAAATCGAGCTTCTTCCAGTTGAGGCAGCTGGCCAAAATTAAACCGATCCTTTCTAGGCAGCACTTTGAAACAGTAACCCACGCCTTTGTGACCACTAGGCTAGATTACTGTAATGCACTTTAGGTGGGGGTCAGTGGGTCTCACTCTGAAGTTGTTGAAAAAATCTGGCGCTATGGGCAATGACTTGCAGCATCAGACACTGCTGAAAAAGTCGTCTTTTAATGTCGGCAGTATACGCGGTTGTTGCTGTTTAGTTTAATGGAGCTCAATGGTGTAAAGCGGAAATGTGGCGGGACACGGCCAAAGTCTGAGTTTCACCCAGGAGAGCAGTGTTTGCATCCCCTAAGATAATAAAGCCAAACTCTGTCTTTGTTTCCAAACCCAACCACATGCTTTTGTTGCCCAAACCTAACCACGTGTGATAGCTGGCAAAAAATTGTCAATTTGTCGTGTTTTACCAACGTTGTACATTTATTTTGAAAGAGACTGTATGTAAAGTGTGAATTTCCTGTCAAAATGGAAATGTCTTTGTGACTCCAACTCCCAACTCCAAATGACTCTAACTCCCAGAGTCCACTAGCTGGTCCGGCTGACTTCTGCACCCAGAGTCCAGTTGGCTGCCCGGCTGACTCCTGCTCCTGGAGTCCACTTGGCGGTCCGGCCAACTCCTGCTCCCAGAGTCCACTCCCTGGTCCGGCCGACTCCTGCACCCAGAGTCCAGTTGGCAGCATGGCCGCCTACCACCCATTCTGAGCTGCAGCGCTCTCAAGTTCCTGTTAATGCTGAGCTGCAGCGCTCTCAACTTCCTGTCCCTGTGTCACTGCAGCGCTCTCAAGTCCCTGTAAGTGCCGAGCTGCAGCGCCTTCCGGCATGCCTCCAGATCTGCTCCGCCTGTCACGTCAGCCTCCCGACCAGCCTCCAGATCTGCTCCGCCTGTCACGTCAGCCTCTCGGCCGGCCTCCTGGTCTGCTCCGCCTGTCATGTTGGCCTCCCGCCCGGCCTCCTGGTCTGCTCCGCCTGTCATGCTGGCCTCCAGGTCTGCTCTGCCTGTCAGGTCAGCCCCCTGGTAGGCCTCCAGGTCTGCTCCGCCGGTCAGGTCGGCCTCCCGTCCAGCCTCCAGGTCTGCTCTGCCTGTCAGGTCAGCCCCCTGGTAGGCCTCCAGATCTGCTCCGCCTGTCACGTCAGCCTCCCGACCAGCCTCCAGGTCTGCTCCGCCTGTCACGTCAGCCTCCCGGCCGGCCTCCTGGTCTGCTCCGTCTGTCATGTTGGCCTCCCGTCCGGCCTCCTGGTCTACTCCGCCTGTCATGCTGGCCTCCTGATTTGCTCCGTCTGTCAGGTCGGCCTCCCGGCCGGCCTCCAGATCTGCTCTGCCTGTCATGTCAGCCTCCCGACCAGCCTCCTGATCTGCGCCGCCTGTCAGGTTGGCCTCCCGGCCGGCCTCCAGGTCTGCTCCGCCTGTCAGGTCGGCCTCCAGATCTGCTCCACCTGTCATGTCAGCCTTCCAGCTGGCCTCCAGATCTGCTCCGCCTGTCATGCCGGCCTCTCGACTGGCCTCCAGATCTGCTCCTTCTGTCACGTCCGCTTCCCGGCTGCCCTCAACATCTGCTCTGCCAATCTGCTCTGCATCCTGGTCGCCCCTCAGCTCGCTCCAGTATCCCGATCATCCTCCTGGGTGGTTCTGTTGTATGTCCGGTCCTCAGTCTGTCTACCTGTCTACCTGTGTCTACCCAGAGACTGTGTATGGGCTCTGAGCCTGAAGAATTACCTGCCTGTTCATGTTCCCGTTCCCCTGTGTTAAATAAAAGTCCTTACCAACTGTCTGCCTGCCTCAGAGTGTTGCATTTGGGTTCAGTCTCACACCCCGTGGCACCAGCATCTAACTGTACTTAAGTTGCATTTGGAGGTACATTAACATGCTGTTTAGTGTGCTGACCTTGTATAGCTTGCAATCTGAGGGTAACAGTGATCTTTTCCCCACTAAATGTTTATTTGGTGGCTTGTTAAACAAGTTAGGTTGCAGGACAAGATTCATGTTTGTAAGTTAAATACGAAGATGATTTTGGCAGGACAGCCAAAGTGGGATGTTGTTTAGTCTTTCGTCTAGTGTTGCATAGCAGACTACTGTTGTACTGAAAGGGTTTAATTGGTTATATCAAAATAAGGTCTTCATCTATGTGGACAGGTGCTGCATGATATTCTATCGAATTAATGCAACTCAAGGGGGCGCCCTCATGAAACCAAAAAATATACATTTTTTCCATTTTGCTGTCTGATTTCTTTCCCAAAGAAGAAACCATGTGGTTTACAGAGCAGATAAATAACAAAAAAAGCTATTTATTTCAGCTGGACAGTAGATGGAGTTTGTGTTAATACAGTAATTACAGAGATTGGTGAAGAGAGATTTTCAGTGTTAGCATTACAAGTGAGACAAAGCCTTTCTTTAGCAGACTTCCATTAATATAGTTACATAAATACATCTGGGGCTTTATTCCCCTGGCCATTAGTGTTGAACAGAGTAAGGTCTGAAGAGGGCTTCTTTGGTTTGATGAATAATGTCTCACAAATGACATTTTTCCAGAGTCACAGTAGTGCTGCTGAGCTATGCAAATCACCATCTCCTGTGGCATGGGATTGTTTGATGTCTTGTTGAACTGATTGGTTCCTAATTAATTCACCTGCCTTTGAAATATGCTTTTAAAGTTCATCATTGTTGTATTATCATGCTTTTACACCAGTGAGAGCCATGACCTGAGATGTTGTGTTTTTGGGTTGTGCCGTTCGACCATATGTCTGCCTGTCCATCTGTCTCACTCTAGTGACTGCCATATCTCAAGAATGCCTTGAGGGAATTTCTTAAAATTTGGCACAAATGGTGAACTAATTAGAATTTGGTGGTCGAAGGTAAAAGGTCAAGGTCACTGTGGCCTTACAAAACACATTTTAGGCCATAACTCAAGAATTCATATGCTGATTCTGACAGCATTTCACACAGATTTCTAATAGGATAAAATGATGAAGTGATGACATTTTACATCCAGATGGTCAAAGGTCAACTTCAGTGTGACATCATAATGTTCTGCAAAAACACTTTTCTGGCCATAATTCAACACCATAACTAGGGCTGACCCGGATGCTTCGAAGCTTCGAAGCTTGCTTTGATGGTTGTCTGGTAACCGATGTTCCAATCAGAATTCAGATGCTCTATTTTTCCATACCATTACCCCAAAAATCCGTTATAGCCCATACATTTAGAAATAGAAATTCAACACAATTCATTATGCATTCACATAATTTTAGTTATTCTCAGACAAGAACTAGCAAAATGTCGAAAAAGGCAAGCGTCTAGGACAGTTTCAAAATGTGCAAAGATGACCCCCAAAAGTCGAGTGCCAGATATACCAAAGAAACTGGCATATAACAAATCTACAGCCAGCTTGGGAAATCATCTGAAAACTATAAGTAACAGCTTTGCCAGCTTGGAAAGTATTTGTTTTTGTAGTTTTATTGGCTAATGTTTCTGCTTCGTGCATGCTAACAAAGTGGCTAAATGTCACATTATTTTAGGTGCAACAACTTAAAACTGGTGCTTCAAAAAATGTCCCCTCGTCCCCCCTCTGCACCCCCCACCTAAACTGTAACTGCAACTCGACTGGTTCGTGGAAGTATACAACTGCAAGGCAGTCATTGTAGTTTCAAAAATTCTGACACGATAAGGCAAACCAGAAGCAGCTGTCTAACTCAGCTGGTGGGAAGTTACTCTGAGCTTTAAAATGTTTTGTGAATACGCCCCCTGCTTTTTTATAGTTTGCAAAGTGTGTGGACTTCTGTAAAAAGAGGATCAGGACGTTTGATGTGGAGTCCTGACACTGAATCATTTACTTAGTCACGCTGAAATCTAATGTTTCTGTGTAGGTTCCAACTTAAGTTTAAAAAGACTGTGCAGCCCTAACATCTCACATAAAGAAGTGGTCCAACTCAGAGAAAAACTAAGTTGTTCATAGTCAGAGCATCCTTGGCATTTGTCCTAGTAGATCTCGTGATATTTTCTCATCTCTTTTATTGCTTTTACAACAATACCTCCTTTCTTATCCGTTTCATTACACTCCCGATTTCTCATCATAGCTTTCATGACACTTACGTCTCCTCGTCCATTTCATCATTTCAGGCCCTGTGCGTCTCCTCCTGCTTTGATGTATCAAATGAAATATATGAATACAATCTTTGAAATGCTGGAATTCAGCCTGACTGCCTCTCATTACAACATGAATATGGCTGGTGTGCCTGCACATTAACTAGTATTTTGCTTAAATGAGATGAATGCAGAATGGTATTATACTATGCGCCAGATTCACCTGGAGCAGGCTATTTTTCACGGGCTGAAAAGCTTTTCTTCACACACTCACTTTTAATCAGACGTAGGTCATGCAGTATTAGATTGCAGAATTGTTAAGAGAGTGGGCAGAAAGTAATGAAGATGTGTTCTCAGGCTTCAGGGTGAATACATACTGACACAATCTGTTCCTGGATGCCGATTCTTCATTTTTTAAAACACACTGCCTCTCAGTATTAATGATGATTATGATTAATTGACACTGAGCCATTGTCGCGGTTTGGGGAGATCCCTCTCGCCGCAGCTTTCAAGACAACATCCATCAGTCAGATTCTCTCAGGTGATTTGTCTCAAGGTTGAGAAGCAGATGCTGCAGCCAAGTTTGTCTGCCAGTATGGAAACGTCAGAATGAATAACAGGTTCAGGACAAGACAGAGGGTTGGTGGGGGCAAGGCCATGACAGGTGACAAACGGTATTGATAGACTGAGGGATATACGGGCCGACTGGATGGCTTCCCCATCCCATTCTCCTCCTCTCTTTGCTTCACTCTTAAAATCGATCCAGGCCTGCAGACTGACTGAAGCGTGGAGAGTTAGGGCATCCTTCAACCCCTGTCCGGGTATTACCCTGTCACCCTCTAATTTGATTCCTCGCCCTCCAACCTTAACTCCGTCAGTTTGGATTTTTTAGCGCTGATGAAAACTATCTCGTGGCTCCAATGCCTGAAATGCACATCTGCTTCTCTTTGAACAACACTAAAGTGAGTCATTTAGAGTAAACCAGCCACTGGACGTAATCCCAAAATGTAAAGTTTTATGGATGTAAGCAGACAGAAGATGGCATCTGTTAGTTGGCAAGTTACCCAATCTTGGAAAGCCTAAAATAAATAAATGAGGGCAAAAAGCATTTGAGACAGATGTTTATATCCAGCTGTAAAAACAGGTAAATCACTGCAAAGAGTGCAGACATGTCCATCATTTTAAGAAAGTTAAAGGGACAAGTTTCTGTTTTGTTTAGACTCCACATCTCCAATCTGTGACAAGTTATCACTTTCAAAGTCTGGGTATTGTATAAAAGATTTTGTCACTCTTTCCAAGACAATGCCAGAGCTTTGGTACAAAATACCAAAATAATACTTTATTGAAGCCTTTGTGAAATACAAGTTTTTGACAGTCCCCTTTTTATTGAATAAAAGTAGCCATAGATCATAAATATTTAACATTTTCCATACACAGACAGCTGTATCGATTATTTTAGAGCCCATGTGACTTAGTTTAAAACTGCTTCACTTATAGTGAATTTTGGCAGCAAATCTAAGGAAACTTTATGCAAAATGCACATTGTTCCATTGTTTTTAAGATCAAAGACAACAATGTGTTAATCTCAGAAGGATAATATTAGTTTATTACAGTTTGGCTTTTATATCTGTCTAGTTTTTTTTGTACGTTGTTTCTATTGGATATGATAACATTGCATGAACCAAAGTAATTGCTGGAAACATGGCAACAAACCTGCAACTTCATTAAACATATTTTGAAGACAAAGGCAAACAGTAAAATTATCACCCAAACTGTCACAGTTTATAGTCCAAGTATAGTAGTTCAAAGTTGAACCAAGACATAAAGAAGCAGTTTAGATCAGTGGTTCTCAACCTTTTCACGTCAGGGACCTGTGAATTGATACACATTATCATGTCATCGGTCAACATTTGACACTCATCATGCGGACCTCCATTTTAAAACATTGTGGTTGTTAGATTACTAGCTGAGGAGATAACTGTCGAGGAGGTAAAACCAATAATCACAATAGTCGCTCTTATGACTCTCGCTGACATTGGCCCTCTTCTATAGTCAAATAAATAGTTAAAACAAATCCTATTTTCTGGGGACTCCGGTGGAACTCTGTCAAGACACCCATGGGGGTCCCTGGACTCCTGATTGACAACCACTGGTTCAGATAATCTGTCTAAGCTGATGGATATATTTTTACATCTAGTCAGAACATCTAAATGAAGGATGTCTCCCCTGGTTAGCTAACGTTCTGCACTTGGGCACCACCCCAGCTGGGACCCAGGACCTAATGAGCAGTGGGACCTGGGACCTAGCTGGCAGCGCTGCTTACCTCAGGTAGCCCTGTTGAGCAAGAGGCTTCATTTTTAGCTGCAAAATCCCTTTGGCATTGTAAACTATGTTGGCACCACAAGCCGTGCTCACAGTGCTAACGGTGACAACAGAGCAACGTTAACATTGCTAAAGGGGGTTTTGCGGCTCAAAATTGAGCTGAGTAGGGTAGACTGAAGAGCAGCAAATTGGACTTATAGACCATGCATGACCTTTCAAACACATTCTCTGCCATTAACTGTTAATTGGTTGACATCCCTAATCTGAACAGTCGATACGTCTTTCCCTGTCGGATCCGGAGTACACTTCCTGAATAGTTTTACCATAAATATGACAATATGTTGGCCAGACCTATACGATAAGATCTGAGCTGCAGTCAATTGGACTTGAGATCAAACGATGATCCTCTGATTCCCCAGATTTACCATCAAACTGAAAAACAATGTGTGTCCGTTATTCTGAATGTCTCACAATGTTTAACTTTAGTGATGTTTTCATTGTGCCTGCTGAAGGCAGCCGCTCTGTCTTTCTCTTACAATCAATTACTTTTGTTGGAAGTCATTTGGGATTTGAATAATCGCTCAGTGGAGACAAAGAACCATTCGTTTAAACAAAAGCAAGAAAGACTCTCACATCTCTATCTCCTGGGGAGAGATTTTGAAGACTTTGTGTATCAGCTTTGATCCAGCGTTGAGGGTGTTTTCCAATAATTTCAGCCCTCTGTTGTTTCAAATGACATTTCCTCATGAAGGTTTTGGATAGATAAATACAAAATGCTTTTTGTGTTCAGCTTTTGGAAAAATAAAAGTTGTTCAAGGAAGGGTATGAAACGGCCCTCAAAACAGAGAATGCTTCTTTTAGGCCTCCTCAATTGATCAAACCACCTTTTCATTTTTCCTCCTTTCACTTTCTGACACATCCACTCTCTGTGTGTCAGTCTCTAACTCCCTAAACTGCATCTATTATTTACAGACTCTGAGCATCCTCAAGTTCCCTCCCTGAGGCCGTGTCTTAACACAGAGCTAGAATATGGATTTAGGTTCTGTTGTTAATGAGTTGCTGCTGCAGAGCAAAGGAACCATCATGTGTGAGCTGCGAGCATGTGTGAACGGTCGATTTCATGTAGTTTATTTGAGTTTGCTTTGGCGCGGTGTTCTGCCCCACTGGCCCTCTGCAGTTAGTTTGTTTTCTCCCTCCATCTCTGCGGTGATAAATATCTCCCCACCCCTCCACCCCCCCCGTAGTATCATCCCTCCACATTTAAAATGTATTAGGATCTTATCTCGACTAATATATCAGTTGATCTGATTCCTGTAGGCCATTTGCGTTGTATGGAAAGACAGAGCAAGGGATACAATCATGGTTTATTTATTTAAAGGGCTGATTAAAAACCCTGGGTGTGCTTGCTGGAGTCTGTACAATGCCTCCCCCGGACCCATTCAGCTATTAGAACCGACATAAAAAAATACCACAGGAGCTCTCTAATGGTGCTGCTTCTGGCTTTTTCCTCTTTGCTCTTATTTATACAATCTCATATATGGATAACCACAGAGCAGCAGAGCAGCAGAGGGTTCAAAGCCCTTTAAGTCCAGGAAAATCAAACAAACAAGCAACTGGACTTGAGTTTTCAACTGATTGCGGCAGGGGGGATTTGGAGCTTTATTTGGTCTGTGAGACTAGTGAAACATTTCTTTTATTGTTTGTTTTTGCTTAATTGAACATTCGATTGTGCAATTGCACTGTAGCTTAGCAACTGTAACTACACATGGCAGGCCTGTCGAGCTGTAGATTTTTCACATGGATATATTAAAAGAAGTGGTACCAGACTCCAACAAGGCCTCTGTTCATTTGATAGTAAACTGCTTAGCAACCTAAAGAACACAAAAATCAACTCAACTTTACATTAGGTCTCACTTTGCGCGAGTTTTGCCAATTTAAAGTAATTATATGAAGAAAGGCATAATGATTTATGAGGTGTCCTGTCAAACAGTTTTACACTGTTACAAACATCTCTTTTATAATGATTGTATGGGGAAGGTGCTTCTTGGGCTGCAGGCAGTACCTGAAATTACCTCTATGACTCACCAGCCAAAGGGACTAGTAGATTAAAAAATTCCCTGGCTGTACATATTTTTTTTACCGACCAAACTAATAAATTGCTCTTTTGTGTAACATATACAATCGTTTTGGGAAATTTCATTGAGATAAAAAAGATATTATGCAAATTAGAAACTTAAAGAAGAGGCCAAAACAAATTTGAAAGCAAAAATGATTTCAATATGAATCATCCATTACCACAGACTCAGCATGTGAAAACATTCCTTATGATAAGCAGTGATGCAGTGTATATCGTCAGGGCTTTTATTATGAGGCATAATGCTAATAAGCAGCTGAATGGGGCAAGTGATAGTTTAGTGAACCAGTTGATGTCCTGTATAGTAAACTGTGTCGCGAAAGCGCTCAAGATAGGCAGTTATGCACATGCACGTGTGTGTGTGTTATATAGACAGTTGGTTTTATTTTAGAAATAAGTCTTTGGTTCTTTGGACATCATTGACCATTCGCAGACAACAGCACTGGTATATTTTTATCTATAAAGCAATACTGGGCAAACTTCCAGCCTACCTATGCTCCCTTCTGTGTGTCAGCTCTGGTAGTTACCAGCTACGCTCCTCCAGATGGTTGCTTTTCAACGTACTCCTGGTTTTAACAAATCTGGGGAAAACTGCATTTTCCTTCTATGCACCTTGGACATGGAACAATCTCCAAAAAGATCTAAAATTAGAAACACTTAGATCCATCAATGAATTTTAGAGCATCATAAAGAATGTAGTGACAGAGATGTGCTTGTTTTTCTTGAGCGGCCACTATGTTTGAATAGTTGTTTTATTGTGGACTTTTGTATTATATGTTGTATTTGTTGCATTTTAAATGTGTTTTAGTTTGCTGCTACCTTGGTCAGGTGTCTCATGTAAAATAGATTTTTAATCTCAATGGGACTTCCTGGCTAAATAGAGGTTAAATAAATTAAAAAAGCCTTCTGAGATTTACTCACCAAAATCTACCCATATTTGGTGCTTGGCAGGTGTTGATTTCAGACCCAGGAAATGTTAAAATTCAGTCGGAGAATTTTCAACTACTGTAAAACTTCAGTCACTGAAGCGACCTATTATTTGCTTAAATCACTGAACTCAACAGGCCCATATTGGGACAGGACTTAAATTCCTCTCACACAAAACTGTTGCTCATTTATGGTTGGGGAATACAGGTAAAATATTTATTTAAACCAGTCTGAATAATATATCAATTATGAGTCATTCATTTGATCTAGCTCTGACAGACAGCGCAGTAAAGAGAGAAAGAGTTATGGCACCAGGCATACTGACACAATCCACTTTATTCTTTTAAAACAATACTCACAACTTGAATCACAATTTTTTTTTGGAAAAACACGTTTGATTCTTTTGATCTGAGGACCCTTAAGGAGTAAATTAATATGAATAATTTACAGGGTAATCCGGGAATGGACACATAAAACAACAACAAAAGCTTTAATTTTAGCTGACAAAATCAAGAATCACTAAAACTGAGAAGCTGTTATTTGCCTAGTTCTGTCTAAAACCAAGGACACATTGTTTCAAAGAATTTCAAGCAGTAAATCTGCACACATGCAGTGCTGGATTTGAAAGCTTGACATACTTGGCAACAGTGGAGTGGAGTTTAACAAACAATAAATTGATGATCTGCATTTTCTGCCCCTAACTGCAACAGCATGCTCTTTGTATTCCCCTGAGACAGAGAAATAAACAGGACAGGAAGAGGAACGACAACTTCTTGTTTTAAAGACGCACAGTGCTTTTCTCAGTCACACTCTGGGCAGGTAATGAATCAAGTATCTAGTTCAGCTGAGGCAGCAGACTGTACAAACAGGACTTTATCCACTCTATCAGTCACCCACATCCCTTGAGCTCGCTCACAAATGTTTGTGCCACCGCCTGTCTGTGTGTTTGTACTTGTACGCTTGCTTCCGTGTGTTTTCAAAGCATCCACTTAAAAGAGACAGATCCATTATTAATCTTCTCTGCCAGCCAGGTGGCTACTTATTTATATCATTTATTTGTTTTATTCATAAGTGTGTAAACAATGTGTAGATATTTGTGTGACTCAGCTTCTATGTGCCTGCATTGTACTGGAGTATTTATGTAAATAAGCTTTTTACAAAGTTGCATTCCAGGAATTTTACTTTTTAGAACTTTCCTTTTGCGTGCACTTCTCGCCTGTGGGCTTCTTTTACTGTTTTATTAAAAGCACTTAATAATCGAACAGCAGTTCTGCAGATGCACCGCTTCTCTCCGTGATCATTGGTATTCCCTTTCTCTTGTCTTTATCGAGTGTAGTGTTCCTCCGGCTAAACAGTGAGAGTGATGCGAATGATGGAGATGGAGGAGAGGGGTCAAGTCTTACAGCATTCTCTTTGTTTACCAAAGGCCCGTCTACAGAGCCGAGACAGGTATCAGCAACAGCAACGGCATGAAATTAAACAAGGATGTGGGAGACAGGAACAGGAGATGGAGCAGGGAGGTGAGAGAGTAACACAGGGGTGGACTGAGGAGTTGAGGGGGTGAGGTAGTGCGGAGGGGGGGGCCACTGAAGGTTGTGGTGTTCCCTCTAGCTCACCCCAGCTCATTAATTTTCTCATTTAGTCAGAACAGTGGAGTGTGCAAACAAGAACGGGGGCCTTGCCTACTAATGAGGACAGAAGGAGACGAGCCGACAGCTTCTACAGTGTGTGTGCGCGTCTGTGTGTGTGTTTGGGAGAGACAGAGAGAGTGTGAGTGACAGAGAGACGGAGAACAGACGAGGGATGAGAAGTAAAGACAAGAATGTAAGAGGGAGGTATGGCCGTGAAGTGGAAGATAACAAATGACTTTTTGTTTGGACATTAATGGATTAAAGAATCTTGCTGGACACAAAATAAGGACAATAATTTGTTCAACTAATTGATCTGTCTACGCTATATGGCCAAAAGTAAGTGGACACCTGGGTACACATACATTTGTGGACGTTTGGGTTTTCCAGCTTTCAAAGACCGATAAAGTTCATGAGCCACTGTTTTCCACAATTGTGTGCTTACGAGTTTTTAGCAACAGTTTGGGACGGCCCTTTGCTGTTTTTACAGGGCAATATGGGTTTTTATGCCTGGGTTTTAAGCAGAGACCATCAGAAAAGTTACCTTTGTTTTCTGAGTTTGGTTTGGATGAACTTGACTGTCCTGACCTTAACCCAAAATCTCTTGGAAAACCATGTTCATTTGTGGTCCACTGATTCATGCTTTTTAAAAATCCGTATAGACAGTCTTTCCCACAGAATTAGAATCTATGTGTGGCGGTAGCTGGCGTTTATTTATTTTTTTCTTGCCTGTGTGCCCTTCTGTATGAGTCTGTGGCCCCTCCTTAAATTCAGAGGTTTTCCATGAACTTTCAGTTTGTGGAGTTTTTAGTTGCGGGGTGGATATGAGGTCTGTTGATCGTATCAGAGCTGGTCAGATCAGATCGTTGGATGCGAGGAGCAGCTGCTGCTGAGGTACTCTTACACCCAGCACAATGAATTGTTAAGTTTCACTTTCACTGTGCCTGATGTTCTGCTGCTCCGTATGTGCCCAGAGTACTCTCTGCGCTTTGAGACTGTGGAACAATGTTACTATGTATATATTTCAACAGTGCTCCTAATGAACGGTCCAACTCCAGAAATACATAAACAAAATGTGGCAGCAGATGTTTTAATTATGGCAGGCTGTTATAGATGCTCATAAAAATTATTACTGATGTCTTATCTTCAGTACATATTACCGATCAATAAGGGGTATGAGTCATAAGTTTTAGCATGATACATATTATGTCAATTCTCTGGACAACAATACGATATTTGCGGATATAACAAATGTCACAATACCATTTCAATGTTATTTAATTCATGGGCCTGCGATCGATATGAGATGATATCAATAATACCCTGATTGTCTTTTCTTGGCTGCTGGCCACTTCCTGCCTGGCGCTAGGTACCTAGCACTTTTTTAATGTTTTGGATAGAGGTGCCATTGGGTGGATATGGTGACACAGACGTGCCATGGGAATTTCAAATAAAGGTTTATCTTAAAGATGACGGTGTATATATTCATAGCTGCCAACTCTCACGCATTCGCAGTGAGAGTCATGCAATTGGTTGATTTCATGCGGTCTCATGCCACACCTCCAATTTCTCACTCGGAAAAAAAAAAAAAGTGCTGGTAGCCGTTCCGCTCCTGTACGGTAGGTGGTGCCACCTTACATAACTAGGCTACTACTACCTACAATGACAAATGATGCCCTCCTGCTAGTAAGAAGAGGAAGAAGAAATACTTAAAGTCTTGCATTTCTCACCTCCAGGTAGTTTAGCAAAGCTCTCCAAATGCAATTATTATTCCCAAAATAATATTTTAGTTTGATCTTAATCAAAATATATTCAACTATTTCAACTATGAATTTTGGCAACTATGAATTTTGACTTGCCTATGTGGCTATATGCCACATAGGCAAGTCCTAGTTTCTGGTTTTAACTAGTTCAGTCACTCTGTAGGTATTGCCCATCTCCAGAATGCAGGAAATCACATCTACCACATCCAAAATTTTCTGGGGTAGGTACCCCGGACCCCCACTATACCACCATTGTCTCTCTCTACATTTGTATGTAAGGTATTAGGCCCTATCCATCTCCAGCAGGTGCCCCAAAAAATCTGTTAGGATGCAGAGGATCAGGATCGCATCTACCAAATCAGTTGACAACAAAAACAAAAGTTGGCAACCCTGTATATTGATGCTTTTACTTTGCATTAATGATATTAGATCTTTGATCTGTGAATCAGTGTTATTCCAGATTGAGGTAGTGTTACTCTCCTAGTACAAAATAAGAAATATATTAATTCCCCTGCCCAGTTAATGTCAGTTCAGTGCACCTGCGGAGCAGCTGTCCCCCACATTACACTCCTGTATCAGCCTACATTAGTCCCATAAGACCCATGCTGTAATACCTTTGTTCACAATCTGTGATGTGAAAACATCAGATTTCCACACAGTCAAGAGAGTTAAAGTGTGCGTCCTGGTCATAGTTCAGTTAAAAAATCATAGCGCACCACAGAGTGTCTCTCCTGCCAGGCTTCTGACAGAGCTGTCAGCCAAAGAGTCAATCACACTGGATGGCAGTGGAGGAGGTCGGACCAAAGTTTGGTTCAAAAGTAGTTTAGCCAACTTCACTCACAGTCAGCATCAGAGCCGAGAGCCAGAGACACGAGTCAAACTGCCCTGCCTCATGCTGCCCGGCGTTGTGATGCCCTGCATTTCTATCACTCTTTTCTATTTCCATCATAGTTAATTTTAAGCTTAGTTCATTTTTTCATGTGAAGTTTACAGCCTGACATACTGTGTCTTCAGCATTGCTCTGTGTACAGAGAATGCGAGGATGCAGCAGATTTGACTGACACAATGCTGCACAGCTGCTGGTCTACCTCATGTCTAAAGCTGCCATGATCTGATATAATAGACATGGATTCCCTTGACATGTACAGTATGGTTTGCTTTATTGATGTGTGTTGTGTTCAGTGTGCAGGGTTTTTTCTTCATACAGAATTACAAGGTGGCCGCCTCTGTCAAATTTCGCCCGGCCTCCAGCTCTCAACAATAACTCTGATGGCTGTCACAATGGAAAACACTGTTTTCTACCAAGCACTGCTCTTGGTGGGTTTCTGTCATTTGAAACTGCACTTGCGGCATTACGCAGATGTGGCGACGCTATCGTAATCAGCACAGTGCACCGGGAAAGGTGCTGCCAAAACTGCCAAGAAGAAGAAAAGAGATGTCTGTTTTGGACAGCAGCAAAGTGGGGGCCAGCCCGGTGCGCCACAGTGTTTCCTCTGTATCTTTGCCACCACAACAAAAAAATCACTAAAGACAACAAAACTCCTTTTGCCTGCCAAGACGGCTGCCAAGCTGCAAACTACTGCAGACCACTGTTTGAGACCAGCAAACAACACTGGGTGTGTTTTCGGGAGTGACTGTTGTGTTTCCATCAGCTTTTAGGCTCTAATTGTGAGTGTTTGGTGTTGACACGTCAGTGTGTTTCCATCGACTGTTGTTTTTCTTACCAAGACATCGCTGCTCGTCCTGCCGGGATTGTGCTTCCCAACGCTGCATGTTGAGCCAAAATATAATCTTTCCTGACCATGACCAAGTGGATTTTGTGTATAAACTTAACCCCATGTTAACCACAGTGTTGTTGAAATGCAAATTTTAATTTAATCTGCTACAAAACCAAATATAATGTATCCAGGGATTGCAGAAGTTTACACCAGTAAAATGTACGGAATATAAATATAAAGTTAAAAAAAAAGGAAAGTAAAAAAACAGCAACAAAACACTAGCCTATTTTTTCAATTCAAAATTTTCTCACTTTGTCTAATATGCTAATGAAAGCAGATAATTTGAAACAGGAGGTTAAATAATTAAAATAAATCATATTAAAAAAGGACATGCTTTTCCCAAAGTGTCTTGTAAAAGTGTGAGAGGGGATTTCTGTTTGTACTTAAGTTAAATTTTATCTATTTATGTTTATATATTTGATTTGACTGAAAATGGGATCAGGCTCCTTAAAAGTTTGTTTAAATTATATGACAGGAAGAAATCTTTTCAATCATATTATTATTATTATAAGTTCTAAAATGTGTTGCTTATAAAAAGGGTTTCCTTGAGCCAGTTGAAGGCACAGTACACATGCACATGTGTGTACATGATCAGGATGGAACCACCACCGCCTCATTTTGAGCCAGGACAGACCCTGAAGTATCTTTTAATTTGAGTAAAACCATTATGACTTTGGTCTAAGAACTTTGCTTTAAACAGCGAGGTCAGCTCAGGGCAGCAGGTGTCTTCCTTTGCTCATAGTGGGTTTCTTTTCATGCTTGTCCTCGTTTTTCTCATCTTAAAAAAAAAACCACAATCCAACTTGTCTTTGAAACTTTGATTTATAGTTTTCTGTTATGAAAAAGGCAATATCTAAAGAAATATCTTGTGTGAGAAGCTGTGAAAGAGTGGCAGCCGTATCTGATTGAGCCCCAGACTGTTTTTAAAAGGCATCACCCTTATGAAGGAGCTCTGGTCTGTCTCTCTTGTAGTTCACGTTGTCAGTCACCCGCAGCCTAAAACCCACCCACAGTCTCATGGTGTATAATCAAATTCAGTCTCAATCTGATGAACAGAAATCAGCCAGACCACATGTTTTTCTTTTCCGCGATTTAAACACAGAATGATCTTAAATGGAAAAGACAGCCGTTCATTACATTGTGCAGTTAGCCTGTAGCCTGCTTATTTCTTTAATAACCATTATACCTCCGGGTTATGTGCTATCACAAGCTAGCACCATGTGTTCTGTCTGCCTGTGTGTGAGAGGAGAAATTAGTTTTCTTTTAGTTTAATCATGGAGGACAGATTAACTCTACTCTTACTGCTTGACCCTTGTTGATAGAGAGACTGTGGGGCTGACTGAGTCACAGTAAGGGTTGGAGTGTTACTCACTTCCTGATTTAAGTATTCAAAGGAGCCGTTTTTCTCGAGTGGTGACATAGTTACTGCACCATTTTACGCTGTCTTCCTGGGAGAAATATGGACGTCAGTAAATTACTTGCTTTCACCATCAAATGCACTTGTTGGTGCCACGAGTTGAACTGGGGCACTGCCAGTCTGGAGGGTGCTGTGACTGGGGCCATGTAAATGTGAATGTACATCTGCAGAGATGGAAGTAACACATAAAGATGTGTTTACTGCTTCTACTGTAATTGAGTTGTTTCTGCGCTTTATTGCCATGCTAAGAGTTTGGCAACAGAGATGTCAGTGTATGTTGGTTTGTAGGTCTGTTTGTTGGGTGAGAGTATCTCAAAGTGTATATGGATTCATTTTGATAATGGATTTATTTTTTGAGTCATTCACCAAGCAAAATGACAAATGTTTGCTGGCTCCATCTTTAAAAGTATGAATTGATGTTTTGGTTTTGCTGTAAATCAAATACCTGCAGGTTTTGGAATTTTGGTCAAACAAAATCAATGTGAACATCTTGGACTCATTAAATTTGTGATGGACATTTATTTTTAAACAGTCATGTTGGTGTATTGGTCTTTTGGTGATGCTATAGGAAAAAAAATCCCCAACAGCTATTGAATGGACTGCCTTGTAAGTTCATACAGATTCACAGTCCAAAAAAGACTTTAGCCAGTGGGCTTTTCCTTGTCACGCTGCCAGTAGGTCAAACTTTTGTCCAATACTTTATTTTATGACCAAATACATGCAAAACTAATGAAGATTCCATCAGCCTAAGCTGTGTGAGCACATGTTAGCATGCTGTTCACGTTCTATAGATTATATCTTTGTGTGACCGGGTAAAAAGAAAAAAACACAATCAGGATATTCAGTTAGCTGATGCAAAAATTACATTAAAATGGCAATATTATCATATTGCTATTTCTCAGTGTTATGTAAAGACTGTAGTGGTTACCTGTTATAAATGTTACAGTTGCATGGAGGTGCTTCTCATGCAGGAAGCAGCATATGAATAAACTTTCTCTTATATTTGTATGTATCCTCAATTTGGTCTTATTTTGTTAGTACCCACTGATTTCTGGGATTCACCAATCTTTTCATATTTTTGCTCTTTTCTTAGGGAAGAGAATTTTTTTTTTTCAAGTGTTCCAGAGCACTTTTACCAAGATAAGAGAAAAACATCTCATTTACACATCCAACAAAATGTTGCTCAGCGTGAGGAAACACAGATCAAACAATCAAATTAAATTACATGTTTTAGAGTAATTATATGATTTAATTAAATGTAATTAATAGTATTTTGTGGACTAAAAAGTACAATTAGTCCATTAATCCCAATTAAGCTAATTGTGTGTGATTAACGTCTGAATAGTTGACATACTTCTCTTTGGCCCTCTGCTGATGTGGCATTTACGGCATCACAAAGGTTTTGCCATTTCTGGGCTTTTTTTTTTTTTTTTTTTTGTAATGCCGGTACCGACGAGCTGCAATGTCACTTTATCATTACTGTTGAAGTTCACTTTTTAGGTGCCATCTCTCCAGTTCTTTTATATCTGCCACAGTCTTTGCACACCGCACAAGACCTGCCCTGATATAGTGTTTAAAGGACACTAGGTTACTTATGGTTGAGTGAGATTCATCATTCAGCACACCTGGTTAAAAGCAGATTTGGAGTGTTATGAACATTTAGTGCAAGTTCTTGGAAGTAATGGCATTTTACTACAAATGCTCTGGTTGTCTCCTGGCCTCTCCCTCAGAGTACAGTGCGCTGGTTCAGCAAAGGTGTTTTCTCCAGTCCCTGCGACTCTTTCAGTAGCTGCGCCGTATATTCTGTGATATTTTTCTCTTCGTATTCGCAGGTTACAACGTCGGGACCCTTGCTTCCAAATCCTCGTTCTTCTCTTCCAAATTAGCGGCCCATTTCAGCTGGGTTACCTCTTGCTGCAGGGTGGTAGTGATGTTGGCACGGCCACTCTCCACCTCCTCCAAAGAGGTCACACGAGCCTCCAAAGTGGCAACCCTGCTGCCTACTTGTTCCATTACGTTTTTAAATTCTTCCCTCAGCTGTTGTTTCTGATCTTGTTAGCCTGGGTTTTGGCTTTCTTATTAATTTTCAGAAGTTGTTTTCAATCTTTTTACCTCTTGGAGAATCATCCCTTCGCCGCTCTCTGCTAGCTTGTTTTCGGTGGCTGCCATTCTAGTGTCCTGTGTTTGTTTTTCTTTTTATTGGGCGTGTTAGGATTACTGTGCTGCAGTATCGTTCCTAAAATTATTTCAGATAGTCTCACACAAATGGGATTTGTGAATAAGTGACTGAAGAGTGGTTACAATTAAGAAAAAGAAAGTTCTAGCAGAGCTCTAGCCTCCCACACGTCTTCAACTGGAAGTCTCAGTGCAAGTTGAGAATTAAGAGAAAATGTGAGCGAAATTTAGGATAATGCTGCTACATGAGGCCCAGTGTGTAAGTAAATGCACAATGTTGTGTATTTTGAGGAATTCCTAGAATTAATATTTTTTATATTGGTGTATATTATATACTGGTGTTTTTGTGATGCATTTGAATCTTCAGGAATCTGATAAAAATGGACTGAATCAAGCATTTCTGGATTGATTTAAAAGACTGGTGCCAATATCCAGCCCTGTAAATGATCAATTAACACTTACTTTTTATTTTGCTCTACCAAAAAGTCAATGTCTACTTATCCAACACTAAAATTCATGACAGAATACATCTAAAACTACTCCACTAGTCTCTGCTGAATCCAGCCGAGCTCTAAACTCAGTAATAGAGCAGATAAACAGGGTTCAGTCTCCCAAATTGTGCTGGCATGTTAGACTGGGGCGGGTTAGTGGGGACTCTTGATTATTAGCCTGAAAGGTGATCATGCTAGCTTTTGTGTGTGTGCAGAAAATGGAGAGATTTTTGGTTTTGTGTGTGTGTGTGTGTGTGTGTGTTTATGTGTGTACAAACGCCTGCAGGTGTTTTGTGATTCACAGCCTGTGCTGGTCATAAAAGCAGAGGTTTAAGGGAGGAAGGAGAGATTTTTAGAGGTAGATTTGTGCAGACTGAACGAGAAGCAATATCCAATGTGAGTGGCTGAATACATATTTACAGGAAATTGGAAAAAAATAGGGCTTGTTTTCTCAAGTGCAGGTGTTGATGCAACACCCTGTCTCTTTGCCTTTTCCATTTTTCCCCCCACATGTTCGCAGTTTTCAGAAAAAAACCCCCACATACTTAAGTGGTCTTTGTATATATTCCGTGGTGATTCACACAGGTTACATTGCTCAGAAACTCAGCTACTGACTTAAGCTCAGCTGGTTGCCTTTGTACCTTATGTCTTTGTTTAATAATTAGAGTTGAATGTCTGAGCTCTTGCTGCTCGAAAAAACTGCCAGAACAATCAGTCGATGTTTGTTGACAGACCCAGCAGTTAGAAACTTCACCCTCGGATGAATCCTGCACTGTAAACTTGAAAACACATGCCCCAAGGCTGCGATGCGTTGTTGTCTTTTGAGACAGCTGCTGAGGGGAAGTTGGTATCTCTCTATCTTTTTGGCTAGATTTCTCCTTTTGTGTTAGGACATGTTTGTTGTGGTGCAACTTTTGAGTTTATAAGTAGACCGAGTCAGCCTTAAATGGATTGATTTTTTAGATGCAAGTGATATATGAGTGGTTTGCCATTTCTCCCCCTCTTTGTTTCTATTTTCTTTCAGCTTTGAAAGCATGTTTTCGGCTGTAGTTACACAGACTTTGTGATGAATCATAGAGTACAGTACATTGTATAATATAGTTACACAATAAACTTTGCATTGCAGTCTGCTTTGTCATGACGGTGTTTCCCACAGAATTTGATTCTATGTGTGTGGTAGCTCGGAGGGGGAATCACCGTCATACCTGTATGGGCGGATAGCTTTGTTATGAGTGGTCCCTGCAGTCACATCATGAGGTTTAATGGAGATGTAGGAAAGAACAATGAATTTTATGGTGTTAGTGGCTTTTACTTTCCAGTTAAAGCATTTTTACTCCAAAATTAGCATGTGTATGCAAGTTTTCTAACAGTGGAAAGCCTGCTAAAAATAGGCAATAGAGTCCTTTTTATTTGCCAGTAGACTAGAGCCAAGTACACGGCTCTGCAGCAGACGAGTATGCCTTTCTTTTTCTCTTTCTTTTCCTGCTACAGTATGTCATGTTCAGTATCACAGGTAGGCCAAAAGACAGGTTAGTAAACAGTAGAAAGCAGCATGGAGGCCAGTGAAAATGTTGTAACGGTTACTTTTTTATATCTTTTACTTACTTAGTCTCTCTCTCAAATTTGAAATAATTGCTGCTTGGATGGAGATATAGTGTTTTGTGGCGGCCTGTCATTGCATCACACTAGCAAAGGGGCTAGAATTAGTGAGGCCACCCGAGTGTTGTACTTCCATCACTGCCGTTTGGAGCCAAGTGCAGCTGGAGACCATAATTACTGGTGACTACTGTGGACTAATTTGCCAATTTTACCAATAAATACAAAAGCCAGATTTCAGTGGGTATTTGTGTTTCTTTGTCCAGTGATAAAGGGACTTACGCCTCAGTTCATAGACAGTTTAGCTGATAAGAGCTCAGCCAAGAAAAGACATCTAGCCATCTATTAAAACTGGACTAAACTAATCTTACATTTTGTAGATTATGAGCTTTACTTGGTATTTGATGACTAGATTTTCAACATAAAACTGGTTTTACAAGTTGTGCTGGACAAATTGGAAAAAGGTCAGTGACCAGTGTTGGGCTTGTTACAAATGTAATAGATTCGTTACTCCCTGCCAACAGTAATTTGTTACACTACTGGTTATATAACTTTTCTGTTACACCCCACAAAATTGGTACTTGCGTATCTCCCCAAAATTGAGATGTGTGCCTCTGTGTGTACGTCAGGGTAAATGCTGTTAAGTGTAGCTAAGGCTCGATAGCTTCTGTTTACCTGGGGGGGTTCTTTTCCTGTGGCTAGTATTTTCCCAAGACTCTGCCTGAAAGATGGAGAGTCACTCATGGAGCAACATTTCATCCACTGCATATTCAGCCACAAGCTTTATCACTTGTTTGTAGCTGCAACTTTCCACGATTAAAATCCAGTTTAGGTTGTTTAGCCAGAGCAGGGCTACACCTGCAAACCACCGAGCAAAAACTGCTCAGGAATGGTCCAAGGAACGTGACAAAGAGCTTTAGGCATCAATCTAGCTTTCAAATTTCACAGATCCCAATCTGATCGAGCATCTGTGGGACAAATACCCAGTGGTCCGTCTCCATGCCTCGATGGGTCAAAGCCAATTCTGATCTACGGTGGAGCCTCTGACCTGTCGAGGCATGGACACAGGACCTCTGGGGATGTCCTGTGTGATCTGGCACCAAGGCGTTGTTGACGGATTCTTCAAGCCGAGTGGGTTGTGAGGAAAGGTATCGGCACGCCCAATGGATGTTCTATTGGATTGGCATCTGGGAAATCTGTAGGCCAGGTTGATGCCTTGAGCTCTTAGTCACACACCCCAGGCCATTCCTGAGCAGTTTTTGTGGTGTGGCATGGTGCATTGTCCTGCCTGGGGGCGCACTTCCATCAGGGAATGTTGTTGCCATGAGGGGGGGGTATTGGTCTGTAATGGTGTTTGGGAGGGTGATGTGTGTCAAGTGGCATCCACATGAATGCCACACATGACACTAAAGGTGTCCCTGCAAAGCATTGCATTGCAATGAAATGATCAATGTTATTCACTTTAACTGTCGGTGGTCATAATGTTATGCCTAATCAGTGTGTATACATATATATATATGTGTGTGTGTGTGTGTGTGTGTGTGTGTGTGTGTGTGTGTGTGTGTGTGTGTGTGTAACATCAAGTAAAAAAAGAGACCTGTGAATCTGGGGGTGAACATCTGCTCTACTCTAATGTTTTTGAGCTGCTGCTGTGCTGTGGTTGACCCTGGCCTCTGACCTCCCTGTGGCAGCGAGCAAGATAAAAATATAGTTTCCCTGCAGGGTCAAAAGAGCATCACACTATTATATTTTCATACCTATTAAAAAAAACACAGATGTATGAGGCTTCTCTCTCATGTAACCCACTCTTTCGTGAATGCAGAGTAGAGTTTAGTTGTTCTTTTTTGGCTATTTACAAAAAGAGGGGTTGTTTTAAGCAACAGACGGTGTCGAGTTAGATGTGCGTGAAATACCTCAGTCCTCAGATACATAAAACTGAGAATCAGCCAGAGAGAATGAGATTCGACTATATTGCTCTATCTGTCTCTGTCCCAGAATAGCAAACGGAGCAGAATGGAGCAGATGATTTGGATTCCTTCCTAATCCAAACAGCATTATTGGCATTAATAAACGTGTCTCCAAAAGCCTTACGTATAATCAGCTTAATGGTAAAACCACTGCAAGCAAACACAAGACACAAGTCTCTCTAATGCGGCTAATGACGGTTTAGTGCCACCCACTGAAATCAACTGATGGGAATCTCTGTTGACTTTTCTATCCGGTTTTCCCATGAGTGCTCACAACACAGCAAAGCAAAGAAAGGGGATTTGCTTTTAAACACTTTGGCGCAGGAGAACATTTATTGCATGTTTGAAGACAGTTTTTTTGCTTGTTTATAGGACTGTGCGATTGTCAGGTGCTCCAGTATCCGTGTGAGCAACGACTTGCAGAAACCAATTACAGAGGATCTGGTTCCCTCTGCTTTTCCACTGATTGACCTTTTCACAGATGAAAGAAATAAATTATTTGCCTTTCTGTTTGGAAATGGAGGGCTCTGTTATATATATTTTTTAATTTTCTTTTTGTGAATGCAAATATGGTATCGCAAGAGCAAATATGACAAACCTGAGATACAGATACTGATAAGGCATGTCTGCGGATATATGTGTCGTTTCCATTGTCTTCCAGTGTACTTCTAAAGAAACTATGACAAAACAAAGAAATATTCTTAGAAGATCCTCATGATTTGGACCAACTCATGCCTAAACCATTCCAGATTCTTTAAACATTTGTTTCAGGTACAAATCAGTTTTAATCCTTGACATTGATGTCAGTGTCAGGGGTCTGTTTTTCCTCAGGGCTGATATTGATATCATCTAACTGCCTCTTACTCTAGACATCAGCTGATCTGTTCATCTATAATTTCTGCCATTTTGCTAGCTACCGCAATGCTAATGCATCGTCAACGGTTATGTTTTTGTGCCCATTTTTCTGGAGGTAATAAAATAACAATACAGAGGCTCTTTGGTCTGAACAAAGATGGCAAACTCTTTAAACCTCCCACACTGTCACAGGCAGCGCATCACAGCTTCTCTTCTTACCTTTCACAATAAAAGCCCCCAGACATGTACACTGCATCACCGCTTACCAGAAAGGTTGTGGTGATGAGTTTTTTAATATGCTTAAATGCTTTAGATTTTGCTCTGGCCTTTAAGTTTTTATTCAACATATGACCTAATATTCACAATAAAATGTACTGGAGCAAATATCTGACACGAAAAGACATTTTTTTTAAAATATGCTTGGTCTGTGGATTTTTTTCATCAACTAGTCGTCTTTGTTGGGGAGTCAAAAAGGTAAGGTTTTGACACAAACGGCAGAATGTTAGCAGAAACATTGCCCATCTTTGCAACTTCATTGTAGAGGATTGTGATGTCTATTACAACTTCAGTAACATCTGCTGCCTTAAATTTGGCACACAGCTCCACTCGCTCATCGGATCAGCTCCAGTCTGGGTTCATCTTTGCCTGTCTGTGGCACGGCGTCCTTCAGTGTTAATAAGCTAACACTTGTGACGTGCAACCAATCAGACAGTGTTGTGGGCGGAATATTGAGTGAGGCTACAGAGTGGTGATGCAGACGGAAAGGCGTAGGCATCAGAGGTAATGCAGGGCATTCTTCAATTAATTTCAATGATCCAATGAACGTATAAATGCTAAGCTGCGGCTAATAATCGGCTAGGCAGACTATTCTGTCTGTCCTTAGTCAGTATACAGAAGTCAGTCATGTCAGCAGAGCATCAACATCAGCACTTCAGCCATGTCATACAGGCCTGTAATAGGGTTGTTGAGTGAAATCTGAATTTGAACTTTAATGTCATTTTTCACTGTTTTTTAAACAGTATAGATTTTTACTTCTTTTTTTTTTTAAGTGTGACAAAGATGTTCACTTAGCTGACACCGTACAAGTTGAAAAATCAACATGTCAGTGCTCTCGGGTAGATAAATTATGTAATGATGATACTGTTTCTAAATAACCTCAGGACTAGTTTGACAGTTCTGCACTGCAATTTCTTTTTTACTTATTGGTCCAACAGATACACAGATGTTGCTGTCATAAGCTAAGCTATCGGCCTGCATATCCGCAACACCTCCACAACAGCTCCACAGTGACACCACACTACACCACAGACCGTTGAAGGAGCTACCAGTAAAGGGAAGCTGTGACAAAAGCTGTATTTTCCTAACACAGAGCTATTTCCCTGTCCCTTTGCACACCTGGCTTACTGCAGGCTTCCATTGTGCCAAAATGACGTGGCAGGACATCCTTATGAAACATATTACAGACATAAAACTTCTGTTGTTGTCACTTGCTGTGGGATAAAAGAGATAGGGATTCAAGCTGAACATGTTATGTCTTCCTGAAGCTGGTGGAAACAGGTTTGGAAGCAGAAACAAATGACTCTTTATTAGCTTCTCTGTCTGAGAGGGGTTTGAGAAGAATCAGTGTGTCAATGGCTTCAAGCAGCTCAATATGGCTTCTCACTACACACTAATAACTCTTTTCAGCAGCTAAAGATAAGGCTCATCATCTCTCAGCTACTATAGTCTCTACTTTTGTCCTCTTCATTGCGAGAGCGTGGAGTAATTAATTTGTTGGTGGTTGCTGAAGGGAAAAAGGCTCCCTGGAGCTTCGTCATGTTTCAAGGTCTCTTTCAAGCTGAAGTTCCCTTTAGCATCTTTCTCTGGATATAAAATTATTTAAATAGCTTAGATCAAAACTTTTTGCATATTCATGCCAAGTGCCTTAGCTGTAAAAACAACAGTGGAGTCCTGGTACGGAGAGAGCTCTGGATGTGTGTCCTACAATGCAGGTGGGTTTTAGCTGATTGGTTGTGAAACTAGATACTAGAAGGAAATCTCCAGTGTAGGAGGGCTGCTGCTGCGGATAACTGAATACATTAATTTGCTTTTTGTGGGGTATTCTCTGAGTACAAATGAGTACTTTGAGTATAAACTCTTCATTAAATCCTCAAAGTGCTTTGATGGCAAGACATGGCTATATTCTGCTCTGTGTGGTGCTATAATATCCAGGGAAAAGCATTATGTAATCACAGAGGGAATTTAGAGTTTTTCTAAGTGAGGGAAATGTAGCATGTTGTAATGCAGCTATGGAAACAACATTAGAGCTGATTTTTTTGGCCTAGTTAAATATAGTGTTTCCCAGGGAATTTACTGAAGCCTGCCTCTGTGGCGACTGGGATTTTAAAGACTGAGCAAGGACTTTGATTCAGCTCTGTAAGTGAGTAACTAGTGTTTAAGCCAGGATTGTCTGGGAGAGGGTCAGATAAGCCCAGCAGTCCATTTTTTAAGGGGGGTCGCTGCTCCATTTAGGTTGGACAATAAACAACACTGTGAAAACAACCACTGGGTGTTACAAAATTTGAGTAAACTGATTTTAGACATTTGACAAGTTTTCAATTGCTCCAAACAAATAAGAGTTTTCACTTAAAAGAAAATAGATTACAAAAGAATACTATTAATATAATATAACTATTTTCACCAAGGTAGATCTGTGCCACTGACAAACATTTGAATCAGCATTTGCCTGAAGTCAGCATCAAACAAAACCCTTCTGTATCTACTGTAGAAAACCAGATAATAATAGCTACATGGCTGTGAAACATTAAGTCTCACAGACTGACAGGACAAGCTGCTGCTCAGCTCTGAATGTCTGGAGGTTCTGATTAATGTGATTAAAATATTGATGTGATGTGCTTAAAAGTAAAACTGAGGGATTGTAACTATTATTTATTATCTGCTGGTGTGGAGTGTCTGTCAGTATTTGACTGCTACCTTGCTGTAAAGCGTGAAGCTGAAAACTGGCATGACATCCTAATGCTAGATTAATCATAAAGCCATAGGCTCCTCGCCCTGTTGGTCTTTTTTTAATAGCAAAATGACAAGCTACAGCTTGCATGTATATTGAATCAAGATGAGAGGTAAGGGATAGTGCCCTTTGACGTGTCCATTATCAGTTTTTAATGGCCGACATGGAGGCCAAGGCCACTGAGCGCCAGTAAATGGACACCTCGAAGGGCGTTATCCTGCTTTTGGTCCTGCATGGTCACTTTTTAAAGATATTAAAAGTTAAAATATTCATTTAAACTTTTATACGTTTTGGAATCAAAATCTAAACTTTTTCACAAGCCATAACTCTGTTTCCCTGGTAACACCTGCATGTTTACCCAATGCCTGAAACAATCATTACCACCCCTTACAGTTCTAACGCAATGGAAATGTTCCTCACCACTCCAGTGCACAGGAAGTACCTCAGATACGACTCAGCAACAGGAGATATTTCTAGTCCACGTAGCTCTTAGAGCTCTTTGGCCCAGCTATTAGCCAGAAAGCTAACACTATGGTAGCAAGATTCAAAGTCAATAGCATTTAGTACAGCTGACAAATGAGCCTGGTCTCACTCCAAAGCCATTAAAATCCGGCGCTTGCTTAGTGACTTGCGGCGTCAGAAACCAACATAAAAGGCGTCCTTTAACGTCTGCATGGTACGCTGCCAGTTGCGATTATAGTTTAACGGTGCCCGGCGATGTCAGGGAGAAACCTGGAGGGACAAGGACGAAAGTTGATTAAGGAAATTCTGAGTGGGGTGGATGGGTCAAACATACCCCGACTTTCACCCGAGAGAGTGGTGTTCACTTCCCATAAAAATTCTAAAGCCAAACCTTGTTCTTTTTGCCTAAACCCAACTACATCCATTTGTTGTTGAAGGAAAAAAAGTCAATTTGCGGTGTTGTACCAACATAGTGTGTTTACTTTGAAAGAGACTGTATGTAAACGGCAAATTTCTTGTGAAAACTGAGGTGTATCTTGAAAGAAGAGAACTTGACACGGTGTCTCAGAACGTCAACAACCAACGCACCCAGGGTACCTTGCACATTGCCTGTGGACGTAGTCCATGACGAAAACATCAATATGTGATATGATCAGAGTGAGAATGTGTTGGACAAACAGAAAATATAATACGACAGCATGTATATTAACTACAAGACTAGCCAACTATCCAGCCATTAAAATTTTCATGAACAAACAATATGCGTGTGTAACCTTGCTGTGGGCTGCAGCCTGAAGTAGCAAGCTGAATAGTGAATGGGATGTGAAATGATTGCTTAAGGTCAGAAGGGCAGTGTAGTACCTGCAGCTTGTGTGTTACAGTCTCCATCCTGTGGTGCTCTGAGGACCAGTCTCTGAAGGACTACACTCAGCATTGCACATTAATTGTAATCAGAAGCTTTGACTGCTTCCTTCACTCAAATTAGATGCAGGCTGATAGTATTATGTAGCCATCTCATTAATTTAGTACTGTGGGCAGACACTTTCACCGGAGCTACTTAGTAGGTGTCCATTATCAGTTTTTAATGGACACCCTGCAGCCAATCAGAATGGAGTATTCACCCAAGCCATGGTGTAACAGAATTTAAATCCATATGCGAAACAATTGTTAGCACTTACAAGCACTAAAAGTAGTCCAGGGATTTTATTATGTCGCCTTGAAGGCAGTTTAAGTTTAACGTTCAGTTTCCTGTTTACTTGTTCACACTTTAATTTAGTTCGGGTTAAAAATAAGATGTGTATTATTACTTGACTGTTTAATGTTTAAGTTGTAAAATGTATATTTATGTTTTATTTTTTGAAACATAATGACACCACATCCTGTTATGTGATATCCTGTTCAGTTACTTCCTGTTTACCTGGTCCTGCCATGAGAAACATGTGCTGCGTGCTGCTGGAGGAATCCATCCCAATGCACTCATAAATCTCACATCATCAGTTGTTACTGAAGAATCCTGACAGTAAATGGTCTTATTTAAGACTCTGTCTTCACTGGCATCGGTTTACTTTGGTGTTTAGTCAGAGTTTCCGAACACCCTGCATGAGAACACTGCAAGTATCCATAGGTCAGGTACAGGAGTGAACTGTCTGACTCTGGCACATGAATGAATATGGTGAGTCATCTTCACCATCATGTGGGTAAGAGTAAGGCACGTACAGGTAGAGGTGAGAACTGATTAGATTTTCTTGATACCAATAGCGTTATCGATTTTGCTTATTGGTCCAGTTCTTCATTGATTCTTCAATTCAACACAACTGTTTTATTTTCTCTGTGAACACAGTGTGGAAACGGAGTAGAAAAGAGGCATGCATGTGACTCAGATGTGCAAAAGCTCCACTGTTTAACTGTTTTCTCAGTCAAAGAAAATGTGCTAAGCCTGCCTGCTAAGTGCTAATGGTAACACATGATATACCCTTGGTTCTGCTCGATTGGGAAGCAGTGGCACTCATGCACAGTGTCATATACATGGCATTCCTGGAACTGAAGCACATGTTGCTTAGAAACATTTATCAGCATATTTGCTTGTGTTTCCACCCTTACTTGGAATCAGCATTTTACAGATATAACAAGAAGCACTGTTGTCATCTTTCTTTGGACAGTCTTGCTGCAAGCTGCACATAGATATATAAGTTTGACGTGATTGTTTTTGCAGCATGCAACGGTCAGAAAAACATGCCAGCATCGATAAAAGGAATTGACAAGCTTAGAGACATATGATGATTATTTTAATCTGAAGCCTTTTCTCAACTGGAACCACTTCTTGATTCACATCCTTACATACAGGAAATGTCAAGGTCAGTGAATACGTACGAGAGCCAGTATTAGCTGCAGTCAAGTCAGGTGGAGTCGACCACATTCAGCTGCAGTTGGGTCCTGAGGGGTAAACGTGTCAGTCAGTCACCACCCGCACTGCTTAGAGCAAGCAAAACTTTGTCACAAAGTAATGATGTAGGCCTGCTATAGACCAAACTCAAAGTAGGAAAGATGTGGGTTTTTTTTTGCCCTTTGCCAGCATTAGTTTGAAACTCACATACACCAAATAACAGCCAACAGTTTCATTATGTAGTTTGGTTGATTTACTAAGACGAGTGTTCATGGAGTATAAAGTCCAAAAATGAAAAGTCTGTTAACAGCACTGATCCTGGCCTTGATTTTATGAGGGAGAATTGGGTGCAGGGAGGTTGTCATGACAGGATATTTGATGTTTTAAGGGTGTCATTATCACAATGGTGTGCTCTGGCTCAAACCCTGCCCTTTCAGTGCTCACTCACTGATATCATAGAGGAATACAAAGCCTTTGTATTCATGTGGCACAAACCATGCTGTTGTCCCCCTTTATGAAGCACATGACTAACATACAAGAACGCGCGTATGTGATTGTGAGCACACATACATTCCTGCGCATGTTTTGCATACATTTCTGCTCCTCAAAATGCAGCGATGGTTGAGAACAAACACTCGCTGATTAAAAAGTCTTGCGGTGATGCACCAGCAGATTTGATTAGCCCAACACAAATGCACACTTATAACCGTGCGCACACACATTCGCACACGGACTCAGCGTGACAACACAAAGAGAGAGCAACACAAACCCAGACCAACAAACAAGTCCGCAGCAGGAGAAATCTCACCAGCTCAACATCCCATCAATAATTCAACAGCCACTGGCGTGAGAGGCAACACAAAGAGGAGAATGAGAGAAAGGAGGAATGAGAGAGAGAGAAAGGACGAGGCTTGGAAACAGCCGAACAAGGGAAGTGATGAAAGTGAAGGATGGCTGAGGGATACAAAATGAGAAGCATTTTGCGTAATGGTATTATTAGAGGCGGGGATTTGCCTGCAAGGAGACGTATCGCCCGGTCTCTGAACTGATCATCATTCTGTCCTCAGAGGAGTTGACCTCAGTGCAGAGGCTCAGATCCTATTAGTCCAAATCACTCTGCCATAATTAGTCTCTCACCAGGCATGTGACCTATGCTCACTACATCTGCATAACTCCAATATGTTTGCCTTCAAACCTGTACTCTGCTTCACCTCACAAATGAAAGCATTTTCCCTCCGTGTCACAGCTGGGCTGGGCTCACTAATCAAAAAATTAACGTCTGGATATTATTCTTTACTGTTTTTCTCATTTTAAATAATTCTCGCCTCAGAGCAGTTGTTCATCTCGCTGCTTAATTTTTTTTTTACAGTCTAAAAATCCTCCCTCACCATCAGGAAGCTAAGATTCTGAGTCACTCATCCTCATTAGCTTCTGTGTGACTGATCAGAGACCAAGCAGTCATTAAAACAGAATATGTCTTCATTCTAAAGAAAGTGAAGTTTTCTGTCTAAAGTCACGGTGTGGGATTTCGTTTTTGGCTAATTTAACTTCAAACTGATCAAGCGGTGACCTCAAAGGTGGCCAAGTTTTTATGCTCTGATGCCCCTCCCCTCCTCCGCTCAATACTTGAAAGACTTACATCCCAGTTACACAATGCTCAGTAACATTATCATCCAGCTAGGGCTGCCCCCTAAAAGTCATCGCTGGAGAAGATCACAAGTTGAACGAATTACTGCACTTGTTTTGCCGTGGACTTTGCGGTATTGTTGACTGAAAGCTGTCCGACATAGCAACAGTAACTAAGGGAGGGTGGCGGTGAACCAAGCATCTATTATGTGCTCCTTCCCAATCAGTGATGGTAGCATGTGTTCTGCAGTATCGCACCTCTTTGTTCAAATTAAGCCGCATTCACACATCATGATAATTGTTATTAGAGCACCTCCTGTGATTTGTCTGTGCTGTGTGGTGCTATTGCATGGAATAAACAAATTCCCATTTTGACAGGGCTTACTCTTCAGGAAATGATGGATGATTTTAATATCACATTTGCTGATCAGTGATGCGAAACTTATCCAAAGTGCATGTGTAGGATTATTTTCCTCTTCCCCTTACCCCAGTAAAATCCCAAATACCTGCTTACTTTCTTATCACACTGAGTGCTCCATGTCTGGCCCAGACAGACATCTTGTATTTTAAAGTTCATCTCGGTGTTCATCGCTGGTGACGTCTGTCATAATACCCCGGCCAGTTACAACCCTCCTGTGGTTTGTCAGTGGCAAAGCATCAGGAGTGATGTGTGTAGAAATTCTGGAGCATATCAAATATTTAATTACCCGGCTCTCTTTGGAACAATAATCCCCTCGAATGGAGCTAAAGTCTGTGTTTAACTCAAATTTACCAACCAGATTTGTCCTTGGAGAACAGCAATGCAGGGTAACCCCAAGAGGTTTCTATTGAGCCTGTTGAAAAATAAAATGTTCCTTACCAAATGTTACCGCGCATATCATTCGTCTCGTTATCTTTTAACAGTTTGCTCTTTTATTATATTTCAGCCTGCTCCCTCTTTGGTTTTCATCCTGCACACAGAATGTTATCGAAGCTCTCGAAGTTTCCACTGCAGCCTCAGTATGTGTTGACCCAGAAGAGGAGGACAAAAGTGCTGAGAAATGCCAATTAAGACCAATGTAAAGATTCAGATTACTGGCTCATAGATTCTCACTGAATACCAACCAGACATTGCAATCCCCCTGAGGACTCCACGTGATAAAGCAGCAGAGTCATTTGCCATCTTTGGACACATAAAAATGACTCATGGGGAAGTCACATGGGGACGATTTAATGTGGGTACAGATAAAAAAAGGGGGGGGTGGGGGTACAGTCTGGCACTGTTTCAGGGTGCTGCATGAGTTGCAAAAATGCTGGAAGCCGTTAGGTTGTCAGAGAGTTTGTATTTGTGGAGTAGCACAGAGCACTGCTTCCCACCCTTATGACCCTTTAAAATGATACAAAGTCAGCACACCCTCATAACCCCTCATAAAAGGTTCAACATTTCTTCGAGCTGTGAGCAAGCGTGAGTGAGAGTTTACCTTTTAACACTGTTTAATTTGACAAACTTTTTGAGACTCAAAAAGGTGAAACTGAAAGTTGAAAAAAAAGAAAAGTTAAAGGGGAACTACACCCGAATTTAAAATTTAAACATGGTGCTATGGTTCCTATGGTCTAAGACAGTACAAAGATAGTAGAACATATAAACAGCTTTCTCCCAAATCCCCAAACTAGAGTGATGAAACTTAAATTTGTGATGTCAACGACTATAAAGTCTGGAGCATCTCCACTGACATGAAATTGTCTGGATTTTTTTGTTCTTCTTCTTCTTTGTCAAGTTGTCAGTCATCCTGCGACACCTCAAGTTTATTCGGTAAACCCAATGGGGTGTGCTGACCTTTATAGAGCAATGGCAAATATGTCCAAACAAGCTCTGGACTTTAGTTTATTTTGAAAAGACACAATTCATGGAACAAGGATAAATCGATGAGCCAGCCCTGAGCATCCAAAACTGACCCAAGAGGGGTACCTTAGCTATATTTAACATGTGACCAAAGGTCAATATTGGACAAGTTGGGTGTGAGAATGTGCTGGTATAACACCCTAATATATCGAGTTTGTGATCACAAAGCACAAAGAAATTCAGGAAATCCTAACAAATGTTGTAATTTTTACTTGAACAGATTATTATTTCAGCTGAACTTTTTCCCCCAGCTATATTTATCTTTAATCACATGTCTATATGCTATCTTACTTAAATGTCACGTTAAATCTTGAGGGAGAAGAGGATAATGTCAACTGTACGCTCATGGACTGGAGTGACATTACATTGTCCTCCTTTGATTTCATATCTTCTCCATTATATGATTCCTGGAAATGGCTGCTGTACTGACCCACAAGCTGAGCTGTGACCTTTCACCTTTCGCTCCAGTCAGCACCGCACAGTACACTCAGCGGCTGTCTGCCTGTTAGCATCGCATCCCACGGGAAGAAAAAAAAATCTGGACTGATGTACCTTCCCTGAGAAGTTTGACCTCATGTTGACCTGGTGCAAAAGCAAAGAGACCACTCACTATCTTCTTTCAGACAGCAGAAACTATTTGACTTTCTCTGCTGCAGCCTCTGCTGTCACACTGAAGTGACTTGTACTTACTTTACAATAAAGGCCTTTAAAATATACTTTCAGTCAAAGACTTTCCTATTGTGGCACCTTAGGCCCTCCGCAATAAAGGATTTTTTGCTGAGTAGGTGCAGAGCTGTGGTCATTCAACCCGGCCGTCCAAGGGAGAAAGTAAAATCTGCCGCTGCCAGAGTGTAATTACTTGCCTACAGCCCAGCACAAATGTAATGAAACTTGCATTTTCCTCTTCCCTGCTCCAGGACATGACTGGGCATATGTTAAATCATTCACATCATCGCTGGGCATGAAAAAAGCCAACAGGCTGCAGGGTATTATGAGCAGGTCTGTGGTTAGAAAACACAGACAGAGGGGAAGGCGGTAAGAGAAAGGGGGTGATACCAAGTGGGTGGGAATTCAACAGCAGCTGTACTCAGAAACTGTGGGAGAAAACCAAGCAATTACTCTGAAATATTCAGGTCTTGTTACGCAAGAAGCTCCAAGATGATGGTTTGATGTGTTCGTTCCAGTGCAGATGTACAACAGCAGCATTGCTGTCTGTTGGCGGCGACACAGATGCACGTTGTGGCGATGGCGTGTATGTCAGATGTATAGCAGACTTTAAGGAATTAAGGTTGAAAGAGGTCGCGTTGTCCTGTTTCCTGAAAAGCTTAGTGACACAAAATCGATGGAGACGCACAAATTAATGCTGTCAGTGAAGAATGTCCGTGTGCGTAAAAATACTTTTAAAAAGTCATTTGTTTAGCACTTTCTCTCCACCTTGCCTCACTGACTTAATAGTGTAGGTATTGACTTCTTACTCTTCGCAGAATGACTTTCAGCAACCTTCAGGAAAACTCTGTGAACATGTTGCATATAGGCTGGTATATAGTTTTTCACAAGGAACTACTGAGAAGTCTAATGCTGTCAGAATGTCAGACTCTTCCACGGAGGATTTGTTTCTTGTGCGATTGCAGAATATTGTCGGAGTCTGGAAATGTGAGCCGTAGAACTGATGCCAAGAGAAATACATCACCAAACAAAAGTTGTGCTGGAACAATCAGTCAAGTAATTGAAAAGTAGACTGACAGTCGAGTTGGATCTATGTCATTAGTTTAAATCATTTATTGAGTGAAACTGCAAAACATTCTTGGTTCCAGCTTCTTAAATGTGATTAACTGCTGCTGTTCTCTCTTTCATATCATTGTAAAATTAAATCATTTTTGATTTTGGTTTATTGGTGAGACAAAGCAAGCAATCTGAAGACACCACTTTGAGTTCTTGGAAACTGTGATTGTTAGATTTCTCTATTTTTTTTAGCTTTTGTGGACTTAATAATTAATTGATTAATTAGAATTTAACAAAGCCATTTTCTTCACTCTCAGATGAACACAGAGCTGCAAATTTAATCACTGCTCTAAAGTGCTGTGATATATTTACTTATATTTATATATATGGTTTTTTTTGTTAGTTTGTTTTAACTGAGTTGTATTTAGAAATACTAAAACTATAAGTCTTTTCTTTATGGAAAGACATAGTCCTGACATAAATATTATTCACAAAAAATATTTGCTTTTAAATAAGCACTAGATTAGAAGAGATCCATCTGCATTGCTGCATCGACCTACAGATGAACAATTATACTGGAGAGACTAGTTGAACAAATTATAAATTCATGAACTGACCAGAATTTTGAGTATTCATTAATTTAAAAAAAAAAAATAATAATACATAAACTTCAACTTGTTTTGTATATTAGTGTAAAATATATGCTTTGCATTTTTATTTTACTTTAAATGAAATATGTAAGTGCTTTCATTTCCCCAGTTGAGGGCTGGGCAATGCATTTCAGTGTTTTTTTCTCAGTGAGAGAAATTTGTTAGTAGCAGCCATTATGCAAAACTTTGCATTTAATGGTTAGATTTTTTTTTTTTTTTAATCAGGATTACATTTATGGCCTTTTGCTTTTATTGGATAGTCGGGGTAGGCGATATGGCTCTGAAATAATATCTTGATATTTCAGGGTATATTTGTGATAATATTCTTGAAGGTATGTCAAATCAGTAAAAAAAACGTATATTATTAATCTAAGAACATAGAACTGCAATAAAATAAGTGATATCGTTACATGTTAACCTAAAATATTTAGTAAGAGCTTCACAAAAATATTCTCTCATTTCTTTAGTCTGTAAACAACAACAGTAACTCAGTGTGAGATTCAGATTCTGCATACAATATTAATAGTTCAACAAAATCAAATCTACCACAAATTACACATTTAAACAGCTCCCCAATACATAAAAATGTACCCTGGGATCTATATATATGTGAAAATCAACAGGTGGTTTCCTTCTCTTTTAGCAAAATCCCAAATGACTGAGTTGTTTTTTTTTCCGCCTGGACCTTTATGCTCAGCCATTTCTCCTCTAATCATCACACCGTAACCTGTGACAGGCTGTTATGCCACCGTAACCATCGCACATTCACATATGTAGTTTTTTTGTCAAGCCGTGAGCATCATGTAGGTTTACATTACCAAAGGTTTATGACAAAATCACCTGACAGCACCAACTCCCATGTGTGCACAGTGAGAGAGGAGAGGGAGAGACGCTGTGCTGCTGCCAGAGGAGCCGCTGAATGAGTTCCCTCTGAGCGGTAACTCGCTAAAAATGTGTGAGGAGTCTGGGGCTGTTCATAAAACGTTCAGGACACCCAGGCCTAATGACGCCACAGTTAATTCCACACTATTGAAGCTGCACCTCTTTTTAGAATCACCACGGAGTCGCTAATAACTCCAGCACCGACTGTGCCGTGGGTATGACTTCAATATGTCAACAAGTCGATATGATACTAAAAATGATAGCCAGTATTATTGGGAATGAGATGATATGGCACACCCCTATTGGACAGGAGACTGAAGAGTAACAGGGAAGGGGTGAGAGACTTGCAATGACATTCAATGAAGGGCCCCCGGGTTGGAATCAAACCTTGGCCTTTGCGGTAAGACACAGTAATTAGCTGAGCCTATGTTCACTTCAGTTCAGTTCAGTTCACCTCAATTCAGAAGTCGTATGAATGCAATGTCAGTGACATGCAACCGATTAGTTCCTTCAATTTATGCACCCAAAACAGTGTAATGATAATAAATGTCTTTGGATCCTTGAGCCTGAGGGTAGAAGCTCTTCTGTCCTGAGCCTGGCCTGGTGTAACCTGTACCGTCTCCTTAACTTCAACAGGGAGAAAAGGCTGTTATGCGGGTGCTTGGGATCCTTAATGCTAATAATAATCTCTGACCCTATTTTTGAAGTGCTTGGTGAGAAAATGTATCTCTTGTAAGCAAAGTTCTTCTGACTGTAATATTATTTCAACGTTTCTACAGTATCATCTTTCATACAGTTTAGTTATATTTCTTGAAGTGAGATTAAAAATGTATGGTTTTTGTGAAATTTTAGGAATCGTACTGGCACCTGAATCAAAATTACTGAGGCTTTTTCATTCTGCCTACTCTTTGATGTATTGGCTATTATGAAGTCTATACACAGAGTGTATGTTCGACTGTCTACAGGTGTTTTCTTTTCACAGGCTTGCTGAAGACACAAACATATTCCTTCGTGCCCCTGGGCCTCTGCTCTGTTAATCCATGCTTGGTCTGACTGAATGCACACTTACTTACACTTGATGAATACTGAAGTGAGCTGTGCAGAGTGGAGGCGAGGACACTGGAGCAGCTCAGGTGTGAGTTGTGTTGCAGTTTGCTGTGTTGAGATTAGGTGTCTCTCTGGACCAGTGACTGTTTACAACATTATTTTTGGAGATGGAGAAGAGATGACGTTTTTATTTCACCACTGTCATCTCAGTGTGGCGCTTTGCATCGCTTGGTGACACCTCTTCTTCCTCACTGAGTCTAATGCGGCGCGGGATGTTAATGGCTAGTGTCCGCTCAGTAAGCTGGCTTTTGTTTTTACTGCTTCTTTGGGAGGAACGGCTGCATCTCAGCATGTCCAAGATGTTTTGTCTCCATGACGACAGTTTTTTAAGAGGTTTTCTTTGCCTCCTCTTTTCTCCCCTCCAACACTCCAGCGCTGGCCCCAGAGCTGGAGTCTTATCACGCTTGTTGTCTTCCTCTTGCGCCTCCAGAAAAATGAACTTCCTGTGAGTGGCAGGAAGTGCTGATTAAAGGTGGCACAGAGTATTTCCTGGAGAGGTGGGCAGCCAAGGAGGAAATGAGCTGACAGAAGGAATTTAATACCACAAAAGTGCATTGAATATGAGAGCCAGGAGGCGGACTGACTGCTTTAGCCTGTAATGAATGCATGCTTGTGCATTCATACAGTAGATGTGGATGTTTATGTCTGTAGCTGAAGTGTTTTCCTGCACATCTCGCTTTGATTAGATGTGTCATTATGCAGTATCGATATTCATGTATAACTCCATGAGATTAAGACAGCTTTGAAGCAGATAATCACTCATGGCAGTTAAGTCTGTCTCAGCGCTGCTCCTCATTTCCATCCATCAGGTCAATACTGATTGTGGCTCTGGGCGCAGCATATGCTTACCTTGGCCTTCGACATACCAGTGATTTTTCACCCTCCCCTCCTCATTGTGCCCACAAGTTATTTAGCTATTCCTGTACCTCCTTCTGTTTCTGTTCCTTCCTCATCTGTCATCCACTCATCTTTTATTTATTCCATCACCATCCAGCCCCTTTTTGCTTTTCTGTCTATTTCTTTTGTGTACCCCTGTTGCTCCGTCCTCATTTTGATTCATAAGTGATCATAGCCGTGTGTCGAGCTCATATTTCAGTTGGTAAAGGAACCATCTCAGGCCAAGTGTGACTGATGACAGGTAGACTGGGGAGGACACTGATGCTTGTTTGCAGGTGGACACACTATAAAAACCAATGCAGTCAAACGCAGAGCTAGGGCGATACGGAGAAATTCAGATATCCCTATATCTTTGACCTCACTATCAATATTGCACTGATACTGTAGGGTTGTCTAATGATCAATAATGTTGATTTACAACTAAGAGGGTAAAGACAAAACAGCTAAAACAGTCTGGTAAGTTTAGAAAGAGTTTTGAGCCGCAGGGTGGATAATTGATCAGCTGATCTGATCAGAGCTGATCAAATCAGATTATGGATGAGAGGAGCAGCTGTTTGTGAGTGAAAGCAAACTTTCTGACCCAGCACAATGGACGGCTAAGTTTCACTTTCACGGCTGCTCCATCTGTTGCCAGAGTTGCCAGGGCTCTGCGCTGACAGTGTGGAGCAATAAATAACTAAATGATATATATATGTTCCAACAGCACAGCTCCAGCTCCAAAAATAGAAAATCAAAACTTGGCAGCAGATGCTTCAATTGTGGCGGGCTGTTACGCATAAATTAATGTGTGACAACCCCTGTTATTGTATTTAAACAGTCAGACAGTTGTTGATTTAATAGATTTTTTTTAAGTGTATTTTTAGCGCCAGCTGATGTCTCACATTGTTTTGCAGTTAGTAAACAAGAAATCAGTTTACATCACTGCTTTGTACGAACAGTGAAAGATGTAATATGTGTAAACTGTAACTTTGTGCTGCCGCAGCCGATGAAATTTCACAAAGTGAAAGCAAAATGTTTTTCCAAAGATTTAACTCCAGATTCTCCTCTCCATGAAACCACTGTGACCAGAGTGTCAGTTGTTTGGTTGGTAGTACCCAGACTTCTCTACACTTGTTGACTACAGCTTCTTCTTATAGTAAAAGTTTGGCAATCAAGGTCTAGCTTAATTATGGCTTCATTGTAATTTGCCTATCAAAGCACTTTGTGTACCTCCTGATAATACACTTTCTGGTGTACCTCAAGGTTCCATCCTTGGTCCTCATCTCTATTGTGTATGTATGTTAATACTAGGTGATGTCGTTCATAAACATTGAGTTAATTTTCACTTTTATGCCGATGATACCCAGTATATTTGATAATTACTTTTTTATAGGGCGCAAGTTGGGTAGGGTAGTTGTGTGTACCAAGCTCAGATTTGCCACCTGAAAAGAGGATTCACATCCCACGTGTGGTTAGGTTTAGGCTAGGTTGGGAAAAGATTGTGGTTTGGTTAGGTATTGAAAGAGTTAATACCTCTGTTGCTTCACCTTGTGGCTGAATTTATGAATGAAGACAATTAACCATGCTGTAGTTGTCAGGAGTGGGTATTGCAGAGAAAACAAATGAAACATGTTGACAATGTTTTTGGAAATACTCAGTATGAACATTTTGCAGATGTGTTTAATACTATATTTCCTATTTGTGATGATAAAGAGTGAGGTATCTGCTGGCTGTAAGTGTCTTTTAAAGCACATTTTACTTCTGCAAATTAGTAAATATGAACTAGACAATAAACTGTTTGATCAGCCGCCCAAACTATGATTTCAGAATTAATAACTGATAAAAAGTAGAGTTGAATCAACAACAAATTAGTTTAACTAACTAACTAAAAGGCAAGTTTATTTACACAGCGCATTTCAGCAACAGGGCAATTCAGGTGCTTTACATAAACATCAAAAGCACTGAGACAAAGTGCAAAAGAAACAAATTATAAAAGGACATTGAAAATTGAAATACAATTGAAAACAGTTATTAAAGCTGAGCCCAGAGAATAGAAAATAAAAACAAGCAAGAACAGAATAAGACAGGTTTAAAATACAAGAATAGTAGTGTAAGAAATGAATAATTGTTTGATTTAATAAAAGGCAGCGGCAGCCTTGATTTAGATTTGCAGTTTTCTGGGAGTTTGTTCGTGATTTATGATGCATGAAACTGAGCTCTGCTTTTGTATGTTTAGTTTTGACTCTGTGGGCAGAAAGCAGACCCGTACCAGATGACCTGAGAGGTCTGAATGGCTCATACTGTAGCAGAAGATCAGCAATATATTTTGGCCTCGAACCATTCGGTGCTATGTAAATCAGTAGTATTTAGAAATCCATTCTCTGACAGACAGGAAGACAGTTTAAAAATCAGAGAAATGGATTGATGTGATCTTCTGTCTTGGTCTTGGCGAGGACACGAGCAGCGGCATTCTGTGTCAGCTGTGGCTGATTTCTTTAGGGAGACCTGTAAAGAGACCTTTAAAGTAGTCAGGTCTACTAAAGATAAATGCATGGACAAGTTATTCCCAAATCCCACTGAGAATAGAACAGAAGCCAAACACGTGTGATGCCTTTTACGGACAAACACACCAACATATATGCTGCCCCCCCCAAATACAATCACAGATGTTCAGTATTCTTTTTTGTTAGTAATATAACACTGCCTACCCTACAAACACACACACAAACACCCACACACACACACTCATCTTTCCCTCTGTTATTGACCAGATTGATCTCTGCATCCATTAATAAAGATGAGGGCCTCTCTGCAGGTGTGATATATCAATAAGCAATAAGCGCTCTGCATTGAAACCGTAAAAGTTGATTTGCTGGAGCCTTAATAACAGTTGTTTGCTGCTGACTGCGGGTGTCGGGCACCCCGGGGATCCTTCTCCTTCTGCTGCTGGTGTAGTAGTTTTTAAACCCTCAGGCTGCTGGGATGGAGTGAATGTACTGAGACTTTAACCCAGTTTTGTGCTAATACAGGCACAGCTGGAATCCACAGGAGCCCTCCCATACTTCTTCTCATTTAATGTCTGCATGATTGGGCCCACAAAAGTACTGAGGAAATCCTAATTTCATCTGAACACAAAGAGGTGAGAATTAAGTCGGAGCATGGAGGGAAAAGTATGCATGATCAGACAGAACTGTCAAAGTAATGGAACAAATTACTCTTTCAGTTTCAGTAACACAATTGTTAAATGGCATGGAAAGGTTATTCTGTAGCTGCCTTGTAAGTGTGTAATTTGTGGTCTTATGTGCAACTAAAAGTATGAGAATGTAATTAGAGACCAATTTAGAAATGTGGCATTTTCTTGTCCTTTCTCTTTGCCTGACACTGGCTTTAAAAAAGATGAACTTATACACTACAAGCCCCATTAATTCTCAAATAAAAACTGGCTTTCAAATAATATCCAGCATGGACAAATAAATGCCGGTCGTTAATAAAAGGCAGGAAAAAACATTGATAGGGGTGCGCTATAAAGGCACACATGGTTCATTTAGCAAAATTGACTTTTCCAGAAGACTAAATAATTACACTTTTCATCACTAATTAATTCCAATAGCTTCTACATTGCTTTTTTTTTCCAATCATTTTTAAGCTAATGCTAATGGAACTTTGTACTGACGTTTCATATGAAAAGTAAGAGGAGGAATTAAACCCTTTGAGCCACTCACAGGCTTTTAATATGTAACATCTGTGCAGGAAGTGCTACGTTTCATCGATGGTAGCTAAACAGCGATCAAAGAAACTGCACAGTAGAAGACGTTGGTATTAATTAGCAAATGAAAATGCAGTTTTTTTGTTTAAAAAGAACCTCAGAAAAGTGGATGACATAACTCTGGTGTTGTGCTAATGAATTTAGCGCTTTGTAAATGTGCATAATTTTGAATTTATATTGAACTCTTTCAAAATAATAACACTTAAACTGAATATTTAGGAGCCACCTTCATCAACTGATGCGTTCTCTTCTTTTAGTTGTCTTTATTTCCATTTAAATAATCCAGACAGGTGTCGTTTCTCCAGGTGGAAATATTCCTCTAAATGTATTGCATTAAGCAAACTGGAGGAAGAACATTGGGCGTCTTTTATTGTTTGGCTGCCGTGATCATTCACAGGATTGAAGGTATGAAAGAATGCAAGTACCAATTTTTGGATTCAAAGTGCAAGTAATTTAACAAGCAGTGTGACAAATTATTACTCCAAGGGGGTAATAAGAAAAGTAATAACATAACTTTTGAAATTAGTGGTGAGTTATGACTGCTACACTACTTTGAGTTATGAGCCTCAGCACTGCTGTCAAATTTTTCTTCCCCCCTCTCTCCCTCTTTTCCTTCTTCCAGCTACAATCTCAGTCTCTCCCACTCTCATTTATAGCTATCTTTCTCTGTAGGACACCATTATGTGCCAGATAGCAAAGATACAAAGCTTTTTGGTCACAGTCAGTGATCGCTTTCTTTCATTTTTCCAAACTATGTGCGCCCTGCAGCCGATGAAAGAGAACTGATGAGCTAATTAATTTTTCTGTAATGTATGGGTGGTTTTGGGTGTCATTCTGCTCCGATATCCAACTGGCATGTTACATTTTTTATGAAGGAAACACTATGTGGAAAACAATATATCTTTGCAAGTGTTTTCATCGGGATAAGGTATTGCACACATGGTGTCTCAGTGGGGTTTCTTTCTGCAGGAAATGAGCTGAAGTTTATTCAGCGAGCAGCTGTGGTGTTGCCTGGTGACTAAGAGTTTCTTTATGATTCTGATTTAATCAATAATCCTGCTAATTAATCTGTGAGGCATATTCAGCGAGGAGCACTGAACGATCTCGTATCCTGCCGAACATGCCAGAATGATTTGAGCGTAACATTGAGTACTCATGTTCTGTCCACATGACCAGTAGGAGTTTTCAGCTGTTATAACACTGAGATGATTGTAGCCTAATTCTTTAATTTTAGATGATTTTTTTAACCTTAAATATTTTACAAGCTACATGAAATATTAAAACACTCCTAGTAGTAAAGAAAGTGGCAATATTAAGTCGTTACTGTGTAAGCGTTATTTTGTTATGTGTGTGCTTTGCTTTTCCTCTTGGTCCGACCGGGTTGTGATTGACAGGAAGTAGTTCTAATGTAACCACAGAAAATAACTGTCAGTTGATAGTTATTTTCCAGAGGAAAATGTAGAAATTGGACATTGCAGTGAGAGACAGGGAGACTGTTAAGTCATTGACAGATTCTGTCATCAGCTGAGGAGAAATATACAGACCTCTGAGCTGTAAAATGAAGTGGGACATTAAGTTGTCTGAGGAACATACAGTAATTGGAGTATGTCTGGTCTGAAGTCAGAATGTCTTGCAACAAACTTTATAAAAAAAAAAAGCTACTTTACATTTTTTTGGCCGTTGATCATGTAGTTTTGTAACTTGTCAGGTTTGTAACTTGCCAGGTGAGTGGCCTGCGTTCACTGGAAAAGTTTGAGCAAGAAAACTACAGATACATAACAGTTCATTTTCTATCCTAACTAATTGATTAATTCATTCATTCATATTTAATAAATCAGGTCTCTAATAGTTATTTTAGCATCACAGTTAACATGCAGTGTGAATTATACTTTGTGTAATCAGATTCATGAAGTTTATTTGACGTACGGCATGATTTGGTAAAATGCAATACAGAAGTCATGCAGAGCAGAGTGAATGATGGAGGTAAAGAGCCAAGAAGAAGAAGGTGCAAAATGATTGTTGGAGACATGACAATATTCAATTGCATCATTTTGCACCTATAAAATCTCCTTTGGATCCACTGGTGGACAAACTGTCACAGTCCTGGGTTTTTGTTTATGTCTTGTTACCTTGTGGACTTTGTTTTGGGGTTTTCCTGTTTGTGTTCTTCCTTATTATATGTTATTCATTTGTGTTTAATCTGCTTCCTGTTTTTCTTCGTAGATTCTCTCCTCATGTGCCATTTCTGGTTTCACTTCCTGCCTTTGTGTGATTTTTCTGCCTGTTTCTATCACACCTGTCTTCCACCAACCTCATTAGTCCTTCCCTGTTCCCAGAGTTTGTATCCAATGCCCTTTTTACATAGGAATTGTGCAAATTTGCAGGAAAGCCCAATCCCGCATTGGCAGTATAAAAACAAAATCGGGGAGTGCGGCAAAATGCCGTCTGCCTACTTTTGTTTATACAGAATGTGCCTTTTTCAGGGCAATGGGGGGCGTGAGGTAGTAACAGAACGTGCAGCTCAGCGTGTGACGTAAACAGTGACGTACCGAGGAAAGCCGCGGCCGGTCAGTCCTTCGGCGATTCTCTCGTACATCGGCCCGTCCTTCACGTTCCCGTCATCTGATGGCCTCCTCATTAGCGAGGGCAAGGAGGGCGCGCAATTCTTTATCTCCCCAGTTGCTCATCTTCTGCTTTGCGTCTCCTTAGTGCTGCTAGATACTCATTCCTGCTGTCAGCTGTTTCCTGGTTTGAAGTCCACGCGAGAGGGTCGAATGTGCCCACAAGTCATCAACAGACCCTCCCAAGGCGGAAAGCCGCCTCACTCTGTTTAGACCAAAACCGTTCCGCCAATATGACTACCCTACGAGGCGGAAAATTGGGCACCTCGGATCAACTTGCCAATCCGACTCTGTGTGTGTAAACGCTCGCAGCTTGCCGGCAAAACGGCCCAACATTCGCGGAAAATCTGGCAGTGTAAAAGGGGCTCAAATGTCCACCCTCTAGACTTGCAGACTGAGCCCTCGCGGAATTAAGGTGTACGTAGTGTAACGCATTTTATGTCATCTCGTAAAGTCTGCGAGGGCAGACGCTGCAAGCGGCTGATAGAAAGCCCTTCAGACTGTTCTACTCATTGCCTTGAAAACGTTCAACTCTTGCTGCTGTCATATTCATATGTATGTCATATAAGTTGATGAACAGTGCCTATTCATCTGTCCCTGCAGATAACAAGATACAAATCCCATGTATAGCCTTTTGGTGACTGATCTGAAATGTATGAAGACATCTCTGTGTAACAGGCTACACACGTTCAAAAACCGAAATGTTTGTAAATAAGGACAGGACTATAACTCAATAAATTGGGCAGTACTTACATAAGAAACCTTCTCTTGTTGTTTTTTAGACATTAATAAGATTTTTTGTTGGCAGTTAAAAAAACCACAGCGTCACGTCCATATTGCAATGAATTGTGGATTAGTAAATCAGTGAATTTTGCTGAAGTCTACATTCCAAGCGTACTCTCAGGAAGTCTGCAGAAAGTCCGCTTGAGGCCCCTTTTGGACTGCTTGAATTGTGGATTTGGAGCCCTAAGCACTCCCAGAGTTCCTTGGAACGTGCCCTCAAGGTCCGTGAGTCTGCAAGTGCGGTGAAGTGCGAACATTTGGATTCAGCCAGTCTTCCCCTCCACACCCTTGATATAGGCCAATCCTCATTTTCCTCCTCTTGCCTGTGCCCTCCTACTCCAGCTGTGTCTCGTTCTTGTGATTAGTTTTCTGTGTATAAATGTAGCCATGTGTTTCCCTTTGTTCCTTGTCAGTTCATCTGTGTTCATCACCTTGTTCTTGTGGTCGTATCCAGCTCTGTTTCCTGCCTGGTGTCTTGTGTTCTGTTTGGATTTCTTCCCTGAGTTCATGGTATTATTCCGGTTGGTTTCAATTTAGTTTGTGTTCTGATGTCTTTTGGACTGTTTTTGGATGTATTTATCGGCTGCATTAAAGCTCATTTTCTGTGAAAACTTCAACCTGCCTGCTGCTCTGCATTTGGGTCCTTCCTGAACTAATATAACACAAACGGAGACAGATTTGTTTGCACTACAGCTCAGCGTAAATTCAATCAGAAGGACTTTCTTTGTGCTCATCCATTAACAATTCTCTCCCTCCCACTCCCTCTGCTTCCTCTAATCAGCTGACTATGGGTGTTCACTCTTCTAGTTATCCAGTCAAACTTTGCCACAATTTCTATCAGCCAATCAGAATACCACAGCAAAATTCAACAAAGGCATTTCTCCATGTTCTCCATAATCCATGGTCGAACAGGGGGTTCCCTATTTGACTATGGATACATCACCCACCTTAAATCACACCATCTGAATGGGGTCTAATCACCAAAGACTTTCACATTTTTCATCCTGATGTACACATGTTAATAAATATTATTTTGACTATAAAATTGAGTCTCACCTGATTGAACTAAAGCTGTGATGTGCTTTGCTTTAAGATACTGACACTGCAGTAAACACAATGGAGTATTACTTACATTACTCAGCCTTATTTTATCATCTTTACTAGGTTGTTTTTAAACTTATTTTGAGAAAAAATAGCTTCCAAGACTGTGGCTGTATGGATGGGTTCGTGCTGTTTGGACAATCCAAAAAAGTTTTATATAAAGAGTGGGCCTTGGAAAAGTTACGATAAGACATAGTGAAGATACTTTCACTGTGGACACCACTGCTGTGTCTCAAATCAAATTCTTCCGTTAGTACACTTCCATGTAGTATACTATGTGCACTATGTACTTGTTGGCGTAGTGCGCGAATTTGGACAGGGTAAGTGTTGTCTCAAAGCAAACACCGCCGTTGTGCACTTACTGGAAATGACGACCGGAAATGTGCAGCTGTTAGCTAGTTAGTAAACTAGCATTAGTATTTGCGTTATCGCTCGCGGTACCAAATCATTACAGACTGCTAAATTAACCCAATAAACAAACTGCTGGCTTGTATCCGACAACAGTATAGTGTTTGTACAATGCAGCGACATTCACGGTCGCACAGTCCTCGGCCACCATTTCCAGTTTGAAAAGTGGTCCCTCCCCTTCCGCTTTGTAGCCAAGATGGCGACCATCGAGGGCGAGAGGTGTCCATAGTTCGACCCTCAACTTCTTGACCGTTTTGAGTGCACCATCCGAGTACTCATAGTGCACTGCTTTTTTCCATACTTCTCAGTGTGAACGCACTCATGCACTCAAAATATTAAGTGTAAGTACAGAAGTACGCGATTTGAGACACAGCACACGTTTTGCATCCCATTTCCTATCAACAGTTATTGATGGTTTCTTTTAAACGTGACCACCATCTTTCCCTTACCTTAATAACCAAGTTGTTTTAGGTGCTTAGACTGAAACAAATGGTAATCGAGGAGTTAGCAGATCACTATAAATTATTGTTGTATTCAGAAAGATGCATTGTAAACACTTGATTTAGTACACAAGGTGAAATAAAGTGACTGCACTTAACTTTGGATAACAGAAACTATTAGTTTTAAATAAAAAAAATGGAACATAACACTGAAAATTGCCAAGTTGGTCTCTCTGTGTGTTTGTCTTAATGAAGAAATCAGAATACTCTGTAAAAGATGCAGAAAAGTCCCTCTTCTCCACGCTACAGTTGCGACTGTTCTGGAAGACAGTGACAAGCAGTGTCACAAGGCAGTGATAAACAGCCTGTTTAGTTGTTTACGTTGGAGGCCCTTTTGTTGTTTCAAGTTTATGATGAGCGTTTTTGCAGTGTAGTAGCTGGGTTGAATATTTATGTGGCTCCTCTCCCGGAGCTGTCGATGATGTCAGATCACACCTGTATGTCAGCCCCGAACAGTCTGAATGTATTAATTAAAAGTATCATTTATGAGCCTGGAGTAGTGGCATGAAACGCTCAATCATTCAACGTGGGTTTACTCCTGAAATCCCCTCCAGCGCTTGTTGAATACATCTGTGATGTAACCTTGTTTATCCCAGGCTTTGTGCAGCTTATCGTCACTTGGAGGAGCCTCTAAAGGCATCAACAGTCTGGGCTGTTTTGTCACCAAAGACCTGCAAAGTAAAGGAACTCTGCCTCTCTTTGTCAGCACCGTGTTGACTGACATGTGCTGTATCTTGCTGCCGGTGAGCCGTGTAGTTTTCAGTTCACAGCCTTCGATTCATCCCAGTCTTTATGTTGTGTCAGTCGGCGGCCTGCTGAGTTCCTAACAAAACTCCTTGATGAGTGCGCCTGAGAGACTGTTGCCCTCAACTTATCACATATAAGAGTCTCTTAGCCTCAAGGTCTGCAGCCCTACTTGTTCTCGTCCCTTTGCTCTCTGCGGTGACTGATTCAGACCCAGAGCGCAGTCAGCTTGCTGGTTGGCTAGAAAACCAGTGGAGCTGCAGCGCCTCAGGCTTGAATTTAAGCTGCTCTGACACAGGACATGCTCTGCTGCTAACATTAGATGCATAGCTTCAACGCTTGTGTTCCCGCAGAGCAGACACAGGTTTATACTGTCAACGTGAAAATGCTCCATCAGTAATTCATCGTCGTCCATCTACACACTTTACTTAGGTGTATATTAACTTACTTTCTGATCTGATAGCTTCCTGTGAGGCTAGTGCTTTGGCTTTCATCTTTCATCTTGCTCCAACCTTCATCTATGTCCTCCTCTTCCTCCTCCTCTCTCCTTCATTTATCTCAGCCTGAAGCAGTGGTGGGGTGCACATGGGCGTTTTCTCAATCTTGCGCTCCTCTCCTGGGCCGCTGTCCTGTGGGATTTCCACGGTGGTGGCATTGCGAGGCATAATTTTTCTCTACCTCCATCTTTTTCTTTCTTTGTACCTTTTATCCCCGTTTCCCCACAGCTTCATGATGCTGCTCTCTGTTTGCTTTGCTGAAAGGCATTGAGTAAACAGGAGCACGCTGAGGAATTTTAACCAGGTTGAGTCAAGTTTGTTTGACCTTGGTCGTACAACGGGGCTTCAGGAAAATGACAAATGACAACAGCAACAAGCCATCACAAACTGCCCTCTCTTTACAGTGAATCTGAAATTCAGATCCTCACTCCCTTTTAGGACAAACCGTGTTTTCTCCCAGCGTTCTCCTGCTTTTCCCCCTTCGCCCCCATCCCCCCCCCCCCCAACCCCAAACACGTTGCATGGCCTCATTTGGCACAGAGAGAAATAGAAGATGAATACAAACATACCAAAAAATGCTGCTGAAAACCTGCATGTAGGGCTCTCTGTGTGTGCTCAGGCACAGATTTTGTGTTATTGCTGCAGATCTGTTCTCATTACACACTTGTGCCCACGGGGCATGGAGTGATGATTGCTGTTTTTCGCAGCCAAGCAGGCAGACAAGCATTTATATAGTGAAAAATTTGCATAAAATTTAGGAAAGTGAAGGAACGTGCACTGAAGCAACATCATAATTTTTTCAGTTTACAGTGTACAAAGTATAAACACCTTTTTTTTCTCATCACTTTTGCTGTTTTATGTCGTTTTTTTCCACGTGTTTGATCATGGTCTCTGTTTGCTCTCTGACTGACTCACCTGCAGCTGCAGACTTTAGTCATTCTGCCTCAAAGAATTAATCATTGTAAATTCATACCAGCTGGCCAGCGGTGATTATCAGGGCCATTTTTCTACCAGAGTTCAGTGTCCTCTGACCTCTGCTCTGCGTGCAGAGGAATGTCATATTAAAGCTTAATATATGATCACCCATATTAGATTATAGCGGAATTTACAAGGGCTGCATCCATCTTATTTTTTTAAATCCATCAATAAATCATTTAAGCTGATAGTATAAACCATGATGAATGTTGAGTGCAGAAAACAAGCTTCGCAAGCCAGAAGTATTGTCTTCAAATGGCCTATTTTTGTCTGCTAAGCAATAAAAAATACAATTTGCAATGAGAAAGGACAACAAGCAGGAAAATATACAACTTTCAGATGTGATATTTGGTATTTTCAATTAAGAAATAGCGCATTAATCCATCATAAGGACTGTTCTCTTTTTGATTTCACCAATCCATTGAGTGTTTAAGCAATAAACATTACATACTTCCACACGAGTGAAGGCATATGAACCAGATGCACTTAAAGATCCCATGTGTATTGTATTTAATCTCTTAAAACGTGCCACACTCATCTGTGGCGCCATTAAACTGCGCTGCCAAGTTTTGTAAAAACCAAATGAGGGTTGTTTTAAATTCAAGATGTAAAGGCGTCTCAGATATCGAATATGCCAGGATAAAGCAGCAGGATATTGATGTAAAATGATGCACAAGCTATGTGGAAAATTAACATTTGATATTGTTATTCAGTCAGACCTACAATGTTTCTTAGGTCTGAATATTTCATGAGATGCCAGCTGTATATTGCTTCAATAAATTATTGGAATAAGTAAATACAGAATCCATATGTGATTCATTAATACAGTGTGAAGAGAGCAGTTCATCTAAATAAACAGTGGCTCAAGGGCATATTTAATTGAAAGAGACTCAGTTTAAAAGCCTAAATATCAATATGTAAGCAACTGTGACACCTTGGCAGAAATAATCAAAACAAATAATCAAGTTGTTTGGCAGTGGTATTCCCAGTTCAAGTGTTTTTTAAAGGGAAATTAAACAGGTACCGGACTTTGTTACCCAACCCTACTGCTCAAAATAATAAAGGGAGCACTTAAATCACACTTTAGATGTTGATAAGTGAATTATTCAAGTTGAAAATCTTACTGATGTACATTGTATAATTTGTTGACAACAAAATTATGTAACAACGGTCAATAGGAAGCAAAATCACCAGCCCACTGAGGGCTGGATTAAAAAAAACACGGAAAATCAGAGTGAAAAATTGAAATCACAGGCTGATCCAACTTTATCACGACAACTCCTGACAACGCCTGGGCATGCTTCTGATAAGTTGGCGGATGGTGTCCTGGGGGATCTCCTCCCAGACCTCTATCAGGGCCTGGATCAGTGAGTTCCTGGGCAGTCTGTGGCTGTACTTGGCAGCGTTGGATGCACTGATACATAATGTCCCATATGTGCTTAATTGGATTTAGGTCAGCGGAACAAGAGGGACAATGGCGTCAATGCCTTAGTCATCCAGGAACTGCCTACACACTCTGGCCATATGAGGCTGGGCATTATCCTGCACCAGAAGGAACCCAGGGCCCACTGCACCAGCGTAAAGTCTGACAGTTGCTCTGAGGATTTCATATCAGTACCTAACAGCAGTCAGGGTACTGTTGGCTATGACACTGAGGTCTGTGCAACCCTCCAAGGATATGCCTCCCCAGACCCATCGCCAAACCGGTCATGCTGGATGATGTTACAAGAAGGATAGTGTTCACCACAGCATCTCCAGACTCTTTCACGCCTGTCACATATGCTTGGTGTGAACCTGCTCTCATATGTAAAGGGAACGGGGCACCAGTGGTGGACCTGCCAATTCAGGTGCTCTCTGGCAAATGCCAATTGAGCACAAGTCCTACGAGAGGACATTGGGACCTCATGCCACTCTCATAGAGTCTGTTTCTGACAGTTTGGTCAGAAGCACACCAGTAGCCAGCTGGAGGTCATTTTGTAGGGCTCTGGCAGTGCTTCTCCTGTTCCTCCTCGCACTATGATGCAGATACTACTGCTGAGTTGATACTCTTCTATGGCCCTGTCCAGCTGTTCCAGTATAACGGCCGGCCTCCTGGTATCTCCTCCATGCTCTTGAGACTGTGCTGGGAGACACAGCAAACCTTCTAGCAACTGTCTGTGACCACTACTTACAAAACCATTTCCTTTTTGGAGGTTGTCTTGCTTTTCCTTCTCTGTTGCACCAATTATCACTTTCATTTGCACCAAAGCAGGTGAAACTGACTCACCATCACTTGTGCTTCCTGAACAGACAGATTGATATCCCTAAGGTTTAACTGACTTTGTATTATACTGTGACCATTAAGTGTTCCTTTGATTTGAGACGTCTTAGGAGAACCTCGGTTGTAATAAACTTGATTTCTGTTTTTGTAAATGTTAAGACGGCATTTCCCAAAAGAAATAGTTTCTGTTTTGTAACTTTGTCAGTTAACAGTTTTCTCTTTGCCTTTGCCAAAGAGGATAAACATGTTGGGACACCCTTCCTCTCCCTCCCCAATCTGACTCTGTAAGAAAGTTTCAGCTTTGTTTGGTGCCATTAAGCACTTCAGCACACTTGCTGCCAAATCCGAACCAGTGTCACATCATCTAACATGCAGTGTAGAGGCTGCCAGTCTGCTTGGCAGAGTTCTTGTTTGCATGCAGTAATTATACTAATGCCTCCAAATTAATGTGGCAATGTTTTATTGATGTAAAAACACTGCCCTTAACACCTTAAAATATACATGCCAGCATATATAATCAGGCGCACACACACACTGTTTTTTGTTTCTGTAGAGATCTCAAAAGGATCACAATTTTCTGGTCGAGAGAGACATGGTAATTAAGCCAATCAAGGAAAAGACAAAGAAAACACACAACACAGTCGCATGCCTAAAGTGTCAGAGCAGCCACTATAGAGGTAATCATGAGCATCATCAAAGATATCATTACTGTGAAATCATTAAGGTATTTAAAAATGTGAGTTTTGCTGAGGATCTGTGTGTGTTTTGTGTGGCTAAGCCTTCTTTAATGCAGTAATCTCGCTCCTCCACCTTCCTCTGGGACACGGCTGCAGCACAGAGGGTTGGCTCTGTATGTGGTTTTAATTCCACTCTGCGTTCATTGGTAATTGAATTCATTACAAGGACAGCGGGCCAAATCGGCTGTTATTTCGCAGTCAGTCGAGGTTGCTAATTAGAAATTAGCTCAAACATTGTGGCGCGTAGCCCTCGGGGAGTGTCGTCGTCAGTCTAAATCTCTGACATACCTACCAACAGCTCATAATTACTGCCACAGCTTTGCCGATGAACGCACCGTTATCATTTTCCTCGTGCTGAGTGGTGATCGCGATTACCCACTGTCCTCAGCGTTAACATACTGTAAGCGTACAGGCGTCATGGTGTCCATATGGAGCTTCAGGTTCCTCTGTAAGAGGAATGCAGCTGATTGAATTTACAGGGGCTTCAACAAGATTCTATAGCATGACATAAAAGATTTATTTTTTCCATCTCAGGGTGTTGGGGATTTCATGCTCCCAGAGGAGGACGGAGGCTCAGGAAATTGTTGTAACAGTGTTATTTTTTTTCGTTACATCGAGAGAATGAAGCACTGTGAGAGAGGAGAGCGATCGATCGAGAACAGTTTCTGTGGCACCTTACAAAGTCTTGAAATAAAATCTCCAAATACAACATAAATGTAAAAATATAGAAGTTTTGATTTTGTTGCTGTTAATCAAAGTTTCAAAAGTCTTCATTACGTGCATGCTTGATCACTTTGAAATTGTTTTTATTGGCCAAATCAGTTCATAACGTTAGATGACAGTAAATTTAAAGTTTGAATACTTTTTTCCATAACTTAAGAAACCAAAAGACGCTCAGAGGGAGGGGGACACTTCAGCTTTAAAAAAGACGAATGAAGTATGAGAAATACAATGACTGCTGTTTGGAAAAGTGGACGTCTGTTCAAATACCACAGGCAATATGGACACAGTACTGGTGTAGTGAGAGTGAGGTGATCGAGTTCAGTAAACAGGAGGAGACGACTGTTGTGCTGCAGAGCAGATAATCAAGATGGACCTCAGTGGGTTGTAGTTAAGGAAAGTCTCAGCTCAGAATCAGAAAACGTCTAAATCACAGCACTAGTAGGGTCAAATCTTAACGTGTAATTTCAAAACTAATAGTTATCATCTGCAACTAAAATGTCTTGACATAATTGAAGTGGATAGTCAGCAGCAACAATGTCTCGAGGAGGTCTGGTTGGAAAGATAGGCTGACTAAACATCTAACTGCAGACTTGCTCTAACTCTGGTTTAGAGTGGCTGTCAGCACATAGTTTGCTGGATACAGGGAAGAAGAGATCTGTGTGGGTACATGAGAGCCTAAACGAGAGGCTGGATCACGGGGAGTACCACCAGTTGGTCCAGGAGCTTCGCCTTGCTGATGGCTGTTTCCAGGCATATTTTAGGAAGACTCGGGGGCAGTTTAACAACCTGCTGTGTATCATCGGGTTGTATAGCTCTAAGTATCCAGCACGTTTCTCCTTCATTGTTTACCAACTGTAAACTTGTTGTCATGACCACCACAGAGGGCCCGCCTCTCAAATCATCCGATTGGGCAATGGGAATAAAGATGACAAAAAAGAGATGATGTGGGACACCCATAGTGATGAAACTCAAGGCGCGTTGCAAGGCAAAAACTGCCAACAAAAAGCTTCAGTCTCATTAAAAACAATTACATAAAGCCATCCCAAGCTGCTACAATGCTTTCTTTGTGATCAGGGCCTTAATGGGTTTGGAAGGGACTCTTTCTTTCACATTTGGTATAGTCTTCAGTTAAACGTTGAAAACTCTGGGTTCCCATCTGTTTAAAGGGGAGCGGATTTTGGCCAAAATTCCTGGGAAATAGCATCTCATATTCTCTGTATTCAAACCTGAACACTGCCGAATAAAGTTGCTACTCAATATTAAATAGTATGTGTATTTAGGTTGGCTGGAGAGCAGTGGAAATGACACATGAGGAGTATATTGTTGGAAGGGGTAGAAACAGGCAGGAAAGTGGCTGTGTGGAGTGAAGTTGCTAAGCAACTCCATTTACCCCTGCATGAATGTACTGAGATATGAATCAAAGTGCAAAATGACTGAGAAATCAAGACAGAGCAATGCATAAGAAAATAGTTTGGAGTTGACATTTCTGGGAAAGACTGTGTTTGTGTTTGTGTGTGTGTGTGTGTATAGGAGGGGTTTACACGCTCTGTTGCAGTGGCCTGAGACTACATTCATCCCTGCTGCTACCACCGCCACGCTGCACACATCCCATCTGCAAAGATTAGCCTCAATTGTAGAGACTTGTACTATTTTTAACTGACCCAGCAAGCACAGTGGCCAACAAAGAGAGGAGTCAGGTCTTCCTCCATGAAACAATGCCTATCTCAGTCTCATCCTTCATCTCTGTGGTAACCGTCCTCTTCAGTTTCCCTCCGGTCTTCTTCTCCTTTCCTGTCTCGCTGTGCTCTGACTCGTCTGGGTTACTTGTTTGATCATCAGATGGGTTTAATACCAGCGTGATTCGAATGTTTTTTTTTTAATTGGATCTGTCGGAGCCCGGTTGGTCTTTTGAAGAAACAATATTGGCTTCATTTTAGTTGAATATTAAAACAAAGATCCAGCTTTGATTTTACTTGAAAAAGAAGACGTTTATAGAATACATTTACACCATTAGGTATAAAACAGCAGTGTATGAATTATATATGACTGCAGTGACAGTATGTGACTTCGGTCTAACTACAGTCGTCCTTTGGCTCCAGGTGCCGTGTCGTTCATGCATGTCCTCAGTGTGACCCTTCAGCACTGAGTCATGCTCTAACAGCTCACACGCTCCCATTACCAACTGACTAGAGCGTATGCAAATCCATCATCAGCTGGCACTGCAATACCCACAACCCCCCTCTTCTCCATCACTCAGTCTGTCTCCCCACGGTACGTCTCTTTCTCTGTGTGGCTCATTTCCTGTTCATCCATGAGAGACTCCTTCATCCTCTCTTCTCTCTTGACATCACTTAAACCTTCGCTCCCTTCGTCCTCCTCCTGGTCTTCCTCCCACTTGTTCAACCTTTCAGTGGATCGTCTTCTGTCGCAGAACTTTGGTTTTAACTGCACACAGCTCATGTCAAGGGCAGTTCAGCTCCCTTTTTTTAAAGTATACTCAATGAATCATCTAAGTGATTCAAGGATTTGAAAGTGAGCTCTGTGTGCTTTGACTGCCGACCACGCACCCAGACCACAAACGGCAGAGTGTGATGTTTAAATTATAAGAGGTCAATTTGGGGCTGGGCATGGGAGTTGAACTGCAATCTTTCTTTGTAACAGACATCAATGCATCTCTAGAAAAGTATCAAAAACTCTGTTATGACATGTGTGGTCAGATTTGTTACTGGGTGCACAGCTTCTGAAGGGCTGTTTACACTTGGGAAAAAAAGTAGTATTTGCAAAGTTTAGCCTTTTTTTTTTGCATTTTATTTATTTTTTATTTCTTTTTACTAAAATGATTATATTCCTCAAAGTGAAGCATCAGAAAAAAATGTCTGTATTGGTTTTGCATTTAATCAGCACTAGTATTAGTCATGTTAGCTTCTGTTTCTTGTTTCGTGTTAACAGTTTTGTTTTGATTCATTTTTGTTTTTTAATTGATTGTTTTTTTCCCTTGTGCTTTTGTGTTTGATTTCTTGTTCACACATTTTTTTCTAATTTTTTGTGAGACTTAATTCTGCTTATGTGTTAACCGATATCATTTGCTGCCAAAAAAAATCACTTTAAACAGCCTCAACATGGTTAAAATAAAAAAAAAAACAGTAATGTACCTGTCATTTCCTGTTTTCATGACCCATTTTCACAGCTCTTGCCACAATGCAATGCAGCCACAGTTAACATATGTTAATAAATACTGTAACTAGGGATGTCCTGATCAAGTCTTTTTCGATCCAAGTCATTTAACATGGAGTATCTGCTGATACCAGGTTCCTGTCCTATACAAATATATAATCAATATATAAATCAATCCATATATATGCCTGACATTTGAAAAGCTCCTCAAATGCTGAAATGTTCCACCATGTTTGTTTATTTATTTATTACATAATAGGTAAATGGGTCTAAAATGGCAAACTGTCCTTTAAATCTTTTTGGTCATGTCGCTGTCTCAAGAGTGTCTCTGTCCCTTTAAGACAGTAGACTATTCTCTAGTGTTGCTTCGGTGCAGCCTTTGCCTGAGTTACCTGAATGTACAGTATTAAGTTCATTATTTTTCACGTCTGTACATTTTTTGTGCGGATTAGGCTATATTAATACAAATCTCTTGTAGTGGCGAGGTGAGTGTGGTTGTTGTCTGTTCTGCACCGCTGCCTGTCTCTTCTCCTCCTGCAGATTTCAATCAGGAGAGACAGAAGAGTGAAGTAAAGATAATATTTGATATAGAATATGAGTGTACAGATTAACAGATGATTTGTGCTGATTAAGATTTAACAGAATTCTTTGACACGTGGACACCAGAGGGAGATACTTTGTAATCAAGGGACATCTGTGCAGCAGCAAGATAAATCCCCCCATGGAGTCCAGACACATGGTGGTGATGGTGGTGGCTGCTGACTCTGGGGCTGCTGACTGCTCAGGTGGATGACACTGATGAATCTGTGAAGACTAGGTGGTGATGGGTGGGTCGAGCAAGAAAGAGCTACAGCAGAGAAAGAGCCAGATTTAAAATGAGGAGCAGTAACATGGTAGACTGACAGAGAAGGTGTGTTGCTGTGCTGTAGGTTGATTGTGAATCAGAGAAAAAAACAGTCGATGACTTAATTGACAGCCCTTGACAATAACACCTAGCATGCATGCAAGGAGTGGATGGCAGGGTGAGAAAGAAAACATACAGTATTGTCTTCCTGACTGAACATTCGCTACAGCTTCATAAACACCATGTGCCATAAAGGCATGTGACTTTCATACTGAGCTGAAATGAGACAAGTGTGCATCGTTAATTTTGTTAAAAACATAAATAGTCTTATACCGCATTTTGGCAGTCAGATATGGCGTGTTGTGTTTTGCTGTGGGCGGGGCTCAGCCCCTGCTTTTACACTTACAGAAGCCCAGCATAAGAGAGAAAGAGGGCAGAGAGTTGGAGATGGCTGTGCTCTGTGTGTCTCTGCATGAAAGCTTTGTGAGTAAAACCAACTGTGTGACAGCTGAAATAAAACAAAGGACGGATCCTCTATATAACTCACATACCCAGTCATGATCAGTTAAAATAATGCCTGGACCTGCCCTGATATTTTTTGTAATGGCACTTAAATGATCTTGGTAAGGGGTGCAGATATATACACACATATCACTGAGGCTGTGTTAGATTTGGAGAGCATTTACGAATTAAAAAAAAAGGTCATCATGTTTATAAATGTAACATTTATGCATGATTTTGCAACACTCAAAACTGATGAATATGTTTACCCTCAGAGGTTGTGCCATACTGTTTATACTGAGGAAGCTATCACTTTAATGTCTTTTAGAGATGTCCAGAGCTGATGCGGGCATATTTTCATGGCTCGGGGCGGCCAAAATAAAGTTGATGAGTGCAAATGACTCTGAGTTCAGGTTGGCAAACTGCACAGAAGTTTTGATGCATACAAATCTGTTATCTCTCCTCTCTCTTCCTTATTAGCAAAGATCAGCATCCAAAACATTCCGGTAGCAGCATCTCATTTCCAGCTGGCGCCGACGGTCACTCTCTCCGTTTCACAAACATCACCGGCAGCAGGTCAGATCAGCTGTCGCTAATTAACGTTAATTGTGTGAGTAACTTGGTGACAGGCCAACATTACACTTGGCTGTTGTCTGATTAAAGTCCTCTCAGCAGCCTGTGTCTGTACTCGGCCAAAGATTGCTTGCAGGGAGGGAAGTGGACTGAGTATCTCTGTAGTTCCAACAAATCAAACTGAGTGAGATGTCTTCTCTCTAACAGATTGTGTTACGTCAATTTCAGGAGTTGCATTCTCTCAGGAAACTTTATATAAACTGTTAAACTTCATAGTTTTGAATCAGAACCTTCAGTATTTGAATCAAGTAGCTGAAAAATAAGCTGTGTCTGATTTAGTACTGCTGTTATTTAGTCAACTCAATTTTATTTATATAGCTTTATGTCACATGTCACAAAGTTGCCTACAGGGCCTTTAAAATCTGTACAGCATACAACACCCTTTGTCTTTAGACTCGATTTGTGTTTAGGAAAAATGCCCCAAAAAACCTTAAAACAGGGAAAAAGCAAGACACTTCAGAGGGAGCAAGTGAGGAGGGATTCCCCTTCCAGGTCAGACAGACGTGCAATAGATGTGTGCACAGAATAGACCAATGTACTTAAATTACAGTGTGGACCATCACAATGACAAAATTCTAGATGGATTGTAAACATATATGAAGAATATGGAAACAGAAGGACGTCGTGACCTCAGTACCAGAGCTGACCTGTTACTGTCATTATGTCTAAAGCCCCTGTTTCCACCAAATGCTTTTGGTATGGTACCTTTGGAAACAAAAGTACCCTTCAGACATGGTACCTAGACCCTAGCGTTTCCACTGCGAACAGTACCCTTAAATGTGGGCAGGGTTGTTGTCACCCAGCACTCACTGTGTTTCCTCATTGTTGGTGACACAGATGGAAGTCTGCACCTTGTTTATCATCCAGACAACGAGGATGCACACCAACATTTTCAGAACAAAATAAAACAGGCTGCAGTGAGAGTCTCTCTCAATGGGATATTAAAAAGAGTGGGCTTGTGCATTTAGTCCTTCTAAGGCAAACTCTGGGGTTAAGTGTTGCCGTAGCTCAACGCTACACTTAAAGATCCACTCATTACTCAAAGTGTATGTCATATAAAAACTATGGAATATTTTAGGCGTTTTGATTGATTCATGTCGTCAACTCATGCATTGAGTAACATTACAAGTTAACGTTCCACCTTAAAAGTCACCTGCAGTCGGCCCAGTGTAGTACCAGATCTGTGTGCTAGGTACCCCAACCGAAGGGGTCCCTCCACCACCATAACACCTCAAAAGGATCCTCCTGGAATATCTTGAATTCAGTGTAGACTGCCTCTTCATTCTTTGGCTGCAAAGTTCTATTGCTTGAGTCCTCCATGTCGGTGACAAATGTGATGATGGGATCAAACGTTCAACTGTGTGTTGACTTTCAAAATAAAAGATATTGCAGCTTGATAATAGTGATTTTGATGTCAACATATCACACATATACTGCACACTTTAGGTCACAGTTTTATACCGGACCTGATACCCAAAGGACTTGGATCAGGGCCATGCCAAAACAGACCCCCTTTAGATTTGGTTGTTTTCTTTGAGTTATTATGTTATATGTAATGTTGATATTCAAAACTATACAGAACATACCACTGTCACAGGAGTATTGTTGCTGCCATGAAAGTAGAAAGGCTCCCTTTCCTTTAAAGGCCTCGTACATTTCTTTGGCTGACATTTTTTTGTTTTGAGTACTGGTAAGAGGCTGATTTGAGCCGAGAGTGTATCCCATAATGCATTTTGCCTTTCCCATGTGTATTTTTAGCAAATCACGATGTATATCATCTGTCACATTTCTTCAACAATGACATTTTCTGAAACACGGTCAAGTTGCAGACTGGCTGGTTAGCTAGCCCTGCATAAACATTCATTGGCCCCTGGCCATCAGCCATCATTTATTATGGAGGGTGCTCTAATTTATATAAAAACAGACTATCTAAGACATTTGAATTTTTCTGATAATGAGTACAGCTGCAGAAAGTGTGCTTACCATTTCCCTCTGAGACAAGACGTGAATGTGGGCTGCTATAATAATTAAACAGCAGCACGTAACATCTCAGGCTGATTGTATGCAGCACGCTGAGTCTGTCAGGGGGTGGAACTTTACTTAAGCCTTATGCCGAGAAGATTTTGGATTTACTATGGATGTATGGTGAGCTGCAAGATGCAAACTATGGAGTTTGTGGCTGCTTTAACATTATATATAGTTTGCAGCGTCAGCCTTGTTTAAAATGCCTGAAAGACTTAGAGTCCTGTAACGACACACAGACATTTTTACCCTGTCTGGTTAGATAATGCGCTGCGTCTGTTTGACTTGGGCAGCATCGAGCAGCAAACAAGCGAGTTCATTAGATGGTATAAACATAGCATTTAGTCCTGTAGCAGTTGAGGCTCTGTTGCCGTGTATGCAGAGCATATTTGCTGGGTGTTTGAATTTCCTCCCTGGTTACTCCTCTGTCTGCTCGTCCCCGAGTGAACTGGTGAGCAGATGGGAGGTTGTGGGGGCTGAGAGGGGTTGGTGACAGTCGGGGGGGCTGGCAGGCTGTGCTGTGGGGAAGAAAATAGGAAGTAATGATATGCCATGTCTGCTACATTAACAGGCCTTATGTTTAGGAGAGCAGAGCAGACGTTGCATGTGTATTTGTCATGCGGCCTGTCATCCGCTGTTAAAACGTACTCGGTGGGACTCTTCATTCAGAGCGCATCTGTCTTTACTGCGAGTTTTACTTAGAAATTTGTCTCCATTTTTGGTGCTGCTGTAGGATCTCGTCACTACGCATCTCATCGGTGTTGTATCTGAGGTTAAATTTAAACCTGCTGCACACCTGATTAACTGAGGTTTACAGTCATAGGCAGATTTCAACAACTCAAATGATTACACTAATTTCTAAAAGTTCAAATATTTATTATGGTATGAAGGTTACTGCTAACAGTAGCAGTGTGAACTAATGCAGCAGAGTAGCTGCAGATATACAGTAAGTTCATCAGTAGTGCAGACAGGAGAGCCAAATTAAATGTTCCAGAGGAGTAACTGTAAGTCACTTAATAAATCATAATAGATGTAATTCAGCAGCTGATCCCCGCTGCAATTTTAATGTAGTTAATATATCTCACAGAATATTGATAGAGTTAAAGCAGGAATAGTTAAGAATAGTCAAGTTAAATTTGTGAATGTTTTGACAGAGAATAATCAAGCACCAGTGCCCTCTGTGGTTGAAAATCCTGCCAATATTTTGAGTGTCGTTGGGTGTTTTCAGACATGTGCACCTGTAACCACACCTCACAATGATGTCTCAGTGGACTGACAAAACTTGATATGCATGAGATCTTCATCACCCCAGTATCGGCCCATGGCATAGGCACAATAAGCGAATGCTAAGGGCGACATCATCCATAGGGGGTGCCACAAATGGGGGAAGAAATAAAAAGTAAAATGTTTATCTTTTACTTTTTTTTACTAATACTGTACTACAATTATTTTTGAAATATTACATAAGGCCACAACAACATAACTACGAAGCCTACTGAATAATAGAGGCCTTTTTTTCTGGGTTCAAGCCACTACACCACTGAGAGGAGTGGATGTGGAGAGAAGCACAGTGAAAAAATAAATAAATAAATAACCAACAAATTCGTGTTGAAATCATCAGGAGAGCTAGTTATCGTTAACTCTAAGCAGCCAGAGGCCTCAATGAACAGCTCACAGAGGTTGCATTGATTTACACTGTAAAGAGTTCAAGCTCTATTCAGTAAAAATAAGTATTGGGCGAAGGTAAATTGTAATGTTCTCATGATGCATTCAGTGTAATCTTGTAAAATGTAGCCTTTGGCAAGAAACTTGAATAAATCCAGCTGTTTGAAGGAGAAATTTATTGATGTTTTCACAGCACTATAAAATAGATATTAGAGAGGGAATCATCATATATAGTAAAAAAGATTTTTGTTTATTTTTTAAAAGATGTTTTTTCATGTGAAAAAAGGTTGTCTTAAAAAGTGTTCCATGAAAGTGTATCATTGAATTTGAGCTTATTCAAAGGTAGTGTAATGAAGCACTGACTGTCTTTAAAGCTGTTCATTTGTTTTTTATAGTGTCGATTTTTGTGTTTTCCTGGCACAACAGAAGAATAAATAACAACAACAAAAAAAGAGAAACACCAATATGGTATCGGCTATAGGTGAAATTGTTATTTTAAACATTGATATCAGTATCGACCCTTAATTACAATTGCCAGGGCCCCCTACAAAATGATTGTTTATTACTCACCCTGTGTTACGTTGAATTTAGGAAAAATAACTCACACATTCTTGACAATGACTGAAGAATCCAAAAATCTGTTTACAATTGCTCACACAACTCATGCAATAACTTTTACTATTTAAAACACTTATGCATAAACAGTCTCGCACATGGACAAATGGCGTGTGGGCAGGGCGTTTGAACTCTGCTCAATGGAGTGCACGAACAGAGGTCAAAGGCATGTCCCTGCCCAGATATGCTACTAGTATGCGGAGTGTTTTAAGTAGTTATGTTTTAGCCAAAATGCATGTATTTGGGAAGTACTGAGCACACGATTGGATAAATGAGACTCGGGTTATACGGCACGAGTTGTATGAGAATTTGTAAAGAGATGTTTTGCTGTGGTTAGATGCAGTTGCCTTTATATAAATTAATCAAAATGTTCTTAGTTAAAGGATTATTGGTTTTTTCTCTCATGCCTCCACATTGAACAAAGTTTCCTCACAAATTCAAAGTTACACTCACTGAGTAATTGACATACAGACGATCAATTTGTCGAAGTATTTTTTTAAACCTATAATGAAAATTGGGTTCAGCTGAACCTGTCCTGAATCACAGCTAAGCTAATCTGATGCCAAAAGACACAGCAAAAGTTTTCAGACTGTAGTTTGTGATATGGTGAGTAAATGATCCCCTTATCTGGAAGATGTCGAGTCTGCTTCTTTTGTTGTGCTTTACATATTGCTGATGTTTCACCCACAAAAACTTACCGTGAGCGTGCAGAAAGGGTTCACTATGTTTAACCTTAATTGATTAGGCTGACAGAGTGTTGTGTAGTTGTACCGCGGCTTCCTTTTTTTAACACTGCCAAATTAGTAAAATAAAAGAAAATGAAAAGGCACAATAAAAAAGATGTTAAACAAACAGAAGGCTCAGTAAAATGGTGCTCTAAGACATGTTCATTAATTGGTTTGTGTTTATCTGATTCATAATGAGGACTATATCTTGTGATCTCCTGGTTAAGTCGACTAGTCTGCTTGTTTTGCTTTGGGTGCGTCGAAATGACAGTGATAATAATGGAAGCCTTAAAACCAGTGGAAAGCTAGATTATTAGGATCTCACTGAGGCTTCAGGATGTATATTATTCCCCATCAAAATGATTTGATTGAGCCGTCATTAACACAGTACGGGCTCGCTGTCCTCCGGATGACATGACTCAGAGGATGAATTTAGCAACTGTCAAATTCAATGACTCTCACACCACCTTTTCAGGCATAGATCAGGCGTTACGTATCGGCCTAGTTTCAAAAGAATATTCACACTGCCCCTTTAGCCTGTGGACAAAGCCACAATGATAGCTTTGTATTTGACTGTATTTATTTTTAGGTTGTAGCTGCTCCGTGACTCTGTGTGCAGGCTCCTTTCTGTCTGATAAATTTTCATTTTCCTTATTTTGCAGTTCAGCCACTGTGCTGCTTTTGTTTTATCCCCATGGCCCATTGTTGATCCAGGGTGTAGAGAAGGACAATGACTGGATCAGAGGTTAGCGGCTGTGTCCTCCCTCTGTTTGTACGTGTTTGTGTGTGTGTTTGTTTGAGATCAAGGCCTTAGAGCTTGTAATAGATGATTTAAGAGAAAAAAATCTGGACGTTTCCTTTCTTTTGTGTCCCCGACATCGATCTCAGTTAGTCTGGGTAAGCTACACATTTTCAGAGAGCAGAGATGGGAAGAAGGATGGCACAATTGGATAGGGTGATTTGGCCACTTTCATGTTGCCTCAGTATATCTATCATCATCATTACTGCCATTATTACTGACCTGGTCACAGTAAAAACCCCTATGAAACAGTTCATAGCGATGTATCAGACATTTCTGGGGCCCATGTTGCTTTTTCTTGGTTTATTTATTTCTCCTATTGCTGTATATAATGGGCCAAATTTAGACCCTGTTTCACTTTGGGATATTGCCAGCAGTTAAAAAATGCAGCAGCAGAGCAGCGTTTATTGATCTAAAACATCAACAATAAATGTCAAGTTTTGGTGTCAATGTTTGGGAATCAAAGAACAGGGGGATCTTTGGAGACAAACCATTTTGTATCGACGTTCTGTAATCAAAAAGAGAGAAATCCATTGTGGAAAACAGGCAGAGACACAAATGTCTCCCCAATAGTGTTCTCATCAGACCAGGAAACAATGCAGCTCCAGGACATGTTGTGTTTGGAGTTCGTTGTCTCTCGACTGGGGACATCGTTCTTTGCACTGTGATTTGTCAAAAGACTCTGTGTTTGGTTTCGGCTTTAACAATTTCCTGCGGGACGTATCTGTCTTTATAGCCACTACATGCACCACTAAGTTCAGCAACTAGTTGTTAACTTTGTCTGTTTGTTGTTTGGTGCATGGCAGGTAGTGTACAGTGGATTTTATCAGAGCTTTTTTGGTGAAAACAGCTGCTGAAAATGCCGTTGATGAGAGCAGTGGGAGTGAACCAAAATGGTAAAGTTAGTTGTTGGTCAGAAAACTAGCATAATTATCTACAAATGGCTAAAACATATTGGTAATTTCATGGTCTGGTTAGACTGAGTTAATGAATAAGATGCAGTGTAACACCCCAACACAATAACAGTTTTATACCCTTTATGTTTTTTATTGGTCAGCTGGGATGCTTCACAAAGAGTTGTCTATGTTCTCTGTGGATGGATTACATCTTAACCAATAACTTTGCTCATTACTTTGGCACCACAGGGCATTTCAAACAAATTTTTCGTGAACCAGATACCCTTATTTATCTCTAACTTTGGAATAATCTGAACATTCTCTCCCAAAAACTCATAAAAGCTTTCCTCTGTCTCTCTATCACTGCTCGGTGTGTGTTTGCTTTATGAGGTTTGTGTCCAAAGGGACTATGAGGAAAGAGTAAGTGTTATCTGGAGCTCATTATCAACATTGAAGGATAACAACGGGATAGGTTCGTGGCCTCACTAAGCTGAAAACATGCGCGCACTCCTACACTGATTCACCCTCATAGCCCATTTGTTGAGTGTGCACATGTGAGTTTGACACAGTCTGATAACCCAGTGAAGATATTTTATTTACAGCTGTGTAAGTCAGAAGTGGAGGCTGTTGTCAGGTCTGATTCACAAGAGAAGTGTAAAAGTTTTGGACGAGCTGAAGACATTTTGGAAGATTTTTTCTTCTGTATCCCACAGGCCTGTGTGTGGGATGCCTGGTGCTGCCTCAGATGTTAAAAATTGATTTATAGTTATGAACAGGATTTAGAACTTTGATTTTTGTTGCACCCTGAAACAATATAAAGCTTGCACACTATTCTTCTGCAAATCTATCAAAGGGTGTACCCCAGGGCTCTATAAAGGGACCGTAATGTTTGTGACAACAACTTACCAAAATCACTTTTATGGTTATGATACTGTTGCCTGGTGTCTGCTTTTGAGCTTGCACAGTCTTTCTGATCAACAAAATAGGGATGTCAGTTTGGGTTGATTTTGTTTTCAATAGCTTGACAACTAACTCATAACTAACTGGTTAATTTTTTGGGAGGAGAAAATGCACATTGAAGTGAATTACAAGCAGTCTTTTCCTTTTAGTCCATTGTTGCATTGACTCAGTGAGCTCAGTGAGCACAGCATTTCGAAAGGCTAACCATTTAGAATTGGTAAAGTTTTAATGTTTGGTGCTGTAAATGTCCTCCACTTTATATTCTGTTAGCTTTGTTGACAGACAGCTGCGTTGACATGCAGAAACATGGTGCCCACTGCCCACCATCTGCTCTCGACTGGAAGGTGGGCACAATGTCTCCACAGCCACCTTCACCGCAGGTTGGGATGGCATTACCAGCAATTGCCAAAGAAGCTGTAACGCTAGCTAGCTACCACCTAACCCAGGTGCTGTGCAGTACAGAGCAGCGGTGGCTAGCTAAGCAGTGTAGTGTGAACAGCTTATAGCTTTGTGTGGTACAGCAGAGTGCTAGTAGCAAAATTAACCCATAGGCCGACATTTATAATTGGCCAGAAATATTCTCAGTGGTTAACCAATTAATGGCTTAATGTTGACATCCCTGGAACAAAATATAAACACAACAAAATGTGTCTGTTACTTTATGTGAATAATTTCAAATATGCATTTTAACTGGGTATTAGACTAGTTGTGTTTTTCTGTCTCCACTGACAGCTGGTTATGCTCTTTTGTAATGTGCTTATTTTCATGAACATCATCAAAGTTTGATCTCAGTGAGTTTTTTTTGTGGTTACATAAAGGCAATGCCGTGCATTGATGTCGATATATTTGCATTATTTTATTCACTTTGTGGTGGAGAGCATCAGTCATGGCAAGGTGAGAAGTTCACATAAGAAAAGAAACACAAGTCAACTTTTACATGTATACGTTGCCCTTATAGTCTTCATATTCAGCAATCTGTATTAGCATCAGAAACATGTTTGTAGCACATCTTTGTAGTATATACTGCATCCTGTGAAATGCATTGTATTTATGAAATGTAGGGTTGGATACCTGGAATTGAGTTCCTGCTCTTACCCTGACGTTTTTGTGAACATGCACCTATGTGGTTGTGTTACCTCCATTTTATGGTTAATTTCCCACATATTCGTGTTGAAAAAGCAAACTTCTTTCATGGCAAGAAGTCACGTATTTCCCTGAAGGAGAGCGTTTTCATCCCAGACAGTTTATATTTTGTGAATTTTTAAGTGAACTGCCAGTGGTTAAATAAATTCAGTGTCAGTGTAAAATTATACTGTCTGGGCACCATGTGGTTACAAGACAACCAAAACCACTTTGTGCGCATATATTTATATTTTATTACTAGGTTAAAAAAATGATCAGGGATTTTACATTTGGTGTGATTTTTTTTTTCTGTACACAAAAATGAATGACAGGAAGGGCATGAGGAGTGAGGGAAGCTCTGACATCTTTGTGTCTTCATTGAGATGAGAACAACAATGCAGTGTTTGCCAGAGGGGTTAGCAGTGTTAGTTCCATGAATATCTGTTGAAATATTATGCTGTTTTTGCTCTCATGTCTTCATTGTAATGTGATTGTTCGGTTTAATCCTTTGAGATTTATCTCTGAGGCGGCAGATGCTTCCGATTACTAATTCCACCGAGGATACGCACTTTAGATGAGACATGGTAAAAACTGAGCTGACTGGAAAGTACCCAGATTAACCACCACTGAAACTTCTGCAGTGATTTTAGGTCTTTAAAAACACACGTCTTACTATTATTTTAATGTTTCTATTCTAATCAACTTAATATGCTGTGATATTGGCAAGCTGGAAAATCTTTTTGTAATTGTCAGTTTAATTTTAATCTTATCTTCGATTTTCCAGGCTATCATTGTTTCTCCTTCCTCCTTGATAAGAAATGTGTTTTTAATGCAGAAATGCACATTTATCGCCACTCACCCACATCACACACCGCTGCCTTTTTCTGCCACTGAAGCAGGACATTTGTTGGGTTCACAGGCTGCCTGCTGTGAGCTCTTATCAGTCAGGAAAGTTTAAAGGGAAACAGCGGGGAACAGAGATGAAACCTAACTCGGTTAATTTGCTCACCTTTATTATCATAAATATATCAGACACATCGCCATGTGAGAGCGCGACTGCAGCTTGATCAGCAGCAATGACAGATGGCAGTTAACTGCCTGGCAAAGAACTGGTCACTCAGACTCCATAAAGATGCCTCTTTTCCTTTGTTTGTGTGTGCATGAGAGTGTGTATATACAGCAAACAGAGGTGCTGGATCTTTCTTTTATCTTCTGCACCATTCAGTTCTACCTCCATATCTGCTTTTCTGCCATTTGCAGTTTCCCTCAGGGTGAGATTGCAGCCAACCATATCATAAAATGTCATATTTCATAACAGGTTACATCCGTACTGCCATATGTAGCTTATTACAGCATTAACATTAAGCTTTGCTGCTGTGTTTGCACGGTACATGAATGTAAAGTGGATCGTTGGGTGGGTGGGGGGGTTGTGTAATGTTGAAAATGCTCAGTCTTCCTGCCCTCACAAAGAACAAAAACCTCACAGCAGGTCTGACAAATAAACCCATCTGTATTATAAGTTGCAGCAGCCAGCTGTGTGCTCTTTAAGTATGTATGAAAGGAGGGATGCTCTGTGTTTGCTTAATGATGAACCATCAGTCACACACTGCGCTAACATCAGATGTACAGAGGATTTTACTCATAAAACAAAAAGAAAGAAAGAAGTAGAACACTCATTGATGGCCTGGGGGGGACAGACCTGAAAGATTAGCTAAAACCTGAAAGAAAAAGTTGAGAAACTCTAATGAAGCTCTCAAAATTTTTTAAGATAACTTGTACGCACAAGGTAAATAATACCACCTTTCGAGACTTTAGACGCTCTTTACATACCACATATACTATATAGAGCTGCAACTAACAACTGTTTTGATAGTTAAAAAATCTGTCAATATGTCATTATTGCAAGCCTTGGTGAATTGTGTTGTGAATGGTGTGTGGCTGCAAGTCACTCATTGTTGAGAGGAAATCAACTCATCGGTCTGTAAACTCTCCTTCTGCCGACTATTAGCTAGCTGCTAGCTACCCAGGTCGAGGTTTTCAAATGTAAATATCAGTAAACACTGAGAGGAAGATGGCCACCAGCTGTACTAGCAACCCTGCCAGCCATTGTACAGGTGTTGGAAAATAAATTGGATGTCCTCCGTGCCACATTAGTTTCCAACGGGAAATCAGGGACTGTAATATCCTTTGATTTACTGAAACTTGGCTGAATACTCGACAACACCATTCAACCATTTGTTTTCTATATGCCAATCTGACAGAGCAGAGAACTCTGGCAAGAGAGGGAGTGGGGGTGTGTGCTTTACAGTAAATAAGGACTGGTGTGAAGGTGGGAATGTGACCAGATTCTACAACCAGAAAACATGGATTACCAGAACCATCTGTACACATGAACAGTCACAAAGCAGCAGCCAATAATGTAAGATGCAAAAAAGGACTAAATTACAGCTCACAAGTTAAAGGAGCTGCTGTATAATTCCATGTGACAAATAAATGATTGATAATATTTAAAGAAAATATGCCTTTTCAGGCCAGTTGGATGGTTAGTTGTTAAATAATTTTTAAATCAAAATTGAACCCAATTTTTCCTGTCCTCTCATTGGACAATTTACCCAGCATGGTTGGAAAGTGTTGTGATACTTGTTCGTATGACGGCTTAAGGTTGTTCTGACAGAAATCTTGGATATTGGATAAATTAACCAGTCGTAAACGAGACCGCGTGCAGGGAAATTTAGCTTTTAATCAAACTGTGCAGCCGACCTTTGTTGCATGTCATACCCACCCTCTCTTTCCCCTCGTGCTTCCTGCTTCTGTCTACACTGCAAACTATCCAGTAACGGAAGAAATGTCACACAAAACCACACATGTACTGGGATGCTGGGAACATTTTTTCATCTTTAACCTCCAGACACACTCTGGTGGATGTTCTCAGTGAAGGGTGGAAGCTGACAATTTCATACCTGGACAGTTGAGTTCAGCTCCATCTTAAAGTAGTAATATTGAAGTTCAGCCCAGTGTTCGCTCTGACTTCCAGCTGTTCATAAATCATTCAATCAGCACTAACTGTGAGATTTTCCCATTTCATTACCTTATAGTTATCTTATAAAGTGTAAAAACTTTGCAATTATGTTTTGAATTGCCATTGTTCTGCCTCTACAGAAAAACTTTCAGCTTCATTTCTTCTGTAGATCTATGTATCTCAAAGGAGGACTCTATCCATACTTTTATTTTTTTCCCAGCAGTAGCAACAAAGACTCATTTTTTTGCCCTCTAGACCTCTAATCAGTCTCTTTGCCAGGGAGTCTGGAACCAGGAAAATTAAGGCTGCAGTCCTTCGAGCTGCTGCTTGGGCCATGACTTGCTTTGTTGGCTTCAGAACAAAATCTCTTTTGAAGCCAGTCGCTTATAGCACTGTTCTCCACCACTGAGCTGTTAAATATTGCTGCAGTAGAGGGACATTTTGTTCCAAAACAGAATACGGGCCAGAAATTGAGTTTTGAAAGCTGCTTGGTGAAGTAATTGTTGAGTCATTGGTATTGATCAATAACCCTATCAACCCCCCCTGTAGGTACAGTGTACAGTGTTATGGTTATTACTGCAGTGGGGCAGTAAAAATTATTCTCTTTGCCTTTGCATCATAAAAAAGGAAGAAGGATCTATTATTGACAAATTTTACAATGTCCCAGATGTAGTCTATATCACACTTACTTGTACTCATGGTTTAGTATTGGTTTGGTTGTACAGAACGGGATTAATACGGCATCAATACCAATGAACAAAGGGAGAATTGGAGATAGGTTTTCATCATATTTCCCTCATGCATGTTTTAAAAGGGTACTTCACATGAATCTGGAGTCCTTTCATGTACACTCACATAAGAAGGACATCAACCAGAAGCAAGAAAGCTTACTGTTAAAGCTCTAGCCACTTTAATACCCCTCTGACAGTATCTCAGAACTGATTACAATCATGGAAGTACTTTATGAGTGGACTCCCAGATAACCGTGAATCACGTCTAAAGCTCGAACAAACTAGAAACTTCCTTTTAAGTGTCCTGGTATGGCTTTTCTTTTACTAGTATAGGCAATAAATGTTATCTTCAGTCTCTTAGTCTGTGGACTTCAAATGAATCATGGCACTTATGAGCAATAGACCAGATTAGTAGGAGTCTGTAATTGAAGAGAAAAAGCTTTCTTATGGACAATTTATAGGCAGGAAGGCCTCCTGCTGAGGCTGATCCTCAATATCTCTTTTGACGAATTAAGTAAACAGAAAAATACTCAACAACACGAAAGAGAGAGGGAATGATGGCAGCTGAACAGCAGGATGATATATATAAAGGAAGAAGTTCTGATAAATTAAAAAAAAACTTGTCTAACATCAGAGGTTTAGACAACAGTTATGTAACCGGAAAAAAAGAGTGAGATGGAGAGGCCAAACTGATGAAGCTTCATTGTCCCTCATTGCAATCGCCAAATTAAAACACTGCACACACTGATGTGTTTTCACACAGACACACTTGCTTCACATGTTGTTGTTTTTGGCCCGATAGTGAGGGACTGCAGAGAAATAGTGTTTTGCTGCGGGTTGTGTAAGGTTTTTTTATTGAAAAGAGGAAGATGAAGACGGATGCTTGGAGAGAGTGCAGCAGAGATGGACAGATTGATGACAGATGAAAGTCGGCAGCAGTTTCTCTTCACTCTCAGCGGATGATAGCGGACTTTTTATGAATAAAAACAAAAGAGTTCACCTTTTATCTGAGCGGTGCAGAGAGCACTAAACTAAAGGTCTGAAAAATGCACAGGGCATTCAAATATAAATGTATGTGTGTTTAGAATGAATGACTTAACTGGGAAGAAGTAGTACTTATGCTTTAATCGTTATTGTTTAATCTTCTGATCTCTGCCTCATCTTTCTGTCTTTCTGTCTTTCTATCTGGTTCCTCTAAATCCTCCCTCTCCATCTGTTCCTTTCTTCTCCATCTTGCTTCTCGGCTAATTCAAATGCTAATTCCAGCTCATTTGAGAGATTAATGTTTTGACTGATAACACATTGTGCGGAGCCGAATGACTCTACCTGGAATCATTCTCTCAGTGTCATAGAGGAAAATCTCCTCCACTTTTATGAGTCATAACTTAAGCTTTGCCTCCTAAGATGGATGCATATGTAATTCCTGGTTGATTGTGGAGCTCCATCACTGCACGCATTTAGGAACAATCAAATTGTTGTTCCTCAGCCTGCTGGATATGAACACAAGTCGCTCCATCTTTTTGGAAGTCACCCTGTCCTAGTTTTTCCCTGCCTACTATTTATTCTCACAGCAATATATTTACTTAATGCTACTTCTAAATAAGACTGTGCTCACTCTGCTCAAGTGCACCCACACGTTGATTCACTTAACAGCTGGAGTAGTTGATTTACCTGCTGCCGCTGTTTCTGTCTTTCCAAGAATTAATGAGGATTATACATGGAACAGAGGAGATGAGGACATTAGGTCCGTATTTGCATTTTAGTGAAATAACTAAGAAAAATAAATCTTTAACTGACTTCTTAAAGAACTTAAGTAATTTAAAAATGAAATAAATACGTATATACGCCACATGTTGGATAATATATCTCTCTAATACTTGAATATCTTTGATTTAAATTGTCCTCTTTGAAATATTGGGTAGGAAATTTCAGTTATGCAATTGCTAAACCTTATGTAAGGGTTCACAAATACAGTGCAGATCCACAAGCCCACAATGATTGAAATTATAGGCCAAGCATATGTTGGCATGATACACGGCTGGTTGCCATTATAGTTTAACAGAGCTCGACTGCATTAAGGGGAAACGTGGTGGGACAAGAGCAAAAGTTAAGGCGGCAAAGGTCTGAGTAGAGTGGTTGGGAGGATTGTTGGATGGGTCTTGGGAGAGCGATGTTTGCACATTGTATGATTATAAAGCCAAACCTTGTTATTTTTTCACCTAAACCCAACCACATGTTTTTGTTGCCTAAACCCAACCACATGCGTTAGTTGTTTAAGAAAAAAAATCATCAATTCTTGGTGTTGTACCAATGTAGTGCATTTATTTTAAAAGAGACTGTATGCAAGTGGTTAATTTCCTGTGAAAACAGAAGTGGATTTTGAAGGAAGGCAATGCATGTAACAGGCAGAACTTGACATCCCAGAACATCAACAACCAACGCACCCAAGTGTATGTTTCACATCGTATCTGGACGTGGAAAGTTCATGACCAAAAATCGATATGTGATGAGGTCAAAGTGAGAATGTGTTGGTGGTAGAGGATGCTACTGTGGTGGCTGTGTGCCACAAATAAATTCATGTGTGGGAAATTGTGAGGGAAGTTGATGATAGGCTAAAAAGTTCATAGAGAAAAATAAACAAGTGTTTCATGTAAGTGAATGGAACATACTAAAAGGATTAGGGCCATATTCCAGTAGGTTTAAACAAATAAAAACACAGAGTTGGATGGTCTAACCTAGTTTGCTAGTTAGTCTAATTGGTTTTCTTACCACGGAGAAACCATTTTATAGATTTTGTAGTTTCTTAACATGGTCACCTAACTTGAGCAGAAAGGGACCTGGCAACCAGCCTGATTTGATCACACCGCCACAAACTTTTATCTTCACTCAGATTTTTGTAAGTCCTTAATAAGACACTCGCCTTTGATATCATATATGCATTTTTACTGTTTCAAGACATGTTTCTAGTGGCTTTAAAGGAAAGTTTCAAATATATTTGTGTATGACGCCAATTAGAATTCTTGAAAAGAGAGAATATCGGAATCAGACAAAAGTGGAATTGATGGATCAGAGTCTTAAAAAATCGGAAATGGAAATTGGCCAAGAAAATTGCAATCGGTGCATCTCCAATGTTGTCATAAATAGTCATATGGTCTTGTTACAGAGGAGCAATAATCAAAAGCTGACTAAGCTCCCTGCCTGCTTTTTGGACCTCCCCCCTTTTGCCTAAACCCTAACCACATAAGTCTGCTTCCCCCTCTACTTTCTAGTGTTAACTTTTGACCACGAGCAAGACTGAACTATTGACTTTACCTTTCTGGTCTCTGAATTGTGCTCTTGGGTCCAAACCTGGTAATAACTGAGCTGTTACAGTAGTAGATAAAAATGAAATCTTCCAGTCATTTCTAAATCATTTACAGAGTGCTTTTTTATTTACACTAAGTCAGTCTCTTTCGAGGCGCTGTTGCCCAGACACTACAAGCAGAGATTAGACTAGACTTGATCAAGCACTGAGCAATGAAATATTAAACATGCCCACCGATGTTCCATGCCTACTTCATAGACATGTTATTTTGCCATGACAGGGTTTTATTTGAGTGTAATTCAAAGAAAGCAAAACCCATGTACATTAAAGTCCAGGCTGCATATGTGAGCTGCATCCAGATATGGACTTATTTCAACCACAGTGCCCCTTAAGGTGAGGCCAAGGCTAAAGATAAGAGGGAATCACTGATTATTGTTGGTGCTGCCAATCAAACTCGGTGCCAGAGAGGGATAAGCTTGTTATTGTAGCAGGTGAGTGCATGCTGTGCATATTTTTTTAATACCAGCATTAATATTCACAGGCAGGACTGTGGGTTAGAGGGTTCTGTGGTCGGTACAAGAGCAACAATTAAGCCTAGAAAAATGCAGTCAGAGTTGAACAGCAATGAAGACACTGATTGCTTTTTGTATTACCTTAAAAACAAGGTAATCAACATATAAAACATTTCTCTGGGTGTGTCAGCCTGTGGTTTAGTCTATTACTGTGACTGCAGTACATGAACAAGTCTATTGATTTTACGTCTCTCCACAGACTGCATGCATTGCTGTCAACATCACACATCCCCAGCATAGCTCTGACAGTAGTCTACTCCAAGCTATCATTAAAGTACACATTATCACCTGCACACAAGTGATTCAGGGCTACTATAATCACATTATGCAATTTACAGCAATACTCAATGGTACTTAAAGCGAGCCGCCTGAAATTATACGGGACTTAGGTCTCCAAAATACAGTGTTGCAACAGAGACGCTTATTACAACGTCAGGAAATGACCTAAAACAGAAGCGTTTACAGCTTTAACAGGGCACCGTACAATATTACATTTTCCTTAAACAAGTGCAGCTCTGTATCTTTTAAACTCTTGCAATTTAATAATGTCTTTATTTTCTTGTGAACAAACAAATGCTATGGTTACATTGAGTGTTACTCATTAGGTTTTTGTGTGTCCTTGAGGTCTAACAAGCCTGTCGAATTCATTCCCCTCCTCTTAGATAATGCAAAAGTGGACTGATTTGAACATTCTGAAACCTGCCTTTGTTATATGCAGGTTTACTAGCTGGCTTCTTTACCACACCGTTGGTGTATTACTGTGTTTCTTATCACCACCTGTCAATCAGCGGAAAAATGTTGACGCATGTGAGATGTGTGTTGCATCACCCACCTGCATGCATAATGATGATACTGAAAAACTGCACCATAGTGCAATTAGAGATCAAAATCTCCACAGGGTATGTTTTACGTATAGGAACTCATATTATTATGCAGGGCACAAACACCAGCACAGCAACCTGCCTGTAAGGTTACAGCCAGGTTAATATAACACTTGCTGTGTGGCCAGCATTAATCTGCTGACATAAATTTGACACAATTGCTCAGAATACTGTTAAAATAACTTGATACTAATGCCACATTAAAGCTCAGAGCTAAGAGGTAGATATTGAGAATATTTACCAACCACTGCCCCAGAAAATTCATGTGAAGTTAAGCTGCAATGAAGACACCGTTTTCCAGATCGCATCTGGGAGTTTGAGCAGAGTTTCCCCCTGAGGCTTCCCCGGGAGCAACCGCTCAGGTGTCAAACATTTCACTTGCGTGCTGCTTAGATACCTCTTCCCAATAAATATGAAATAACAACAGCATGTGGTATCAACTCACAAGTGTACATATAGAGTGGGTGGCGGAAATGTACATGTGTACCTCTGTGGCAGGTCTAAATTTATCCTAACATTAAAGGGACAGTTCACCTCAAAATCAAAAATGTATCAGTGTGGATTGTTTTGGTGTGAGTTGCCAGGTGTTGGGGATATTAGCGGGGGCTAGCTAAGGTTACAGCTCAGCCAAGGAGGATGCCATTAGTGTTTGCATCTAATGCATCCATGAGTAGATGCATGCTTTCTCCTGTGTAGTGATACGGTTAGCTGGTGTAAGCAGAAAGTAGTTCCTACATGAAACTGCTCACAACAAGGTCTGTGGATTATCCTGAGCAACCGCGTCATGATTTCTGGATGGAGACATTGCTGTTTAGTTTTTCAATTCAGAGAAGGCGGACATCTCTATCTCCAACATTATGCAACACACACCAAAACAATCTAAGTTCATAAATAGAGCTACAAGTAAGAGAGAAAATATGTATTTTTGGTTTGGGGGTGCATTGTCCCTTTAATGATGATTGGTATTGGTATAAATGGTGACCTGGCACACACAGAGTAAGTATGAGCGCCTCCTGTCCTGCTCATGCAAGGATGCCAGAGACCAGAGAGAAATCATCAGAAAAAAATATTATTCTTAAGTCCTCTAAAATATAAAATACAATGCTACAAAGATAGAAATATAATACGCACCCATTCTGTAGCAGTGATAGGAGGCTTAATTTGCTTCAGTGACTCGTTAGTGTCAAAACAAAGCCGTTACAGTAGGCTGTGAACAGTATATGTGTGAGCCTGTGAGTGTATGAAACCTCTTATTCATTTCCTTTAAAGTCTTCTCTCATGTGTGTGATCCCCCACCACCCTACACTCTACTCTGCGTACTGTCTGTACTTACTGCTACTCTAACTGCTGTTTTTGCCACACTAGTGCTCTTTGAAATGTGGCTATGAATGAAACAGTGGGCTGAAACATCTCTCTGGTAAAGCAGACAATATCTAAAAAGGTTAGTAGATTTTTCAGTATCAAAGGGAGAAGCCGAGGGTTGAGACGGGCAAAGTGATGGCTGACGAACTAAGAGGAAAAAAAGTGTGCGCAAAGTGAGTGAAGTGAAGTTTGTGAAAAATGCTGCACCTTGTCTCAGTGTGAAGCGCAGTGTTCTGCCTCCTGCTGCTGCCTCGCAGTCCTTCAAGGTGTGCACTGAATGTAAGAGAGCATTCAAGTGCGAGGTGAATAGAAATCCGCCTGCTGATGTTTGCCCTAAACAGGTAGGCCAAATATGGAGCTGATGGAGGCCAATTAGAGGTTGTTTGCAGGGTTTTCCACTTGAGAATGCTGACTCTTTTCCACTTGTCCGTCTCCTGCTGTGATGAGACACAGCAGCTAAACTCCTTCACTAGCGTCTTTTCTCTTTGGCTGCAACACATGAACATCTTTGTACACTTCTCTGCACTCTCAAGCTTTAATTGCCTTTTCCCCGGACAAGATAATTACCTTGTGATTTCTCTTCCCATTAATACGTCACATGCACGCAGCATCATGTGTGTTTCCATGCTCGTGGTGTGTGTGTGTGTGTGTCAGGGGCTGTGTAAGGGTGAGTGTGAGGTGATGGTGGGGGTACAGGGAGCTAAAAGGTCACTGCTTTGACGAAAGCGCTTCCCTTTGGCAGAAGGCGCCTGTTTGAAGTCGCCCAGGGAGTGTAAACTGACAGATTTGCATTTGCAAACGTGTGAATGAGTTTCTGTGTGTGCATGTTTGTGCACTGTGTTATTGGAAAAGATGTTCAAAAGCCACGCTGGCATCAAATACCTTTCCTATTTCATATGCTACTGAAAAGAAGTATGTTGGCAACGTGACATCTACATGCAGATTTAACAGTTTCTTAACTAGAAGAATATATTTTACAAGGCTCTTTGGACAGAGATGAATGTGAAACAAGACTGTGTTTAAAGCTACACAAGCTGCTTTTTGTATGCTCTTTGTAAAGGAAACCAAATATGGTTAAAAGTTGAGGTCCAAAGTTTGTTATTGATGCTTTATGGTTGTGAAGTATATTTAAAGAGTGTAGTGAAAGAGTCAAGGTCTTTTTCATTGTGCTAGTAAAAAGAGAGGTTGTTTAGTTATTACAGTTAATCCTGTTGGAAACAAAATACCTTTACCAAATTTCATGGAGATCCATCCAACATCCAAGACATTTCTTTCTGAGCCAAAAACAGAGGAACAGTTGCAGCATTTCCCATATACACTAGGACTCATACTTCAGGGACAGTATGGCACATGATGATATCCACATCAAAACATCCCAATGGACGTTGACATTGTTGTTTGATGGGGAGAAAGGCGCAAAAATATGCAGTAACCAACCACCTGCACCAAACTTGAACCAAAAACCGCCAGATTTAGGAATTACAGTGGCACAAATGTCAGGACTAAAGACTTAGACAAGGACAGAGACAATTAGGACTGAGCACCGCAGCACTCTCAACAGTGTGTGTGAGGGTGACATGAGAGTGGATTTTCACTCCTGTCCCATCCAACTCCCACAAAAAACTTCAGTCCCTTTCCAATCCCCTAACAGGATAAAAACAACATTCTTGTCCCATCCTAATCCTGAGAGAATAACTTCTTCTCATCACGTTCCCATTGTGATTTCATGAAGAATGTAATACATTAATAATGAGTGCTTCACGTGAAAATAGACAGAATGAACATAAAACAGAACTGATTGACTAAAATTATAGAATTAAACTATACATCATAAAATCAAGTAAGATTTTAAGAGCTGCTGCAGTGTGAAGCGTAATAACAAGTAAAAGTTTAAAAAGAAAGAGTTTCAGGCCTGTATCAGGAGGTCAGAGCTGGTTAAAGGCTAAAGTGAACAGATATGTTTTTAGCTTTCTTTTCAAAATATTTAGCGAGCTAACATATTTGACAGAGGCTGCATCCCTGATCTTCCTCTGGCTGTTGTTGGGAACCTTCAATAAACCAGCAGCAGATGATCGCAGTGTTCATGGAGGCAAATAGTTAACAAGTCAGATAGCAATGTAGCCTGATGTGCTCTCTCCTCTTGGTTTTGGTTAATAGCCGAGCTGCAGAGTTTTGAATCAGCTGAGGTCGCTCAGTGCTGTTTTTTTGGGAGGCCAGTAAAAAGTGCATCACAGTAGTACAAAAAAGTCATGATTCAATTTCTCAGCATCTTTTTCATGTAGAAATGGTCATACTGTACCTAAGCTATGTTTCTGAGGTGGAAAAAAGATGTTTTTGTCACCTTGTTAATGTGGGACTTCAAGCTTAGATCTGAATCATGGATCACACCAACACTGTCACCTCAGATTTAATCCAGGGAGTTAAATTCCCCAGATAATCAAGCTGCATTTCTCTTTTTGTTTTAGGGCCAGCAAGCAGGATTTCAGTTTTGTCTTCAATTAATTATTGCTCATCCATTTATTTATTGCCAAAAGACAGGTAGTAATGGAGTTTATGGCTGTCTCAGTAGAGATGTACAGTTGCATGTCATATGCATAACTATGGACAAAACATTGTTATATATAGTGTTTTTTTTAAATGTTTTTATTGTAATATTTCTATTCTGGACTATAATTTATTCTTGACTGTTTCAGTACTTTGCGTTTAATTTTATTTAGTCTTAATATGTTAATTACTGGGGTGGCATGGTGATGTGGTGGTTAGCACTGTCACCTCACAGCAAGAGGGTCCCTGGTATGTTCTCCCCGAGTCAGCATGGGTTTTCTCCGGGTACTCCTGCTTCCTCCCACAGTCCAAAGACATGCAGGTTAATTGGTGACTCTAAATTGGCCGTAGGAGTGGATGTGAGTGTGAATGGTTGTCTGTATCTATGTGTCAGCCCTGTGATAGTCTGGCAACCTGTCCAGGGTGTACCCTGCCTCTCGCCCAGTGTCAGCTGGGATAGGCTCCAGCACCCCCATGCATCAAAAGCCAAGGCAACTCCTTGTACACAAAACCTACTTGGTAATATACATTATTCTGACTCTGATTCTAATTGCTACAAACACGTGGTTAAAAACTAGCGATGGTTCTGTTAACTCGATGCTAAAACATAAAGGGAATTATCATAAACATGCTAATGGAAATTAGCATTGCAGTTATGTTAATATTACCTGACAAATGATACATTTTACCTCACATGCTGAACATAAAACAACATTTTCCTATCCTGTCCCAGTCATGTGATAAATACTGAAACTGACTCCTATCCTGATCCCACAGGAAGAAAGTGACTCACAAGATTCCTGAAAAATGTCAGCCTCCCATGTCAGTGTGTTTGACAGAGAGAGAGAGAGAAGAGAGGGGAAGAAGAGGTGTAAGGTGGATGATTCTATAAACCTTAGTATAAATAACTTACTCACAAGGCTGCTGTGTCACTCTCTGACCCACCAGAACCTGTGATATTTATACAACTTTACCAGGGTAGAGACGTCCTCCAAAAAGTGTTTAACTTTGCTCATCTGGTGGATAAATCAGACTTGTTATTTTTTAAGCACGCAATGAATGCCATTAGCACTACCTCTAAATGAAGGTCACAGTCGATCAGCTATTTAAGGGATTGCAGGTGTCATTTGGTTACAACATGCACGGACCCCAGGTGATGAATACAAACTTCAGTGATCCCCTGACTTTGATGCACTGCCACTAACAGCAACATTTCAGTTGATGACAGAAAACTTTCAAATTTACGACCAAATTTCCATCAGTTGTGGCTGTGTCGAGCCTTTTGCCATATTAATGAGTTAACTTGCTGAATGTCAGTGTGGATGTAGAAATAAAGTCTGTTTTATACTCATAAATCACTCCATTCTGGGTCCCAGTATACAGCTCAGTGTGGTTCATCCCATCCAGGCTCTGTCTCAGTCACTGCATGTGGTGGGTGAGATTTCACCTCAGTCTTCTGTCACATTTCCATTTTTTTTCTCCTCCATTTGATTTTTGTCTTCACAACATTTCTTCACTTCTCTGGGCGCTCTTGTGACATTTCTTTTTATATCAGCAGCTGGCTGCTAGTTTTTTACGCTGCTGAAATATATTTTTCGGTTTGGTTCACTTGGCTCTATCCATGTTGCTCATGTTCCCTCCTGACAGGCTGTGACTGACTAGGTGTGCTTACACTTGTTTCTGTCAACAACCTGCTGCAACAGTTTGTTGAAATCAAATGATTTACAGGGGTTCTTTAATCTGCATCTTGTGCTTCCTTCTTGAATTCTCTTGATTGCTGTCAGGGCTAATGTGCACATGGCTTTCCATGAGACATATCACACATCAGTTAGACTAATTAAACTTTAATAAAGCCTAAACAGGCATATAGACTACAGAGAATAATCATAACCACACATGTCTGGACTTAAAGTGTGTAATTAAGGTAACACTTGCTTTTGATTAGCTGTTTAGAACAAAGAAAGAAGTAGATACTGACAGATGAACACCAACAAGCGCAGCAGTTGTCAAGTACATTTGAACATAATGAAGGAGATTTATTCTTAAACAGGTGCATATTAAAAAGTGGAGAGCAACACCTTCTTTTACTCAGTAGAAAGTTAACTGTTGTGTTTTCATCTTGGAAACAGTCCCTGAAAATAACAGCTGACATAAGAAGCCTCCAGCTTGTGATGCACAGGCAGACGGCTCAGACCTTCACCGGCAAACTCAGGTCCCCAGTCATGGCAGGAGACTGACTGTCGAAAGCTTCTTTGAGAGCTGTTTCAAGTTCTGACAGGGTGTATGACTCAGATCAGAACAGAGAAGATTATTGCATCAAATGGTTATACAACTCCAGTAAATGGGATATTGAAAAAAATAGCAGCAGGCTGAGAGTGAGTGTGCCATTTTTCCGGCTGCTGCAAGATTTTTGTGAACCCCGGCTGGGGGCTGCAGCTATTACTGAGAGCCCCAGTGACACATTTGACTGATCATTATAAAGCACAGCTATCCTCCTCAGCATGATGCTGCTACCCATCTTTGTCACATGATGATTAATAATGCAGTGGTAAGGGGAGCCATGATCTCTCATTAGTACATGCATGCATGCATATGCATGCAAACAGAGCAGTGTAAATTTTAATAGTGAATTAATCTGTGGATAATTGCGCTAGCTGTCAGGGTCATTAGTAGTCCTCAAGCCTGTCTCATTAATGGCTCACACAATTCACGCCTGTATTATGATAATCTCTCTCCTTCTTTTTTAAATCTCTTTCTCTGCATGGGCTGACTTCAGTTTACTGGGGATTTAATTAGATGGATATTTGCCCCGATTCACAAATCCATGGACTGTTAAAACCACATTAATACTGTACAAGCTTTATAGAACAGAGCAGCACATAAATCACCTGTAGAAGAACCTGTAGCTTCTGAGTAGAGTTATTTCACTTGTAATCAGTGCTTATTGCAAATTAACACTTTGATCATCAGTTCATTCTTTCAGTCATTTCTCAAACAGAAATGCTCGAGAGCAGGGTCAGTGGTTTGATCCCCAGCCCCCACTTTCCACATGGTGAAGGCTGTTTAAGCTACATTGAACCCTGAAATTGCCCCTTGTGTATATTTGGGAAAGAATTTAACTTCTAACAAAAGCATTTACCATATAGATGCAATGACTGTTTGCTAGTCTCAGCTTCTCAAGTGAGAGGATTTGCTGCTCTTCTCCTTTTTATGTTATCATAAATTATATTTCTTTGGACAAAATATGGAATAGGACAGCATCTTTTTGGGCTTGCTGAACTTGTAATGCTTATTTTTCCTCATTGCTCATTACACCTCTCTTGGATGCCTTTCCTCTTGAGACCAGAACTTTTTTAATTTCTCCTAGCTATATGGGATCAGTAGAATCCAATAACTATAAAAAAACAAAAACTGTCAACAATAATAAAGTCCCAGTGTCCTTCAATGAGCTGATAATAAATTCCCAATATCCTCAAACGAGCACTTCCGTATTAACAGCGTCTTATCTTGTTATTGTTGCAAAAATTGGTCAAACTACAAACTCATAAATTAAACAAGTTCCAACCGTTAAATCTGATCAGATTTTGGAGCTTGTCCTCTTTTGTCTCAGGATCAGCTGCAGACTGACTCAGCAGAGATGGCTGCCATCTTGTTTTTACATGGAATAATGTATTGTGGTCTTACTGCCACTAGATGGCACAAAAAAGTGTCCACGAACGAGGACAACAGGTCTATGTTAAGCACAATGAAGTGTAAGGTGCAGGAAACCAAAAATGTCCTCATTCTTATTCTTATTTCTACTTATGTATATATTGTGTTGTACATCGTAGCATTATTCACATACTTTTTGTATTTTTAAACTATACGTATTAGTTTTATACATTGTAATGTAGCTCAGGGCACATATTTTAATATTTTTACACACTTGCATGATTAATACATTATACATATTTTATACTTTTAAATATTTTACATACTAGTGTTAATGCACATATTTTATTTATATGTTTTTAAATATTTTAAGTACTTTACACTTGTTATTTCTACTTCTATAATTCTCTACGCTTTACATCAGAGTGACTGAAACGTATCATAATTCCCCCCAGGTTTCTGGTTCTAAGTTTCCTTTAAATATTTTTTGACTTTTACTAAATTGGTATTCTACGAAAAACAACAATCAATGCAGCAATTAATAATGAAAGTAATTACTCTTTGCAGCCCAACTCCTAATCTTGTAGTCAGTATAATTCAATTGCTTGGGAAGAGAGGAGAAAGTGCATAAGCTCTGAAAGCAGAGGGCAGACACACCATGAACAGGGTGTTTATTTTAACAGTAATGACCCAACTTAGCTGCCTTGATAAGCACAAATTAATGTATTCTCCAGAGTGACTACCTCCCCCCTATCTGCCGCCTCACCGTAATCATTTCCCTGGTATGAAGGGCACAGCAATCATCAACTGCAGCTGCCACAGTCTGGTTTGGCAAAGTTTCACTCATTAATGATGTGAAAAGGCTCTGGCATTAATCAGTCTTGCCTTTTCTTACATTTACCTTTTGTCATGTGCAGCACCTGTGGTATTTAGTCAGTATTTACTACCTGTTATACTGGACTTTATTTCTTCTTGCAGAAAGTTTGAACAACTGATCTCTAGACACTCTTGAGAGAACATGTCTGTCCACATATTATCATATACAATTGTCCTAATGTCCAAAACACTTTATTAGATACACCCAATTAAAATAAATTCATGTCAGTTGTGTTCAATTTTTTATTGAATCTGTTTAAGTATTGGATCAAATGTGTGATCAGGCTGCAGCTTTTAAGCTGCACTGTGTTATACAGAGAGATGTTTCTACTATGCAGCCCATCCTCACTGATATATATATATGAGTTGGGCAAAATAATAGAAACACCCATCAGAGTAACGCGATACACCTCAACCTCTAACAGTCTCAACAGAAATTAACCATTGTAACCTTTATGGAAGAAGGATTTATCGCAGGACTGTTGTATCAGACTGCTTTTGTTTTGAGAGGTGTTCCAAATGAACTATGCTGTGCTACAATCCAAAGGACCCTGTGCGCCGTGTGATTTTTAACAATCGTGATTATCTCAGTTTGGGCCTTCTGAAAAAATCGAACTTGCTATTGTTTCAGCATTTTCTTTTTAAATACCGCGGGGGATCAGGCCTGCTTGAACTATAGATATTGATTTCACTGCATTGCCAGTGCTGGCTGGGATATCAACACTTTGATGCTGAATAGCTCAACTCTGCAGTCCACGTAGATACAACCTCCTAATTTCAACCTCACAAACTGGAGCCAGCCAAATAGCACCATTCCACACTGTTAGAAGTCTTTGGCAACACATCTGATGTAACTTCAATCATAATATTTCAACTTGCTGAAATGTACTTTTTTTGCCTTTCAAAGTGCTACTGCTGACCATTGTGTCAAGCAATCTATCTGCAAGGTATTACTTTCCCACAGCGTGGTTCTTTTGTGTTTTCTATGCCTACTACTGGGGTTTGTTGGCAATCAGATACAGTGATGTGTATGACAAGATTTTTTTGTGTTAACGTGGCTGTGGAGCATATTGCACTGACATGACTTGAGGAACATTTATGAGAACACACCTAATGTCTGTTGGGTTAAACCGTGACAATGCATATCAGTGGGGACATAAATCAGCCTTTATACGTGTTAATCTGAGGTTAGTTGTGTTGCTAAATTATATAGCAAAGGAGTTCTTTTATTTGATAATGAGTTGAGGTTGTGGCCACACACTGACATGCACAAGTCATTAGGTCTTACTTACCTTGGTTACATCTTATGCCTGTTATGCAAGGACGCTCAATGTAATTATGTTTGTTTTGCTAAAGTATGCTCACACTTATGAGGGCTGTGACCTCACTAGAAAACACAGAATATAAACAGTACGAGTTATTTCTCTATCCTAAGTCTCTCTAAACAACCACTGGGCATATACTTTCGCATTATACCCATATTATATACATTATATCCTTGATTTATTTCGGCTCATTTTATTGTAGGGCTGCCAACAGTGCATTCACTCAGCCCCTCCTTGCTCCACTATGTCTCTCTCTGTTTATCAGACCACAAATGAGATGAGATTTAGCCACTGTGGACTGCTTCCCTGGGATAGAGCTGACAGCAGCTATGGAGATGGACCTTTGGTCGGAGGCTGTAGCAGCTTGAATTCAGCCAGCACAAACCCCTCAGCGCAGGCTCTACCCTGTGTAATGGCAGCAACAGAATGTTTGCCAACCCGATGGGCAGTCTGGGCTGTCCAGTCCCTTGACACTGGGGTTTGTGCTGGTTGGATTTGAGTTTCTACGGGTGCTTATTGGGGGTCCTTTTCTGGAGATGCGGTCCGTTGTTTTCCTTGAGGGGTGGTCTGTAGCAGCTGGGAGTGAGATGGAAGACAAACTGTGACTCGAGGCTCGAGCTAATGTTAGCTACATAAACTTGAACGTAGAACTTGTCACCTTTGGCCTTTGACATGTTTTATTTTGTTAATTGTCAGACTCTCTTTTTGATAGGTCATTTGTCCTTTTCTGGGCTGCTTTGCAGCGACAGTAGTTGTTGCCCATGCTAGAATAGCAACTTTCTTTACTGGAACACCGTCCTACTGAAATGTCCTGAGTCTCCGAAATCCCCCGTCACGGCTTGAATCAGAGCCAAGAGAAGGGGTAGTCTAGTCTAGTGTTCTCTCAGATCACTTTAATTTCAATATGCTCAAAGTTTTTTATGGGATTTTTGCCCAATGACAGCAAAATTGAGCTGCCTTTCCGAGCTTTAAGTAGAAACATTAACAACATCTACCACCACTGGGAATAAGGACCAATTTAAATCTGGTGCAGTACATATCCATATTTATAGTATATTGCATTTTGCCAAAATGTTGACAGCTGATATTTAGCCAAAAGCCAATTTCAACTTTTTTCTAAGCCTTGATGAGATTCCTCTCCTAACCACGAACTTTCTGTTTATCTTCTTCTCTTCCTCTGTTGGTCTCTGAAGTTTCCTTTCTTTGTCTCTGGGTCTCTGCTGCTGAGTCTAGTAAATGATGTTAAACCTCTCAGACTTTGGGGCCTTTGATATCACAGATTAGACACACACACACACACACACACACACACACACACACACACAATTGTCTTGGCTGGGAATTGTTGTGGGAAGTGCAGTTTTCACCCCCTGCTTGGACTGCAAGCGTGGCAGAGTTATAATACACACAGTTGTGAGGCGGGCTTCCTTTGCAGACCCTGTGCTACACTCGCTCTCAGCAGGCGGAGCGTGTTGAGACCAGACTCTGGGGGATCGGGGCGGATCTGAGCGACTGCAGGGCATCAGTCACACCATGGAATCGGCAGCACACTCCCTATTCGGTGCCTCCAGCCTGTCAAGGTGTCTGTGCTCCTAATGCCCGACTGTAAATCCAGCTCGCCTAGATTCATTTTCTTTCTTACTGTGCTGGTGTCTGGGAGGATTTGACAGTTTATTTTTTATTTTTTTTATTTGTGAGGTAACAGCTGAGAAAAAAAGCTCTTTGGCAAAAAAAAAAAAAGAAAGAAAAAGCTGGCTCCGGCGAGAGGGGAGGCCTCGGTGTATACAGTTATTTAATTCATTCGTTTTGTGCATCTCACCTGACTATGTGACCCTGCCATGCAGCAGATTGCAGCAGATTTGTTATCGTATTGTGGGGCAAATGCAGAGAGGACAGGTGCTGTGAGCGCTGTGCTGAATGAGATGAGTTCAAACATTGTGATTCATATTTACATTAAGCTTTAGGTCTTACAAGAGAAGAGGAGAGTTGACATGAAGGCTAATTTGTCTCTTTTTTCCTTTAACAGCTCTTGACCAGTTTATCTGTTGCATTCCTCTAAAGCCTCTGAATAGTGTTCTCCTGATGATAAAAGTTCCTAATTTCTCATGCTACTACACACAATGTGTTTGTGTCAAGAATGACATTTTTTTTTTTTTTTACCATTCACTTTTCTTTAGCGCTAGTGAACCACCCACACTGTAGTATTCCAGGTCCTGACCTTGTTAGATAAATGTATTCCTCTTTGAATTATTGAAAAAGCTGTGTTCTCACTCAGTGCTGCAGCTTGTACAGACTGAAACCTTGTCCCCTCAACAAATGTCCTACATTTTGATGATTTAATAAGAGTTTTCGTCTGGTGTCACCTGCGCTGCTCTCACATAATACAAAAATGTCAGAATATGACCTTTCCATGGTCTTTCATAAAAAAAAGACATTTTCTCTTTGTTGTTATAACTTTCATGCCGTCTACTGCCTCCACATATCATACGCTTTATAATTAAAGATTATCTCTGTTTGGTGTGCTGATAAATGCAGATAAAACCAAAAATTGATCTGAGCAAATGTGGATGCGTAGATAGTTCTTAAATGGATTTGTTGCTCTAAAAAATATAGTGATAGTGCTTAGTGCAAGAAGTGCTAAAGCTACAGCAACACTTTATTTCGTTAAATCGAACAGGCTATACAAGCTCTTAAGCTTAAAAGTAGTTTAATATCTTAAAGCTGTTTCACATGCACAAGAATCTACCGTTAAGTAATGAATAAAAATTAAACACATTATATTTTAGTGTCATTTATTAGTAATATTAACAATCTGGTTGTCAAAGTCTTGAGTCTGTAGCAGTGTTTTGCTTGTTACTCAAACAAACGTCAGTTATTCCTCATTACATTTTACATTTTTGAAACTAATATATAACTTAAATTATGACTCCCTGCCAGTATGAATTTGTCACACTACTCATATAAATTTTTCATTACACACCACAAAATTGGTAACTGCGTCTTTTCTCCTCTAAATTGAGACTTTTCATGTGCGCCTCTGTGTGTGAATGTCAGGGTAATCTCCAGTAATTGCAGCTAAGGCTATATAGTTTGCAAATTATTTTTTGCCAGGGGATCATCTGTTGCCTGTGACCAGTATTTTTCCCAAGGATCTGCCTGAAATGTTGAGAGTCAGTAGTGAAGATTTTAAAATTTCATCCATCACATACCCACCCACAAACTTTAGTAGGTCTTTGTAGCCTGCAGCTGTGTACAATTTCAATCCAGTTTTGGTTGTTTGCAGCCATCCTCCGCAGCTAAAGAGGGCTCACTTTTGGTGGGGCATATTTTCACGAGCATCACATTGTCGTGCTGTCATAGTAGGTGTCTCAGGAAGTTTGAGATTTTATCTCAAGCAGTGGAAAGAGTCTTGGTGCCACTACCTGGAACAGCGATGTTCTTGTCATGTTTCCTCCAGACAAAATCGAAGTAATAGGAATATTTCCAGCTGCTGACAGTTAGCGTTTTGATCCTCCAAGCTTCTGTGCAGAGTTTGCATGTTCTCCCCGTGTCAGCGTGGGTTTTCTCTGGGTACTCCAGCTTCCTCCCACAGTCCAAAGACATGCAGATTAGGTTAATTGGTGACTCTAAATTGCCCGTAGGTGTGAATGTGAGTGTGAATGGTTGTCTGTCTCTATGTGTCAGCCCTGTGATAGTCTGGCGACCTGTCCAGGGTGTACCCCGCCTCTCGACTGATGTCAACTGGGATAGGCTCCAGCTCCCCCTTTGTGACCCTCAACAGGAATAATTGTTACAGATAGTGAATGAATGAATGAATGTAATACTGTTACTGAAATTCTATTAGTAATTCGTTACACCACTCATTACCGGGAAACATAGTGTTATTATTGCCTAACACTAGTCCGAGTGTAGTACCATACACTTTAATAATTAATGCGTGCCACTGTGTTACTATTATTACCAATTACGGTTAAGTTTCAATTTCTCTCTCTCTTAAGTCTGTTAAGTCTTAAAGGGGGGGATTAGGCTCCGGCTTAAATGTCTAATTTTCAGATAATTCATAGCCTCTTGTGCCAGTATGGTCACATGTTACATTGCTGCATACATGTTAGGTCTCTCCTTCCAAAAAAATCCAACGATGTTTTAGCAGTGTATTAGAAGAGCCTCTTTTGAGAGCCTAAAGTGGAGCATGCTGGGAGCTCAGTGGTGCACTTTTGGTGTTTTTGTTTTCAGGCTCACCAGCAGTGCATGTCTTTGGAGGAAACTGTATACACATAATGGCCCTTTCTCGGAATGACCCCGACCCACTAACGCTTCATGCGGAGCTTCACTCCGTATGCTGGCCTTGTTTTTGTTGTATGAGGTCATACTTCCCATCACAACCACGTGTGCTCACAGTGGATACAGACAGACTGCTTGCTCATTCAGTTGTTGCTAATTAGCAAGAGCTAAATAGAAATATGAAGACTCTTTACTTTGTCCCTTGCTAACTTTAGAAAGATTTTAGATTTTAAACCTGCCATGAAAAGGCAGTGTAAGGAAAGGGATGAGATGAAAACCCCAGTATGTGCACCGCCAAAACTAATGTTTTAAGAAGTAGCCAGGCAAAACTGAAATGTATATGATGTTTCCTCAGTGGAAGTGGAGAATGCCCAGGCACTGAATTTGCTGTCTAAAGGTTTTATTGTCCACTTCCAATCCACAGTAAGTGATCTGGGACGGGCCTTAATGTGGTAAATTGTTCGTGCAATGTGCAAACAGAGGGATGTGTGGGCTGAGCTGAAATAAGTAGTTGTGTTATGGGTTGGAACAACCACGGTCAATCACATCAGCTCCCCTCATTGTGTAGAAACATTGCCCTGCTCTGCATTTACATGGTGGAATAATCTAAAAGTTCAGTTCACAGGGCTTGAAATATGTGTTTTTCTCTTTGTTTCTTTTCACCCGAGTCACAAAATACCAAATAGATGTAGAAAAGACAAAAACTTCTCTGTGCCTCAGGAAAAGTAGCCTCTACAAGCCAAGGCATGCTTTTCATTTCACTAATTAGGATTGTGGCAAGTATTAGAGACAGACGCTTTTTGAAATATGAATTAGAAGTACTGTTTTTCACTTTACATGAACATGAACCCTTTCTTTGCCTGACTGGATCAACTTATCATTTGGTCTTTGCTTTTGATTTTCAAACTGTAAAAAACATGCCAGCACTTTTGGAAATTTCCCTTCAGCTATCCACCGATCATCTGTGCTTCATACGTAAGTCATGAATTATTTATTTTTAGCTCACTGCCTTGTTCTGCTCAGGTTTTTACTTGTGTTGGCTCAGTAGTGAATTCAGTGGGGAGGTAATTAGCTTAAACTAAAGGTGACGTTCTGCACAGCATGAAGTAAAACACAAGCCGGCGATTATTCTTGGCTAAAATTGTACTTATTTTGTCAGCTTCTGCCAGTTCCCCTCTTTAATATCTGTCTAGACTGATTTCCTCTTTGATGAACAACCTGTCTGTCGATCAAAAGTACATCTTGGTGTGTCTGTATGTGTAGATCCCTAACAGACTGCAAATTCATCTGTGGTGATATGTCTCATATCCCGTTTGTCATTATGGCTCATGTGGGCAGAGGATTAAAGCGCCTTCATCTCAGTTAACAATTTTAGGGTACAGCACTCTTTAGAGTGTGTGCAAGAAAATATGTCAACGAGTGTTTGGAGTGATGCATTTTTCTCTTTGGTAAGACAGTCGCAGTGTGCAAGTGTCAGTTATGACAATTGTAAGAGTTGGGCCAATTTCCGGTCGGGAGAACAGCACACTTTGTGTTTGTTTACTTGAAAGTTCATGTGTTTTTTGGGGTGACGAGAGGAGACATGAAAGAATTAGTTCACTATGAAAACATTTGAATTTGGATCTGAAGCCTACATAAAGAGGTGTCCAACTGGCTGCAGGTGCTGGTTTGAGCTAAACTTTTGTAGAACACCATGTTCCTATTTAGTCCTGTGGCTCACTTTAAAAGCATCACAATGGATGAGGAACCGCTGATTCCTGAACTCGAAATATATTTTATTTCCATACAAAAAACAAAATACGCTGGCAGATGCCTGGAGGAAATTCGCTAGGGTACTGAAAGTTATCAGCATTGTCACCTCACAGCAAGAGGGTTTCTGGATCAGATCTAGGGTAGGAGGTTCGAACCCAGGCTGGGGGAGCCCTTCTGTGCATGTTCTCCGTGTGTACTCCGGGTACTCCTGCTTCCTCCCACAGTCCAAAGACATGCAGGTTAGGTTTAGTGAATATGAGCATGAATGGTTGTCTGTCTCTATGTGTCAGCCCTGGGATAGTCTGGCAACCTGTCGAAAGTGTACCCCGCCTCTCGTCCAGTGTCAGCTGGGATAGGCTCCCTCAGTGACCCCTAACAGGATAAGCAGTTACGGAAACTGAAAGAATGAATGAAGACAAGCTATTTGCTGTTGAAAATATGTGTTTTTTTTTTTTTTTTTTTGTATTAAAAAATAACATTACAAATGTAGGAAGATAGCTGGTAGACTGCTTACCCATCTTTTAAAGTGGTTTGCCCCCAGTTTGATCTCAAGTGCACAACTGATAGCTACATGGTTTGTTTACATCACGTAACAGACATGCATATTTAATAAATTCAGTGTGGATAGAGAACTTTGATGTTGCAGCATGCTACATGATAGTGGGAAACAGAGTATTTGTATTCCACTCGGGAGCAGCTACTGAGTCAAGAGGGACATCTGGTAAAATTGGGAATACCGGTCTGGTGTTTGGCTTAATATCAAACTGACCCAACCCTAATATGTATGTTTTGGTTTTGTTGAGGTTAACGGAAAAAGCTTAATTTATTTTCTGGAGCTTCACTGTAAGAAATGAGGGGTGTTGTAGTTGCACAGTTCTTTCTAAATGCATAGTAGGCTTGGGTGGTACCTTAATCTTCATACCTTCATGACATTCCACAATTTAAGTTTCTCTCTTTCACCAAACTAAGACTAGCTTAACCTTCATTCAAACTCAAAGGAAACTTATCAAAACGTTCTTGGTTAGTCTTCCCACTGTTTCAACAATTACCAGTTCTGGTTTAGTTGAAATAAGAGCCTGGTCTCACTCTGAAGTCGTCAAAATCCGGCGCTTGGGCAGTGACTTGCGGCGTCAGAAACTAATGGAAAAAAAGTGTCCTTTGACGTTGGCATGATACGCAGCCGGTTGCGATTATAGTTAAACGGCGCCCAGTGGTGTCAGGGGGAAATGTGGCGGGACAAGGACGAAAGATAAGGTGGTGAAGGTCCGAGTGGGACGGGTGGTAGATGGATCCAACAAACCATAACTTTTACCTGAGAGAGCCTCTTGCTTTTGTTGCTTAAACCCACTCACATGTTTTTGTTGCCTAAACCCAACCATGCCTGCTTGTTGTGAAGGGGAAAAAGAAGCCAAGTTGCTGCATTGTACCGATGTAGTGCATTTAGTTTGAAAGAGACTGTATGTAAACATTAAATTTCCTGTGAAAACGGAAGTGTATTTTGAAAGAGGACAATGCATGTAGGCAAATGGTGTCTCAGAACGTCAACAACCAACGCACCCAGGGTACCTTGCATGTCGTATGTGGACGTTAATATGTGCCAAGGTTTTAGTGAGAATGTGTTGGAAATAAATCCAGATAAAAAATAAAGTTAGAAATAAAGTTAGATGTCAAAATATAAAAAAAATTTTTAGCGGCTGTATCTGCCACTGTTAACTAGTCCTGTAACACTGGACCCACAGTGAACTTTGCAGTCACCATCTTTCTCAGCTCAGCCGACTGTTCCACCAGTAGAAACTGACCTCTGCATCACCGCAGTATCTCTGTGTCAGTTTAATGGAAAGATGAGCATCTGTATTTTTGACGGTACTGAAATTCATACAGTTTGGATTCGCACTCTGGTAGACCGTAATACCGTGAGACTGTCCAAGCCTTATGCAGTGAACATCCATATTTACTTTATACCTTTTTGATCATTGTTTTGGTCTGTCAGTTTCAAACAAAGTGTGAGTGCAACCTGAACATGTCAATGGACAGCACAAAAATAAATCTGTGGTCGAGGAAAAGAAAATAATTTTCAAGGTTATCCAAATATGATAACTACTAGAGCTGTGTGGCAATAGCTGAAGCAAATTTTCAAGTAATAATGAAGGCCAGTGAAATCCCTCTTGGCAGTCACTTTGGCACACAGTTAACAGCGGTCATTACTGTCTGTGGATGCATTTGTCTGCATCTCTCTCCCTTGTTTCCTCCTGTCACTTTCCCCTCTATTTTTCTCTCTGGGCGACGGTGGAAATGAACAAAAATCCCTTTGATAGGGACTGTCTGGAGTTTCAATGTCTTCTGGCGAAATTCATTACCTTGAGAAAAAAAGCCTCCTTGCCCATTTTCACAAACTTTCTTTAGCTCTGGGATTTCACTGCTATTGCTTTCCCGGCATTAACAGAAGGTGTCAATCTGCTTCACACACAACAAATTTCTTGCAAACCAATTTAAACTCAGACAGGCATAATAAGGCGATATGCATCTAACCCAGCGAGAAATTTCGATTTCAATTTTCATGCATTTTTGAGTGTTTCCAAAGACAACTGTGCATATTTAACCCAAAACTATTCAGCTCAATTACAGAACAGATCCAACCTGTCTCAGAGATAAGAGGGAATGCATTTTATGTGAAACATCAAAAGGAATTGTCTGTGATCTTGACTAATTCTTGTTATTGTAATCGTATTCTGACAACAAAGAGAGCTTGTTATGCAAATGTGCTTGGTTGAAATCCTTGCAGAGATGACACTGGACATAAATTCTTAATTTAAGTCAACGTGACTTTTCCTTATTCTTATCCTTTGTACTTCTGAAGCGCACATAGATGCATGCTCACACACACACTGTGTTTCCTGTTTGATTAAATGGAGAATTATCGGTTACCTTCATGCCTGCTTGTTTTATAACTGTGAAGTGACCGTGCTCAGATGGGAGCTGATTCCAGACGAAATGGTGCACTTTATCTGTTGGTAAAAGGTCGAAGTGGCAGCGCTCTTTATGGCCTGAAATATGTTTCCTTGCCTCACACACTTGTGCTATTGGCTCGCAGACTGCTGAAGTAGGTTGAAGGGAAATATTGAAGCTGATAAGATGTCACATGTGGGAGGTAATGCAGACGCACTGACAGCCACATTTATGTTGCACTTTTAACTCGCTGCACGAAATAAGAATTAAGCAGTAAAAGTAAGACGTTATTAAAATGAGCTGAGAAACAGCATGAGCTGTGACAACCTCCCACAGCCTCAAAGTGTGTTGTACTGCTCTTCATTACCATATAGACCCAAAGAAGATGAGAGAGAAAGTTGTTTGCTCCGTGCTGAAGAACAAACTGACACTAAACAGGGAGCGAGTATCTGAATGGAATTTGTACCAGATCGTGACTGAGGACTACGTTTGATTGCCCCCCAGCCTCTTTTTCAAAATGGCAAAATGACACTGGGTAAAAATAAAAATGTGGCACAGAAAAACACACTTTACACGTAGCTCTGATTTCCACAATGTAGCTATGAACTCCTTTTACAGCAGGAAGTCTGCTGCGTCTGACATTTGCAAATACATTTTACTGCAGCAAAAAGAAAGAACCTCTGACAGAGGAACAGAAGGAGGCTTCAAGAAGTGTGAACAAAACACACACATACATACATACATATGCATTTTGTTTTGTTCAACGTGCAATAGCATTTCAACAGCAATTTTTATAAGTAGTCTCAGATAATATCTGACATTCTGTCTTTCCTTTGGGCCCTGTTTTCATGAATCAAGACACTGAAATCAGTGCAGTCAAGTGTGCAGCGTGCACTACGACCGATGGCACATTGTCTGTGGCTGTAGGCGCACAACACACTCACAGCACACAGGGTGTGATACGGAGGAATGCAAATGCTATCAGTAAAAGTCTGAAATAAAAGTTGGCACAATGAGATCGACTTAACCGCTTTCAAAGCACCTTAAATATGGTGCCAGTTTGGTTTTTGTAAAACATGTGGTAAGAGTTGTGTGGAGCTAAAAGCAGGACACAGAGGCGGAGCAAGTGTGGCTAAAAGGCAGTTTCGTGGTCGTTATACAGAAATAAGGTCAACAACAGGTAAACAGCGAAGGCAAAAAAGCAGAAGAAGGGAGCAGGCAGGCGAATCTCCAAAACAAGCTGGGCTCATTAGCAGGCAGGCAGATAAAACTATGGCTAGACACAAAGGCTGTAGATAGTTTGGTCAATGTGAGCTGCTGCTGGACAGGTAAATATACCAGGTGACTGAGAGGAGTAATGATGGGTGATGATGAGTCAACTATGGGAAGATGAGAAGAGGAGCTGAGGATGACCGCTGGGCGGTGAGGAAATGGCAGGGTCTGGAGTGATAGGAATACTAGAACAGGCAGGTGTGGTGAACATAATTAATTGTTACATTTAAAGAGTTAAAGGGCTGGGCCATATGGCAAAAAATATTATCACAATAAAGCCAGTTTGTGATCGTGACTGAGGCTGGAAAAAAACAGAGGGGTTTTAGGCATGTTTTTTTTAGGCATGTAGACATGGTCAAGACGTCATCAGAGCATCAGAATGGGGGAGAAAGTTGATTTAAGTGACTATGAACGTGGCATGGTTGTTGTTGCCAGATGGGCTGGTCTGAGTATTTTAGAAACTGCTGATCTACTGGGATTTCATGCACAGCCATCTCTAGGGTTTACAGAGAATGGTCTGAAGAAGAGAAAATATCCAGTGAGCAGCAGTTCTCTGGATGAAAATACCTTGTTGATGCCAGAGGTCAGAGGAGAATGGCCAGAGTGGTTCAAGATGATAGAAAGGCAATGGTAACTCAAATAATTACTCGTTACAACCAAGGTATGCAGAAGACCATCTCTGAATGAACAACACCTTGAACCTTGACGCAAATGGGCTACAGCAGCAGAAGACTACACCTGGTGCCACTCCTGTCAGCTAGCAACAGGAAACTGAGGCTACAATTCACACAGGCTCACCAAAACTGGACAATAGAAGATTGGAAATAGATTGGAAAGATTGGAAAAGTCTTGATTTCTGCTGCAACATTCAGATGGTAGGGTCAGAATTTGGCGTAAACAACATGAAAGCATGGATCCATTGTGTCTTGTATCAATGGTTCAGGCTGGTGGTGGTGTAATGGTGTGGGGGATATTTTCTTGGCACACTTTGGGCCTCTTAGTACCAACTGAGCATGGTTTAAACACCACAGCCTACCTGAGTATTGTTGCTGACCGTGTCCATCCCTTTATGACCACAGTGTACCCGTCTTCTGATGGCTACTTCCAGCAGGATAATGCACCATGTCACAAAGCTCAAATCATCTTAACATAACAATGAGTTCACTGTACTCCAGTGGCCTCCACAGTCACCAGATCTCAATCCACCGACCACCTTTGAGATGTTGTGGAATGGGAGAATCGCATCATGGATGTGCAGCCAACAAATCTGCAGAAACTCCATGACGCTATCATGTCAATATAGACTAAAATCTCTGAGGAATGTTTCCAGCACCTTGTTGAAATTATGCCACAAAGAATTAATGCAGTTCTGAAGGTAAAAGGGGCTCCAACCTTGTATGAGCAAGGTGTACCTAATAACATAGCCGGTGAATGTTTATTTTATAAGGAAAAGAATATGTTGAATACTATCTATATGTAAATGTTGAAATTTGCAAATATGCTTTATTAAAAGAATGCAAGTTACCGTGTCTTGTAAGTTATTAAAATAATGCTGTGGTCAGTGGGATGGTTCCTTTTCAGGTGATCAAACTGGTGGTCATCCATAATTCATAGAACCTTAGTTACATCTGTAACTTTCAGTTTGTTGTGTGGCACTCCTGTGGCAACTCCTGTCTTGGTTGGCACTAACTGATGTCACATTTTCCGAACCACTTCACAACTGATGTGGTGTTAATGTTTTTTTGTCAACAGTGTCCTCTGCTCTGGAGGATAACGCAAGTTCACCTTCAGCACGTTAACGTAACATGCTCCGTAGCTGTGTGAAGCAAACTGGGTGTGGATTAAGAGGAGGCAGCAAGTTACAGCCAGCAACATTTTTTAAAGTTTGTGTTCTTCTTGTTCAGCTTTTGTTGGACAAATTGATCATACTGTCTCCCTTTTGTTGCACCAATGGTGGATGACCCCACCCTCCAGCATACAGGCAGCTACACAGAGAGCAGAGGCAGAGAAGAGAGGCAGCGGACTGACTGGCTGTTGTCACGTTTATTTCTGTGATAGGGTGTTACATCTACAGAGAAAACATGTTTATCAGTGTTAGTGGCAGAAACTCACATCCCCTAATGAGATAATTTTGTCACCCAACCCCATATCCAGACCATTATCTCCTAACAGGAAACTAATATTGTCCAGGAGTTTTAACCTGCTCAGCAGCTCAGATATGAATGTGGCAACACAAGTATGCTGCTAGTTGTGTCAGTGTGTTTGTTTCTACTAAACCTAACTCATAATTTTAACTAGCATGAAAATCTCAATGTGGATTAACAACTCCAAATTATTGTTGTTACATTTAGGGAAATGAATGAGAGGAGATTTGGACTCCATATGTTACCTGTCATAATGCCAGGAAACTATTACAACACAAACTTTATTTTGTCTGTGAACCATCTTATTTATCAGAGATTTTCTAATTGTAACCAATAATTCCTAATTTCATAAATTAAGTAAAATGAATAAGATGTTTTGTTTTTGTTGCTGTGTCAAAGTTATTCAGTTCAAAAGGGAAACATTAACATTGCTTTTCTCATCAAAATCGGACTAAACTTACAGAAGACACATTTCTGGAGTTTATTCATTAGACAGTAGAAGGGAACAGATGTCGCTTTGAGCCTCAGGTTGCTTTTGCATCTAGCACTGTACGATATAGCTGTCCGTATTTGAGATTGATGCATATATCTCATTATGTTTAGGCAGAAAAAGCATAAATACCTAGATCAAGGATACTGCTCAGGGGCCACTTTTACAAACTGACAGGAAGCGAGGGGACATAAACAAACACTAATAATATTTATCAGTATATATAATAAATTGATTGACTGTGTGATGTTTGCCGCCCTAACCCATCTTTGCCAAGAGGTAAATCCAGTCGCATCAGCCCCGCATAGGTCAGGTGTACTCAGAGGCGTTTCTAGGATTTGAGGACATTCTGGGCTTAGCCTGAACCTTTGTAGGAGGATCTGGGGAATCCTCTCCTGGCGCTTTTTTTTTTTCAACAAATAAGCTCTATTTTGATGTTATTATGCAGTCTGGAACCTTATTTACATTCAGCACAAAAAATTCACAGTGTGAATGCATTTATTTTCATTGTAAATTACAAAATGGTCAATGGGCCAACTGGCACCCCTGGGGCAATAACCATGCCTGTGGGCTGTAAGTTGAGTATCACTGACCTAGACCAATAAAATTATATGAAAATATATGGAGTGTGAAGTCAATACTTTAATGGCCAATTAAAATTCCTGTATTTGCGGAATTATTATACAGTCATCATTGTGTAAAACACTCACTCACACACACACTCACACACACTTACACCATGCTGAAATGGCATGCCGTGAAGACCAATTAGTCATCATGTTTCCTGTTAATTGTATTATAATGACAATAATCTTACTAATGGCACTCCAGTAGTTTCGATCATCTTCAAAGTGCTTCCTGTTTGATCTCTCTGTCTTCTCCACCGTCACCCTGGTGCAAATAGAAGGGCCATGAGGTTAATGGAAACTTGATGGGTTTTTCAAACTGTATAAAACAGCTGTCCTCCTAGAGGTCTGATCCAAGACCTGCTGTGAGGCTGCTCTTCATGCCCACACACCATCCTCCTGTCTGTGGTTGTAGCTGTGCTGCAAAACCAGGCCCAAAAGCACAACACATAGAGACCAGGAGGGAGGGTAAACTTTGAAAGTACAGCCTTGTATTTTTGGACACTGACAGGCTGACAGACCTTACAACACTAAACCACAAAGAAGCACAACAGGCACTTTTAGGTTTGAGCAGCTTTAGAGGAAATGGCAGTCGAGGCAGGAGAACTAAGTGGAGAAGCACTGGTAGAAATGTCAGCACTGCTGGATGCATCTATCTGTGTGTCCACCACGGGACTGAAGGTGCGTCAGGGTCCTTACACTTTATAAAATCCCTCCGCTCACTGCTGGTTTTCTCCCGGCTCTGCTGGCCTGTCAGCTTCAATGAGCGTGATGTTAATGTGATCCAGCAGGGCTACAGAGACTCGCCGCCCTCTGAGAATGATGGGATTGGTCGGAAGCTCCAGCTGAACATTCCAAGAAGGCAGATGCAGACGCCCTATTGGTGAAAAAAAAAAAACACTTAAGATGTGAGGTGGATGTGATTTTTCAGAGGCAGGATTAGTGGTGACACTGACAGTGACAGAAACAGTCCTAGATAGACAAAGAGCTGTGATCTAATACACAAGAGTCACTGAGACTTTATTTGGTCACATTCTGATATTCAGCCTGGATCTCTGTAGCGTTCTCTACCAGGCCCTTTAACAATTTATGTCACTTTGATCCCTGTTGTCAAACTTTTTGACAAACTGGTGTTGATGATACCCAGTCCTTGAATTTTAGTAACTCTATATCATGCACGTGCAGCATTTCAGAACATGAATCATGAGTAACAATTATTATTTCAGGATGTGCATTTTCAGTAATATTATGAAATACTAACAGTAATTCATGTGTACAATTTGTTAAAACATCCTCTCCATACCTGATGGTCTCTGTGCTGTCCATTTCTAGAGGATTTTGAAGGTACAAACACAAATCTTGACTCAGACGGCCCAGTCTCAACCATTAAAACTGCAGCATTTTGCAGCAAAATCAACTCATTTCAGTGAGTTAGCTGCAAATGAATGAATTCCCTTGCAAGGGCTAAGTAAGTCTGCAAATCTTTGGCGTCGAGTTCAACTTTGATGAACTTTGACAAGTGCTGGTGTAGCTTATTAGCCAGGTTGCACCATTCACTTTTATATAATCCTCTTTTGCCTGAGTATAAACTACTTCACAAAAGAGGCCTGCTTTTTTAGCCGGTTATGAGCAGTGTAATAAATCAATTTTTACCAGCCAGTTAGTTTTTTTTTATTTTTTTTTTAGCAGCCACCATTGTGTTATTGCATTTTTTTGTGTAAATAACTTTTGTGAAATGTTTTGTGCAGTGCAAAGTATTTATTTAATTTGTATTCATTTTTGTTTATCCATTTTGAATTTTCTCTTTCTCACACAACACACATGCACACTCTCGCTCTTTTCCAGTGCACAAAAACTAAATACGGACACCTTTATTTTAATATCAAACTTAAACAGACTCAGAACTTTAACAATCTACCACACACACACGCACAAATTCAGGTATAATGGACTTATGGGGTGATAACAAAAGCAGGAGAGAGTTTGTTACAACTTGATGCTTCTACAGTGTTCGAATTGTGAGGACGACCGTCCTCACAAGTCAGTGGTGTCCTCATAAAGTCAATGCAAAGACCAGCGAAATGTCCTTATATACAGGTTGCACCAATGCACACACACACTCTCCCTCTCTCGCTTCAAAGTAGCACCTCATCAGAATCTGAATTAGATTCTGACAATGTCATTATTCGTACCTGACACCTCCTCCTGAAATCAGGCCGCCTTGATCGGATGCTGTTCAGTTGCCACACTTTGGTGCCACAGCTGGATGGTGGGTGTGGTATGTAGTTTGTGTGTAGTATGTGTGGTATGTTCACCAGCCCGAGTTCCACCAGCAAATGTTTTAGCTGTAACTTTATACCATTGATCAACATATGCAGAGGTTAGCCCAACAAGCGGATTTGTGTTCGAGTCAGTCACACTATGGTGAGTGCAAAATAAATGCCAGAGCTGGATGACCCATCTTCAGGTTTCCCAGACACGTAGGGCCCATCCACAAAAAGCCTTGTCAGGGTGAATTCGCCAAAGTTTTTAATCGGTTCGGCCTTTCATCCTTATGAAACCGGTGTTTTTGGAGGTCGAAACCGCATCTTTTTGAAGCGGGCTTCCAGAGTGCACAAATCTGAAGATGCTGCCTTTGCATCTTCGTGTGTACAGCCAATGCGCGACTCTTGGCTGGCAATGATGTCATAGCCCCACCTACTTCGACTGACACATCTCCCAATCAACGTTTTGTTGAAGTTTACTGGCTTTGTAATCCAGTGTGACTCGAAGCAGCAGCTCGACTTTGTCGTCAGTCCAAACCAAAGTCCCCGTTTTTCCTTGTGTGTTAGAATTAGTTTTTTCCATCTTCTTGTTGTGCTTGTTCTGGATCTTCTTCCATTTGTATACGCTGCACGTCATCTTCTCTGATTCAGAGCTGTATGCTCCGGTTTTTAGTGGTACGCCATCTCCTGGCTGGCATATATACTGCAGCCTTTTTATGCGGTTTCAGTGGCTTGAACAGGCTTCATTTTGACATCTGCATTCTTGAAGTCGGTGCCATGTTTACAGAACTCTATTACAATCCAATTATTTTATTTGGCGGTTTCAAAAAGACAAGTCTTTGTGTGGATATAGCCATAGAGTTGTATATAAACGAAGATGGCTGCGTTAGTGTTGCTCCACTGTCAAAGGGGATGTGAATGAAAACATGTCGAACATGCTAACTTATTTAAAAACATCACCCCATGTGCTGACCACCCTAAAAAGGAAAACACAAACTGGAGCCCAACTTTGTATCCCTGCTGCTTTGAGGAAGAAGCCTTTAGATGCAGCAATGCATTTTTTTTCACCATAGCTGGTAGGTTAAGCAAATTCACCTGCCACCGCTAAATTTCACCTGCTTTTGGCCGGTGGCGGCTGCTAATTTCCAACCCTGGTTATAAGAAGAGGAGCTGATGGTACAAAATTGAATGAACTGTGCAAAATTATTTCCTATTGGCTAACAAAAAGCTGAAATAAAGCTAACTGTGCAGCTGCTATGCAGTGGTAGATCTGTCTAAAAATGTTGAGGGTGTGATGGAGTGTATGTGGTGAGCATTAGAGTAAGAAAAAATGAATAAGCAAAAGCCATCTGGGGCACAGTACAATTATCATATTTGCACACACCATAATTATCATACCACTGTAATTATTATTACTGTTTGTTAGCTACGTTTTTTGATGAACGTTTCTTTTTGTCTGTGTGTTTTGGGGCGGTATTGAGAGGGTGGGGACTTGCCTAGGGTGCTGATTGTGCCAGGTCCAACACTGCTGGTGTGTGAGGTTTGGTCTGCTTCACTTTGAAAGCTGCTGGGTAAAGCAGATTTGCTAGCCACAGTTGTGCACTAACTAGCCCTGTGAGTCATCACCAGTAGTAGATCATTAAGAATAATAACAATAACTGCACCGTTAGTACCTATTACTGTTATGTCTTTACTGTCTTTATCCAATAAAGGCAGAAAATGGAGACAAATCAAATATTTTTTTTAAAAGGGCAACAGTGACTTAGAAGTAACAGCACTCAGTTGGAGAGAAATCTGTTCTGCTGGATTTCCAAACCAGCTCAATGCGAGCACTGATGATGCCGAATGTAAACAAATGTATTACAGATGAGCAGTGAGCAAATATGACCGTATTACCCCAGTGGACTTATGGATTTATCCATATTAATCGTTTTGGCATTCAGCAAACACTGAGTAGCCTGAGTGTGGAAGGTGGCCCCAGCAATAAAGGAATCATAATTGGAATATTACACAGATATGCTTCTTTCATCATTTGTTTGATTTCTAAATGAGATCTGAAAGAATGATGACATGATTCGTTTCATCTGTGAAAGCATAATTCAAGTGTTACAGGGCACCTGTTTCCCATTTGTAATCAAGCTGTCATGTGTGTGTGTGTGTGTGCGTGTGCATTTTAAGTCCTTTTGTAAAAGTCATTTGTGTCTGTTCTTCAATTCTTCATACTGTTATAGTGCCACTTACGTTTGATCATTATGATTAACACTGATAAGATTAACAAACTATTTTCAGATAAGTATTATGAATTCTGCCCTGCGGAGGAGGAAGCAGTTTTTGTATTCTTGTGCATCTGTTAATGAACAGTTGGTGTTGAGCAGACGTTTTCCTATTCCAGATGTATACCAATACCTGCTTTAATATCAAACAAACTACAAAACAAACCCAATGTTACATGACACACATGATGGAATGATCAGAATATATTGATCTTAATGATGCACAGGTACCACAGCTGCATAATAATACACACATCTTTGAGGAGAATAATGATATTTGAAATAGACAGATGTTCATGTTTTCCATTGTAAGAAGCTTTACTTTTTTCCTTCTATTGTATCTGTCATGATTGTTTTGAAAGGTGGAATGATTTCAGTAGACATCATAGCATGTTGGGAGACACTGAAAAAAAAAAAGTTCAATAGCCTTTGTTATTATCTCTCACATCGGAGGCCAGGAGAGAAACATGAAGGTTTGTTTAGGTCGGAGGGTCTGAAGAACCCCTGAATACAGAGCAAGGAGAGCCCTGTCTGCTCACTTCAAGCCTGTCTTTCACGCATTGGTGCAGATATTGTGTCATTGTTCATTAGCATCACCATCAGTCAGAAAGTCAGTGAAAACTTGTGTGCAGACAAGCAGACAGCAGTGAAAGCCTGCGATGCAAGAAATACCCATAAAATAAACATGTTTTTAAGTCCAGGCCACAAACCTTGGGCGGGACAGTAAAAGTATAATTAATATGGCTAAGAGAGTTGTTGAAGCCCCACGAAAATAATTCCATATAATGAGCTAATAGTTAGAAATAGTTAGCTTCCTGCAGAGTTTGTTTTTACAGTATCTTGCCAGACACAGCTGCAGAAATAATTTGAGTTGGGGAGATACTTCTGCCAGGGTACTCTGCCAGGGACACTTTATTAACTTAATAACTTAACATTGCAATATAATGCAATTGAAAATAAGTTTATGTACTTAATTCAGGTTGCAAATTAAACACTCCTTGGGCAGCTGAGTGTTTCTGAGGAGATGCATTCAATGTTTCAGGACCATGGACTGCTTGAGCAGAGGAGAGAGACTTGATTAGGCTGCTGCTCTTTTTACTTTCTTAAGGTGCTTTCACACTTGTAGTTCTATTTATTTGGACCAGACCAAGGGAAATAAACGATTTGTTTGTTGTTGCATTTTAGTTCTGGTCTGGTCCCTGTTCAGTCAGACTTTTTCAAACAAATCAAGAGGAGTAAACATGGAGTTATGTAGACTGACAGGTAACTCTTTGATGTGACAGTTTTGGCAATTGTCACCCTGCATCATCAGGACCCACATGGGAAAATCAAATCCCAGTGACTGACAGAAGTGTATGGAGCACTTTAATGTTTCTGATGTGAATATTTATGTTCTTTGGTGTCAAAATGAGCTCACACAAATGTAACTGATTATAAGCATAATTAGTAATATTAGACTGCAAATCGACCGCATGTAATTCAGGTCTTATTACTGTGATCCCCGTCATACACTTTTTAATGGACTTAATGAACTGAGCAGTTTTAACAGCTTTTGACAAACTGATCAGGGAAAATACCCAATGTGACGTGCATACATGTTACCATGGTTACTAATTCATATAGCTTATATACATGGCGTCGTGCAGATCAATTTTAGATAGCAGACATATTTCAAAATCAGCATGTGGATTCATTTGTAGTTTAGCTTTTGATGTTTTGCTGAAATCACATATCTGCTATCATAAAAACCTGTTGTTGGTTTGTTTGCTTTCACACCACAAATGAACCGCACCAGAGTCCATTGTGAAGTGGTTCAGTTGTTTGTTCCGCACCAGCGCAAATGAATGGTCATTAATACATGTGCCTCATGCACAACGATATCCACAAAACCAGCCTGAAATGAAGAAAATCTGAAACATTGCATGAGTCTATGGGGCACAGCTGTGTTGTCGGACCCTAGTTTGAGCTGGCCAATGCTACACTATGATTGGTCAGTCTGCATTCAAGAGGTGGGACTTGGTGAGGGGTCAAATTATTGTTCATACATTTCTCTCAAGATTAATTATATTATTTGCTTTAGTGGTGCTGACTATTTCTGAATATGGGAGAGTCAGGCAGCCCTTTTCTCTTTCTGTCAGCCGTGCTAAGCTAACTGACTCTTGGCTTCAGCTCCATATTAAACACACAGAATGCTATCAATCTTCTTAATAACTCAAGGCCAGAAAGCAAATTAACATATTTCTGTGAAAGCAAACACTGCCTATCACAACTTAATGAAGTGGAAAATACAGGACAAAGACTGTGATGACTGTTAGTATGAATAACTGGCTCAAGAAAATCTATAGACTTATCAGCAGTAGACCCAGCAGTTCCTATGTCCTCTAACAAAATAATTCTGGACAAAGTAAGTTGTGGACACATACTAAGACACATCATCAGTGACAACGGACAGCTGCCGCAATGAACATAGAATATACAATATGTTTGAGTTAGAAAGAAAAATATGGACATTATATCATATTGATTTTATTCAGTGTGGCTTACACTTTCTGAGGATGTCATTATCACTGATGTCCATCGCAAATAAACACAAATCTGCTCAGTGATCATTGCTTCAGAGCTTATCTGAGAATCATCGTTTTCTTCAGTATTAAAGTAATCAAGTTTTCTGTGCATCAATGGGCACACTGTAAACAGGAACTGGTGACAGCTAGTTCAGCATACTTTTAATTGAAATGTGAACAAATACAGGCAAAAAAAGCACACAAGAAACTACTTTATAATTTATATTGTATAATGAGCCCATTTGATGAGGTTCTATGGGATCTTGCTCTCTTGATGGCTGTAATTGTTTTTTCTCATATCCATTCCCAAGTAAGGTCTCTATTTTGGTGTTGGCATGTTTCCTGTCTACAAATTGTATAATCTATGAAAAAGCAAAACAAAGCAAAAACAAACAAACAAACAAAACATGCTCTCCACAGGCAAAAAAAAATTAAATAAAAACAACATAAAAAAACAGGTCCACATTAAAATATAAATGTGCAGATTTTCCCAGAAGTGAACATTTCACAGCTGCTTTTTAAAAAACTTATTTCACTGGGTCCTCTTAGCACATGGGAGAAGTTTGCCTCAAGGCCTTTCTGGCAAAAATCTATTCATTTTAATAAAAGCACTTATTTGTTCCTAACCTTAAGCCAAGAATACCTTCATGGCACAAAGCATTAAAGGCAAACTTCTCCCAACAGAGTCCTCTTACAGCTTTGCAGTTCTTTGCTTCTGGACTGGAGTTTTGATGCGATACAAAAACTTTCTTCGATCACAAAGCGCAGAGTTACTGTGGGCTACAGTTCTGTGGTTTATTAGCAAAGTATATGACATGCACTGCAGACTGTGACAGAGTGACGGCTGACACATGTGAACGGAGGGTTGAATGTACATTGGTAGGCCTGTGTTAGATATGTCTGGACAGGACATCACCGGACATCACAGGACAAGACATCACAGGACATCACAGGACAGGACAGGACAGGACAGGACCGGACATCACATCACATCACAGGACATCACATCACAGGACAGGACATCACAGTACAGGACATCACAGGACATCACAGGACAGGACATCACATCACAGGACAGGACATCAGAGGACTTCACAAGACAGGACAGGACATCACAGGACAGGACATCACCGGACATCACAGGACAGGACAGGACATCACATCACATCACAGGACATCACATTACATCACAGGACATCACGTCACATCACAGGACATCACATCACATGACAGGACATCACAGGACATCACATCACAGGACAGGACAGGACATCAGAGGACTTCACAAGACAGGACAGGACATCACAGGACAGGACATGACAGGACAGGATATCACAGGACATCAGAGGACAGGACATCACAGGACAGGACATCAGAGGACAGGACATCAGAGGACAGGAGATCAGAGGAGAGGAGATCAGAGGATGTCAGAGGAGACCAGAAGAGATCAGAGGAGAGGACATCAGAGGACAGGACATCACAGGACATCACAGGACATCAGAGGAGATCAGAGAAGATCACAGGACAGGACATCACAGGACATCACAGGACATCATGACGGAGATAGATTTACTTTTTTAAAGGGGAATACAGCCAATAGCAAATGGCACTATTTAATGTGACTTCTTCTTTGTAGTTCTGAGGTGGCATTCAGAATCATTCCCAAGGCCCCCCCACCCTATGGGCCCCAGTGCAACTGCACTGCCTGCACTGTCTTATACACCCCTGACAGAAGTTATATCCCTTAACTACTATTAGACTAATGGCAGAACGTTACTAGCTGAAACACCAGGGATTTTTGCAACTTCAGCACTGAGGATTGTGATGTTTATTACTTCTTCAGTGATATCTGCTTCCCCATGTTAGACACACCGCCCTGCTTGCTCACCGGAGCCGCTCCAGTCTGCAATCATCTTTGCCGTCTGCAGCAGGGCAGCCTTCAGTGTAGATAGGCTATTACTCATGACATATAACTGATCAGATAGTGCTGTGGGCAGGACGTTGAGCGCAGCTACAGAGTGGTGGCTGCAGAGAGGGGGCTGTATCAGAGCCAAAGTAGTTTTTCAATTAATCTATTTAGTTTGCAATCAGATTTTTTTTTAAAAATCCAAAAATCTAGCTGATAATTGGCCAGGCTGTTAATCAGTCAATGCTTATTCAAGATAAGTGAAAAGCTGAGACAATCATGAGTGCCTATCATGAACATGACAGAAATCTGGTCTCCCCTGGCCAAAGGTTCCCATACATACAGAACTCCTCCGCACAGACGTATTTAATGATGAAAAAGCTGCTGTCTATGTACCCTGTGCTCCGTGCGATCAGGCTGAAGCATTAAGCGGAGGCTTTATGAGTCTGCCTTAGATGAGCACATTACACCACATGGTCCACTCAGTTCAAGCATCTTTTTCGCAATAGGGAAGAACTGCAGGCAGTCTTTTTAAAAGAAGAACTATCTATTATTTTTTTCCATTTACCGCTGTTTCTGCCACACTTTAATTTCTGTGCTTCCACTAGCTCCATGTGGTGCAAGAAAGACTTTTATTTCAGTGTAATGTAAAATGTATGAATGGCTTCTATTATGGTAATAACACTGGAGAGGATTCTTTGCTTTTGTGCTATGACAGTAATACTTCTTCAGTATCGTTTATATGCCCGTATTTGCTGTAAGAGTTTTATGTTTCAGAAGAGTAGAGTATACATGTGAGTTTAGAGGAAGGTTGAAAGATCGCTCACTGACTCTTTTTTGTTACGGTAAGAGTTAGAAGAAGATTTCACACCAGCAAACAGTTTAATACAGCCTTAAATGGTACATATACTTTGAGATCACAAGGAGCATATTGGAGGTACAATAAAGCAAATATTCATCAGCCAAAGAAATTTCTTGGCAGGAAAAAAAAGACTTTATTTGAAAATACAAATCAGCGGCAGAGACGAAGAAGCACAGTTTTCTGGCTAAAGGTACGGTTTAAGAAGTAGCAGGCTCCCTTTCTCGCCTCCCATGATAGATTTGCTTTCGTTCAGCCATGTAATTTATGTACTTAGCCCCAATGGGGAAGTTATTTTCTGTTGTTGCCACTATGCTGGCGCACAAAGAAATAGTTCATTTCCCTAGCGATCTGTTTGCAGGCATAGCTTTTTCTCATTCAGGTCCCTGGTATGTTGTTAAAGTTATATTGGAGAGAATCGGAAAGCCGTTGACAGCTATGATCAGTTTTTCTTCCATTATGTAAAAGCTCATTCACATAGTGGAGTGGAGTAGAAAACAACTCTGTGCTTCCATTTCCTGTGGGAATCAAAGTAAGTGCTGCTGGTGGATATCCTATGTGCACACAGCACACTATAGATGACAGCTTCCTTTTTTGGAGTACAGAAATCAACTACTGCTCTTATACTGGAAAACTCCCTGGCCCCAGTTAGTTTGTGGTAATCTGATGAACACAAGTAGTGATATAATTTTTCAGTGGTTGCACATGTCACTCTAGAAGTTCATTTTGCTACTCTCAGGGTCTGGAGGGAGCAGATGGCAATGCACATTCAGCAATTAATGCTAGTAACGCAATCCTGATCTAACGACATTACTGTGAAAGAATTGTGCCCACCCTCAATGTAGCCAAAATGCCAGAAACTGCAGTTTACACATGTTTACAGCCTGGTACGATAAAGTGCTCTGGGCTCTGTAGCTAATTTCCCCCTTTATATGATACAACTGTATTGGGGCGGGGCTGCTTGCGAGGGGTCGCTACAGTCTGAGTCAGTCCATCCCTGGCTCCTTCACAGCTCCATCCTCTCATCCAAATATGGTCACTTCTAGCTCCAAAAAACTAAAATGGCAGCAGCCACAATGCAGAGCTCAAGGCTTCGAAACGCAAGTCCACAAACCAGTAGGTAAGGTCATGGTAGCTACAGTACGTCCATTATTATACAGTCCAGGGTTTCAACATGCTAACACGGCTAGCCCCCTGTCTCCCAACAAAGTCAACAGAAAACAAAATGAAAGGCAAGACACTGACATCACAAAATGTCAAAATGAAAACTTGAAAATGCGGCACTGAAAAACTCAGGGTAAGTTTATGGAGGCCCAGACTAAAACAAAAGGCCTCTTCTATTAGCTTTTTTTCTCTTCTCTCTCAAAAATTAAGCAGTTAGTTGCTGGTATCAGGCTATTAAAAGCAAAATCAAAAGGTCATCCCTAAACACAACTTTATTTAGGAAAATGAATCATATGAGCATGAATTAGTAGAATATTTGCCTCTAATATGTAGCAGAATAGAAGTGTAGTAACAGAAAATGGCAATACTCAAAGTAAAAGTTCCTTTCCACCACTGTGGCTAAGTGACATCAGACTGAAGCCCAGCAAAAAAGGCGAGAAGTGAAGAAACGTAAAATGATACAATGAGCCCTAAACGACTTCATGCAATCTATCTATCTTATAACGGTACAATGGACCAGCTCATCTTCTATTTTCAAACAAATCAACACACATAATTATTGAGGTAAAATGGTTAACCAGCTGTCTGACCTTCCAGGGCCATGAACACAGTGGTGCATGATTAGACTCTGAGTCAATCCGAATAGATTGGGGTTAATTGGATGAGTATAGAGCGATGCAGATATCTAGTGGTGTCTCTATAGAAACTGATATCTTATTGAGGGAAATATCTGATTAACAGAGATATTCAGCGTTAACTTAAATGACAGTTGATATTAATAGCTGACGGTGCAGCTGTATTTCCATGATGGAATTTATTCAGTGCCAAACACATGACCTTCTTCAAAGACTGTGCTGTGTGGATATTCTGAAAATATCAGGGTGGTTAGAGGCTGAGGATATATCACATTGTTCAAAAACAATCAGGTGTCTTTTTCTCCCAGTAAAGAAAAAGCAAAAATCATTGTTAGTAAAGGATTCTGGTATTCTTTTGATAAACTCAATCTGTATTTTCCTCAACAGTTCATTGTACATGGAATGTTAATACAGTGTATGAATCCCCACAATATTGTCAATGATAGCATGTAGCACAATGTAAAAGACTTGAGAGGTCATTGTAAAAGAAAAGAGAAGTAAAGGGTATCTTAAAAAGCTGTATGGAGAGGTCAATTTTCACATAACTCACTTAATAAGGCTTGAAGTTACACGTATTTAAAAACCAAGATGGCTCCTCCACAGCTCCATCCTCTCATCCAAATATGGTCACTTCTAGCTCCACAACATTAAAATGGCAGCAGCCACAATGCAGAGCTCAAGGCTTCGAAACGCAAGTCCACAATTCAATAGGTAAGGTCATGGTAGCTACGTCCATTATTATACACAGTCCAGGGTTTCCCCATGCTAACACGGCTAGCCATCTGTCTGCTAGCAAAGCCAACAGAAAATAAAATCAAAGGCAAGACATTTACATAACAAAGCATTAAATTTCAACACCTTTAAATTAGTAGCTCTTTAAAATGTGGTGCTAAAACTCAAGCTAAGTTAATGGAGGCCCAGACTAAAAAGAAAAGCCCCACAGTATAATCAATGATAGCATGTAGCACAAGGTCAGAGTGTGCATAATGACTTGAGAGGCAATTGAGAAAGAAAAGAGAAGTAAAGGGCATCTTTAAATGTCTGATTACATTTTTAAACACATCCTTTCTTATGACTTCCATATTTCTCTCTCATCTTTGTCCCCTCATTCACTCTCCTCCCCTCCATTTAAAGCTGTCATTCTCCTCTTATTCTCTGATTTGTTTCCTCTTTGTTGAATTTCTACATTTCCTCCTTCATCCTCCATGTAATCTCTATGTAACCATAACTGATCTATTTGCGCTCTCCATTCCATTTCCTCTCTGTGCAGGCCTCATTTACTGTCACTTGTACATGTGTTTGCCTCCCACCCTTTCACCCTTTTCACCTCCTTCCTTTATCCACAGCTGAGCCTGCCTCTGTCTATCCAGATTACTGCGTTATTGCTGGGTTCTGTGAGTGGACTGGAGACTATAATGCTTTAATTCAATCAATAAATAAATGGGGGTATTCATGACTGGAAAATCTTTTAAAAGGCTGAAGTGAGAAGAGTCAGACTTAACCACAGCTATTATGCTTGACACGAAAACTCAATACTTGCTTCAAAACACAGATATATCTTACACAAAATGCACAAGTGGAGCTGTCAGGAATGCATTCACTGTGATTGTACCTTGTATGATATCATGTGACACATAAATGAGTGATTGATTGATGGATTGGCTGATAAATGTACATGTGTACTGTCACTTTGTTCAACGGTTAATTTGAGGCTAATTTTGTGAACTTATTTGTAAGGTTATAACCTCAATATGAGTTCTGTTTTATTGTTATGAACCAGACAAATTTCCCAGATAACCTTATTTTTACTCCTTTTTTCAACTTTCAATTTCCCATATCAGATAGAACGAGACCGGAATATGTGATTTACTGTGACTGTCCCATTTTAGTGGCGACATTAAAAGTTGCCCAGCAGTTTTTTACTGTAGAAGTTGAGCTCTCTGTTTTCCACTCCATTGATTTCATGACTGATAGCCCATTCAACTATTAGCACTTTCTCAGTAATTGCCTTTTCAGAGAATGTAATTGCACTAAGAGGGCAATGCTTAGTGTGAGATTCAGACGTACCTGTGGCCAGAGCTGGTATTTCCCATTCCTGTTCATAATTCCTATATTTTCCTCTCCTGTAATAAAGCTAGAACGGTTATTTGAATGGACATTATTAAGGGACTGCGGTGGCTTTGGAGAGAAAGAGGAAGAACTCGACAGAATCTGAAGCAGATGGAGCTGCGTTGCTTTGGGCATCAGCTCTGTGTGAGTGTGTTTATCTGCTCTTCTGTGTGTCTGAGCACATATGTTACAGCCTGCATGTGAGTATTTGGGAATTTAAATTTGCAGCCATGCATACACTATACTGTACATGTAACAGTGTGCAAATTAGTGTATGTCACATGCAATGTGTGCATGTTAGTGAGTGATGATATGATTCCAAAGTGCTGTATGTATCTCTGGAGGAAGTAGTTGGACCAAAAAACCCAAAGTGTCAGTATTTGGCGACTTTGGAATGAGACTCAACAATCAGCTATCTTCCTCCAGAGTTACATACAGCACTTGAAACGGATGAAACATTCTGAGCATGTCTTTCGGCCTTCTTCAGAGGGAATTTTCTCCTTTCTTGCCTCATTACTGAAACACACTTAAGGAAAGCACAGCCTCTAACACCAGACTTCTAAGTGCTGAGATGGCATGCTGCTGTGGAGTTTTTCTGTCTGACTTTAAATATTCTGTCATGTAACCACCATGGTCTAAACCCAGAATGCTGAGTTCACTAATCTAGATAATAAATCATTACTGGAAAGTGCCAGCAGAGCTGTTTCATTAAGCTTGTTCTCAAACTAAGGTGACAATAAAACAATGGCTAATGCTGTATTTTTGCAAATGCTGTATAAATGCATACATGCAGTAATGAGAATGTGTATGTGAAAGCAGCTTTTTCCAAAAATTATATTCATACATGATGTGAAGCAGAAATTAGGTGCTGATGCAGAAGATATGCTCTGTGTGAGCAATGAATAATAATTTATTAATTTTCAGTTTATTCTGCACAACACAACAGGTTCATGGAATGTCATTATTGGTATGCCTGACATATTTATTTCCACCAAAAAATAGATGACATAATACAATATTGCAATAAAGACCAAGTAAAACTCTTGACCATCTTTTAGAGGCTGAAAAGACAATGCATGGAATTATAAATTTAAATATCTAAAGTGCTTCACTGTTTAATAATTTTGTTTGCCCACAAAAAAGTATTTTGAATTTTTAGAATTGATTAATTTATTTATGTTTAAATTACGGCCTCTTAAATGTGGCGATTTGCAGCTTCTCTTCTGATGTATCTATTTTAAATTACATATTTTGGGATTTTGCCTTTTTGTTGAACAAAGTGAAATATATGAAGACGTTACCTTGAGCTCTGGGAAATTGTGGTAGACATTGTTTTATTTTCTGACATTTCATGGACTCAAAAAAATAGCATTCACTAATTGAATAATTGGCACGTTTATTGATAATGAAAATTCTGTTTAGTTACAGCCCTAGATAATTACATTTTTTTTACTTTAAAAATTCATGAAAAATTTTTACCAGCAGCAATTTTTCCGACCAAGGACTAAAATTTGTTATTTTTATTGTCACTTTTAATTTTAGAAAACTAGGTGCATCTTAGGAACCAACTCAGACTCCCTATTGATTGGGTTTTCCACTAAACCCTGCCAACATGTCAACAGATTGCAGGCAGATCACCGCATGTCGTCGCTCCGCCTGGGAGAAACATTGTGGGTGGGAGGAGTGAATGTAACCCTGCCAGATTCTGCCGTCCTGCAGCGACGGCAGCCCGGCCAAACTCCCCGAGTACCTGGGCACGTTCCAGGCCTCCTTGTAATGATGACTGTGATGAGAGAGGAGCTGGACAGTACTGGTCCATCAGCTGATCCACCAGTCTATTGTTCAGACAGGCTGCTTCTGATCATGTTTCTCATCTGTTCAACTTTTCTGCTGTCTATCACTGACCCCCGCTGTTAACGGTGTCCAACTGTTCTCACTCAGTCAGAAAGCAGCAAACTCACAGTAACAAGCGATGAAAAGAACCTAGCCTTGCTCTAATTGCCCTGTACCCAAGAAAAAAAAGTGTTTACAGAAAATATGTTCGTATAAAGTGTGAGGCAGAAAACTGTTCTTTGTGCTATACGAGATTAGAACGGTTGTGCACAGAGCTGCAGTCTGACTAATCTATTGTTACCACAGACTTTTATTTTGTCACATTTGTCCTGTTTCTACTTAACTTCTGGACTCCTGAATGAAAGACGAGGATGTGCAGAGCAATATTGCTTGTTGATTGCTTTAGCTTAGCGAGCCTTATAATTTAGCGGTGCAAATTGGACCTAGCGGGTGTTGTGTGTATCCAGCATGGTGGCAGCTCAGCACCGTGTGTAGAAGTGGAGTTCAAACTGCGGTCAGCGCAGTAGGGTGATGATTTGATGACTAGAGCTGAAAAACTCTCCCCTGATCATCTTGAAGGGTATTTGTGACCACAATCACCTGAGTAAGATGATTAGCCTTTATTATCTATTGGACTTTTTTTGAACTGATCTCCTACAAATTATGTTCATATGCAACCGTTATACAGGCAGTTACATTAAAGACAAGACACAGTGCCAGTGAAGGAAGCACTGTCATTCAGGACTGAAAATTAGCTGTTATAAACCTTACACATCTGCGTCCAAGCCTTATCTCTTACTAATCAGCGCTGGAATTTTTATCATATTCACAGTTTTGCATTATCCAGATAGGACATCACTCAACATGAAATTCCTCTCAGACTACTGAACTACAATCAATAAAGTCATATTATTACCACTGGATTTTGTAGGAGAGGTCAGTTTAAAAAACCTTGCAGTGATTGTTTTCACCTGAGCAATATAAATTTTATGCTGACAAAAGTAGAAATAAGTTAAAGAAAAGCAAAATCTGGACAGCTGTTCCCCTAAAACATAACTATAGTTGATGGATATGAACACAGAAAATTTACTTTTTTTGCATCTTTCAGTCGCTACAGACATTTAAAGTCGCATAACTATGATTATATATCAGTGGGAGTAGCTAAAGCTAAAATTTAATACATGATTTTTAGGGATGGGGGAAAAAATTGATACAGAATAATATAGTATGGGTATATTTTTTGCCTGACAATTTCATATACAGTAGATACATGGATGCCAAGTTTTGATTTTAAATTATAACATTAGAAATTAAAATTGTGGTAACCTACTAAAATAATATTATTTGCGATTTTAGTCCACTGGATACAGTCCGCTGCAGTAAAAATGACCGGAGTGAGATGAGCAGACTAAACACTTTATCTTAAAAAATACAACAGATGTTGAAAAAGTTTTCCATTGGGGACATTATTTTTAGTTGAAAAAAAGGTTGTATATTGCAGTGTATTTTATTGGAAAATGCTCAAATTTACAATAACATTGTATTGTTGCGTAAGTTGTGATAATGTCATATTGTGGGGCCTCTGGTGATTTTGGTGTGTTTAATGACATATTGATAAAGCAATCGCCTAGAGGTTCAAACCTTAGAAATCAATGTTAAGGTATGTTCAGACCATTATTAAGCAAATTTTACACTGTAAAAAGAAACTTTTTGTTTTAGCTTAAAAGGTTGGTGTTCTGGCTGCCTTAAATTTTAAGTTGACTGAATCTGAAAAGACAGCTGAGACCCAACAGATTGTTTTATTCAGATTACCAATAATTAATCTTTTAATTATTGCAGTGCAGTCAACCAAGGTGAGCTGATTACAAGATCACAACAATAGATTATACACTTATCTGTTATTCAAATAGTCTCTTTATATTCTAAAATTTTTTTGTAGTGAAAAATAGTTAACCCTTCGTGATGGTCTGACAGGCTGTTGGAGTAACCATGGAGCCCACACTGTAACTAACAGCACTCCCTCAAGAAATATTATCACATTTTTGGAAAAAAACAAAAGCTATTTCAGAGAGAAGCAGACAGAGAGGTCTGCAATATGTATTTGAAGGATATATCCAGGATGTCAAACTGACTCAGCAGCAAAAACAGGTTAGAAAGATGACTATACTTAGAAGCCAAAACCTAACAATTGGATGCAGATGACAGTGTAAAAGTGAACCGCCACATCACCTGGCAGTCCAGACAGAGGACAATGAATATAAAGGGAAGCTTCACTGATATTCAACCAGCTGTGTGTTATCGCAGCGTGTGCAGATGAATGGTGTTTTGCCCCCACCCCCCTGTGCCGACAGCTGCCAGACCTCTGTGGACAGGCAGGTTGCTCTGGGTGAAGCCAAACAACGCTCATCCGCACACACTGCAATGACTCACAGCTGGTTGAATAGTGGCAAAGTTTCCCTGCTTCCCTTCACTGGTTCCTGCAGAGCAGAGTGGGCCTTTATTCAGTGTTATAATCATTACAAAGCAAAAGCAGCATGTGTATACATTCAGGGTGATATACCCTCAGTTTTTAGCTAGCTAGCTAACCCTACACTTTTCAGGGTTTGATTTTGGTTTTGGAAATATGGATAAATATAGATCTCCTTTCAGCCCCTCCAGGTAATGAGCATCACTATATCATGAGCACCAGGCACAACATGTAGCTCAAAATCCACAAAACCAGCCTGAAAATGCAGGAAATCTGAAATTATTGCATTAGAGTCAATGGAGCACATGTTGTTGTTGGACCCTTGTTGTAGCTGGCTGGTGCTATGCTTTCATTGACCAGTCTGCATTGTAGGGGCAGGACTTGGTGAAGGTTCAATTGAAGCAACATTAAATCACCAACCTGTTTAAATTTCACATCAAACGTCTCAGATCAATTATTGAACTTTCCAAATGTGCAGATATTTGTGTATTTTTCCTCTCTGTTACCTTCTTCTTTGCCCTCTGGCTGATTTTAAAAAAAGCCTTGGAAACTTTGACAGAAATATATGACGGCCTGGGAGCCGAGCTCCAGCCTGGTAATTCAGCCCCCACTGCTCTGTGCTGGTACGAGCCAACTGGTTGTATCTGGGAGCACACAATCCAGAACCTGAGCTCCGTCTATCTGTCTTTGTGTCTGACACCATGCCCGGTCATTTACAGAACAGAGAGGCCAGATGGTGCTGGCCAAGATGACCAGTAGCCCTCGCTCATCCTGAAATATCTTTCTCTGTCATCTTTCTTCCATCTTCATGCAGTGTCGGGAAAAGTCAGAGTCCAGACACAGCTGGAGGAAGCAGATCACTGCAAGGTTATTCCACTGTTGCTTCCCTTAACTCTACTGAAGGTGTTGTGAATATTTTTAAACATCAGTGCAACACTCTGAATGTTATTATCATATCTCAACAAAAATTACTGTAAACATCTGAGAGCACACATATTTGAGAGGATTACTGTTACCTCACAGCTGTTACATTGTTCTTAAAAAACTCCTTTGCTTCCGGTCACAAAGATATTTTGGACGAAGCTGCTTGTGTGTCAAGGTCAAACATGTGGGAAGTGATTTTCACCAACTCACTCTTTCCACAAGCACTCACAGGAAAAGGTAATATATTGAATTGCCATGTAAAAATGTGGATAGGCAGCAAGAGATGGCCTGTCCTTAAGTCGTAATTTAATGTTTTAAAATTAGTATTGAGTTTTAATCATGACATACAGATCCTAAAATGCTTGAGTTCTTGGTCCATTTTAGAACCATAAAGCTGTTGAATTATTATTTTTTTTTTTTAACTTTTAATTTATGTCTGGCCATCTTTCTCCTGTGGTGTGTGAGTAGCTTTTGGTGTGAAATGAAAAGCTGAGATTTATGTGTTTAGATTTATAGGGTTAGGTGTTAGGGTTAGGGTTAGGGTTTAGAATCCATACAAGTGATCCTCCAGTCATTAGTCTAGCAAAACTTACTGTATTGTTTGGATTTTGAGGAAAGATATGGTCACTCACACCGTTTTACTGATCATAAATGTGACCTGTAGAGCAGGAAAGCCTTGCCTCATGTGTCGACTGTGTTGATGGTTGTGTAGCCACTGAAGAAGCAGGAGAAGGGGTTGCTAACAGTGTGTGCCTTCCTGCTTTTCTTCAAATACAGCCCTTACTGCAGCTAGAGATGTTTCTTTAAAGTCCTGGCATCACACCCAGGCTTGTTTTTGTTCCACTAGCTCCTGCAACTCCGTGCAGTCTCTCATGTAGAGTTTATCAGATCTTTTGAAAAACTGCCATGTGTTTCTGAGATTTTAACCACCCATGTTAGAAAACAAATGAGTATCTGCTTAGGTCACCGTAAGATCATCACAACAGTTGGTTTCTTCCATATCTATGATATCCTCCCACATTCTCTTGAAATATTATCTTTCCGACTTGTTAGCTGTAACTGCTGTTGTCAAAAACAGTGGTTCCCAACTGGTCCAGCCTCAGAGTCCACATTTCTCTTTACTCATTAGTTCAAGATCCACACAGTTTGATACAGTCAGTGTCATACTTGTGTTTGGCCATGTTATCAAACTAGTTTGCTGTCTCTGTTAAAGGAGAAGTCCAGTATTTTGCACTTTGAGCCCCATTCCTGGGTTGTTTATGATGAAATAGAGTGGTTAAGACCAAAATCTTGACAATTGCTCCTTCTCGGAGAATTTGAGAGAATTTGGCTTTCCCCTGCCTGGCTTAACAATGCTGTCTATGGCCATGTGTAAATCTGTCCTAAAACCACCTTCAACGTTCATTTTCAAAGCCATGAAACTCACCAAGTGGTCAGTGGTATTCATTGATGTTCCGACATAAAAATCGTAGCAAACTGTGGTTTCCATGGTGATTTGTTTGACATTTTGTCCATGCATTGATTTTCTATAGGAAACCTCATTGTTCGTTGACAGTAATCCGCCACTGGAAACAGAAAGAGGGTTGTTTACGACAAGGTTGTAGTTATTGTAGTCTTTTAGCTCAGTGAAAGTGCCGGCTTAACAGTGCTGTGTGCGTTCCTGGAGGAAGAACGACAACGAATGAAAAAGTTTTGTAATAAGTTTAAACAAGTGCACAATGGATTTTGAAAGGTGGATTCTGGATGATGACGCGTTCAAACTTGATTTTGACGGCCATGGTTACCGATTTGAATCGGATTATACAGAGTAAGAACTTCGGCAAAGAGAGATGGAGATGGAGGCCAGGGCTGCACACATGGCCATAGACAGCATTGTTAAGCCAGGCAGGGGAAAGCCAAATTCTCAGAGAAGGAGCAATCGTCAACATTTTGGTCTTAACCACTCTATTTAATCATAAACAACCCAGGAATGTGGCTCAAAGTGCAAAATATCGGACATCTCCTTTAAGTAGCTGTTCATTAGTCACTCACTACAGCAGGAAACGGCACTTCAAAATAAAAGCTCTATGCCTGAAATTCACTGTACTTCAAAATAAAGACACTAACTTGACACATTTGCGAGTCACTTGTGGTCCATTCATATTGGACCCGCAACCCCCTTTTCGCTCCCAACCCACCAGCTAGGAATCACTGGTCTAAAAAATGCCTCTAGCCTCTCCTGTCCTGTCATTTCTATCTTTGTTGGCATCATGGGACGGTAAATGGTAGCCACTCGACTGGATCTCAAGCTGGTGATGTTTAACCTGCAGTGGTCTCTGACTTAAGGAAAAAAGGGGTTTGGTAAATACCACTAAAAATTAAAATATCAGATGTAGTAAAAGTAAAATAAATAAATAAAAAGGAAAAAAACTCATTTACAGCCTTTATTGAAACACTAGTGAGCTGCACAGCATATTGTTATATTTCAGGGTTGGATTTGTGTAGCTGAATTTATGACTTTCATTATAAACTAATTTGGCACAATTTTCTTGATTAATGGATAAATTTTGTCCTAAAATGTGAGAAGATTGCCTGTAACAGTTTTATAAGCATGGGCACGCTCATCTTATTATCACATATGAGAGAGTTAAGTAGCAAATCCCACATTTAAGAAGCTGGAACCAGCGAGTGTTTGACATGTTTGGTAGAAAAATGACTTAAATGGTTAAAACATCATCAAAATACTTTCGGATTATATTTTTTTCCACTGAATGATTATATTCCATAATTGTTTCAGCTCTGCTTTAAGTCGCTGTTCTGGGCGTCAGTGTAGAGGTGCAAGAGGATCTTTTTATGTTGGAGGACAATCATGGCACTTCTTGTCATTGAGTCATGACGAACACTGATCAGTACATCACCTTGAAATACACTGGTGTTTTAATAAAAAAGACACTTCAGTCTTGTAACTGCAGCTTTGACTTGAGCCTGTGCCAGGCTCATGAAGGGTTGGGCCTGAGAAATGATTTTCAAACTAGTTTGATGTTAAGCCAAACATGGAACCAGACCAGGATACTGAATTTTACCAGGTGTTGCACTTGACTCAGCAGCTGGTTCTTAGTGGAACATAATCACACCATGATGTAACAACACATGAGCGTCCAACTACCGCACTGCATCACTTAACATCAGAGCTCTCTGTTCACATTTTATTTTGTGTTATTTACTGGAAATGACAACATATCCAACAGCATGTAGCCTAGCTTGTTATTAGCATGGTTATTTACCTTATATCAGACACTTTGCGCTCCATTGCGGTCTGTCTCCAGCCAGTCGCCACCTTTTTTTTTTAGTGAAATGAAGAGGTATTGCATGGATAATTCCTCGTTTAAACTTCATGAATCAGCCGATCCCTGTCCACTGTGTAGCTTTCAAAGCAAGCCACAGGGATAAATAGACACAAGGAGTGCAACAAAACATCCATCCATCTGTACTGAAATCTGATCGCCTTTTATTTTCACAAATCTTATTACAAATGCAAGTTGGATTTAGCACCGTGACGCTGTTGGCACATGTTGCTTATGTAGACTACTTTTTAATTTGCCAAAAAGTGTCATAGTGACTAATGCAGGTTCAGCTAGTTTGCATAAAATCAAATCATAGTCCTTTAGTCCTATTATGTTATCCCCACACTCACCATCTTTTAGAGCTCAGCCTGTTCCACCAGGCGAGACTGACCTCTGCTGGCACTTACTGTGCACTGCATTAGTTTATAGAAAACTTGCCATTTGTATTTTAGAGTGTAGCGATATTGGGGATTTCCACATACCCTGGTATACCGCAATACCATGGTAGCACCTAAGCCTCACCTGTGCACTTGCATTGATAGATAGATTCTTCCTTTTTGTTGCTTAAATCCATTGACAAGGAAATGCTAATTAATGCAGTAATTTATTCCGAGTTCTGATCGCAGTAAGGGCTCCATTCAGAGTGTACAGGTGCCACGGTAAACTCCTGAAAATCTGCAACAGTCTAGCACAGGTGTTAAGTGATTGACGCTTATGTTTTTTATCACTTTGCTGCGTGAGCAACCAGACAGTAGTTTGAGAATACAGCAGGCCTGAATGTAACAAGAAGTACGGCAGGTGACTCCACGCTGTGTACATACTGTATTTTCTAATTCTCACCCTCTCCTGTAGTCTCAGCTCCATGACCTCTGGATAAATCACACCTTTCAGAGTGAGTGAGAGCAGTGCCATGTTTCCTCAGGAACAAAGTGAAGATAGCATTAGTGGTGTACTGTACAAAGCCAAAGTAGATGTAACCTTGGCATGCCTCATTAGAGCCTGTGTGCTGTATTACTGTAGTTAACATTCAGGGACGCCACACATCCCTCTGTTAGACAAAGCAACACCGGCTGGAGAGGTGATAAATTACCTGCTGCTCCTGCCCTTTTTCTCCCTTCTGTTCTTTCTTTCTTTCTCAACTTTGCTCACAAGAACGGGTGTCTCTTATTAAAGGCAAGCGTGTGCGGATTTGATTAAACCGTTCTCTTAATCAATATGATTTTCTCTTTATTGAACAGCGTTGTGTATTCTGTTTCCATTGAGCCGTCCATGTTGAGACTCACGTTTAGTGAAGGAGAGAGAAGGGGCGCGTTGGGGGAAAAGAATTGGAGAACTTCTGAGTTTGATTGAGTTTGCACAGGATTGCTTTCCAACGCCCACAACACCAGAAAAACTAAACAAAAACAAGATCAACAAGCCGGAGAGATGTGATTTATGGTTTTGGCTTCAGACCTAAACAGGTTTGTGCTGACACCACGAGTTTGTTGTTACAGGATACAGTGGTGCAAGATGTGGAGCCAGACTATTGTTTATTTGACGCCCCTCAACCCCAAATGAGGTTGAAGTTTAAATAAAACTCTGCAAAAGCAGGGTTTAAAAAAAAAAAATACAATACTGTTAAATAACAAGCATGGCAAAAACCTGAACCAATCATATTACAGGGATTATGGAATAAAACAATGTAGTCTCCAAAGCAGAAAACAATTACGGTCCAAAATAGTGCCATCAACTGCTTCCATCAGCTGAGCCTGAAAATTACAGCCATCATTGCCTTCTGGTACGCTATATGCTCTAGTGTAAATAAAGCTTCCTCTTCCGTAGCAAGGAGAGCCCAGAAGGTTTCTGCCATTAAAGATGCTACAGTTTCTGCAGAAAGGTGAAGCCAGACAGTTACTCTGCTGTGTGATTGCTGCACTTGTGAGAAAGAGATTTAAAGTCATAGTTCACCACAAAATCAAAAATGCGTATTTTTCCTCTCACCTGTAGTCCTGTTCATCAGCCAGATCGGCCGTAGAGATGTCTGCATTTTCTCCGTTGTAATGGAACTAGATGGCACTCAGCTACATTACATGACCAGAAATCAGGTACTGAGGATAATACACAGACCTTGTTGTGAGCAGTCTCATGTGGGAACTATTTTCTTTCGACCAAACTACATTCGCCAACTACATGGCAGTGCAGAAGGAAGCATGCATCTACTGCTAGCTTAGCTCAGTAGAGAGAAAATAGTTCCTATGTGAAACTGCTAACAGCAAGGTTTGTGAATTATCTTGAGTGTGTAAGTCATGATTTCTGGAGAGAGACATTGCTGTTGAGTTTTTCAAATGTATTTTTTTGGTGCTTTAAGCACCACAAGCCGAGTGCCATCTAGTTCCATTACTTTGGAGAGTAGGCAGACATTCTGACGGCTGATATCTCCAACGCTTGGCAACTCACACCAAGACGATTTAGTCTGATAAATAGCACTACAGCCAGGAGAAAAATGTATGTATTTTTGATTTTTGACTAAGAGGCTACAGCTAATGGCTTTGTGAGGCTGTGCTTACGCAAAGTGGTTATTTGAGATAAATCATAATGTCAGCATGCTAACGTGCTGATGTCTAACAGGTGTACCACTTTCACTATCTTTGTTCAGTGTATTAGCATGCTAATGTTTGTTTTTCATTAGCAAATGCAAAGTAAAACTGAAGCTGGTTACAATGTTATTAGTTTTGCATATATGGTGGCGCTGCTGTTGATGATCAGTCATGGGATCACCAAAGTATTTAAAATTCATCTTGAGGGGAATATGAACGTCATATTCAATGTCATTCTCATTGTGGCATTAAAGAAAAAGTCAGTAGGACTTACCCAAACCAGCCAACTGATATTGCCATGCCTACAGTATGGCCACATCGCAGCTAAATTTCATGTTTAAAATTGTTTGTAGTGCCCCTTTAACTTCACAAGTGCTGAAAAACTCCAAACTATCAGGATGTCTTACAAGCCTGAACTTGTCTCATAGTTTTATGTTTTACTGAGCAGCACTCTGATACGTGGGTGCTGTTTGGACGTTGCTTGAGTTGCAGTTGATTAAGGGCTTTGTGTTTGCGCTGGATTTGGCTGATGAGGAAATTATTTTTGAGGGTTACATTGTAATATGTGCTAATTCAATAGAGGCTGCCTGGGTAATTTGGTCATTTACAAGCAGTTTTAGATTTAATTAAACGTGTACGTTTAAGGTGCCACTTAGAGTCATTTTTGGTTAATTCATTTTCCATTAAATGCAGTTTTCAAGTGTTGATTTTTCCCCCTCAGATGCGATGTTTGCTTTAATGCCTCAGATGCTCTTTTGAACCTGTGAACAAAGGCAGTGATGAGCCTTTTAAGTGCAGCGACCCATCTTGCTAACTCTATCTGTCCCTTGGGTTTTTGCTTTCATCAGGGTCAACTATGGACTCGACCCGATTTCTCTTGGTGTCGTTTTTTCACTCCCATATGTTCCAAAGGCACACAGTATCAGATGTTGCGGGACTGAGTTAGCGTGTCAGTCCTGACATCTGTCCACGCACTGACAGGAAGATGGATAACTGTCACTGGTTTTCTGCAGGCTGACATGAGACTGACTTCTCAAGTGTACTCATCAACACATTTCCGGCTATCTGGCAACTCTGTTTCTTTTCCTTTGGTGTTTCAATGAAGCCTTTCAAGGTTGTTGCTTTCAGCCTGCCACAAGCTCAGACATGGAGCTTCTTGACTTTGCTGACGTTACACAATCCTATGGCAATACCCTTGAATCTTCAAAGGCACATTATTTACAGTCATTACTAGCAATGTTGTGAATTGATAATGGCTAACCTTTATATGGTTATAGGTTACATTTCCACCCCCATGTTTACCTCAGTGATTCTACTCAAAAGGTTTTAGTTTGATTTATGATTAGCTAAGATGGGTTGTAGAAGTAAGAAGCAGTAAAAACTCAATGGCCCCATTAATTTAAGTGATAAAATATCCATTTAGTATAATTAAAGTGAACTTATCATTAACTGCCTATGTGGCAGGCGGGCAGCTTAACCAGCCAGTTTTTTGTGGCATGCCCTGCAGTCACTGCAGGAAGAGTATTGTCTTTGTCTGGACTGAAAAATGACAGCATTATTTGTCAAATTGAAGCCAAAGCCAAGCCAAAGTAGCTGTTCTATAACCTTTTGTAGTCTGTGTGCTGCAGGGAAATGCTTACTACATAAAAATATAGGGGAACAATCTGAAGAGGCCCTCCAAGATCTTATTTTTGTTCAGGTTTTTTTTTTTTTTTTTTGTGGAATCCAGCTGGCGGCATTTGTTGAACCTTTTTTTGGAAAAATCAGCAAAAAAAAGTTTCAATTTTGTAAAGCAATCAAATGTTTTTCAAGGTTTTGTACGCAACAGTCAGAGTATTAATATAGCTGCAAACCACTATTTGCTATGTAAAGGTTACGGGTGTGCATGAATGTTTGACTAGCTGATTAAATGATGCTACCCTCTCTAATCAGCACCAGAAATACTACTGGATAAACTTATTATTAAAATGTTTATTATTCTATGTTCACAATGAAGGGTGCAAAGTTCCCCACATTCAACAGCATTTAAAATATGATTCATTTAAATGAGATCAATGATTATTAATGGCCCTCACCATATACACAGTATTTTTTGGACAGTGTTTAATCTTATACAGTAAATTAAATTGTGCTTAACTTTGAATGATTTCGGATGGTTTCTTACTCCTTACTCCTAGCTCTGTCAGCATTCTTGAAGTTTAGCACTGTTTATGGATACCCATAGAGCCTCTTTATGGCAGTGTGACTATTCAGTAAACTTGCTGATAACTGTATGTAATAAACTCCTCCAAAGATTTAGTGCTTCAGTTGCCTTTTTGTTTTTTTAACTGTGAAGCAAAAACAAACATTTATAATCCTGGATTAATTTCCTAAAGTCAAAGTGAATTCATCTTCTTAATTTAATTACAGCTTAAGTCATGCTCGTGAATCATCCATCCTCTTTCTGTGAATAACATCTTAACTCGTTTCAAGTGTAATATACCATGAGTAAAATTGCACATATTTAGAGCAGTCACTTTTCATTTTGTCATGTTTGTGATTAAAATTAAAGCTCTCCTTATTCAACGCTGTAATTACCTGAGCATTGACTGTTACATCAGGAAGTGTGCTGGACGGTCAATAGATGTGCAGGTTATTAATGGTTAGCTGGAAATTTGGTTTTTAGAGACTGTATGTTCACTCCCTGGCCTAGTAGCTACTGCTCCTGAACATCTCAATAAATTCAGCATATTGTTAGAAATGCTTTGGTGAGATTGGGATTGATGGAGGCTGCTCGGAGTGATTCACAGATTTTAGGTTTTTACTTTACTTTAACCAAGATGAGTCCAGAAAGTAAACAAATAAGTGGATGTGCAAATAATCTAGTAATTGGTTGGATGTGTGTTAAAAAACATTTGATGTGTCACTTCAGGGGAAAGGAGCAAATCACTCGAGGTGGTTTCAAGTGTTACAAAGAGATTACATCAACTGTTGTGTATTGACGTGCAGACTGCAGCGCCAGGCATAATGAGAAAGCAGGTAGCGTACAGCAAACTTCAGCTGTGATTACTTTATAATTTGGAACTCATCTTTTCATAATCCTTTTCACACCTGGTGCAGATACAGCGCACAGCTCCTCGCTGAGTACCTTATTTTAGCTAAATGTTCTTTTCCTGCTGTGATGAGGACACTAGAAAATGTCAGTTTATATAATTTCACAGGCTGACTGCATGGTGGTCTGATGGAGGGACCTTGGGTTTATGCGGATGGCTCCGAGTCAGCTTTTGCAAACACCATAATTCAGACGAGCAGCTCAAGGTGTTTTGCACTTCACACAACTTTCTCTCCGCAGCGTGTCAGAGAAAGTGAGCACGGAGGGAAATAACTTAAGCAGAAAGCAGCTGCGAAGTGAGCTATAAAGCAACGCTGTGACATCCGAATGGCCTGAAAATCATCCCAGCCTTAATGGTCCCTGCTTGAAATGATGAAGCAACATCTGCTAACAACTGCAGCAATGTCTCAATAACATAAAGGAATATAAACTAACCTGTCTGGTCATCCAATTGACTGTCTCCTCTCTGCTCTTATCTTGTCCTCTTTGTTCATCTCTCATCTTATCTCCCTTCGTGTAATCGACCTTCCTCTCACTGTCCTCTCTGCATCACATTCTCCTCATGTCAACTCTATTGCTTTTTGAGTGCAGTGCATCATTCAGCTCCACTTCCTCAGCGGGGGAGGCTCTGTGTCTTGTCTCGTTGGGAGCCGATTTGCATCAGGGTGAGCAGGAATACTGGAGTCGAGTATCAGGAGTCAGCAGGGCTCTAATAAATTGAGCGGCTCTGAGTCGTAATCCTGCTCTTTTCCCCCTCCTGTGCTGACAGAGTGGTCCAGAGAGGATGCAGTAACAGATTAAAGAGGCTCACAGCTTGCTACACACTGCTGCAGTGTGTATGCGCATGTGTGTGTGTGTATGTGTGTGTATCCAGAGGTGAGAGGATCCTCTTAACATCCTCCCACCGGCACACACTGATCTACTGCTGTGGGTGAGAGTCAGCAACATCATCAGGGCTCACTACTGTAGGGTCTCAAGGGGAAATGATTTGTACTATTTCACTCAATACAGAAGTGTTCTTTCATTTTATGGTTTTTGTAATTGGTGCTGCCGTCATGTAAGAATAATATAGACAGGAGGCATGGCCTACTGTATGTTCACGGTCAGTGCCACAGATGTACGGTAAATGTTGGCTTTCTAAAACATAAATGTGATCTTTGCCTAGCATACCCTGCTCACACTCTTTAGGTATTAGACATATTAAGACAGAGCCCCAAGCATGTCTAGAAGCATATGTTGCACCAAAATTCTGCACAGAGTTGTTAGAACACATAATATGATACGATACGATACAATACGATACGATACGATACGATACGATTAGGGCTGCAACGATTAGTCGACTAATCGATGACTAATCGACTATTAAAATGATCGATGACTATTTTCGTAGTCGACTAACCGGTTTGAGTCATTTTTCATAGAAAAGTACTATAAAAGTACCCTAAAATACTCTTATTGCAGCCTCTTACGTTCAGATATTGGCAGCTTTACACACTCTCCCATGATGGTGAACTAAAACCCTTTGGCGTAAGTAGAGACAGACAGCCCGACACTTTTCACCATTTTAACACGTTTTTCGATAAAATGACTAGTCGACTAATCGGAGAAATAATCGACAGATTAGTCGACAATGAAAATAATCGTTAGTTGCAGCCCTAAATACGCTACGATACGATACGATACACTGCAATGAATGAAATGGAGCACTACCACCATCGTGAAGGCAGTGGAGCGTGGTTCATGCGAGATATGACCACAGGAGACGACAAAGAAACTTAAATAACGGTGAAACGGAACAAAGCAGTAATATAGTAAAAAGTCTTATCCATCTAAATGTAGTGATGTAATGAATGGCATCACAGACCACTGCTGTCTGCTGCCTCCATTTTTGAGGTACAATATTATGACCTCTTCCACCATCACCTTGTTTGTTGTTGTGTGAAGCTTTTGACTCTGCTTTCTAGTGCCATCTATTGGCTTTATTTATGCCATCATAAATTACACATGAAAGTACTAGGGCAGTGACATTTACGTTTGAAAAGGATGTATCAATTTCATTTGTAAAGGGAGTATAATTGGGTCTTAAATCACTTGTTGCAGGGCAGAAGTTGTGGCTGGGGTTTGATTCCAGCCTGAGCCCTTTGCTGCATGTCATCCCTCTCTCCCTGTCTCTCTTTAGCTCTCTTCAGCTTAAGGCAAAATGCCTTGAATAAGAATCTTACAAAAAAAATAAAGATGGATACAGTCCTATTTTGACCAGCAGCCTGGATGGCGAAACATAAACCATACCTTAAGTCAAGGCGAGGTTAAGTGTCTGCCTGTACACTGGCACACAGTCATAATGAATGACATTACGCTTCACCAAGATTACAGATTTGAATTTGAAAATAACAAAGCTCTTTGGGCCTTTCCTGACCTCCTGCAAATCTGAAAATAAACCAAAGTTGTCAGCGGGCACGGATCTATGCAAGGCTTAGTGGCATTCATGAATATATTATAAGAGCTTGACACTGGATTTCAAGATGGCGTCTATTCATTCAAGTGAAAGTTGCTCATCCAGACCACATGCCCAACAATGTTTTTATTTTCCCTGCTGATTTGCATCAGTAAGACGAACATAAGGCTGCATTCAGATCGGTCTGAGCCCTGCTTGAAAAACTCAGCCCTCGAGCACACATTCCTGGTAGAATAATTTGCAATGTGAACACAATGTTTGGAATCTGATAATCCGATAAATTTCGTAGTATTTTAATTGTTACTCCATCTCAGTATTGATCCTCTTGTACTGTCTCACCAATACAGAACACTCCCATTCACACAGCCCCCTGCGCCATTAATGCAGGATTGTTTTCGGACATCATGTCATCATATGAAATTGCTTTTCCTCGACTCTGGGAAAGTTAAAGTTAATTATGCATGGTTTAAAAACTCATAAAAAAGGCTCAGTGGCTAGAGAGAGGAGAAAGACATGGAAAATCAAACCCACCTTCCACAGCTTGGGGGCCTAAACCTTTTTCTGCCTACTTGGGTCAGAATACCTCAAAATCTTCTATGCGATGTCACCGAACGAGGCGAAGCCAGCTTTGCAGCATCACACAAGGAGGTGTCTAACCTCATTTAAAACCCCAGAAAAGTTTTCATAAATTCTATCATGAATGATCGAACTCTTCATACACAGTATATATGAGAGTGTCAGCAGCTTTAAAATTGAATTTCACCTGCAAGCAATCAATGCTGGATAGGAAGGTGACTCATTCGACTTTGCCTGAAAGCCCTGATTTGTTTGCAGTTGAGTTTTTGAACCTAAACAGATATGGAACAATACAGTGTTTTCTATTATTGCTTCGACAGATGAAAGCAAACTCTACGTGTGATCAAACCTTGTTAAGAACGTACATTATGTGTTAACATAATGCGACGTTTGAAGGACATGAATGTGTCCTTGCTGCGCCACCTTTTTCTTTTTAAACTAGCTTCACTCAGCTATTTTCTGATTGTCTGTCAGTCAATTAAAGAAGGTAGAGCTTTGCCTTTCATACCAGCAGATGAGAAGCTTTCCACATAATGGATTATACAGTGTAATTCCCAGTGAGTGTGTTTAAGGAAGGAGGAGAAAAGAACTGGAACAGTTTTCACTTAAACCTTTTCATCCGCATCTACAGGATCAGTGGAGTGGAGGTTTCTGTAGTCAACATAAAAGGGAAAAAAAAGGGATTTTTTTTCTCAGTTTACGCCCATTCAAATTATGCCTGTTAAGAAGAGGCCGATCGCTTGGCCTCTGGTAGTGCTGCTTGCCGCTATCTCAAGAAGAGCTCATCCAAACAACTTTACACTCCAACACAGCTCTTCCTTTTGTCCTGAGCAATACACCTGCCATGACATAGCTGCGTCCCCCTGTCCCCTAGAATATACATGTAATTTTCTAACACACAGCTGTGTGGGAGCAGAGTATTTCCTGGAATAAATACGTTCATTCTGCGAGTTAGATCGCTTATGCTTAAAATAACTGAGTTTACAATGTAACATCTCTGGTTCTTGTCTGTCTTTCTTCGCCTGCTTCTAAATGTACTATAGCGAGCGACACAGAGCAGGCTGTACCCAGCATGCCATTTAGCAGCGTAACAGTTAATAGGGCTGCCTTCCCAAAACACCACACAGTATGTACATAACGCACAAGAAATAAATATGTTCTATAGATTCAAGAGCTTGCACTCGACACTGCACTTCCCTGGATCTTAAGCAATACACCCACCAAGTGGATTGGATGAACGGTTCACAATGAAATCAAAGGAGAGACAGACAGATAGACAGACTCCTTCCATTTCCATTTACGCATGTATTGGTGGGCGGGTGGTGGGAGGTGATATTATAATGGTTTTTTGAATGCTGAGAGGAAGGTTGCATTCATTGGTTGGTGATAAGCTCCATGATTAGCGATGTTATGCTGTCATTCCTCTCCACAGTAAATGACTATCACCTAATGTGCACCCCTAAAAAGGGATCATTGAATGATATAGCTAAGACACAGATAGAAAGCTCATTTCGTCGCTCTCTGACACTTCAGTCAGTCTTACTCTGTGGTTTATGTGCTGTAGTATTCATTGCTTTGTCCCCCAAAAGTAGAAGTCTGCAATCAATTTGTCCAAAGGCTGATTTAAAATGTTTGGTCATTGTCATCACAGCTGATGTGCAGAGTGAAGTGTACACCTCCATCAGGCTTCATTTCTTGAAAATAACATCCAGGCTATTTGTTTTAAAGGGAATGAGATCTGTCACTGCATGAATTCGGGCTGGTAGGAGGAGGTGGGTGGGCGGCAGCTGGGTTTGTCGAAGGGCTACTTGACATTGATGTGAGTTAGATTGATGCCAGTCGTCCTTCAGAGAGCATTAAAGCCTCCGCCAGAATGTGTTACCGTCTCGTCACGGGTGGCGGGTTCTGTAGTGTAAAACAAAGATTTGTTTGTATCCAGGGAAGATGAAAAGTCACAGAAGCAGCTCGTGTGCGCTGTTATCATTTTACATCACCTCTCATGTTGAAACAACCGGCACTTCCTGCTCATCATAAAATCCTTAAAGCTTTATTTTCCATTTCATTGCTCCCATTCAAGAAAGGCCACCAGTCAGAAGTGAGAATAGGAGCAGTATTTAGCATAATAACCAGTTTTATACCCTAATATCTTCTATAAAATTATAGGTAATGTTCCTTAGCTCAACCTGTCCCCACTCCCAGGGCTTCAGAAAAATATTGCTTGGTCAGTGGCCCCTCAGTGTCAGATATGATTGCACAATGAATCTTTAGCATCTGTAATGCCAATGTAAACACATCTGTGTCATTATTAGAAGATAATGACTTAGGACGTGAAATCAAACTTCACACCACATGTACAGAAAACTTGAAGTTATAGAAAGCTGTCAACGGTCACACAGAGCAGTCCATGTACTTTATTTTGTCAAAGGCAATAAAAGAGACAATTAAAATGAATTTGTTATACTTATTTCATCACCATACTAACATTAATAATGCATTTTAGGGGGTAGTGTGTTGAATAGCATCCTTTTTATTTATTTATGACTGCTATCTTGGTATTTTATGTCTTTAATATCATAGATGATTTTAAGTTTAGCTGCAGTTTAGCTCACTGAACCCTTCTGTGGCTGGTTTGGGAAGTGGGCCTAAAAGACTGCCATGTGTTTGGTTGTCAGTGTGTTGTCAAGAAATGTACTTTATAGACAGTAGAGCTTGTGTTGTAAATAACAGAATACTAGAATGCATTCAGTAATTTACAGAGATGATTAATTCATTGTGTGGATACCTTTTGTTTTGATAATAAAACATTGAGCAAACATTCAAACTATTATCTCCTTGACTGACGAGAGGTTTGGCTGCTAATATAAAGGAGTCTAATGTTGTAGCCTTTGAATTTTATTTAAAATGCTGCCATTTCTCAGTCTGATGCTGTTAAGATGCTCTGACTTGTAGGTATTTTACTCACCCGTGTTGTCTGCTTCTTGTTTTAATGAATTGCGGGTTTTCACAGCACTGTTGCTCACTCTTTGTTATGGCTTTGATAGCCTGTTAGGGCCTCATTGCTCAGCCTGTTGTGACAAGCTGCTGTTGTTCTGTGCACAAGTCTGCGATTCACCTTAATGGTCCAGGAATGTACAGAGGGATTTGTTCCACACAAGTGGAGGTAAATAGGTATTAACACTCACTGCTGACAATGCTGCATGAGTTTAAATCCTTTATTCCCCTCAGGATCAATGTAGAGAGCAAAGCGGGGAGGCAAACCCACAGAGGGGCAGGCACTCCAACTAAGACATGACACCACACACAGTCAGCTTGAGCTCAAACACACAGTGGAAACCTTTTTGTACTGCAGTGTGTGTGAACTCATCCATCAGGTCAGCCATTAGATGTGGTTTTCCATTGTCAAGCTGTTAAATGTATAAATTAGGTGCATACAGGTTTCAGGTTTTTGAAAATGCACACAATGTGTTACATAACAGACAGAAAAGGCTCCTCTTCTCACTTAGGCGCAATGAAATTATTCACTAAAAAATGCCAAGGTTTTTTCGTCTTTAGACCTTCACCAGTAAAAATGTTTGATAAAAGGGAATCCCAGGGCTTTCTTATCAAAGTACAGATGGACTTTGCAGTATTCAGGGACTTATTGCTTCATAGTAGTGTGTTGTGAGTGTGAAAATCTCGCCAAAACATTTCTGGACAGATGAAACTGTGATAGCATAATTCATAAAAATAAAGCAAAAAGTCATCTGCCTGCTTTTATATGAAAAACATCCCTTGGAAAAATAAAGGCCAGCTGAGTTTATAGTCACACATCAGATGTTGGTTTTACTGCAGATGTTGTTTAATGGTGTTGTACACATTTAATGTATGTGATAAAACACTGTATTGTTACAGAGATATTGGGTGCAGTGTGTGATAGATTGGTAGATAGTAACGGTGAATCTTATCGACCACTAAAGAAGTGAGGATGCTGACTCTTGAAAGTCTGTCCTTCTCTTTTCTCACGTCTGAAGGGAAACAGTTGAAATGCAGGGGATGATCCTCAGAGTGGGTGACAGCAGTCAGGTCCGACGTGTGTGTGTGTGTGTGTGTGTGGTTGATGGACGGGTGGATTTAAACAGTGGATGTTGTGCTGTGAGAAGTATTAAATACTCTCTTCCTCAGAGGCGTGAGAATTTCCACAGGCTGCCTCTTGGCTGCGGAGAGTGATAGATGGTTCCTATTAAAGTGAGGAAGGCAATTAAAAAAGAGACAAGGAGAGCCAATCCCTCTCATCTGTAATCACTCTGCCTCTCTACAGTGATGCTGCAGAGCACGGCTGCTAGCATGTGAGAGATGCACTCTTTAATTTTAGATTTGGAGGGGGTTTTGTCATTTTTCATGCTCTCAGTTTATTTTAATTTTGTTGTTAATCACTTTTTAAGCTGGTATCGTTTTGCTTTGGTTGTTCAAAGTTCCCTTAAATGTCACACAGCCTTTAACAGAGGGTTTCTTAAACATGTATTCATTCCGCTGCTTCAAAAGCACAACAGCTATTCTGTTCACTGTTTGCTCCAGCACTGGCATAGCAGTAAGTAGAAGTTTTATCAGCTGTCTTGCACAGTTCTGCTCCCACTTAGGGGATTACCTGGACCCCTACACCTCTGCCTTGGTTGGACAAGTATTTCTGTTGGTTCATTTCCGCATCTCCTGTTCCCCAGCTCAGTCTGCTCTGCCAAATGATGCAGACACTCAGAAGAGGGAAGTGGAGACTGTTACCTTGGGAACAACACAACCTAATAATCTTGTTGTTAAATCATACTCTGCGGGCTCAGGACAGAGATTTAAAAGCAGATCCATTTCTAGACGTCCTCCTCAGAGTGGTCCATTGTGCCATTGCAGCTACATGGTGCTCAGGTATCTTCAGCCAGCAATTACTGGCTTACTTTACTTATTAACTTATTTTGCTGCTTCATAATAAAATACCAGGGGGCTTTTATTGTGAAAAATCAATAGGAAATTAAACGTTTTTATCAGAGAATTAGCAGAACTTTGTTAGTGGCTTTTCTCCAATAAAAACAAGTCTACCAATACAGCAGGGAGAAAGAGTACAAGCAGAAACAGCCACAGTGAGATGTTAGATGAAGAGCTGCAGGCAACACACTCTTACTGCGCCTCTACAAAGAGCTGACCTCCAAAGGTTAAACTTCTTTTACCTGCCCTGCTGTGTGATGGAAAAACACTTGCAGCATAATAACGAGGGTCTTTCGCCTCTTAGTGGATCAGCTCACTGCTTATAAATGTCATCACCCGAGACAAGACCGTTATCAGTTTAAGACACAACTTCAAGCAGGTAGCCCTGTTGTAATGGAGATGCACATCTCTGCTGTGCTGGGCTGGCGTGCCAAGTCGAACCAAACCAAGCCAGCATATGATGATTGAAAAAGGGTATAAGTAGGCTTCACATCAGGGACCTGAGCCTGGATACAAGTACACTTGACCCCAAAGTCCAGTTTGAGGGATTAGTGGGACAATGTGTCCTCAAACAACGGTTCTTATGATATCCTACACATTGCTGCCCACAAATAATGTTACGCCCCTAACGTTAAGTTGCATAATTAACATAACATTACAGAGCTTAGGATTAGGCAAGTAAAGTGTCTGTGGTAAGGTTTAGGAAAAGAAACATGGTGAGGACATACCTTAAAATGACCTTCTGTACTCACATTGGTGCATTGGTCACATGATCACAGCCTCCCAAAATATGTAGGTTATGCGGGAATTACTGGCTCTTTATTATGTGGGATATGTACGGATTTTGGTGCATTACTTTTCGGAAGAAAATGTACCAACAGTGCATGAGAACAGCCTGATTGTGAACACTGTACAGAACTCGACCTTGGTTCATCGATCCATGCATAGATCCATGTGAAAAGGTTTTCTTGACTTCAGTGCACAAGTACTCAGGTACCATTTGGGGGTCGCTAACATTTTGTTTTCCTTGCCTGTGTGTCCTGTGTATCAGTCTTTGTCTCCTCTCTAAATTCAGAGGATTTTGCGGGTCTGTGAACGCAGCACAGGTGGAACTCTTCAAGAGTTCATTTTCTTCTTTCATGAGGTGAATAATTGATTATTCGATCGGATCAGAGCTGATTAGATTAGATTGATGGATGAGAGGAGCGGCTGCTGCAGAGGATCTTTTAGACCCAGGGACATAAAAAGTTTCCTTTTCACTGCGCCTGACATTCTGCTGCTTTGTCTGTGCCCAGAGTACACTCTGCACCCCAAGAATGTGAAGCAATAAATAACCAAACAGTATATATATATTCCCACAGCGCTCTTTATAAACTGTCCAGCTCCAATAATAGAAAATCAAAACATGGCGGCAGATGTTTTAACGGTGGCAGGCTGCCACAAATATATCAATGTGTGGGAAACCTTGCATACACTGATAACAAAATATTTCTGTGATGAATCAGTGTTGACTGGATGCATAATCAGGCTCTGTTGGCTTCATGGTAATTAATCAGAGCAGCATGTTGTGATGTCTAGAAAAAATATATAAGCATCTGAGTTTTCAGAAGGATGTAGAAATTGAGGCACAATCAAGTCGAGAAACGGCAAGAAGCTCAGCTGATGCCTACCTGAAGTAAAACTTGATCATTACCAGCCACAATAGAATCAGTCTGCAGCCAGTCAGAGACGGTGTAAAATTAGGTATTAGTCTCCCTGTGTGAACAAGTGACTCGCAGGAACACTCTGAAATAAGATCAAAGAGGGGCTTCCCTCTATTGTGGTCAGGAAAATTTAAATTGCATGTATAAACCTCAATAGAAGAAAACATGTCCTAATTAGTGTTTTGTTGTAAATTGTTTCCCAGTTACATAATTTCATTACAAAGTTTCTGTTAACAAGAGGACTGTTTTTCTTTTGTCTTGAATCCTCTGTGTCCGGCTCTCTTATTAGCTATTGTTCTGTTATTTTCATTAGATTTGCTGGAGATGGAAGCTGGTTTAATAAATAAAGAAGAGGTAGGATGAACAGCTCACACCTGCTGTCTTACATCTTCCCCCTCTTAAACTATATTTTAAGACTCTTTGTTCTTATTTTCCAATGCTGCGTCTGTCTTGCATAAATTGAGAGCGCTGACTCCTTAACTCCAGGTCTTTTTTCCCATTAACTAAGTTTCTATAAATAAAACTCAATTTGTTGAAGAAAAGACATTAAGCAGGCTGTTATATTACAGACATGAATGACAGACACAATGATGTGTTTACCTGGAGTTGCTTACAACATTTTTCTTGTAGTATAAGTGCTCAAAGTGGCGAGTCGCAGCACAAGAAAGACACAGACTAACTCTTCTATGCATTTTTGTCTTGAATTTGTCACGACATTCATCTTAAACGCATACCAGTAATGGCTAAACTTAAGCATCATTCAGGGTTTTCTACTCTCTATGAAAAGCTCTTCAATTTTGTCTCTTGTATTGCACAGTGGTGTCCTGCTGGACAGGAAGAAAGCAGCGCTCTGACTTTGCCCACAGTGAAGTATTTCACAATGAAAGTGCCAACCTGAAAGGTGCCCTCTACACTAAATGATTCAATGGAAAATGTATTCTGTCTTTGATCTTGCGGTGGACGTTTTCTGTGTTCCCCTTGATTTCACTCCGCTGGCCGTTACATACGGTCAAAATTGGATTATTATCTCGGTACATTGCACATATTCTTTATACTGTGAACTCCCCGGTCAGTATTTTGCACATTCTATTCTCTTCCTTTCAAACACTGTTCAGCTCTTTTCATTTCAAACACAGTTATATTTTACACATTTTTAAATATACTTTTAATGTTTCTTATTATCTATTTTTTTGAAAACCTACTATTAACTTGACTTTGCACTGTAGACATTCTTCCTATTATGTGTGTGTTTCTGTATTGATATTGGTGTTATTGTGTTGTACATTGTTTTCCCTGTTTACACACTTAAGCTGTTGTTACACAATTAGTCAAGCAAGCAAATATGGTTAGACCGTGAGTAATGATGTGTGTAAGTTTGGTGACATTTTCCTCAGTATGAATGCAGAGATGGAATTGCTGTGTTGATGCTACGCCTGTTGCCAGCAATTAAGCTGCTGTGCAAATTGAAATCTTCATTGAACATTCTTTGCATTTATATGATGATTAAAAATATGAAATATCTCAGCAGGCTTTACAATCACTGAGGATTAAAACACAACAGAGCTGAACAGGCGTAAAACAAATGACACAGCCAAAGCATAAAACCATAGCATTGGCGGAGACATTATTTGTACATTAAAAGTGGAAACAGACAACTTTTCAAACCCAGCCTCCCCACCCCCTGCCCCCAAGTTGTATTATTGTCGGTGCTGCAGTTGTTAAGGCAGGCTATACTGTACATTTTACTCAGAGCCTAGCAGTGGGGCTCTTTTTCTTTTGCCAGGTAGAGTTTCCACAGTTAGGTTGTTCCACTGTCCGCCATTTACACTACTGTGGATAATAAGTGCAAAGAACTTAAGTTGATACACTGGTAACTGGGGATAGCTACAGATAGCTACCGGGGAAAACAAAAGCCATCCTCTTCCCTGTTTTGTTTGCACAATGGTAGACATATGACCTTTGTGCTGTAAACTGAGCCTTCATATTCCCAGGAGATTGTAACCGGTGGCAGATAGAATCGCAAAGTGAAAGTGAAGCTTATAAGAATCCAGTTTAAACTCTGATGGCGTCATTATACTATGCAATCAATGTTTACTTTGTAATGATACGTTAAAGCAAAAACACGTCTATTTTAACTTATATACAACACATACAAAAAGATAAAGGGATCTGATGTTGGTGAATCCAGACGTCTTTTGACAGAACGGTGACTCACTGCTTTGTAGTAGACAATTTATATTTTGTATTTTGAATTTTGCGATCGTTAGTGACACCAGAATTTTGTTTCAGACAAATACAGTTAATCTACAAGGTGTCAGTTGCATTTCTGTATTGGCTCATATATTTTGTTGTGGCTAATGATTATTTTAATCACCAAATTATGTATTGATTACTCTTTAAGTTAATGGGTTAATCATTAAGCCCATTGTTAGGACGGGGACAATATAAATATCTCACAATTCAATACTATCACAATACTTGGATGCCTATTCGATAAGTTTTAACATTTTTAAGAGTTTCCACTCCACTAATATTGCAATTTTATATCAATATTAATTGCGATTTTTGGTACAACTTTAGCAATAGCTCACGGGGAAAGAGTTGAATCATATACTTCTAGAAACTGTATATCATGAGACATTTCAAAAAACAATGCAGATAACATGTCATTCAGTCTTTCTGACTTTTATTTCAGCAGCAACGTACATTGTAAACAAAAGTGGTTGATGAACTAACAATTTTATTTTAAATAAAATAATTTTCATAGTTTTGTTTTTACAATTTTATTCCAGTAAAACACTTTGTGACCTTGCTCTGTGAAAGGTGCTATATTAAAGAAACTTTATTTATCTACTTACTAAAATGTAGAATGAATTAGAATAAAGACAAAAAAAAAACTTTTTAAGTGAAGAAAAATTATCTTAGCTTTTGTACCAAGTTTGTTTCGACCTCTCTCGTTCTTGACTTAAGTGCTTTGTTCACATTTCTCACTTCTGTTTCTCCTCTCATACGCTGAGCTGAACTGCCAGTGATTTTTATTTGCTGACAGGCCTCTGCTGTGCTGACGCCGATTCAACATGCTGAATCAGTGGTAAAAAACGGCAACTAGTACTAATGAGGGCCAACGGTGTGGGACACACGGTACCAACAAGGGCAGCAGGTGCTCACCAATGGCCCAACTTTGACCGAAGCCCGACTGTCAGCTTGGTGTGTCAGAGCCTTTAGACTGATTTACAATTTCAATTTTCTGCCACATTTTTGCTTTTTTTCCAATATAAAATCGGTAAAATCTTATATCATTGTAAAGCTGCATCCAGCTTTATTTCTCTGATTATCAGACCACAAGCAAGACAAGAATTAGGCAGCTAGCTAGTTCACCCCGCAGTCCCTCTGCCTCTCCCTGGAAGCTATTCCCCAGGAGGAGAGCAGGCAGAAGCTCCAGAGACAGACATAAATGCAGCTGTAGCGACTTGAATTCACCCGCCCCAAACGCCAGTGCTGGGGTTCACAACAGGCTGGGTATAATCTGTGTAACAGCAGCAACAGAAAGTTTCGTGATCTGGTGGGAAGTTGGCACTTGCTGATATCAGGTTGGTACAGCTGCTTCTGCGGGTTTGTGTCCATGAACACATTGCTATTTTCCTTCTGGCTCCATGTTACTCAAAGGTTACCACAATAAAAGTGGCAACCTCTTTCCGCCCCCACATTTTGATATATAATATGTTATTAATTAATGTATTAATTCAGACAATTAAAAAAAATTAGGAATTGTTTAAAAAAACAGCAAAACAGAATATTTTTCCCACCCCTACAAATTATATAACATAATTAACAATGTAATAGAATTACCCAGAGACCAAGTGATGTCCCCAAATGCCTTGATTTTTCTGACACAGTGGGCAGACATTTAACTTCCGAGTAGGGATGTCTGTTGAATCTGAGTTTTAGCGCCGCATTTCAAAGTGCTATCCATTTAGAGGTGGTGACATTGTAATGTTTTATGATCTAAATATGATGCCTTTTATTTTATGCTTGCTGTTTGCTGGCTGCATTAATGTACCGAAACATAGTTCCCTCTGCCCACCCTGCGGTATCCACTGGTTCCCTGGCTGCTCTGCACTGTGCACCACCCAGGTTGGGTTGGTGCACACACCTAAAGAGTAGCAAAATTAACCCATAGACCAATATGTGTAAACTGGCCAACAAAATTCTCAGTGATTAATTAATGACACCCTAATTTACAAAGATATAAATCACTGACCAATCCAATGACTACATGTGTGTTTGCTAGTGCCCAGATAATTAAGAGGAAACAGAAGAGATGAGACCACCTCAGTGTTTATTTCAAACCTACATATTATGTGTTTTTTAGATTTGGCAGCTGCACATTTTAAATAATTCTTTCTTTTTCTGTCTCTTTTTTTGGGTGAACTATCTTCAATGCCCTTCCTCCTGCTGGGTCACCTTCCCTATCGCCTCCCCCCACCGATCCTGGCTCTCCTCTGGGCTCCACCACCTCCCCTCTGGCTCTTTTGGCTGGCTGTCTTAGGTAAGTGTTCTGTTTTAAAATATTACTCACAGTCTGCCTCCCCTGGCTGTGGAGCTGTGTGGGATGCAGCAGCAGAGTCTTTCTCTCACAGTGGAGGTTTGGGCAGAGATTTAGCACTAGACTAGAGTAGACCAGACCAGACTGGACTGGACTGGACTAGACTGTTAGCCCAGAGCAATTGAAGACCTCTCTACTCTCTCAGTGAAGCAAGCTTGTAGAGACACACTGCACTGACTGAGGAGACAAAATGCTTTCTAGCTGTGTTTAGGCTACAAGGTTACAAGTCAATGGTTTATTCATGTAGCGAGGAAATGAATGAGTTTTTACATGTTTTAGCAATGAATTTCAGGACACATAAGATGTAATCTAGTGTGACAACAGGGAGTAATCATGTCGTCTTCTGTGAGAGACAGAAAACAAGAAAATGAAAAACATAATAATCCAACCATGACCTCACTGTGTTGGATGTTTTACTGAAGTGTACATAATCTACCAGCCAGGCAGCTGTTAGAAATTGTGGCTGCAGCAAAAGACCAAATAGACCCTTTGTGAGACATATAATCTGTCCATTGATATAGAAGTGAAAAGAGAAACTCACTATAAAAGTGGAAAATATGTGTGTGTGAAAGAGAGTCAAGAGGGGTACTAAGTGAATGGCCTTTCCTGCAGACTGGCTGTATCTGAGGAGAGGATTGATATCGATGTTCTTGCAGTTTAAAGCTTCGTATTGATCTTACATATTCTGTTTTTTTGTTTTATTTTCAAAGCCATGCAGCTGCCTGGCTATGATTTATTCTTTAAAGTCTCACACATCCAATATTAATCACAAAAAACTGTTCATATTTATTTTGCATAACAGTGTATGTGATGATGATTTCACTGTTGAGGTAGCCGGTGGTTTCCTGCAAAATGACCTAACAATTCTGCTATCGGAACTCTAACACACACTCAGAGAAAGCTGCACACACACACAGTGTCCATCTCATTTCTACTGGATAGATAATCTATGTCTCATGACATTTTACATCCACTTGAACCTCTTGACAGAATGGACAGCAAGTCACATCTGATCACTGCTCCCCCTGGTGGTGTGTGTTTCCAGATATCACACCAGCAGACACATTTTCTTCACGGGTATTAATGCAGTGTTCACTCACATTTATGCATTGTGTTTACTCCTTTTGCTAAATGGCGTGTTTGTGTTCTCTCAGCACTGCATTTTGTCTCAGTCAAACCCTGCAGAGTTTTGCTTGCAGCCCCGTTATTGGACTTCGTCGTGCTCACAGTGGCAGGTTCACAGTCGGACGTGTTCTCCAGCCTTTCCGCCCACCTTCACCTCTCCACTCAGAAATAGCACGGTGGGGAGAAGCTTTTCACTGAGACACACAGTCACAGCTTGATGTCGGTGTTTCTGATCAATACTGAAATCTCATCCAGGGCTGCACTGAGCTCCCCCTGCTCCACCTCTTGCTCTACCAGAGTGCTCCACTAGATGGTACAACATAGTCAAGAGTGAAACGGTAGCTGCTGGAGGAGAGGAGGGAGATATCCTCTGAACGTGTGTGTGTGCATGTGTGTGTGCTTCTGTATGTCTTAGAGTTTCATCAGATTAAGCAGCTCTTTATCCGGAGACGGAGGGTAAACATTTGCTTTTGTCAATCCTCCCCTGTGATCCCCTCTCATTGTCGCAGCTTAGGGGTGAATTTGGTTCAAAGTCAACTGTGCTGCACGTGTTTGCGGGAGTGTTAGCAGTTTTGTATGAGACTCTGTGTGTGGACCTCTCAGTGTAGATATTCACCTATTAACACCTGTCAGTTGCCTCTGTGGCCCCTTGTGTTTGCTGACACCGGCTGTACTGAGGATACACTCCTGAAATCATCCCTGACAGTGACTGTCAGCCATGAGGATCATGAGACATGTGGTTCAAGGCACAGCAGAGGGATAACAAGACCTGACGGGGCCTTGACTGGTTACCTGCATGCAAATAATTGTATGTTGCTCTTTAAAACCATGGGATTAGTCAAGGTCTGTTGCAGTAAGCAAAGCGAGGAGATCAAATCAATTCTGCTTGTTTATTCACTCGTGAGGCAGATCTGTCAATCGGATTCTGGCAGCGAGCAGGTGCGAGTGCGTCACGTTCAGGACATTGGTTTGGCCCCCAACACAACAAGGAAGCGCCTCTACGTGACAGCTCGTATCATCAGAGCAGGAGGGGCTGAGGCAGACATGTTTGAAGTGACTACGCTGTTCACAGCTGGCACAACACTTAACGGACGACTTTTGTATGCCGAAATTGGTTCGCTGCTTCAGTTTGCCTCAAGACCTGACCTGCTGTTGACTTCCATTTTTTTGGGGAGGGGGGGGGTGTTTTAAGTAACTGTCTGTGTTTAGTTTACCCAGTAATAACAGGGTGTGATTGTGCAAAGACCCAAAAAAGAAAACATCTGACAGCAGCTACAATTGGCTTCAAGAACATCTTTTTTTTCATACCAGAGCTGAGGCAGAGTTCTGGCATTAAAAATAGTCTCTCTCTCACAATAATATTCAGTGTGTTCCAGGCAGAAAGTTAGAGGTTTTCAAGGTTGGTAATTTGCGCAAGACCCTAAACCGAGTTCAAGGCTGTGTTGTTCAGTCTAATCAGTATTAATGTTCACAGTCAGAGTCAGAGATAATTATGATAACAATGAGTACTTGTACATCTGCTTTTCATGAGCTGCCAAAGGTCGTTTACTCTAATGGATCTGACCACTGGAGAGCTGACATTCTCAGCTGATACGTCTGCTGGGAAAAAAAAGGAAAAAACAATTCAAAAGATGCTAAAGACAAGGTGGTGATGGATGCGCTTTTAAACTGAATCATTATTATACAGCAAAATGTACACTGCGCAATTTATTAAGGTTATTACAAAAATCCCTAAAGGCCAGTGAGAAAAATAATTCTGGTGATCTATTTTGTAAGTCTGATCTACATTGTTTTCTCCCCTGGATTCATGACTTAAGAATACGTGAAAAACAGGGTTTGCCAGGAAAATCTCTTTCTGTGGAACAGGTGGAAAAAAACAAACAAACACACAAAAAAACTTTCGCCAGGATCATTTTTCGTAGTTACTTTTTTTGTCATATATAAAAATAGGTAGGAAAAAAAGTTGTTTTTTTTCCTTGTTCGAAACAGGTGGAAAAAAAAGTTTCGCAAAAATATTGTTTTTCTTGGTCACTTTATTTCATATAAGAAAATAGGAATATATAAGAAATAGGCTTGGAATAAAAAAAAAAGTTTTGTTTTTTTTCCATCTTCACAATAGGTTAAAAAAAAAAGTTTTCCAGAATTATTTTTCTTAGTTACTTTTCTTCATGGGGTAAAATCAAGATCATTTCTAAGCGTATCTTGTTGTAATACTCATTTTGCCCACTAGAGGCTGAAGTGCATCGCAGCCCTATGTTCTGAATACGTCTTAAACCATTCATGTTTTCTTCTTCTATTTCATCTCATGAATATTGGGTATTGTATCTTAAAGCTACACTTATCAATGTTTTCTTTTGTTGTTGTTTTGTTTAATGGACCAGATGTCTATGTCTAATGTAAAAGATATCCTTTTAGAATTAATGCTTTGCAATTTCCCTCAGCTCTACAGAGAGTTTTAATACTGTTTTATTTGGTCTCCATATTTCAGAAGAATGCAAATTTAGGGTTGTATCATTTCAGTTCTGAGCAGATGTCACTTAATCCTGCCACAACCACATTTTATGGCGATAATCCACTTCTTATTCAAAGTCTTTATTTTATGTGTGTTTTTAAGAAACAAGTATTGGACAGTAAATATTTACCAGAATTACTGAAGTCATCAGTGCCTCCAACACACCCTCATTACCCCTCAGAAACAAACAAACAAAATGACCTCAGTGTCCTCCATGTAACTACAGTATTGATGAATGAATCATTTGTACACTGTAATGCTTTTTGTTTTCTGTGTGCACATTTGCTGAATGATTTTTGTAGGCACATTAAGAGGTGCACTCTCTATAAATTGCAGCCAAACAGCTGTCACAATATCCAACAACAGAATCTTACTTTGTATACTTTCTTAACTTTGTTCAGTCCTACTTTTGCTAATCCTCTCTTCACCTGATTTGCAAAAGACCCGCTTACCGAGTGCCTCAAGGCTTCCTGTAGGAGGTGCTGTGGGAGTCTGAGGTGATGTGGTCATGGCTGTGAGCGATTTAGTCCTGCTAACAGTCGAAGCGAGAGCTGCTTTCACATTCTTAGTTATAAAATTATTTTCAGGTCAGCATCAGACCGGTGGGTTTTCTGCAAATCCTGCATAATGAGCTGAAAGGTAGCTGCTAAGGTTTTGGACAGCTGAATATTACATACTGATGCACTGAGTGTGGCTTCCTGTGGGGCTTTTGTAGAGAAACATGTTTACTCAGAAAATTTGTTTGGTGAAAATATCCATACAAAACCTTTCAACTCCATTTATGACTAATTCTGAATTTATTATAAAGATATACTTTCAAGGAATACTTCACTCACAAAAGGACCATTTGTGTATCAGTCACTTACCCATGACTTTGTGAGGAATATGATTTTTCTCATGTGCCTCCAAGGTGGACGAAGAATCCAAAAACCAAGAAAATTACTGCTAAATTGAAGTAAAAGCAGGGCCACATTTAACAACAACAAAACTACACTGTTCAGCTGCTCATTAATGCAAATAACTAATCAGCCAATCACATGGCAGCAACTCACTGGTCGTTGGTGCCAGATGGGCTGGTCTGAGTATCTCAGAAACTGCTGATCTACTGGGATTTTCACACACAACCATCTCTAGGGTTTACAGAGGCTGTTCCAAAAGACAATGCATCCAGTGAGCAACAGTTCTCTGTGTGACAATGTCTTGTTGATGCCTGAGGTCAGAGGAGAATGGCCAGACTGGTTCAAGATGATAAAAAGACAACAGTAACTCAAATAATCACTTGTTACAGCCAAGGTATGCAGAAGACCATCTCTGAATGAACGACATGTTGAACCTTGAAGCAGATGGGCTACAGCAGTAGAAGACCACACTGGGTGCCGCTCCTGTCAGCTAAGAACAGGAAACTGAGGCTACAATTCACACAGGTTCACCAAAATTGGACAACAGAAGATTGGAAGTAGTTGCCTGGTCTGATGAGTCTTGATTTCTGCTGCGACATTCAGATGGTAGGGTCAGAATTTGGCGTAAACAACATGAAAGCATGGATCCATCCTGCCTTGTATCAACGGTTCAGGCTGCTGGTGGTGGTGCAATGGTGGGGGGGATATTTTCTTGGCACACTTTGGGCCCCTTATAGTACCAACTGGCCATTGTTTAAGCACCACAGCCTACCTGAGTAATCCAAAAAAGCACCTTTGGGATGTGGTGGAACTAAGGATTTGCATCATGATGTACAGCCTACAAATGTGCAGCAACTGCGTGATGCTATCATGTCAATATGGACCAAAATCTCTGAGGAATGTTTCCAGCACCTTGTTGAATCTATGCCACCAAGAATTAAGGCAGTTCTGAACGCAAAAAGGGGTCCAACCTGGTACTGGCAAGGTGTACCTAATAAAGTGGCTAGTGAGTTTATATCAAAACGTATATTGGGAAGTGCTGAGCATACAGCTGGGTAAATGAGACTTGGAATATATTGCACAATCTATGTGAGGGTTTGTAAATGATTATTTTGTTATAGCCTTGGCGGCTGTTAACCATGGACCCCTAGGACTTCAATATATTAAAAATGTTCTCTGTTTTTGGATTCTTCGTTTACTGCAGAGGCATGGGAGAAACACTTAGTATTCTTCAGGAATTCAACATAACACAGGCTGAGTAACTGATATACAAATTATTATTTTGTGGACGAATTATTCCTTTAAATGAAATAAGAAAGACATCACTTGTTTAATCAGCTAATAGGAACTAGTTTGTCATATGAAAAAGGGAAAAAGAATCATACAAGTAGCCGGAAACGACACTAGTCATCCACTGGTTACTACTCAGTGATTTTAAAGAATATTCATGACTTTCACAGGGACACCTGCTCTACACTACAACAGCTTGAGTTACATTAGCTGAACAGACAGACAGACAGATTGAACTCTTTCACAGGTCCAAAAATGGAAATCCTGATGAAGTTTTACTTGGATAGTCTGACAGCTATTAATTATCCACCAGCTGTTGGTCATTTGAACTCGACTAGGTAAATGCCAAGTCTTAGTCTGAAAAGCCACCGCAAATTACAAAGTAACAGTAGTGTTGTTCTAGCAGTTTGACCACACAACAGCCAATATTTGGTCCTTTAACTTAGTCACTGAATTGATTTATAAGAGGATAAACTCAAAAATGGACAGTGGCCCAGCTTAAAATGAGATGGCAGACTCCTTTTTTTTGGAATCATACGCAAAATATACAGATGATAGCCAACTTTTAGGTATTAAGAATCAGACGACAACAAAATTAGTAGAAATTGATTGGGACTTGCAGCAGAATCAATCTCCTGTTGACAGTGTTGTGAGCAAATTTGTATAGTATTTATATTAAATGTACTGTTTCATACCATGTGGCAAAGATACTGCCTGATGTGAAAGGGACAAAGGAATCCCGGTGTTCGAAAAACACCGGGGTAGTTTGGCCTGCTGATTTGGCCAGCAGTCGGAGCTGCAGCAGACTGAGACACAGCTCATGGAGGCAGTTAAGGCACTTTAAAACACTTACTGCCTGATTGCAGCAATTATCTTCAAAATTGTACTCTTCCTCTGATTCATATTTTAAGATTCAATGCGACAACTCCTGAAGATAGGACATTATCTTCATTGTCCCCTTTCGAAGAAATGTCCATAAATCCTCTTCGAAAAAATATGCTCCTTACAAATTCAGATCTTGCCTGAGAATCGTTGTGTTTTTAAGTTTAATTCAGTGTCAGTTTTCCTCTGAGAGGGGACACACAAAAGCAGAAAAGAAAAAAAAAAGATCTGTGACATTAACAAACGATATAAACCAGAAAATTTCAGCCATATCAACAAAACTAAAACTGCAACCCATCAAGTGATATTGGATATTGATGGTGCACTGGGGAGCAGTGAATAAAGTTTGGCAAACAAAAAATTTTGTTTGCCCTTTGCATGCCATGGGGACCAGAGCCAATTTTGTTTTGGTCTCAGACTGGCCATTATTCTGTGCAAACACAATTTATTTCTGTTGTTCTGCCACATTGAGAATGACCACGCTGACCCTTGGTTTCGCTTTGTCCACTGCTTTCATACCTACAGAATAAAAGAAAGGTGAAGCATATACAGTGTGAAAGCTGACGAAAGACCAAGCTTTGTTTTTGCTCATGTCTGCCGGGAGAAAACTCCCTCTCAGCAGCATTGTGCTTGATGAGGCACTGTCGACTGATAGCCAGGCATTTAGAGGGCTGCACGTTTAGATACACTGCGAAGTCAGCGCCATTCAAAAACATCGACTCAAACAAAGCAATTTCAGTATTTTAAATTAGTCTTCACTTCTGCAGGCACACATCTGTAAGAGGGGCTTATTGTTGCAAAGAGAGATCCCTGCGGTAATCTGCAAAAAAGATGATGTGACAGTCTTGAAAGCTGTTCTCTAACCTGTCCTAGATTTTCATAATTGTTCAAGTTCAGCTCTGAGTTACACAGACAGTCGGCTTCAATTTGTTGTTACTGAATGCAGCACCTCATTTTTTGGTGCATTGGCAAGAGCTTCTTTTTTGGGTCATAGTTCTGTTTGTCCTGTCTTAGCTTTGTGTCGGTGTGTTTGCTTTCTTGTCGTATAAATTGTTTATCCTTTGTGTTTACTGTTGGAAGATCTGTGGTCATGTCGGCAGCAGCTAATAGGGATCCAGGTAAAGATGAAAAAAAAATAAAATGTTACTCTTGCACTGCTTTGGAAGGAATCTCTCTTATCTTTATTACAGTGTCTGCTCATGCGTTGCAGACTATCTGTTAGATGTCAAGCGGTCCTTGAAATTTGTGGTTTTATCAAACCGGCTTCATTTTTGTCTATTGTTTTCTGAAGATAAACCAAAGATAAACACAGGACCCTTACGCGCTTCTTGGCTCCCTTTGTCTTTCTCTGTCACTGTTGGATGGTTGTGATTCACTTTAGGCTGAAAAGCATGAAGCTGTCTGTAAAAGCAAACTTTTTCATGACACAAATGCTCGAAAAAAAACAAATATTATTGTAAAGAAAGGCTGTGAAGTAGAAGACAATTTAATCTCAGGCGCATAATAGAGGATGTAATGGAAGCATCAGCTGTGCAGCCTACAGTAGGTATAAATAATTCCTCATGCTGCAGAGAGTTTAGCGGATTCGACAATTTAGAGCTCTGAGCAATGGCTCAACACTCCTTCTAATTGAACAGAATTCAGTAACATGTTATCAAATCAGAATCCAGGTTTGAATCTTATTGAATATGACTTTTCATTAGCAGGTCAGAAATTTCAATTTGCCCAATACTTAGGTTCATATACATACAAAATAAATGACACTGGAGAATTTACCAAATGATAACTGGATCCAAAATTGACACAGGAGTACCACCACAGAAGCTAAGCAATGTACTGCTGTGGATGGGGCAGCAGCAAAGCAAATTTTAACCACTTACATAAAGGCCCACCCAATAAATTCAATATCAGTGTAAGTGAAGGCTTTATTACATTTCTGTCAGATGGCTCTTGAACTGAAGTTAAAACTCATCTATGCTGTCTTCAGATTCAGACTCCACTAACAAAATCAGTCATTTAACATCGCTGAACACAGGAGCTGCTGGTCTACCGCTGCCTTGATCATTTAGTCTGTGTTATTGTGTGACAAATCAAAACAGACCCTTTAAAGCTAAATGATGGAGGCAGTGATAGACAAGCAGTTCCCACGTTAAGTGGGGCAAAATTACTGTTTTTATGCCTTCACACTGGTGACAGCCATGGCTGAAGGCAGTATGTTTTTGGGTTGTCCATCTGTCCGTCTGTGCATACATCCATCCCTCTGTGTCTCCATCTGTCCCATTCCCTGAAATGCCTTGGGGGAATTTCCTCAAATTTGGCACAAATTTTCATTTGGTCTGAAGGATGAACTTTAGTTCAATGTAAAAGGTCAAGGTCACTGTGACCTCACAAAACATGTTTTTCTGGCCATAATTCCAAACTCCAAATTTAACACAAGTGTACAACAGAGCAAAATGATGAAGTGATGACAGTTTATATCAAAAGTGCAAAGGTCAACTTCACTGTGACATCATAATGTTCTGGCCAATACTCAAAGCCATTTCTCAGGAAGAGAAGGGGAGACATTTGGTTGGATACTAAATTGGTGACCCTAATCTTGCATGCCCACCTTGAAACTGTCCTGACTGTGTGGATATCCTGTGCTGCTGGGTGGAAGATGCTTCTTTGCAGCAAGATCCATATTTGAAGCATTTGTCTACTGTTATCGGCACTTGAGACAGGACAGACATGGATGTAAACTGCAGTTTGACTGATTGGCATTGGCATACCTACTAACCTCAAGGAGAGCATAGATGGATAGCAGCTTCAGTTCCCTGTCGCAAAGGGCTGTCTGATGACAGGATAACACTGTGAAAATATTCTAAATATAGTGTACACAAAACTGTTGCTGACTTTCTAGGTGGCTAAAATATGTTTTGTTGCTCACCTTGTCCACTGCATTTCATTGCTTAACTTCAGGTGCAATTAAGTTTAATGTGTTCACAAGCAACAACACATGCAACTCATGAGTCAGGCTCCGGAACCAGACTGAAGACTCGCTCTCAGTGCTCTCTCTTTTACGCTCGTGGAGATTCTAGTGAATCTCCACCTCTTTTCCTTAAGCCTTCCCTCTTAACCTTGAACCTAATGGTGTATTGTCCAGGCATGTTTGGACATTGACTCTCTACATAATGGTGTAATACCCTGGACAAATTTGAGCATGCAAAGTCATGGTCCAACTTGTCCTTCTGATCGGGTAAAGCCATAGACTAACTTATCCTTCCAATATGTTCGAGCCTAATCCTACTCTGTTTTTTAAAAACATTTAAACATAGTGTTTCTACGGTCTCTACTAAATGTGATCAGATCAGAGGTGACATACATTCAATACAAACATTAAATCAGATATGTGGATGAGTGCATTGATATGTACTTACATTGGAAAATACCAATCTGGGACATGAAGTCTTAATAAGCCTCCTTAAAGAGTATTATCTAGGATCTTTTGTGCATTTTGTGCAGCACTGTGGTTTCTTTTTCGTGCTGCATTGCTTTTCTGACATTATTGCAACATGACAAAATAATAATTTTCAAATTGTTTTCTGCTATTAAATCATTTAATACTAAATCACTTTACCTGATCGACTGAGACACTTTGCTATTTCATAGATGAAATGTCTTAATTCAGTCTGTCAGTGTATTTTACTTGCATCAGGTGGGACTTTGGTTACGTCAGCTTTGTGCCAGAGGCTAATGAGATAGTAATGAGCAATTTTAGGCCTGTCTGTATCTCAATTATTGTTTTCATTCTCTACCTCTGAAGAGATCCAACACCGTGTGATGAAGTGGTTTCTGATTCAGATTTCATTTTCATAGGAAATCCATTTGCTCTGCCAGCCGAATTTGTCTGAGCATGAGTGATCTGCTGCTCTGTTACAGTGTGCAGAACAATCAAATCACCTTAATAAGATTAATCATTCCAATGATTATCGCTTTGTCTGTGTTCTTCCTTAAAGTGATGAAATACCCCTCCTGCCCCACCCCCAAAGTCTCCCTTATCTGCCATGACCAAACCAAACCAGCCAGCTCCAAATGAGGCCGCTGTGTCAAATCATTTGGTAGCATTTCCATTCTGGCAGCGGCTAAAAAAAACCCTTCACAATCTGAGGAGGAAAAAAAAAAAAAAAGAAGAATTCTGGAAGGGAAGGCGGTATCCAGCCGTGCGTATGAAGGCGTCAAGGAGAGTCTGTTGGTTTACTGGGCACATATTTGTCCTGAAGCCTGGAGTGCATCCAGAGGAGCATTTCTACCGATAGCCAGCCCTTTGACTGGGGGAGGCTGGGATACTGGGAGGAGATACAGCCATGAGCCATTGTGGATGTTGATATTGAAATGATTCTAGCAGCAGGAGAGGGGCACAGCTTTTTTGGTTTGCCTATTTAAATGCAAACACGGACACTAAAACGTACACATACAAACGCACTGAAGTACCCAGACACATACTGTCTCTTTTCTCTCGCACCAACATGCACACAAATAAACAGGTATCACACTGTTCTCCAACTCAGCCACTGTGCAAAAAATCAATAAATTGTTTCTCTCAAATAAACTTGGAGTCCACTGTTCCCTGCGGTGTTACAGCAAAAAGACTAGAAATCATGGAGATTCTCATCCCTGCAAAAATGAAAGTAAAGAAGCCAATTTTTGGCCCACAGTTTGCAGAATATGTCCACACATAGCAAACTGGTGTTTATGAGAGAAAAAACAGAACAATTATTTCTATATTAGTGTGCTGCTGTGGCTGTTATTTACACGATTGTACAGTATTTGATGCGTACATTCACACCACATAGAGTGATGTTTTGCACATAATTCATACTTTGCATGCTGGGTGGTGCATGTGCTAGGGAAGGAGTCGAAAACAGTTCAAAGGATCATAGCGAGTGTTGTGGAAAAACCCAGCCCCTCATGGACCACCAGCGGTTCAGTTCCAGCTCAGCTGCTTCCAAAAGCCATCAACCCTCTAATGAAGTGATGCACATTGGGATTGCAGCCATTCAATACTCCCGCAGTGACCCGGTATGAGTTTTCCTCTCTCTCCTGTCCTCCCACTCTTTAATTTCCTAACCCAACTCTATATCCCACTCTTTCTCCATCCATGCTGAGGTGTCGGGGACTCTGCCAATCGCTTGCATTCTCTCTAGTAGATTAAGAGAGCCACAGGGGACAGCCCTGAATGAGGGAAGAGGAGAGCGAGAGGGAGAACAAATGCATCTAATACTCCAGCCATTGCCATCCTGTCTCTCAAGAGGGGTGTGAGTTGGCGTTTGAACTAAATAGTATGATTAGATTTGTCTTGTGTTCCAACAGTAGCCCTGCCCACCCATATCCCGAGGCTTTAGGCGCTTTCCACTTCCACTAAAAGCATCACAGCTCTGCCTTTGGGTGCCAACGTGCCATTTTAGAGAAGTTGTTTGGTAAAGTGTAGCTTGTAGAGGAACCCCGCAGAGAGCGTGATGATTGAGGCTGATGGGGAGCGGAGGAATAGTGGCAAGCGTCTTGGCCCTGTGGGCTTACATGTTGACTGAGCCTGCCCTAATGCCATCATTAGATTGGATAGATGAGGAGCGACAGGAATAGAAATGTGTCCATGTTTGTTGATGCCACAGGGTTCACTTGTTTGTAGAGGCTAGTCAAGGTAACTTACTTGGTGATCTTAACACTGGTTGTAGTGTATAGATAATACAGCTACTGATGCTCCCTAATGGTAACTCATCAACTGTTTGTAAAGCTGGGTTAGGCAGAAATCTGGAAAAGGGGGGGAAAAAAATGCAGAATTTGAAAATACACTCCACTCCTGCAGTTCTCCCATCTTTGTCTTAAGCCCCTCCCACCAGACCACCATGTGCATAAGCATGTGCTACATACAGTAACCCAGTGTTTCCCACCCATTGATTTATTTAAACTAATATATTTGCTCTCAGATCACTGGCTCAGAAGTTCCTTGCCCCCCTTTTTCTCACTGTTTCTTGGACCACAAATTAGATAAGCATTAGCAAGCTAGCCACATCGCTGTCTCTCCACCTCACTACCCACTATTGTTGACTACCTCCCTGGGAGGAGAGCAAGCAGCAGCTCAGGAGACATACCTTTGGTTGGCGGCTGTAGCGGCTTAAATGTGGCCAGCACAAACTCCCCCAGCGCTGGGTGTCACAGCGGTAGGTTGCAAGCGGCAACATTTGGTCTAACCAGCGCATCGGCAGCCACAGAAACTTTGCTCTGATCCAGTGGTGAGTCACGGCTGTAGTCCTAGATTTTCAAAAGCCTGAAAACAGAGCCAAGAGGAGGTGCAGATGTCTAATGTGCTCTCAGTCCACTAAAAATACAATTTGCTCAAAGTTTATTATGGGATTTTTGCCCAGTAAAGCCAAAATTTAACTGCCTACTCAAGCTATAATGGGTTCAACAGTTTAAGAACTAGTGATTCAAGCTATTGCTCCACAAAAGGGAAGTTTGGACTCACTGGGTGTCCATCGACTATGGCTTTGCAGGTGCCAACACTAGAGCTGAGTGTCGTTTTAGAAATATGACGTTTTGTTGAACTTTTCATCTAATTCAGAAACTTTCATTAAAAAATAGACAAGATAATGAAATTGATCATGAAATGTGCCCACTCTGCTTACCTGTACATATGCATAGTAGTTATAGTACTCTGATGCAGACATATATGCTCAAAATTGTGCACAAATTTCTCAAAAAAAACAAAACAGTAGTAAAATGTTATCATTGCAGATGATGAAGCTTTTACTACAGCATATGATAGAACAATACAGCATTTTTGAAGTTTCCATTTGGAGTCATAATGGCCCCAAATCATGCCTCACTTAAAACCTCACCTAGACTTTTTATAGCAGTCTAAATCTGCTGAAAGTGAATGAGCTTTTTTTTTTCCTTTGATATATTTTACTTTCTTTTCTGACTCAAACAATATGATAGGAATCAGTAACAGTGTTTGACAAGAAATTGAAGTGTAAATGGATTCAGTCAGTCAAGTCTACACAACTTTTTAGATAGGATATGTGCACTGAGGGTTTTCCTGCGGTGTTTTATAACAGAGGTGGGTCACCTCAATGGTAATAAAGACCGTCTTTGCTGGTATAAAAATGAATACCTTTTTATGAAATGTGGTATTACCTTTCAAGGAAAAATAGCTGATACTTAAGACATAAAAACATGACATACTTAGTCATAATCTGGATTGTTTATCATATCAGTTGAATAAATTCTCTACTGAGAATCTCTATTTAATATTTAGGATAATGCAGCAGTAACTGAAGTCTGTAAACCAGTACTAGAAGTAAAAATGTTAACTTTTGTTTTCCAGGTTGACCCTGGTTAATGCTTTGGCAACAGAAGCACAACAACCACACAGATGGTTTAAGAGGAAGTGCTGCCCCTGGGCAAAGCACCTGTTCTACAGTTTCTGCCAAAAATCTTTTTTGTGCGAGTTTGTGTATGTGTGATGATATACAGTGTGTTCAAAACCTAATATATGAATATATTCATCCATCCATACCTTTCTTGTGCCGCAGGGTGTTGACTGGGTGGGCAGGAGAAAACACCAGGGAGATCTCAGTGATGGGGAGCAAACATGACATATATTTATCCACAGGATGTAATTCCCAAGCTGTCATATGAGTTGTTATTGTTGTTTGCAGGCTTGTTGGTACATTGCACCCAGGGTGATGTTCCTGTTTGCACGAATGTGAAAGGCACGGCAAGAGTGCACTGTGTTCCACATCCTAGGGCATGTGTGTCCCGGTTATATGAGTGTAATATTTAGTTATTTGTCCTGCCTCTGTGGAGGTGAGGGAATATGTGCAATAATGTTTTACAGTACCTCAGGTTATAGTCAAGGGTATCTGTGCAAAAAGACCATTTTACACTTTTATTGGTTTGCTTCGTCTTCTTCAGCAGAATGAGCACTAAATCTGACACAAGTGTTAATCTTGTTGCGTTCATGCAGGCTCATTGGTTTGTCCCGTCATTAATTTAAGTGGGATTACCCTGTGCTCACAAACCATTCAGTCACAACGGCTGTGTTCATTTCCAGAGCAACACATCACATATATTTTTGTCTTATTTGCTTGTAGAGTTTGGTCTCTGAAAGACCACCGAATATTCACTTTACCTGAACTTTACCTGTGGTTTTAGAGGGTTATTTGCTGCATCTGTGGCAAATAACCCTCTAAAACCACAAATTCCCACTTGCAGGATTGTGTTTGGGTACTGATTAAAAACACAAAATACATTGTGTTAATTAGGGGGTTTATTGGTGTACTTTTTCACTCTGGACAGAGCCAGATTAGCTCTTTCCTCCTGCGTCCAGTCTTTATACTACCCTTCTCCTCAACCTGCTTCAAGCTATGTAGTTAAAGCTACAGTTAACAGCTTTTTAAAAATGAGGTTTTGTCATATTTACTGAAACGTTCACTCAATCCTGACAGTAGTGCATGAGACATAAATTGTTAAAAAAATCAGATTCCTCTGGCTCCTCATAGTGCTCCTCATGGCGTTTGCAAGAATCCACCGTGCCTGGGGGAAAACAACTAATCAGAGTCAGAAGGGGTTTGTAAGACCTGCATTGAGCCTGAACTGGCACGTTTTCTATCATTTCAAGTCCTGTGACTCTCTTCATCTCAGAAACCTGCTTCGATGTGTACTCCTGTTTTATCTCACGCTTGATCTATGCTTGATTTTTTAGCTTGTTTTTTTGTCATGAATCTTTCTCCGTGTACTAGTCTTTGCCATGTATGCTGTTGTTGGTAGCGCAGCATGTCTGCGCTCTGATTGGTTGTTTTCATTCAGACACAGTTCTTGCAAATGCCATTAGGAGCACTAGGAGGAGCCAGAGGAACATTTTTTTTCCACAGGTGACCTGTCCTGTACTACTGCCAGATACAGTGACAATCACCTGTAATTTTAATGCATTGACATGACATAGAATCCACCTCTTCAAAGAAAATCTGTATACCTTTTAAAACTTTGAACTATTTCTTCATGTGATTTGTCAGAAATTTATATTGTGTAGAAAGATCTACAAGTTGCAAAAAAATTGTGTTTATCTTTTTTTTTGGTTTTAAATATAATTCAGAATTTAATAATCTTATATATTCAAATTAAACTGAAAAGAAAAGAACAAGTGAGTCATATGTGAATGCATTTTTGTAAAGTTTAACTGATAAATGATCATTAATGTGGCTAATGATTCATAAAGGGCACTGCTTTAAATTTGCATCCTCAACTACTTCAGACTCACTAATGGGCTGCATGTTGAAGTTTAAAATGGTCATGTTGTGGTCTGGTGTTTGTCATAAATCGTAACCATTAATACCGTTACTACAGTCCTGTCACTTAAGCAGTTAACCACGAAAGGTCATGTTTTACAATGGCTGAAGGACATATACGTGACATTGTTGAGCTGAGGAGTTTTACTTCTTCTAAAGGTCTGGACAGCGAATTAATTCATTCCAATGGAATAGCCGCAATCAGAGGATCCACTTGTGGAGGCAAAATTAATCTTCATGAATGTTTAATTTTGGTGAACTTGACACGCTGCCTTGACAGTGCTCAGCTTGGAGGGGTCGGAAACCCGGAGAGCACAAAATAGACGAAGCGGTTGCAGGTCATTAGCTGCGTTACACCATTCACTTTTATTTAACCTCTCCTGTCAAAAAAAGGAAAACTGCTCCACAAAAGAGGAGTGGTTCGCAGACATTTATGAGACAAGAGTTGATGGTGCAAATACCTCTTTTTAATAAGATGTGTGTCCTTATTGTGCCATTAGTGACCGTGCTAAGCTAATGAGTTAGCTAATTGACCATTAGTAAGCTTATTAGCTCAGAGAGCTTTATTTTCCCTCCTAAGTAACTTTATATTGAATAAAATGTTGTGTAATGATGAACAAAATGCCAAAGGAAGGTAAACAGAACAGTGGAGAGAAAATGGAGCTACTGTAACTGATCAGTGCTAACGTGGCTGTGTTGGTTAACAAGGTTAACAATTAATTAGGCAGCTACAGCAGTTCACCAGCTAGCCTTGCACATTGTCAATAAGTCACCAAGCTTTCAGCCCCACCTATTTTGTGTGGGTAAGTATCACTTTGTGGTGTGATTGCCACTTTGGATGGTGTTAAAAGCAACCATTTTCAGAGCCCTTGATTTCACTGTTCACATTCAGTTTATTTGGTCTAACATGCCTAAAAATGCAGGTCTCAGTCCCCACCATTGACAAGATTCTGCTCTGTCACCCCGACCACCTCCTGTCCTACAGTGGTATGCAAACCTTTGGGCACCCCTGGTAAAATTTTGTTTACTGTGAATAATTAAGTAAGTAGAAGATGAACTAATCTTCAAAAGGCATTAAGTTTAAGATAAAACATGCTTTTTAACATTTTAAAAAAGTCTGGGCACCCCAAGATATTTAAGCACTATGGTAACTTTTACCAGGGTCTGAGACCTTATATAGCTTTTTAGGGGTTAGGCTTGTTCACAATAATTGTAAGGAAAGGCCAGGTGATTCAAATTTCAAAGCTTTATAAATATTCTGACTCCTGAAACCTTGTCCCGTCAATCAGTAGCCATGAGCTTCTCTAAATAGCTGCCTAGTTCAGTCTGAAAACTAAAATAACTGATTCCCACAAAGTAGGAGAAGACTATAAGAAGATTGCGACGTGTTTCCAGGTTGCTCTTTCCTCAGTTCATAATGTAATTAAGAAATGGCAGTTAACAGGAACTGTAGAGGTCAAGTTAAGGTCAGGAAGACCAAGAAAACTTTCCGAGAGAGCTGCTTGTAAGATTGTTAGAGAGGCAAATCATAACCTCCGTCTGACTGCAAAAGATCTGCAGGAAGATATATCAGACTCTGGAGCGGTGGTGCATTGTTCAACTGTGCAGCAACAACTGCAAAAATATGACCATCGTAGACATGTCATCAGAGGAAAAGCTTTCCTGTGTCCTCACCACAAAATTCTGCACCAGAAGTTTGCAAAGGAACATCTAAACAAGCCTGATGGACTGATGAGGTGAAATAGAACTTTCTGGACACAATAAGCAAAAGTATGCTTGGAGAAAAAAGGATGCAGAATTTATCAAAAGAGCACCTGTCCAACTGTTAAACACGGGGATGGATTGATCATGCTTTGGGCTTATGTTGCAGCTAGCAGCACAGAGAACATTTCAAGGGGAGAGGGAATAATGGATTTAGTAAAGCTCAGATTCGGTCAGCTTTTACAACAGGACAATGATCCTAAACACACCTTGAAATCTACAATGGACTACCTCAAGAGGCACAAGCTGAAGGTTTTGCCATGGCCCTCGCAGTCCCCGAACTAAACATCATTAAAAATCTGTCGATCAACCTCAAAGGAGCAGTGCATGAAGACGGTCCAAGAATCTCACAAAGGTAGAAGCCTTTGTAATGAAGAATGGGTGAAAATCCCCCAAACAAGAACTGAAAGACTCTTAGCGGCTATAAAACTTGTTAAAAGGGGGTGCTACTAAGCCCTGACCATGCAGGGTTCCCAAACTTTTGCTTCAGGGCCCTTTTTTGTTATTTTTAAACTGTAAAAATTGAAATTAAAAAGTAATATAGCTGTAATATTGCAGAAATGTGTCATCTTTGAATTCATGCCTTTTGGAAATCAGTTCATCTTCTCCTCACTTAACTACTTAGAGTAAACAAAATTTGACCAGGGACACCCAAACTTTGCATGTGGTACATAAATGCCGCACCCCATAGACAAAAAAAATGTTTGCTGTGAAGAAAATCCAGGCAGTGATTACGTTGCACACCACAATAATCATATTAGTGCTATAAAAATGTAATCACCAAGAGGAAAGTTTGCCTTTTGTAATCTTAGCAAGTCAGCTGTATATTTGTGCTATGGATTTGGAACGAAAGATGTATAATATAATATGTAATATAGCTTAATAAAGTGTCATCTAAATATGCAAAACATATTGTTTCAGAATTTTTGGAGTTTATTGCTGCATTTTTTTACTGACAATATACATAAAAGTTTTAAGAGAACAATGGTTTTCCTGAGTTTTCTTCAGCCTGCTGCTGCTAGAGACCAGTGGTGGGTTTGCACAAAGAATCCATCAATGTGATGTGATTGCTTATCACTTTAAAGCCTCTGAATCACTCCAATAAACACTGTCAATTTGCAAGTACCCAGTGGTAGACAATACATCACCTACATCTGTCTAAACACTCTGGAGAGAAAGCCTGTCATTAGTGGCGCTGTAAGGCAGTTTTCCATTATGCCAGCTGTCAGATGCATTTCACTGTTGGTGAAAAGTCGACGTAATGAAGAAAGCATAATTTGTGGTGCAAAGTTCACACTTGAGAGAAACGAGAAGTTAACGGAGTTGTTGCTAGTATACTGAGAAAGTCTGCAGTGGTGACAAGTGTTTAAATTATATGCGTTATCATTTTTATCCGACTCCTCGTCTGTGCTCAGAGAGCCAGAAACACTTTTCTACTACTGTGCACCAGTGGGGTTACAGCCCTGCCAGATGAGGTTTGGTTGCTGACAGGCAACGCAGTCCTAATCTATGGCTATTTCTTTTCTGATGAGGAAATGACAAAGTTCCATGAAAAACCACGATCAAATTAGAGAATTCTCTCAGTCCAAAAAGAGCAAATGAATAATTCCGAGCTGGCTGATGGCACTATGCATGTGCACAGCATGACTCCTTTGTTTCTTTGTTCTGCAAAAGGCTGTTTGCTGGCCGCATTACTGCATGGAAATGAATATTTAATTTTCTCTCAACTATTTGTTTGCGACTCTAAAAACATATGCTTCTCAAAACAATAGCCAAGCCTCTCAAAGCTGGTTTTATTACAATTGCACTGTTTCGGATTTTCTGTTAAATTTCACACACAATTCACACAGCTTGTAGATTAAGCTTAATGATTCATGCATAAAGAATAGCAGGGTAAGAAGAGATAAAAAGGGATAAGCTTTGTGAAGGAGCTACTGTGCTGATAGTGTTGACTTTTTTTTATAGTGTGACTGAAGTGGATGAAATTTGTAAGTGAAATCTGTCCTGCTTATGCAGCGGCAGTGAGAACCTGGTGAATTTACCAGAAAACATTAAGTCCCCTCCAGGCCTCCTGAGACTGATGCATGTCTTCATTTTCTATGGGTGCATCGGGCAGCTATAAAAGAGAAATCATCACAAGGCGAAAACATGAAAATACCTGAGGGCATTTGCTATGACATAGTTATTCTGAAAGTATATTTATGATGTTATCTGTGTCACACAAAAAAAAAAAAAAATAGTGAAGACATTTTAAGAAATAAGGATGATCAGAGCTGAGAACCACATGTTTAGCTGTGAAACACTAAAGCCTCAACTGGACAGGATTAACATTACAGGGAGTGGAAGGAACTTAACTTATTTCTTATGGCAGGATAAGGAAATTACTGGATGTGGTCTGTAATAGACGTGGACATACATGGTGAATAAATGCTCAGAAATATGTTCAGAAATCAAAGAAAAAAAGATGCCTCAGAACTTGTCTGAGAATCATAACATTTTGACATTTGCTTCAGCATCAAAGTAAGCCAGGTATGGTTGTCTCTACATCAGTGGATACATTGCAAAAAGCAATAGCTCATTCTAAATACTTTTAATGGTGCTAGTTTGCCAGAATTTAAACAAATATAGGCTAAATACTTAAGACCATCTTGCAGTGGGATCATTACAGCTGTAATACAGTGATCTGGAACTTCTCAGCTTCTTTGGTAGTAGTAAAGTGTGCTAATAGGAACCACCAGGACCACATGATGACACACAAACACACAGACTCACGAAGTGAAAACAATGGCCGCAGCTGGCTAACAAAGGCAGGGCTCAGGAAGTTGCCTAGTGAAAGGCAACACATTCTCACTCTGAACTCGTCATATGATTGGTCATTGACTTTCCACGTCCACATACGATGTGCAAGGCACCTTGGGTGCATTGGTTGTTGACGTTCTAGGACACCGTGTCAAGTTTTCATATTTCAAGATGCACTTCTGTTTTCACAGGAAATTTAATGTTTCCATACAGTCTCTGTCAAAATAAACAAGCTACGTTGGTACTACACCTTAAGGTTGATGTTTTTTCCTTCAACAGCAAACACACATGGTTAGGATTAGGCAACAAGAGCACAGGGTTAGATTTAGGCAACAAAAACATGGTTAGGTTTTGGAAAAAGAACAGGGTTTGGCTTTAGAATCCAACGGGATGCAAGCGTCGCTCTCTCGGGTGAAAGTCAGTGTTTGTTGGACCCATCCACCACCCCTCCCATCTGCCCCACTTTGACTTTCGCTGCCTTAATGTTTTTCCTTGTCCCACCGTGTTTACCCCGATTCCACCGGGTGCATTTATACTATTACGGCTACTGGCCACGTATCATGCCAGTGTTAAAGGACGCCTATTACGTTGGTTTCTGACGCCACAAGTCACTGCCCAAGTGCCAGATTTCGGAGTGAGACCATGATCTAATGAAAGGTCAGAGGATCGTCAAAGTTGGTACAATTGATTGTGAAGGGAACATAAATAAGCATCCCATATGTCATGGTACAATCCATCCAATAGCTGACATATTTCACTAAAAAACTATTATTTTCATCTGTCAGTGGCACTAGAGAAAATGGTCAGAAGATGACCAATGCCACAGAGCTTTATCCCCAGGAACCATTAAACTGTCCAAAAATGCAGGGTAATCCATCCAACAGTAACTGAGATACTTCAATATAAACCAAAGTGGTGAACCAGCCAACAGAAGGAGCCATGTTGAGTAGCTAATGAAAGAATGCCAACATTATCTGTTCCATTTGTTCCAAGACTGAGTAAGAAACTTGTCATTTGTAACCATTGACCTTTACAAGCAAAAAAAGACTCTAAAATCCATAAACATTACCAACTAAATGTCGATTGACTTAGTCTCTTTCCCTTCATGTTGGTGTCAGTATTATAACATGACATTGTCGAGTTCGATTCAGTTCTCCCTGTGAACTTAAACCATGCAGAGTACTGTGCATACTTCACACATGTCTCCATACAGTCCTACAGCCATTTGAAATTTACTTCCCTCAATCACCATGGTAAAAAGTGGCCGACCTTTTTGTGACCACGAAAAATGAGCCCTTCCTCTAAGGACTCCCTAACAACTACTCTTGTTATTTCCTTGTCCATTCGGTGAAGGCCAAATCCTTGAGGGTTTGACGGTTTGATTGACGCCACAAAATCTAGACAAGAAAATAACTCTCTGATTGGCTGTTATGCTCTCATTTGGAAGCAATTTACAATCACTTGTCAGCACGTCCTTGTTTGAGCATTTGTCGACATGTGCGTGTCAAAAAGGTCAAAAACACTCCTCTGCAGGGGAGAGAAAAAAAAAGAAACCAAGCATTCGATCATCATTAGAACTTTTGTACTTTTGATTTCCACCTCTGCAGTCATGTAATCTAAGCATACCACTTACAGTATGTAATTAACTAGTTAGCATTAGCTTATTAACGTGAACTCAGATTTCTGTCTGAATGTAACTGAAACACAGCATGATGACAGAATAGAAGACCTGAGCATGAGTGTTCGGTAAGTGTAATGCATAGGGTTTATATTAGCTGCTGTGAAAATGTTTGTGATGTGCATTAAATGAATATATTTTTTCTTTTGACTTCCCTTTCGTCAGCACAAGACCAAGGCAGTCGGTACATTGTCAGTTTCTTGAAGTGCTCTGCCGTATTACTTTGTGCATCACTTAAGTGTTTATGCATCCTGACTTGGCAACAAGGAATGAAGCCACTCGTGGCTGCTTCCTGACAGGAAACTTAAGTGCCTGTGATGTGTTTGAGAAAATATTGTTGACTTTGTTTACTGGCAAGAGTAATATTCTGCAAATATTAAAATGCTAATAGAAAAAAAATAATGTGTGGGTGAGGTTACAGTAGGTTGTGAGCAAAACATGTTTTTTTTTTGCTGCAGCTATAGTTTAATTTTAGGAGAATTTCATATCATTTTTCCCCCATAAAGTCCAATATTTAGTCACCCTCTGGTATTAAACAACTGCATATAACACTATACATGCTGTGAGACCAAACATTACTAAACCCAGATAATAAGAGAGGCAGTAATGTTATAGGTGCTAATGTTTTCTGTCTTGCTTAAAGCTGTGTGGGATGAGAAGTGATTCATTTTCCAAGCCGTTGCTTAGGCCTATCGAGGAGTGATAAACATCTGCACTCTATGAAAGCCCTATGTTAATTACAGAACATGAGTAATTGTATTTAAAGGGATTAGAAAACAGAGTACCTACTTGTCGGGCATAATCATGAGTAATGCCTAGTCCCCTTTGCTTACAAAAATACAGACATGTACATATCCCACATCTCTTCGTGCATTATTCATGGACAGATGCCTTTTTATTTACTTGCTATCAACATATTTGCAAATGCAGTGCAAGTCGTTGTACAAGTGTGTCACCTTGTATACACTGATGAGGTGAATCCAGGTAAATGCAGTTTTTTCTTTTTTATTCCATATGCTCCGTATCATGAATAAAAGGGATGCAAGTAAAGATAGGACAAATGAATAGGGACTTCTTCTTCATGTCTGTAATCCGCATCTGTCATCTACAGTTTGTATTGGACGCAACCTGGTATGTCGTCATACAGCACAAACGTGTCAGCTGTCTAACTGACAGACCATCTCCTGCATCATCTAAACTAGAAAAAAAAGAAGAAAAGTTTTCCCTCAGATTTTCTTGTGGAAGAGATAGAGAGTTGTACCATCAGTCCAACAAGTATAATAGGGGAAAAAGCAGAACTTGTACAATGGCTACATCGATATAAAACAGACCTTTTCAAATGGAAACTCTGTGGTGGGATGTGTTTTTCCATTCTTCAAAAAGAGACACAGAAACCCAGTTTTCAAAGAGACGAGGCTTTTGAACAACACTGACGGCGAGCAGAGATGGAGGGGGAGGCGATGGGATAATGAGAAGATTCTCACCATTTACTCCTCCCTAATGGGTAACCCCAAATCACACTGCTGTACAACTATATTCACATTATTTTATTCTATCTCTTAATCTTATTTATTAAACTTTCATGAAGCAGCATCAACAAAAAAAACCCAAGTGTGAAATTGTGTGTGACACAAATATTGATAGTTTCTGCATTTTGGAATTAATGGCTGTCTACAGAAAGTACTGCTCTGCCATATTAAATGACAACTATGTATGCGTTCTGAGTAAATTCGCACAGCATTTACATCCCGAAAAAAATGCAAATGCTCAAGTGAAAGGCGATATTTTGTTTTAAATAATGGAATGCAAAAACATAAAAACGACACATGCTAATGAAGGACAGAGTGAGGGATCTACTGTAATGGTTATTAAATTAAAAAAAAAAAACATGATTAAATCAGCATAATGTTCATGTTCACAGCACTCATTCAATTAGTCATGTAACTAACAATTATTTTCATTATCGATTGATATGCTGATTATTTTCTAGGGGTTAATCATTTCAGCTGTGAAATGTCAGAGAATAGCAAAAAGCCCATGGTGATGCCGTCAAAAGTTTTGTTTTGCCCAACAAAAACCCACAAAATGTCCATTTACGATAACGTAAGACATAGTACATATCCTTGATATTGCTGGAAAGAGAAATGTGTGGTATTTTTTTCCTTGAGAAATACTTAAAGAAGCATTTCACTGCTGGAAAACTGGTCTTTTCATAAAACCGGATTGTCTATGCAATAGACAGATGAAATTGGTGCTAGAGAAAACAGAGGGAAAGGGCTATGGCACATGGTAATGCAAGTTGCCAATTGGAAAACAATATGACAGTCGATCCCACATTACAGCCAAACAGTACACTAAAATAGGATTCTGAAGACATTGTAGGTGAAAAATAGACAATGCAGTAACTGAATGTTGGTTCATATTTGATCAGCGTTGCTTAGTTTAACCGTTTGATCTGAGTCTTAAAAAGACCGAATGAGAGACCTACCTATATACTCGCTGTGGTGGCAGGCACCAAAAAATGAGGTGGTACAACCTGTAGTTTGAGTGACAGTCCTACACCCAACAAAAATCTGTTTAGCATCATGCACCAGATTTTTGCTGGCAGTAAGCGGTAAGATGGAGGGAACTACCCACACTGTTATGATACAAAGCTGGTGGAGAAATGGCAAAGTATCCCTTTAAACATCAAAATCAGATTAATCATAATACTGATGATTAATTATTGTATATGTCAGCTTACTCATGGATTAATCAACTAATTCATTATTTCTAAACTCCATCAATACAACAACAGTTATGTTCTACTCGCCAGTTGTGTCTTTGTTATTTTTGAGATTGCTATCATCAAAGACACTTTACATTTCCTGCAGATGTTTCACGTTAAAATCTTGTGTCTCACAAACACTAGTGCCAATTTGCAATAGCTGCAGCCACGTACGCACGTGCAGCCATGTATTGCCCCTTTTGCCAATTGTCATAAACGGTAAATCAGCTGTCATCGGCAAACACGTTTCACCTCCATGCCATATTTCAGCCCCATAGGGCAGGGGTAGGGCACCCTGTGGCTCTGGAGCCACATGTGGCTCTTTTGCCCCTCTCCAGTGGCTCCCTGTGGGTTAGATTAATACTTTTTTTTTTATTAAATAACGGTTATGCTTTTAACATAATCATTTTCATTTATCAACACTGTAGGCCTTAAGTGATTGTAACATTCTCCAATTGTAAAAATGTGTAGCCTATACCCTGAATTTAGAGAACAAAAAAAAAAAAAAAAGTTTAAACATTTCGGCAACTACAATATGCGTCAATCGTCTTCAGCCCAGCACATTTTTGTCTACATTTTGCCAAATCTCAGTAGCAGTGGCTGCAGTAGTCTTGAGTCTTCCTAGTTTGGCTAGCTATTGATGCAAAATCCAAAAAATGAAACGTTTTGGAAGAAAACAGAATTTAACTGTGCTTGAAGAGATTTGCTTGCTTTTAAATTGAGTTCCAAATAATCATGAATAGCCCACTGCAGTGTCACCTGGTGGTAAAACATATGAATGAATGCTAATTTAAACCTATTTGTAATGTTGACAGGCTAATTTAGATTTAATAGACTGTGTTGCCTTCATTATATGGCTTAATATATTTTACAGCTCCAGATAGATTTTTTAAATTATTTTGTGAGTGAAGGTTGCCGACCCCTGCCCTAAGGCAAAAACAAATGAGTGGGGCAATTTTTGTGGACCAATTGACCAACCAACTAATTATCAAAGCAAGCTGTAGAGCTTCGGGTTGTAGCTAAAACACCAATTGGGATGGGGGTGGTATGAAGGGAGGTCGACTTTTAAATGGCTGAAAGGTTTTAAATGTGAAAAGTGCAGGAAGTGATGAGCTTCATAGACAGTAGCTTAACAGTGATCGAAAAACGTATCCAGTGTAGAAGCGATTGGAAAAAGCAGTGATTTTGTTAAAAAGAGAAACTTGTGGTGAGCAAGACATGACTATTGTTATACTGATGACATTAGTGCTGTTGTATATTTGAATAAATTATCAAGTCGAGGTAAACGTGGAGGATGTGTTGAGCTTATACTAACAGCAGAGTCAACAGCACATTCATAGGTCAAAAACAACTGATGCTTTCTATTAAAATATGAGATATACTCATGACAAACAGGGATAAAGGCTTGTTTCAAATATGCTGTCAGCCTGCAGTTAAGGTCAGGTAACAAAGAATGTGCCTCCTCTTTTCTGAATTTACCAGTGTTTTGGGGCTTTGACAGAGAGCAACCATCAGGCCAGAGACTCTTAAAATGTCCAGCTTAAGTACAACAAATTCATTTAACATGGCACAGCAATTGATTAACTGTCCACTTACTTGACTAGTTCTCCAAAAAGTGCACCCTAAGCTCTTGGACTCTCAGTCTCTGGTTTTAGATTCTGCAGGGCAGCGATGACTAAAAACGCTTCAATCCAGTGGAATGGCTGATCTCTGTGATTCACACACACCATCTCAGTCTTTTTTCACTTTGTCTCTCCTGATAGTGTGATTGTTATAGTGCTGCGGGAACACCGTGAGTCTGTTATTGTGATGCATGTTTCCAATAGCTGCACCTGGCCGCCCCTACGGCTTTTACCTGCTACTTAGTATGACTGTCACATTCCTAGTCTGTTTCAACTCTCGCCCCCAGTGACTGCAGGGCTGAAAGAATAATATTAAAGCAGCTATCTAGAGGTCTGCTTATTAACTATAATCGAAACTGACTCCAAAGATAAAAAAAAAAAAAAAAGGTTCTTTTTAACTTAACAGATTGAAACCAAACAAGAAAGTCAAATTCAAATAATTTCCTTTTTTTTATTACTTTTTAAAAACCTTGTCTGACTGCTCTGGGTCTTGATTGCATTTCCAGAAATCTGTTGTCACACTGGTAACGCTTCTTGCTCGTGTTGTGGCATTACAGCAGGATTTGGGAGTGCATATGAGGGGAAAATCATGCACAGGTATGGCTGGGAACAATGGGATGGTGACATGCCAACAGGGGATTTGCAGTCAGAAATGAATCATGACTATTTGGCAGGAATTCCTTTCAGATGGGATTCAGTGAGGATTTGTTTTTCATTAGTGTTTGGGTTGTCGACTTTCCAGCCTCCCTCTCTCTGGGTAGGAGTCATTTGTGGCATTTTGTACATGTTAGTTTGTGTGTGTGTGGCAGAGAGAAAAAAAGAAAGGGAAGGTGAGATGTCTGTTTCTAAAGTGAGAACTCATCGCTGGCTGCAGTGTTTGATGAGATGGCTGCACATCGGGGACAGGAGGCGATTTCCATGAGTGATGAACCATCCACTGGCGTCTGTCACTGACTGAAAATCACTGTAGTACCCACATCATTTACTGTGATTCTGCCTCGTAAACATCTCAGACCTTTTCAAGCATCTCACTGTTTTTTTGTTGTATTTTTTTTCGTTTCTACATCTGCATCCGTCCTGAAAGCCTTCAGAAACAAATGTATAACATAAAAGGGTAGACCTTTTGTTGTTTACGTACAACCTTGCTAAGGACTGGGTGATAACTAGGAATGTCAACGGTTAACTGCTGACAAGCTTTTTGACCAAGCTATAGGTTAATTTTGCAACTTCAGGTTACTGCGCTGCGCACCACCCGGGTCTGGTGGGAGCTAGTTGGCAGTGTTGCTCATTTGACAATTACCGCTACAAACGCCATCCCAACGCAACAGCAGTGCTGTGGAAACATGGTGGCCACCGTCCAGTCTTCCCCCAGGTAGTCCCAGTGAGCGAGCAGATACATTTTGAGCCACAGAACACCTTTAGTATGCTTAACTAGCTTATCGCTGTTAGCACCCTGAGCAGTGTCAGCACCGCTAGCAGTGCTAACATACTTAACAATGCCAAAGGGGTTTTGTGGGCTACCTGGGGGGAAACCGGAGGGTGGTCACCATGTATCCAGAGCAACATCATCCCCTTGGATGGAGTTATCAGTCGCCTAACAAGCAGTGCCATTATCTAGCTTCCGCTCAACTTAAGTGATGCACAGTGCAGAGCGGCCAAGGAACCCGTGGACCACAGCGTTGGCAGTAGTAACTATGTTTCCACGTGCTAACGCAGCTAGCTGGTTGTCTGTCAGCAAAGCCATCAGAAAACATTAAAATGCACCAGCTCTAAAGGGCTAGCGCACTGGACTGAAAAGGAAAGGCCTCTTGTATTTCATGCCATTTTGTAATTTCAGTGCCAGTACAGTGTCAGTATTTGAACTAATGACATGGATAATCCTCTGTCTTTTTATGTATCACCACTAACAGGTCAAAGTTGTCACTTAAACAGTGAAATGTCCCAACATCTACTTGATGGATTGGCGCTAAATTTCGCACTGAGTTTGACGTTTGTGTTTTTCAATGAAATATTGTAACAGCTATCAGCTTGATTGCCATGAAATTGAATTTACACATTCATGAACTGTAAAGCTGTGATCCCCTGTCCTTTCAGACAATGCCATCACAAGGTCAGGTACCTGCTAAACATCGACATGCTAGTATTATCATTATCAGCATGTTAACATGCTGATGTGAGAATCAGCTCTCACGTTGTGTTCACACCAATCATGGAGATCATTTTCGCCTTGAATTATTGGTGTGAATACAGACTCTGGAGTGTTTTTGGAGTATTTAACAACTGTCAAATGTGCTCCCTTAACAGCTGTGCTAACAGTTGTGCTGACTAACTGGGGAAGGCAACTAATGCTAATGTTAGTGTTAACTTGGTTCCTAGTAAAGTACAACCAATCACTGGAATTAAGTGATAGGGCTTAGTGTTCTGAACCAGCATGAGGTAAGACAGCAACACTGTATTATTTTTCATACTTTTCAAAGTAGAAGACCAATTTAAATGAATCAGAGCATCTTGTAAAAAAGAATCTCAACAATATAACTTACACTACATCACAAATACATAGTTTCAAAGCGTATCCTGTAGTCAAATGGCTTTGCTCACTTTTCTCTGAACCCTCTCCTTCTTTGTTCTGTCTTTGCACAGTACTGACACTGAGTGGTAGAGCTCCGGGTGCCCACATACAATGACAATAAGTCTGTGTCCTCCATTTCTGATTCTCTGCATATTTGCTTTGTTCGCGCTGCGTCAGTCATGACCCCAGCACAAATGTGTGCGTATATATGTGTTTGCCATGCCTTCATATGTAGTGATGCTCCTTTTTTTTGTTTGTCTGTTATTCACAGCAGCCCACTGCTGATTCAAACTAATAAAGACGCACTTTTTATGTGTATTATATTAGAAGTGTAGTGCATTGTGGTCAGGCCTAAAGTCTGCAAACTTTAAATCTATTTAAAAAGTAGATTTTGTTCCTTGAAATGACTAAACAACTAAGAATAATGAGCATCAACAGCGACAACAAAGTGGAGTTCTAATTCATTAGTTTGGGTGTACTTTGGTGACCAGCTTTCTTCCTCATTTGCAAGCAAATCAGAATAAAAAGAAATATTAATATACACTATAACACCATGTCATGGATTTGAAAGAATAAAACTGTTGGCTATATATAACATAAAACTGATGTTGTTTTTGTAATGCCTAGAAAAATTGTTTAAAAAAAAGCAAGTACTTTAGTATTTCTTATGACAACTTGTGGTGGAATAATTAAACAAGACAGATTTCTGTTTCTAAAAAAAGTTCAAGGTAACAACTTGCAGAACAGCAAGAATTATTGGGAACAAAAGCTTGAAGCTGACTCTGCATAATGTGTGGCAGCATGAGAGAGCAAGCAAAGAGTCTCTCTGCTTATGAATCCTTGAAAGGAGTGCTTGAAACAATCAAACAATAGTACAAGTCAACTATCATTTTAATGTAATACCTTACTAAAAAAAAGAATTGAGTTTTGTAATTCTGTGGATCCTGCAGCATCTGCAGAAGTCTAACAAAATTAAATGTAATTAAAGAAAGTCAAGCAATGACAGTAAGTTTCATGCTATATATGCAGCTGCTGTGGTTCGGCTGTGTGATTCCATGGGGTTTGCAGTCGCAGGGTGTTTTGAAGGAGCAGCAGACCATCTGCTGACAGTATCTGATGCTATCAATCAGAGCAATAAAAGTCCAACTGGTGAAAATCAAACTTCAATCTAACTTTACTCTGACATCTTCGATGCTGCCTGGGCGCTTATGTATGTGCCTTGAATTATTCCCCACACATGTCCAGCTAATTGTGACTGATTGAGCTGTTTGCCTCCAATATTTCTGACTGGAAATCTTTTTTTGTCCCTACGCTGCTCTGACTCCATATTTAAAGCCGACATACGAGCAATCAAACAGTGTAGTCTGCTGAGCTGCCCTACAGATTTTGTCAGGATCTCTTTGTGTGCGATCAGTTGACTTATTCTTCAGAACTGAAGAAGCTTCTTGGATGAAAGACGAAACGTCTTCAAGAAACGCAAGCAAGTCCAGTTGCCTACGATACAGCACTTAGCATTACCATGACCTGGATGACTGAGAACCTTCACCGACAATTGCCTGGGTCATTTTGTCATGTGAAACAGTACTTTGTACCACACTTAAGTCCAGTATCTGTTTTTTTGAAAGCTAGTGATTGTGATTTTATGGCTGACCAATCATGCTTAAATGGCAGGTAAGCTGATCTTGTGGAGAGGCAGAACGTATTGGCTGCGACGCAATCCCGAAACCTACTGTCTATCATCTGACGAATACTTTGCTTTATATTAGCTTATACTTAATGTATCGACATCACTATTTATAGAATGAACCAAATGATGGGCGCACATCAGAGTAAGTCTTGGCCCAGATATCCACTGGATACACCATATCAGCCCGTGATTTTGACCCCTGCCCCTAGAGCCTTTGGCGTCAGATGATTTTGGGATTGATGGTAGCTTAATATAATTTGGGAAAAGAGATGTAGTGGAACGTCTCACAGGACTCTTGCTGTACTGATGGCATTATACTGTGGAAATGTACATTATACTGACTTTGGTGACTTTGGCCTTTATTTCTTGGTTCTCTTTGCCACTGAGGTAGATAAAGGGTCTTACTGTAAGTCTCTTCACAAAGTTAACAAAGTGGGATTTGAACTTGACTTTATAAGGAAGAAAAACACCTGGTAAGTGCACCACTGTTTGGACACTGCATTAAGAGCAATCAGGTTATTTTAGTACTGATCCTGTAGTCTAAAAAAATAAGGGCACCACTGGGCCAGAAAGTTGTTGTTTTCCTTTGAAATTCCACTGAATGGCATGAGTTTTATTTGGAGCACTTTGACTATTTGGCTATGATTGAGCCATTCAATAGTTTGTAAACTCTACCTGAGCCGACTGACCTTGTGATTGTTGAGTTAAAAATCAGCTCAGTGTTCCTCATGTTTCAATATCTCTTGATAATGAAAATACTAACCTGCTTTTAAATGATTACTACAATGCACCTAAAGGTTGCAATCAGCTGACCTTTAGCTTTAAAATATAATTAATGTTGAGTGGTGGGTGCACTCAACATTGATTACAGTCTACTGAGTCATTGTAACGTTAATTGCAACCAAACACCCAGTGTCCTTATTTTAAGGGTGAAAATATCGGCAGGCTTCTCAACAGGGAGCAGACTGGCACAGAATGATGTCTTGGATTTGGCTCCTGACATTAAAAATGGCAAACAAAAGGCTGAGTAGGAGTTCTGACTTTTTTTTGTTGGTGTGAATTTATTCTGCAGCAGGAGGAGGAGATTCTGTTATATCACATGTGCTGTGCTGTATGTGCACATCATCATCTCTCATAGTTTTATTTTCACCTTTTAAAAGTGCGAAATTTTCAAAGTAACACTGTTTTTTAAGCTCCTAACAGTTCTGTCTAAACGTGTGTGAGGCCATTATCTGTGCTGCAGTGTTAACCAGCTCGACGGCTGAAAAATACATCCACAAATAAAGAAGTGTTCATGGGTTGGAAGTGCCTCCTGGTTTGTTCGTCGAGGCGTTCAGAGACTGGTAAGATGTTGCTCCCTCCCTGCGCCCATCAGGGAGTCTTTCTGGATCCCAGTGGTGTCCTGTATTCTCAGGCAGTTGCTGTGAGCTGACCTGGTTTAGTGCTCCCTCAGAGAGGAAATGTCAGCTCCAAACGGCTGGAGGGAACAAAAGCTTGGTTTGTTAGGTCCCCTTGATGAATTTGTGATGACTGTACTCACTCTGTGCAAAAGGTTATTAATATTAATATCAGGAGGTGCACCTCAACATCGATGCAGACACTAGCTTTGCAGGTGATTCATGTCGGGTGAGCTGAATGCCAATCAGCCCCATGTGTCTGTACTGAATGAGGTCTGATAACAATAATAAAATAGCTGATGATTAAGTATGACTTTTAAGCCATATTAGCAGCATGTGACCTCATTGGTCCCCTGATTTTTCTCTATTGTCACCTGCAGGTCAAACCTTTCTCTTACCCAATAAAATATGTGCACAGGTACTTGATAGATTAGCCCATACATTTGCACACTTGTTCATGGTTCTAAGTAGGGCTGTAACTATGCATCAATCTGAATCAATATGTTGACCTAACTAAGTACCTTAGTGAGATACTGAGCATCAGAAGACTTAACATCGTATAACGAGTTGTCTTTCTCCATAATTGGGATGGGTTTACATTAAAAGAATGCAGAAAGCATACTTTTAACCCACAATATCTCTTTTAAACTATAGTGTATTACACGGTGGTGGATCTGTAATGGCATGCGGAGTCTCATCACTTTATCTGATGGCTGCTCTGCATGGTGATGTAACATCCATTTTACAGACAGAAAGAATTGCACCTGGGGTACAAACACAGTTCCCTTTTGATGTTCCCACATTCCAAGATGACGATACCCCCTGACACACTGGTAAACAAATTTAGGGGTTGTTTATGAGCAGTGAGATTAAGCCAAACTGATTCCAGCTGCCTCCTCAAAACGCAGATCTGAACACCGCTTAAACTTTGCAGGAAGACGAGAACTGCAGGTTTTTTCCTTTTGAAGAAAGATACAATATCAGGTTCAGATCAGGTTGTTTCGTGACTGAAATTCATAGCCCTGCTCAGCATTAGATACCTAATGCTTTGTGTTATTAACTCCTTCCTTCCCCCGCAAGATACATGTATGTTGGAGGTTTGAGTCCCCTGATGTGTAGTTTATCTTCTTTCATTGACAAATCATGGCTCAAACATATTTATACACCTGATTGACAAATGAATGTAAGAAAAATTCTAAAAAAGAAAAATTACTATTTTGGCGAGGTACTTTTAAAAAATATTCTGGATTAAGGAAATTCAACTGATGTCAGTGCTGATGAGATTTAGGAATAAACAAGACATGTCTCACTCCCATTCTCAAAATGTTGCCCCAAATCAGAATAAACAGGATGTATTAAAAGGGTAATACAAACTGATTTTGAATGAATATTTATGACCATGTTGGGAATGTAAATCATGTTGAAGGTCAGAAATTGCAAACTTGATAACATGCTGTTAGTCCGAGAATATTAGCATGTTAATATTTTTGCAGTTTCTAAAGCAGAGCAAGAGGCAGCTGCCAAATAAAGCAAATTATTACGTCCAAAACATCCTGAAGCTATTCCTTTCCTACTGCTAATAACAGTTATTTGTCGTGTGACAAGGCAATTATGACGTGTGGCTCGCTTGCTTGTCAGTGATTGTTCATCAGCGCCGGCGTTTGTCTTCTTGAGTTGGTAATAAGAGGGAGCCGTAATACCATTAGCAAACTCTTATCAGAAGGCAGACAGCACAGACCAGATAAATCTGCAACGTCTGTGTCCTCTCCTTCTGCCCCGTTTCCTCCTTCTGTCTCTATTGTGCCTCTCTTCTGTGTCACCTGCTGATAATTGTCATCAGGTTAGAGAGCCATCGCTGTGCCAAATCCAAATAACACCGGTCCATTGCCTGTCTGATAGACCAGGCACCCCCTGTTTTACATTAAAATTCTGACACAGCTTCAGCAGGAGTCACTCTCATGCTTGCAATGCTCACAATGAATCTCAGCCTGCACTGACTGAAAGAGTGCCCACATGAACAACACCCAATTCCATTTGCATCGATGCCACCTCTCTGGTCAATGATATTTTCACTGCATACCAATATCAGTGAGGTGAGGCAAATATGCTCTTTCATCTCATCCATGATTTGAACCAGTGGAAAGTTACGCATTGCAGCTAAAAGCAGATGGATGAAAGCAGGAAAGCACTTTTGTGAGTGCGCTGTTAAAAACATAACTATGGGTGTAAGTTGTTAAATTAGTATTATTGTGTTAGAAAGTGCTATTTGATTTTTATCTTGATTTTTAGAGGCACATTAAGCACAAATATCCATTTGAAAACAAAATGGTGGATAATTACTTTATGATATTATAGAGCGGTGATTTGTTTTTTTCAGGCAGTGTTTTAATGGCTCTAAAATCCATCTAGGTTTTAAGAATATTTTCCAGCTAAACGCACAGGAGATCTTTTATCAGGTGTGTTTGCATTAGGATCTAAACGTGCCTTGTTTTGAAACATGTTTCTATATATTTTTCTGCCTCTTGTCTGAACTGTGTGACCCAGGTGAGAGATGGAGTTTTAATCAGTATCAATGATCAAGCTTTTTAAAAGCTAGAGAAATGAGTGTTTGTGATGAAGCCAGCCAGTCATTAAAGTCTTAACACATTAACTGCAACTGCATGGCCCATTTTTTTTGCCTCTTTGAGTTGCATCGGTCCTACAAAAATTATCTGATTTAATCATACTTTGAATTATTAATTCACTCCTTCATGGACCACCAGAACACATTGACACAGAACCATAACCCCAACGCTCCAGACCTCCACCAGATAACAAATAATTTAAGAGCATCCTCTTGAGGGTCGCGGGGGGGCTGGAGCCTATCCCAGCTGACATTGGGTGAGAGGCAGGGTACACCCTGGACAGGTCACCAGACTATCACAGGGCTGACGCATAGAGACAGACAACCATTCACACCTACGGACAATTTAGAGTCACCAACTAACCTGCATGTCTTTGGACTGTGGGAGGAAGCTGGAGTACCTAGAGAAAACCCACGCTGACATGGGGAGAATATGCAAACTCTGCACAGAGGGCCTTCGCCATTTAAGAACATACTGTCTAATAATGAAATCATAAAATAAAAATACCCTCTGAATCTGTCCAAAGACTTGCAGGTTAGTGGTGACATTAAAAATGCCCTAGCTGTCTGTCTCTATGTGTCAGCCGTGTGATAGTCTGACAACTTTAGGATGTACTCTCTCCCCTAGTGCCCGGTGGGAAAGGCTTCAGCTCCAGTAGTTACAGAAAACGGATGGATGATAGCTAAATCAAGAATTTACTTTCATGCGAGGGGTGTTAAAATTTTCATAAGTAATCCCTATTGTGTTTCCTGCAAACACTGTATGTAACCTAAAGGTCAGGGATAAATACTTCAGGCACAGGGAGGCATATTTTAAAACAGCATTCATTAATCACGTTTAATGAAATCTGCAACATAACACACTCTATTGTGCAGTTACACACAGTTCATTGAGGCAATTAAGGTACTTAAAAACTGCAGTTTGCCCCAAACTCACACTCTTTCTGTGTGAAATTTAGTCAGACCTTATGACTCAGACAAGATGCACATATTTTTAGACTCAGTGTGACTTCAGCTGGGCATACACTGTGCCATTTGAGCCCTCTTCTGACCCAAATTTTGGGCTGTATGACTAACTTTAGAGTTGGACAGAAATTCAGCTTTGCTGGGTGTGGTTTGTTGGGGTAAAGACCAATCATGGCCCGATCAACTGCTCCTAACAGGCCGCTGGATGGTTGCATGAATTTCTGACATGTCTGAAAGTTTGGTCGGCTGTCGTCAGGCTCTCGCACAGTTGAAGCAGAGCCACAAGTCGATTCCTCAAGGTCAGTGCCTTTTTTATCGCTCAATCAATCTTACAGTGTGTACCCAGCTAGTATGTCGGTGCTGCTAACTCAATAACTTGTGTGTGTGTGTGTGTGTTTGAGAGACAGAGAGATAGAGAGGGAATCAAAACTTGTACTGACCCATTTTTGCAGAAATTGACTTTTAAGCTCTTCTGGGACTCTGTCTCTACATTATTGTGAACTGTACCTCCACTGGCACACAAACTTCTACCTGCCCCTCAGCTTTCAGACAATTCTTTATCGACAGTTGTCAACAGCCAGAACGCTCTGCAGGAGCCGATGGGCCATTTTATTGTCTATTTTACACGTACAGTGTGGGCACTCAGGTTGTGGCTTGAAGATCAGGCTGCACAGTGTGAACACATAAATTGTGAGCTTTGGCTTTACATTACAGACATTTAGTCGTACAGTGGGAGTTGGAATTAAGCAACAACATTTAAAAATGTACGGTGTATGGTATGGTGTGTGCTGAGATTTAAACTTTCCAGGAATATCATTACATCCAATGTCCATCATGAATAAATGTCCATAAATCTGCTGAGAAAAAAATTGTTTTCATTATTAAGGTAATCCGGTGATAATTGTTTGTACATCCGTGGACGCATTGCAAACAAGAACTGCTAATAGCTAATTAAGCATACATTTAATGGTGCATATTTGCCATAAATATAAACAAATATCATTAAAAAAGTACATCCTATTTATCCCCTAAAGCATCATGTAAACTGCAGTTTGAAATCTTGGAGCATAAATGTCCACAAAATAGAGGACAAAGAAGTAAGATGAAGAAGAATATGAGTGACGAATAATCATAGATTCTATTCTAGAAGGTACATTTGTATATTTCATCCCCTGTTTCTCTTTACTCTGTTGGATGAAAGCCACATTGGAGACTCATGAGCTGAGTGCTTTCAGCTGATGGGCAGATGGAGCACTTCAGGCCTTGTTGGTACCAGTTTTATTATCTTGAAAGCCTGTGGTGGATGGTCTCAGTTTACTACATAGGGCGACATTTAACTAAATGAGGGGAGACGTAAAAAGGTGGGTGACATCATCACTCTAATCCCTTTATGTTCGCTTATGGTCTCTCTGTAGGGCTGGCACACGTGTTCTGTAGATGTACATACATGCAATGTGACAAAGAAAGTTGAGTGATTGTGCTTTGTGAATATCAAAGAGGAGGAGGATTTTATTAGCATAAGTACACGTGGAAGTATTAACAGATGTTGATTCTGGCTTTTAATTTGTGGACATAAAACAACATTTGTTTATCACCAAATAAACTTTATAGTACGGCTTTATTTCAGGCAGTGAAACGGTCATGTTTACATGTAGTATTCACATAGTCATTTTAGCTTCTACAGCGGTTATTCTTTAAGCGGAGGGGTGCACACATTTGATATCTGGAGATTGAGATAAGATTCTTTTCAAAACGCTAAGAAAAGGTTTCTGAGGCATTAAATCAAGCAGAACCCCTTGTTTACCCCACGCTACAGCTCATTTTGTATTCTCAAGTGTTTTTTCTTTTTTCTTCCTTATCGTGGCTGCACTTGTCACTAAAGTGACAAGCCTTCAGACAGACAGGCAGCACATATTTGATGAGTTAGTGTTTCTGTTACTTGTAAACACTCCTTCGCAGCAGAAAAGCTGGATGAACAAAGTCTGGTTCGCGATAACAAAAGGTATTCAATCATTGAAATGACTGAACGTATTCTGAATATACTGCAGTAATCTTTTATTTGTGTGTGTTCGTAGAACATACAGAATCTGGCAGAAACAGCTCCACACAGGAGGTTTGGGAGTTTAAAGTCCAGTTTAGACTAAAGATTTATGACGAGACGAAACTGTTGTAGAATGTTGCGGGGAAAAGTTGCAGCAGTGTGAACTGTCTCAGCTAGACTCGAGCCGTCTGATGGTGTCACTTGTAACTCATCTTGTCAAACTGCCAGCATCTGGTTTGAGAACATAAGGCACATCACCTGTATGAACAGCCAATTGGCTTATAGCAAAGTCTGCTGGCCAAGTCTGTCAGCATGTTTGCCTGCTCAGTCCCAGCTGAGCCCGAGTCCGATTCATTTACATTCCCTCGGCTGTTGATACATATGTCAGTCTCTGTCCTCACGGGGGTGTCGATGTCAGACGGAGACTATCTGCTGCGGCTCACTTTATGTGCATGTCACACAAACATAGGCCCAGCCATTGAGTAAATAATCAGCGCTGGCATATTTATTATGAATAGGATCCATCTGAAGCTCAGGCTGCTAAGCTCATGCTTTTGCAACCTTTTCGACATGAGGTGCTTGGTAAGTGACTTCCGGCATCAGACACTGACAAAAAAGCTGTCCTTTCATGTCTGAATGATAAGCGGCCAGTCACCGTTATTGTTCTATGGCGCCCAGCAGCGTCAGAGAGTATTGAGGCAGGACAACAACGAAAGTTGAGGCTTGGAAGTCCAGTTAGGGCAGGCAGAAGGGTTGTGCCAAACCCTGTTCTTTCTTTCTAAACCCAACCACGTGCTTTTGTTGCCTAGACCTAATCACGTGGGTGGGAAAATGTACGTACGTTTCTTGTTGAAGGAAAAACAAAAATCAATCCGTTTTGTACTGATGTAGTGTGTTTATTTTGAAAGAGACTGCTTGCGATGGTACATTTCCTGTGAAAACGGAAGTGACTAACACACCTAGGATGCATTGCACGTCATATCTCAATAGGGAAAGTCCATGACCAAATGTCGATATGTGACGAGGTCAGACTGAGAATGTGAGAATGTCACTGCTTGAAATGCAACTGTAGCAAGTATCTCACCATCACTATTCTCATTCTTGTTTTAAAAAGCTACAAATTATATTCAGCAACAAAATAAGCCTGAAAGGCTGGTAATCACAAAGGATATACAAAGAGTTGCTGCTATGGAGACGATCAGGTATTCAGGATGTAGCAGACCAGCATAATGCAAGTAGTTGCAAGTCTCAACTCGTCTCGTCACAAATCTTTGGTCTGCACTGGGCTTAAGAGTTTTGCGGACCATTTAGAAAGTAAAACTTCCCGTTGTTTTCCTATCTTGTTACAAACTAATGGACTGGCCTTGTCTACTGTGTCCCCAATCTGACCTTAACATTTTTAGCCACTCTTCAATCGGTCTGTGATATCTCAGTACAGACGTGCAGGGTCCCAAGACAGATTAAAATTAATGACTTAATTGATTCTTTGGCTTCTCATTGAGCACCACCAACATATCACAGTTAAAGATAAGACCTCTAAAATTAATGACCAAATCCTCGTCATTGTCAGCTGAATATTGAGGAATATTTTGACTATTTGGGTAACATGCTTATTAGCTTTCTTGCTGAGAGTTGTATAAAAAGATTGATGTCACTTTCAATATCTGCACTGTAATTATGAAGCTATTCAAGAGCTGGATAGCTTAGCTTAGCATAAAGAGATGGAGGGGGGGGGGTTAAATTAATATGACAATTTACATTTAAATATAGTTCTCGTTTCTGTCAAAATGTAAATGAAGATGGAAGCTGCTCAATTGTGCTGAAAGCTGATAGAAAATTCAGAGTGAGAAAAAGTTACAGTTGTCTACTCCCCCAAAAAGTTAGGTCTGGAGGAAGCTACATAGGCAGCTTGTTATACTAATGAGTGTCAGCTCGTTGAACCCCCATTCTGTCCCTCCTGCCTCTTGCGCTTTCTGTGTTCACCTATACTCTGATTTAATGCGACCAAATTCACAATATAGTTGTTCTCACTGAGATATATTTCTGTTGTCAGACAACCAGACGTGAACCTGTAATTTAATCGTTGCTCAAATGTCATCCAAGCTGCTTCTCTGCAGGTGGTAATCAAATCATTATTCTATAATCACGACAAAATCAACCTAAATATAGGTTAATGACAACAGCTGTGCCATCGGGTGTATTGATATTTGAAATATGTGATTATAGAGAAAGTTACAGACGGCTGTTTTCTTTACATCATTGCCTCCCAGACTGCAGGCAGATACAGTCGGTCAGCCTGTTAAAGCACCGTGAAGTCTCCTCCTGCCCTCTGTGATGACCTGTGTTGCTTTAATGCAGCCAAATCCACAATACACACGTGCTTTTCTGATTCTGTTGTCAGACAACAACGTGAGTAGGAAATAGAAAAAGATTTGGCCATGGTCATGTAATATTTCCACATTTAAAATGATAATCACAGTTTTCTTCTCAGCTTTACATCATGTTTAATATTTCCATGACTTGTGGCGATGTGTTCACAACATTCTAATAGTCAGATAACAGATTATGAGTATTTATCTGATGCAGCCCCTGTATGAAATGCAATACATTAAGACGCAAACACTGATACTGCGATGGGAGCCCTCACTGCATACCTAAACCACGATGAAAATGTTAAGTGCTTATAAAAGCTTCCTCTCTAATTAACACATTAAATCAACAAAAAAACACAAACATAACACAAAAAACAATCTGCCAGACTAGTTTCTGGTTGGGAGCAGTGATTTCTTGGAGTCTTTTCATCAAAGTGATGCTGCCAGGCATTGCATCTGACCAAGACATTGTCCAACTTTTCACCCCTCGCAAAACCACAACTTGTTGTTTTTACACTGTGGTTTCTGTACAGATCACACACATTTTAGCTTTGCCAAGTCTGACAATGTAGAGCTCAACTTGACAAGCTGAGTCTGAGATGTCCTCAAAGGTCTCTGTACAGAGAATCAACCTTTTTGATCTGAGTAACAGCATGGCCTCCTCTTGGCGCCACCCCAGGCTATCTTACATTTTTGTTTGCCCCGCCAGTGGTAAGCATCTAAGAACATCTTATACCCAATCCCAATGTCCCCTCTGGGGCCAAAGCTCTGAACTTTCACTGACTTAAGTGACATCACAAATGGAATAAATAGGAATAGGATAGCATTACCTTGATGCCACCAAAAAATGTCTGTTTGGGACTTTTTATGCCTTTGTGCTGGTGACAGCTGTGGCCAGAAGCATTTTGTTCTAGGTTGTCCATCTGTCCTACTCTCATGATATGATCTCTCAAGAATGCCATAAGGAATTTCCTCAAATTTGGCACAAAGGATAAAGTGATTGGGATTTGGTAGTTAAAAGTCAAAGGTCAAGGTAACTGTGACCTTGTAAAGCATTTATCTGGCCATATCTCAAAAATTTAAACATTATTTTTTGACAACATTTCACTCAAATATCTAATAGGATAAAATTATGAAGTCATTTTTGACATTTTCTATCCAGAAGGTCAGACCCTTGACCTTCTCGATACTTCACTGGAACTTCACTGTGAAATCACAAGAACTAACTAACTAACTCAAGAACAAAAGGGTAGACATTTAACTAGATACTAAACTGGTGACACTAATTTTAGATGCCCACCTTGAAACTGTGCTGATTGTACAATTGTTCAGTGCTGCCAGGTTGAAGATGTGTGCAACACATCCACATTTAAGAATTTGTAGTTGCAACATCCATACTTGAAGTATTGTCACCTGTCATGGCTACACACGAGTCTGGACAGACATGAAAGTAAATTGCCACTTGAGTGATTGGCAAAGGCATGCAACCACAAGGGTGTTAATTCTAGTTACTTCACATTGTACTTTTTTCCAAGCCAAGGCGCCTTTAGGGGCAGAGTCTAATTTGAGTGACTTCTAGGCTCTTGTCATACATAGTGAAGTAGAGGTAATTGTGAAGCAATCAATATGCTTGTTTTTGTTGAAACGGCATCATTAAACAAAGCTTAAAAGAAACGGTTGATGAATAAACTGGGCGTGTAATAAAAGCCTGAAGTTATATTCTTCTATTTTTTCAGTATTTTTTATGTGGCATCTCAAATCCTTGGTAAGGTAGTGTTTCTATGTGAAGTTAGGCATGCCAGTGCACCTACGACCGGCTAAACGCCCATGTGCCATATTTTAACCCCTCCAGGCTTCCCCAAGTAAGCCCATGTTTTAATGTTACAACACTATGAATTGAAAAGCCTTAAGAAATGTGAACATACAAAAAGTCTACATAAAGAGTGGAAAATGTCTGCAAGAGAGCCCCCTGCACTTGACGGTTTGACAGCGGGACAGTCCAAAGCCCTTGCAGATTTAATTCAGCAGGAACAAGCCTTAAAGTCTGTAGCCCTTTTTACACAGAGATCGCACCACTGGGCCCTAGTAAGTCACTTTGTCACAACACCTTGAGCATTTTTATAGAGAACCAAACAACAGCAACATCATGTTGCCACTGTGTGAGATTTCTGAAAGTATGCCAGCGATCCCAAAGCAAAAGAGGCATTACAGCGTGACATGTAACAGAGCAGCCTCGGCCTCTAGTGCGACATATAACATACATATTGGCAGCGCTTTCTAAACAATAACAAAGACAAAGCAAAAGCAATTACAATAATTTACCATCCCTTGTATATGGTGGCTAATATCGTCCTCTGCTCGAAGGGTAAGGAGCTTCCGATCACCATTGTCTTCCCAATATGCTGACATTTTCGGCTGCTGTTCTTCGTTTCTGAGTTAACTGCTAACTGCTATTAGCTGCTTATTAAATGTCCTAGGGGTAGGTTGCACTCTGACCCGTCTTGCCGGCTGTCCCATTTACACAGTCGCCAAGTTGGCACTGTCAGTACCTTCACTGTGGATTTAAAGGCGAGGCAACTCTGTCCCCCAATTCAGAGATCATACCTTTTACCCATATAAAGAACAGTGATGTGGAATAATGGTAAGACAGTCCTGCCTTGACCAGGCAGTGTAAAGTGGGCTTGTGAGTCTGAGAGTGTGGACACTGGCCCATTGGGCCATGATTCTCTCTCTCTCTTATCTTTTATTTTCCTTCGTTTTATTCTTTAATGAGCCTTACAAACAGCCAGTCTGCTGTGGATTTATGTTGTTTTCCCCCTGTGTTATATTTTCGGTTGTTAAAAGGTCAAAAGCAAAGGTGAAATTGCTCCTTAATGAGAGCACTAGCAGCTATAAATCCTGATTTGTCCACCACTGCCTGTACAAGCACTCAAAATACCCTATGCCCCTAGCTTAACATTGATTACTATTTAGCATGGAGTCGTTTTTCTTGAGAAATCGGCCTGTGTTCCATCATAGCCATGAGCAAAATTTCCTTTTAAGTCGCATGGAGATCTGCTGGTCCTCTCTGCAGGATGTGTGCACAATCGTTCATGCTCTGATAGCTGCCCAGTCTTCTGTTTAATATGAAGTTCCTTGCAGTGTTATGGTGGAGTCAACAAATTGATTATCTCCCCATTAAGTCCACTGGAGAGAGGACTGACAGCAGGCCGTAACAATTAAAACTAATTCAAGGGAATGAGGTGAAACAAACTGTTTATTCGTCTTTATGCTTGTCTGACCTCACATAATGTACAGTATGAGGATAAACTCAGTAATCCATACAAACAGAAGGCTTTTTAAATAACAAACTCTTAAAAATAATCAAAACGTTATTAAAGACAAATGATCCTGGAGCAAAGGGAAGTTCAGGAGAAGCAAAAAGAGACAGCTACTTTGGGATTGACCTCAGATTGATATGGCACCGGGCAACACTAACGCTCCTCAGAAGTCAGAGGAAGCCACTCTATTACTGAAAATGTTCAGTGCAGTTTTGGAAAGTATATATTTATACATAATAATCATAAGGCTCCAACTCAGTGAGGACAAAATCTGTGGAAATAACACATCTGCAGTTTGCAGGACTGGGGACAGTCATAAACGCTGTATTTGTTTGCTCAGTTTCTGAGTAAATGACAGCTGTGGGAATGTAAAAAGAACCTTATTAATTATTAACAAAGTGGTTTTAAAACAGTTTCCCCCCAGATACATTAAACGCGAACCCAACAAACAATACTGCCTGAAATAAAAACAACAAAATCCAGCAGTTATTTTTTATATGGTGACATATTTTATGAAGGATATTTCTGTTTTGGTATGTAGTATCACAGAAACAGTTCCGCTGTGATATTAATATTACATAATGTTGTTAATGGCACTCAGGCCTTCCCCATTGCTGTGAAACATGTCTCAGGCACTAGTTTTGGGAGACTCTTTGAAAATAAAAAACAGACAATGCAAGGAGTTTTTGTTCCCTAAAAAGCTGTGGGCAAAGATATGAAAGAAGGTGGTTTTGCTTTACACTGCACACACTGAAAAATACCAGATCCTAGCCTCCTAATTAGCTGTAGATGTTTTCACTTGCTGGGTCCGACCAAAGTCATTTTTACTTGCCCATATACATTTTTCTTTTTTAATTTGTTAGCAGTCATCAAATCTCAATGTTCACATTTAATGTAAATGAAAAAGAACAAAAATACGGTGTTTCACTGCTATGCTAAAACTGACTTATGAAACCTCATCAACTAAGGCTAGCAAGACCCTAGCTTAGTGCTTCTCCCTACGTGTTGCATTAGATGTGAGAAATCTACCTGGACAGAAGTAAGTGAATAAGTGAGCTCGCTTGGACTTGGTGACTCTGATAGACACCCCTCAGGTACCGTTCTATTGGACCAGTTAGCCAGCTTGCTCTTCTTCGTGGTTGTTCAGAGTTCAGAGTTTCCTCAGTCTCTTTTGTCTTCAGACTGTCTTTTCTTTCAGCGTCTCCCTCTTGGCGTGCCCGTTCAGCTCAAAGGCCCCTCCAGCTCTCTCTCCAGGTGCTGCTAACAGCAGCTAATGAGCCAATACCGCCAAACCCCAAGTGTGACCCTGCCTCCTACTACCTGCCTAAACACCCACATCTACAAGACATTCATTAAACTACCAAAAAAGCTATCATAACAACAGTGTGTCATGGATGTGGTGCAACAAAGATGTTGTTATGGCACTCCATTTGGAAACTTCATGCGCCTTTGAAAAATGACCCCATTTTGTTCTCAAACTTGAGGCAAATTCTGCAATACTTAGTTTAGTCTTGCCTACATCCTCAAACACTACCCAGCTGAACTCCTGTACATCTCTCAACAAAGACGAGAGGGAAGCGAGATGGAGCTACCTCCATTATCAGCTCCAGAAATAAAAGAGCCCAGTCTCACTCTGAAGTCGTCAAAATCTGGCACTTGGGCAGTGACTTGTGGTGTCAGAAACCAACGAAGAAAAGGAGTCCTTTAACATTGGCTTGATGTGCAGGCAGTTGCAGTTATAATGTAACAGTGCCCGGCAGGTGTCAGGGGTAAACGTAGCAGGACAAGGACAAAAGTTAAGGCAGCAAAAGTCCGATTGGGGTGGGTGGTGGGGTGGTGGTCCACCATGGATCCGAAAGCCAAACCCTGTTCTTTTTTCCTAAACCTAACCACTTTCTTTTGTTGCCTAAACCCAACCATGTGTGTTTGCTCTTGGAAAAAAAAAGACTGACATAGTGCATTTATTTTGAAAGAGACTGTATGTAAAAGTTAGATTTCCTGTGAAAACAGAAGTGTATCTTTAAAGAAGAGAACTTGACACGGTGTTCCAGAACGTCGACAACCAACACACCCAGGGTACCTTGCACGCCATATGTAGACATGGGAAGTCCATCATCAAAACGTCAATATGTGACGAGGTTGGAGTGAGAAAGTGTTGAGAAAAACAATGTGTTTAATCCTTTTTTTACAACTTGCTTTATCAGGCAAGTGAGTTGCTAGATTTACTAGCCTGACGTGACATTTCACTTGCCTGGGGCAATTGGGCAATCCTTCTTGTTGAGCCATGTGTAGGTGCACCCAGTGCACCAAAGCACAAAGGTTTGTTCTCCTACTTTACTACAGCCTCCTGCTGTCTGCACAGGACATAATCTTGGCTCTCACACTGCCTGCTCACATGGCACTTTTAAAATGAGCGGCACATCTCTCAAATTAGATGCTGCAGATGTCTGTCTGTGTTTGCATGGCTTTACGGATTTAATCAACTGTACAGCCAGCTGATTAAAGAAAATCATCATTTAGCCTAAAAGTAGCTGTGAATTACGGATATTTGCACAAACCACAAGAGAGTCTTTAACAACTGTAAGCTCAAACTGTCATTGTTGCCATAATCGCATTAGACCCCTTTTTTTATGTGTATTTAAATTGGTGCACCGGTTACAGAATGTGTAATCAAAGTGAAACAAGCGTAACATACTTTAGAGGAATTAGTGCAACTTAGTGCAACCATCTGCACCGGCTAAAGACATTAAAACAGTGGAGAAAAATCAATGCACAGTGCAAGCACAACACCCTGTCATCCCTGACACCCAAATTTCCCTGTTGTGTTATTTAACCTATACAGTCCTGTCTGTTAAAGTAATGTCTGTTGGCTTCTAACTGCTCTGCCACACACAGTAGTGTGTAGTGCAGTGTTGACTGCGCAAGTATTGACTAACTGTAGAGATCATCAGACCTCTGCAGAGTCCTCTAGGCTTCTTTGTTGCAGTGGATCAGCCTCTCTTCTTATTGTGTTCAAACCTGTGCTATGGATCTATAAAAAGACATGGTTATTCATTATAGTCTGATGACGTCATTCTACCCAAAAACACCTGCATCAAATTATATTGCATATTTGATGGAGTTATACAGCAGGGCTAGATTGTTTTATTTGAAATAAATTAAGTATGGTTTTGGCTGGGATGGGGAAAGTAAAGCGAGGCTCACAGGAGCCTGAACAGCCCGCAGCAAGTTATCGAGTTGGCAGGCAGCGCTTGTTTTCTAAGGCCAGGATATCCTTTTTTTGTAAAGACAGTTTTTTTTAACAACTGGCTGCTTGTCTGTGTAAATTATTATAATAAGTTAAATCAGCATCCAGAGAAAGAAATCTCATTTGGTGCATTGGTGAGATGAAACCAAAATGCAAAAGTCGATTGGAACGTTATTTTGCTTCTCAGGTGAGAACACACATTGGCAGTGTCTCTGCTGTCAGCAAAGCTTCGCCGCCTGCACTCAGTTAACAACATAACCTGATTAGCTGGACACTTTACATGTCAGCTTGGAGCACATTCCTACCCGTGTTTGTTTGTTTTCTCCACACCGTGCTACATTGTCTGATACGACACAGAGATGACTCATTTTCAGGCGACTTCGAAAGAAATCCATTCTCTGAATCATCTCGCTTATTGCACAAGGATCCACCAGAGCTGTTGCCGCTGTTTTTCCACATTGAACGTCTTCAGTTTCATCAACAAAAGGCATTACACTAATCTATATGATAATTTCAGTTTCCTTTGTTTGCAAAACATACTGGAGATAATCTTCTCCATGAGTACTTGCATTTCTGTGACTGTCAGGGAAATGGGGAAGTAATGACTGTCTCATGTACTGATTCAGTGCAGCTGTGCAGTACCTGTATTTATCACCTGTCATGCTGTCTAGATCAGGGAGGAATTACTGAATATCAAATTAAGCGTGTACAAAAAACAGTGATTACATGTCTTTAATCGTAGCCCATTTATTGAATACAGAAAGAGCAAAATGGGCATTCAAAATAGGTAACTGCTAATTGTTTTTGGCTTTTAAAGATGATGGCTGAAAGACTGTTAAATAAAGTATTCTTATTGCTATTGTACTTCAGCACAGCTACAACCAGTATTGCTTTTGTGCTGGATTTCACTGTCTGAATTATTTTGATTATTCCGAACCCCACCTTCCGCTGCATAAAGACAGATCTCTCATTGCAGTGGGTGTTCTGGCATTTGCATTCAGTGCTGCATTCAAAAGCCCGTGAGAATAGAGTGAATACAGAATTGATTTGAAAATAGTGCACCAACGGCCTCACTTGACATCTTGAACTGATTTACTAAGGTAGACAGCGGCAGTTTCACGTGCTATTTTACACCAGGACGTGTAAAAGCAGGTTTGACAATGTGTGAAGGCTCGTTAGCCAACAGGGTTGATAGCAATAGAAACACTCAGTGTTACATCAGAGCACTACTCTGTCTCAGATGCCAGAAAGCGATATTATTAGGACACACAACAATGCCCTGAATGTCACAACAAAAATTAAGCCAGAGTCCCGGAATGGTTCCTCGTACAGTCCCTGGACCTGGATAGTGAGAATCAAACCCTCTCTGAGTGCCTGTGCCTGCTTTGCATTTGCATTGGCTCTCCAACTGATAACACCCACCAGTCCCCAACATCAAATTCCCAATACTGAGTCACTCATCAATTATACATGAGTCACTTTTGTGCCGTCTGAATGGAGCATCTTCTTTCTTGGCTCGTTAATTCATTAAAACCAATGTGCAGCTCTGCAGACACCAGCGCAGCTTGACAGTTTGGGCATGGTAATTTCACTTTGTTTATTCAACAGTGAAACGAATGATTAATAAGTTTTGTTTTGTTTGTTTTTTTCCCCCACTTTGGTTCAGTTATAATGACCTAATTTTTACATCGTGTGACAGTGCGGAGCGTAAGCAAACCAACAAAAGAAGACACACTGTGGATACATCTCAGGAGGTTGTCTTTGTTTCTAAACTTGTTCGTTTTATCTGGAAGCACAGCATTAGCAGATACTGTATGTGCTGGCTACAAGTGAAGAACTTGTCTACTGACTTGCTGAAAGGCTGCTGCTTTTGAAGTTAGTGCTACATTCTGCACACCTTACTCAGTGATGAAATAATCAGGGGGGTGTTGTCAGTCACTGTTAGCCTTTTAGACTGGAAGCTCTACAACACCAGTAGGGGGAGGCCATCATGCATATACTTGACACTGATTTGGTTTGACGGCTCTTTGAAAATGTTGTTACTCATTGTGCGTTAGTGTGCTATTTTGGAGGGTTTATTTTCCCTCATGTTTGTTTTCGCCTCAAAATGTCCGGAACACTTTGTGCTCCAGAGCCTGTGAAGCGCCGGGCAGAAGTGATGACTGTGCCATGACAGGGCTTTCCATTAGCCTTCCATCTGAAGCACGGTTACACTGCACATCAGTGTGTAACACACATGCTGCCACGCTCAAATTTAATCAATCTAATTTATGAAGCCCTGAGGATGTGGTGCATGTGCACGTGTTTGTATATGTGTCGGTTCATTTTGTGTTGTGTGGTTTGTTTGAAACATTTTTTTTTTTCCATTAGAAAACAGCATCCCATTATGTCCTCAGGGTTTAACCTCACTCATCATGGTCTGTGTTTGTAGCTCACATCCAACCTTTGAATGGGCTTGAGTGGATCTGCAATATTGCGGGATGAGAAGAGTTTTTTAGTGTTTTAATGCAAAAACATCACAGTGAAACATTGTTGCTTTCTTTGAATTCTATGCTATTCCTAGTGCACTATTCTCTGTACACTGTTTGCCATGGTAACAGTGCTGAGGTGCACTACCTGTCATGGCATAAATGCTATCTATATGTATATTGTTTTTACTAACTATAATCAGCTTGGAAGATTTTTCAGCAGCCTTTTTTAAAATTCCAAAGATATGATGAACTTAACCATTATAACATTATAACACATATATATAGAGTTGGAGCATCTGCTCAGTGGATCATTAACTGTGTTGTGTTTAATTGGTTCACTGCTATAGGATGAGGCCAGGTGACTAAAACCATCGATGAACTCTTCATACTGTGATCGTACGCGTATATGTATAGCACCATGTCATTTGTTGAGAATAAAAAGTCCAAAGCCTGCTCTATCCTTCAGGTGCTTTAGTGTAAATTTTGAATGAGCTGTGGCCTAAGAGGCTGTCTATATGTACCTCGAGTTCTGGTAGATTAAAGGCTCTGTATATAACTTTCAAAAAATCCTTGTCATTAGTGACTCCTCTCCCTAAGGCTGTTAACTGAACTGCAGTCTGCAACCTTTTGCTCATACTCGCACTTCGTAGGCACATGTGCGCACCTGGGCATCAGCTTAAACAGTAATGTGACATACACAAGACTGATTGACTGGAATCATCTTGATAGAATGCAGAAATATGAATAACATTACTTTTGGACTATTGGCTCCATGATTCTAAATAGCTTGCTGATTTCAATTTATGCAGTGTTGTAATTTACAAACCTGGGTGAATTAGTTGTTAACTCAGAGCAGTATTTTGCTATGCTAGCTAGCTGGCCGTTTTTTGTCCATTAGTATGCAAGGTAATGTTACTTAACATTAGCGAACTAAAAGCACAATATCACGATATATTTCACATGTTAGTGTTTCCTCTTGGGTTTTTTGGGGCCCAGGATTTATGATATGAGCCACTGACTGTTTATCAGGCAACATATGAGACAAGAATTAGCCAGCACACACCGCGGTCCCTCTGCCTCAGTCCCCGCTGCTCAGAGATTATTTCACGGGAAATAGAGTGGACAATACCTCCTGAGACAAATCAAGGCAGTAGCAGCTTGAATTCACCCAGCGCAAGCCCCGGTGTTAGGCGGTTTGTCTTTGAGCTGCTGCTGCAAAATGTATACAATGGAAATACAGCATGTGAAGACTGTTTTTGCGATCAGATTGCAAACAGATAGCGCTTGACCACATACATTTATACCTGGTATTAATATGTGTCTCTGGTGTCCACATCCAGATCTCTTTGCTATCAGATAACGCTCTGTCCCGCTGACGTTACATCCTAGCGGCACACTACAATGTCATACTGTATTATGTGCACCACAATAACAACAACAAAAAGATGTTAGCCGCCCGTGAAGTTGTGTTATTGTATGAACACTTGTCGGACCAAATGGAGAGCAGACACAGCATCCCTGACCACCTTCAGAAGTGGTTTGGCAGATCGGATAACAATACGTTCTCTGTGCGTTTCAAGTGTATTTACACCTGTACTTTCATGTGGTCAAGAGCAATCCGATTGCAATCGGATTGCAAAAAACGCATGTTAATGCAAGGTGTAAAGGGGGTGTATGTTTTGTGGTGGGTGCCACCCATTTGTTGACGCTATAAGACTCCATTTCTAAGCTAACGTTAGCTATTGTTGCACACTGTAGCAGAGATAAAAAGAGGCAAAGTACTCGGGGGTGCACATAATGTCACATTATCTCAATATTTCCTGGAAAACATGTCTTAAGTCCTTTACATAGAAGTCAGTCCATAGGTTGTTGTAAGAAATCAAGAAAGTTGGAGAAGGTTATTTCACAATCTCTTCACTCTTTGGCGATAAGAAGTGATTAATATATGGAAAAAAAATCACAAACAGAACCTTTAAATGCAGTCTAAATGTAAGTCTTTTCCAAACTTGCTCATATTTAATACTTTTTACATGACAGTTGCAGCTCAAAGCTTTATACTATGAATATTTTTAAGAGAAACTGTCTTGAACGTGAAGCTGCTCAGCTCACCACAGCTTGAAGTCTAAACATCAACCCGCACAGTTTTGCTGATAAATCCCATTGCTCCCATTTATCTCGAGTCTGGATACAAGCGTCTATAAATAACTCCCAAGCTGATTTTGTGTTTACAACTTGTAATCCTGTGAACACTAAGTACCTGTGGGTTGATATGGAACGAGTACATCTGTCACAGAGACGTAGCACATGAATGCATTGCAGGCGTATTCTACAGGGTGTGGAGAAAGTTGACTCCAATGAACATTTATTTTTTATACCTGCTTATTTATATTCAGGGTCAGGCGAGGCCTGGAGCCTTTCCCAGCATGCATGTGGTGGAAGACAGAATAACACTGTGAAAAGGTAAAACAGAGTTTATGGCATAGATTCAGTGAAGAACGTAAAGTAATTTCTGCAGGTTAGAATGGCTGATCATCTTTAGCAACTCAGTAATTCACATTTGCAGTCTTACATTGATTTGCCTTTTTTATGCATTATTTTATCTGTTATTTACCCTTTATTTTATCAGGACAGTCTCCTGAGATGAGGTTAAAATGTGATGTCTCAAATGGCAACACAATACAGGACACAATAGCAAAGAAAGAAGCTGTAAAAGGAAAAGGGAGCGATGACAAAATACAATAGGTATGTTAACAAATGATGTGAGTAAATCTCTGGTAATGAATCAGAATAATGCATACACTCACTATAACTGCTGCTGGCTGTTATTAACCTCATCACAATGTGTATGCTGTTGCTTTCCTGTTACTGATTAACAGTCAACCTTGGTTTCTTTTAACCATGACTGTGGCTGCTCCCAAGCAGCATCCTCGAGGGGTGGAAAATGAAGCCAAAGCGGATGTGCTGAAAAGTGCAGTTCCATCAACTCCCAAAGTGAATAAGTCCCTATTGACCACCATGTTAAACCATCCAACTTTATAGCAGAAATAATCATGTTTACAGTTTGGTACAAAAATCAGATTTGGTCTCCTTAGCTATCTTCCCCATTCATTACAACTGTACAGGGGGTGAATTTATATGTAAGTCACCAACTAATGTTGCTAGGTATGCGTCCTGCAACCCTTTCATATTAAAATCTAAAATGATGCAGTAACCTCACTACTGTTTTCCCCAATAATGCCACATTAAGAGCAGTGGCATTGCATGACTTTATTTAGTTTTAAAGTATGTTTCATGTCACAGAAACCACAGAGAGTGAAACTTGTTTTGGAAGTAATTATCATACTGTCGCCGATGTGTCATTGTTTTTTGGTCTGGTGCCCTGCACAGATCTGACACCTAGCAGCTGACCTGTCATGCCCATGCTCTCTGAAACTCTGTGTGCCACCATTTCATGGGGATGTCAGGGGGTGGGGGGGCACCGAGATCCCTTGGGACCATTGATGGACAATATCCTTATATAATGAGATTCATAAAATGTACTAGAACTTATGCATATGTTGGATATTACTGCTGTTATCTTATGCTGTAATGTCAGATGCTGTATTTACTCATTGCTCATTTCAATGAAGGTGGTGCCACTGATCGAAACCGTCTCATGTTGATGATGACCCCATAATGTTTTTACCATCCACGGGATGCACTGTGTGGGTTATATATTTTTAAGTGCAGTCGCCATTTTCTTACTGTACAAATCATATATTGTGTGCCCTACAATCAAGTCAAGATGTGACATGTGTTTAATGTTTTGTACATAGAATCTTTATAAAGATACATATACAGTCTGTGGTTTTGTTAAAGTTTTAAGATTTAGGATTTCTTTGTTTAACTTTCAGATACATTTTCAATATACATGAATATAATCCTAAAAAGAAAATAAACATTTTTTTTTTATTCTGGACCCACTCAAATGATCACTTGTGGGTCCTAGGGACTTAATACATTGAAACTTGTAGAAGTCAGTAACTAAGGCTTATAGTTACATATAATAAGGGTGTGGCAGCTCTGACTGTCTGCAAGACTTCACCACAGTCTGTGAATCAGGCCCACCCTTCGCTCCTCCACTGCTACACTCTTTGATCAAAGTATGGTGTCTGTGGGTCACTTTTGGCTCCAAAAATCGAAGATGGCGATGGCCAAAATGTCAAACTCAAGGCTTCAGATCAGGAGTTCACAAACATGGACACATGCATTGTTTTGCCTAATCCAAATTTATCCTTAACTTATTCTAATCCTAATCTTAAAGTTTAAAGACTCCATGAACTGAACACTTGAATGTCTTATTTGCTCTTGTGAAACAGTGCATCGTCACAGGTGACCTCATGCTGTACTCAAAGATGTATCCCAAATGTCCAACCAATCACATTTCTGTTAACAGTGACCTTTTATCTGCCCAGCCTATTAAATTACAACACCTTTCTCTCCAAGGATTATAGCTCATTGCTCCACACTTAAAATTGATCCTTTGCTGTCCAAAGCCTTCATAACATCTTCCGTCACCAAGGGAGAAATTAAACCACATAAATGGAGTTTTGACCCTAAGAAAATTGGAGTAGCACTGCCACGCCTATAATAAACTCCCTGTGGTTCACTGGCTCAAAGAAAATTACTGATGTTTTTTGACAGAACCGACACAACAAAAACAATTAGACAAAAAACACGTCGAGGTTCATTCCAAATATCCTCTGATAAATGTAATTGTACAAGAGTACAGAGAAAGTACTCAAGGTCAAAGTAAAGCAACAGTGGAAGTGGAACTTTGAACCTGTGACTCTTAAACCACTGAACCACAGTGCTACCTAGTTAATAAACATTGAAAAAGAACGGGCAGGCCCTGTGCTGTGGTTAAAGGCCAAGACTATACCATTGATTATTTGAACAAAAGCAGTTCTGTGCCGTGACACACCAGCACACATGAATGCACAGTTTCAGTCACAATTCAACCCTAGTATGTACGTCGCCCACTAATTTACAGCCAAAGATAAAGCCAGCCAGTTATATACTGCACAGTATACCTGCCCTGCACCCAGTTCAAGACCCCATAAATCTGAAGCAGGGAGATGATCCATGGTTAATACAGTTTATGGTCTATCTACCAATCAGCATAAAGCTCCATAGATCTAATGAAAAGGCAGTCTGTGAGGGAAACGTGGTCACTAGAATAAAATCGAACTATCACTGAATGGAAGTGCTGTTGAATACTGCCGTGTGAGCAAATCCGTGGGGGTGTTTTGCAAATCGCAGAAAAGAGCGATGAGATATGATTCAATGAGACTGAATGTCCTCATGTGCATGTTGACGTACAGTAAGCGAACACGTCTTATCCTACACTCAGTCTTCTTAAAGATAAACACTTTCTACCTACTCTATATATTTCTATCCTCTAAGAACGAGAATGTTTAAAAACATATTTAATTACTTAATTACAGTTCCCTACGTGGATTTTGATGCAATTAGAAAATTAAGCCATTTTTAAAATCGACAGGTGGTCCGCTGTAAAACAATATCGTGCCAGTGTGTGACTGCCAGCTGAGTGTGTTTGGAAATGAGTGTAATGTAAATGCATGCAGTGCATTAGGTTGCTTCTCGGCATGTCAACCTTTCAGTTCTTTCACAGTGTAATAAATGTTGCATTTAGATAAGATTCACTGAAGTTTTTTCATGCCTGACACTTTGAAGAAGGCTTGTCATGGTGGCAGACACTCCAGAGGGAAGACACTTTCTTTACTCGATGCAAATAAGATTTAGTTTTTGTTTGTCCAAATATTAAAATCACAAAAGAATAAGATTTTATTGAACATGTATTGGTGAATATTATTTCATCATTTGCTGCTTTTCATTGTCTTTTGTGACAGGAAACTGGATACCTTTGAGTCTTAAACTGTTTTTTCAGGAGAAAAAGAAATCAATATGAAGATGTCAACCTGGGCTCTAGAGGATTGTGATGGAAATAATTGCAGCCCCATCTGAAATAATTGCAGCCCCAATTGTACTCAAAAGAGTCACTTGAAGTCAGGTATAGGAACAGAAGGAATTGTTATACTGCTGGATTGATGGTCTTTTCATAAAACTGGGCTGTCTATGCAATCATAAGACAAAAATACTTTCAAACTGGTGCTTCATGACCATAAAAAAAAACAAAGAAAGAGCTGTGACATTCGCTTATGCTAAAGCGGTACAAAACCTACAACTACCAGAATGCACTGCAATGCACAGGACCAATGAATGCTCCTGCTGGTGGCAGACCGACCTGTAACAAGCAATCTTGAAATAAAGTTGAACAGTAAGCTAAAATGTGTTTCTAAAAAAACATTTTAGGCAAAAAAGGCAACTTAGTAACATAGTTCTAATTCATATTCAGACTGTTTGATTTGAGTTTGGTCTGAGTGTGTGAGAGAAAGAGAGGCTTTTCTCACTCGATCCGCCTCTTTTCTCTTTGTGCCCATGGTATAGGACATTCATTCACGAGAAAGTACAATCTGTAGTTCGAGCAGCAGCCCTTGAGGCAGTGAAAAACAGTGGATTTGAACTGTTAGATGAGCAGGAAGATCTGGGCACTGGTAATATGGAGGGAGGTTTGGCACAGTATATTTCCACACACTACCCACATTCTGATGATACAAAGCTGGGTAAAAATCAGCAAAATATCCTTTAAATTACCTCTAAGCCTCTAAGCTGGCTTCACCTGCTACTAACAAGCAACACAATTTTGGATAAACTTTGATTGTCAAGCTTACTTGAACCCAGGTAAACTTAATTATTCACTTCAAAGTCATGAGCATTTTTCCAGCAATGAATATTTTGAGGTATTGCTGTAGGTAGGAATGGCAATCTGGTTACAGTCCTCTCAGTCATGAAAGAAACAAGTGATTTAGAAGTTTGCAAAGAACTGGGTTCTCCAGCTTTGTCTGGAGCTTTCAACCACACCTCAGTGTCTGCACCAGTGGATTGAGATGGCTCTGTTCTCATGAAATGAGCTGCTAATGACGCTTGTGATAGCAGATGATGCGGATCATCTTATATGGTGTTCATGAATTATCCATCAATCCATTTTCATCTGCTTATCCCGGGCCGGGTTGCAGGGGCAGCCAGCTGAGCAAAGTACTGCACAAGTCCCTCTCCCCAGCAACATTTTGCAGCTCCTCCTGGGAGATTTTGAGTTGTTCCCAGAAGAGATGAAATATGTAATCTCTCCAGCATGTTCTGGGTCTCCAAGCAGTTGGTTCTGCACGGAAATTCTCTAAGGGAAGCCGCTCAGGAGGCACCCTGATCAGATGCCTGAACCACCTCAACCGGCCCCTTTTGACACGAAGGAGCAGAGGTTCTACTCTGAGTTACTTCAAGATTTCAGAGCTCCTAACCCTGTCTCTTAGGCTGATCTCTGCCACCCTGCAGAGGAAACACATTTTGGCAGCTTCTTTCTAAAATCTCGTTTTTTTTGGTCACCACCCAAAGCTCATGACTGCAGGTGAGAGTTTGAGCGTCGAGGCTATTCACATTTCTTTTGAATTATAAATACAATTTATAGTTAATGGGTTATATTTTAGGGAGCTGTATCCTCCCAGCAGCAGGTTACCAGTAAAAGTACAAGGTTTTCAGATTTTAATATTGTTATAGTTCCGACCAAGGGAAATTATTCTCAAAATTTAAAATGCATAACTTTTTGTCACAGTCAAAGAAATCACAATAGTAGGTGTTGAAAGTGTTTCTGTGAATTTATTTTCAGTGTTAATAACTTCTCATTCATAATCCATTTCTATTATTTTTAAAGCCTGATATGTGTTTACTTCACACTGTGGATGAATTCTATCTGGAAGCCAAACTAATACAATTTCCCTTCAAACATTTGTTTTGGACATTTGTTGGATTTTATTCATTACTTTTCATACCTCCAGCCAGAATATAAAACGATATAAACCATACAAAGAGGCCATTGTTATTTCAATTTTAATTGGATATATTTTTCCATTTCATTCTTTTGTGGAAATTCTGGCATTGTACACCTTTTAAGATTTAATTAGCTCCCCAGTCAAAGCTACATTAGATCTTGTATCTTTAAATCTTTCAAAGGAAGAACGTCAACCTCGTGGAGAACAAGGTTTGACATTTTGGCAAAAGCTTTTATTTAAACTTTACCAATGTAGTATGTAGCAGTTCCCTTCACACATTATTGATTAGTTTCTAACTCTAAGTTAATTAGCCTGTCCGAGGAGAAGACAAGGAGGCTGGAAGAATGAACGGTGTTTGTCATAGGTCTTTCTGGGGTCAGGTCTGAGGACAAATAGTTCACTCCCTGCTTCCTCTGCAGTACTGTATTAGTGAGCTGAAGTCTGCACTGACAGCTCTACATAATGAGGCCGAGCGGGGGTGTTTACTTGACTCCGGCCCCAAGGCTTTCATCCACTGTCAGGTCAGTGGCCATCATGTTAGCTGGCGCGGATACCCAAACCATGGCACTGTGTTGCGTTAGCTGGATTTTTTTCTTGCCAGATGTCAAAGCTACTGCACGGCACTCATGTATGCCCAGCATGTTCATTCACCGCTGCAGGGCCGGGTATCAATCACGCTAGACAGCCGACCAAATCCAGGGCTGCACATAAGGGGGGAAAAAGCTCTGAGGGGCCCAGCTACTAGGTAGCAATACTCATTTATATCTTAAACATAAGCAATGAAAACCACATATTATTTTAAACCAAAACATTCACCATTACCTTTTGAAATAACAAAATTAAACCTTGTATTTATTGTTATTATTACTAGAGTTATTTTATTTTTTTGTACCCTGTAAAATCTGTCAGATTAATCTTTTGCCATGAAAAAGGTACATAAATACATCAGAAACTATTAGTCTTAAGTTATGTTTATGGAAGATGCTATTTTTATAAAGCAGTATATAAGTATAAAGCTAAGTAGTAGTATGGTGAATGGATGGACCTGCACTTGTTTAGCACCTTTCACCACCACTCAAAGTGCTTTTTTTTTTACACTACGAGTCATATTCACCCATTCACACACACATTCATACACTGGTGGACGAGGCTACCATACAAGGTATCACCTGCTACTCAGTTTTTAACACACACACACCGATGTAACAGCCATCAGGAGCAATTTGGGGTTCAGTATCTTGCTCAAGGATACTGCGACATGTAGACTGGAGGAGCCAAGGATCGAACTACGGATCTTCTGATTGGTGGACGACCCGCTCTACCTCTGGGCTTTTTCCATTGTAACTTTTGGTCGAGCTGAGTCGAGCCATGCCGCGCTGATTTGTGTTTCCATTGTCGGTTTTGACGCACCCTGCCACGCAAAGATAGACCTTCTCCATAGTAGGTCCAAAAGCCGGGCTGCCCGCCCTCAAGTGAGTAGCAGTGACGTCACACTGATGGCAGCTAACCCCCAACGACCCTGCTTTTCCCCCTCAAACAAGCAGTATGTGTTGTGAGACCAGAGAGCAAGGTGTTTTTAAAAGTCTCCCTGTGTTCAGCTCTCAGTACCTTTGTGGCTTCAAACTGAAACTCTGCAACTTGATGTTTAGTTTCTCTCTGCATCCTGTTTTTTACTTTAGATATGTTCCTTATTTTTACTGTTTCATGTTTGCCATCCGCCATATTAGAAGTTGTATGAAGTTGCTGCTCGAAAACTCAACATTTCTGTTTTTTTGCCGTTTCACAATAAAACTTCATACATAACAAAGTAATGGAAGACTTTTATTGTGAAGAATCACTGAAGTAGCAGAACTTTGATCATGGCTTTTCTTCAATAAAGGAAAGTCTCATAATACCACAGGGAGGGAACTGAAGGCAGAAACAGCCATAGTGAGATGTTAGAGCTTTAGACAACAGGCTCTTACTGCACCTCTGCAAACAGCTCACCTCCAACAGGTGAATTTCTTTTACCTGCCACGCTGCGGAAAAACATGCAGCAAAAATAACAGCAGACTTTAGCTTTTAAACGTCATCAGGTGAGACAAGCCATCATCAGTTAAAGACAGACCTTCAAGTGGTAGCCTGTTGAAATGGAAATGCAAAGCCAAGCTAAGCCAAGCCAGCCAATGGCTGTCGAAAAAGGGGTATTATACTTATACTTGCTCTGTACTTGTGTAAAATAAACATAACTTTAAGACTATATATATATTTACCTACCTTTTTCCAAGACAATTAGGTTCTGAGATGATTTAAGTAAGATGAACTTTACAGTGTACGCAACCATTGCAGAAAGAAAAAAAAAAACTGCAGAAAGCTGGCCACATAACCTGAGAGAGAGAACATGTTCATGCGTTGATATGAGTAAAGCAGATTTGGGGAGGGCCCCATGCAATTAACTTTTTCAGGGGCTCAGGCATGTCTGTGGGCAGCCTGACCAAACCTGAAATAATGAACAGAGAATGGATTGTAAAAAGACTCAGAATCAAGAAATAACCCCAATCTATTTCATGTAATTTATTCATGATTTAGGGCTGTTTTGTTGATTCAATGAGGCACAAGCAGAGCAGAGCGCTCGCTCTTTTTGTCCCGCATCCTCCTTTTTTCCCCTCCCAGTTCACCCCCTTTCCATTTCTGTGGAATAGCTTTGGAGGTCTGCCAAGATGACACAGTTTCTTCTGGTTTGAGTCAGGGAGATGGTGGACATTTTCCTGCCAAACATGGCACTGAGGCTATATTATTCAAAAAGGGTTAACGGCCCACTGAAAGGAACAGAAACCTGCATAACTGATCGACTCAGCTGGCTCACTTCCATTTCTCGTAGGCCACAGAAGCTATTTGTGTTCATTCAAAGAATTCTTATCCTGATAGGTCTATGTGCAGTGAATGGCTGATCACACTGAAGTACGTGTTTGATCCAGGCAAACAGATGGCAATGTGTAATTTAGTGAAATGATTTTGAGTTGAACAAAGACCACCACTGAGAGAAGATTTGCACCAAGGAACTGTTTAAAATATTCCATTAATAAAAAAAAAAATATGCATAGATATGCAGAGGACTTATTGAACAGTTAAACAGGGACATATGTGCCGTGTTCCGGCTATGCATTTAAAATCCAATGGCTTGTGCATAAAGTCTGTTTTCCTTTACACAGGTGGCCATGCTGCTGTCACGCTTCCATATGTTTACTTTCAATCAACCCACGAGCATGGAAGAAGTTTGTTAGACAAAGCAGCTACGCTTTGGTTAATAATGTAGGCATGTAACGAGCTACACTTATAGAATCTAAGTCTCAACAGCCTTTCTTTTTGCAGCACCTTTGCAGATGCTTTGAAGAAAATACGATGGACAGACATAACTTATTATACATCCTCTGGATTTTAAAACACAAGAACAAAGTATTGTCAGGTTTGTAAAAATAACGTGCATTATAACTCAGTTTTGCTACTTCAGAAACACTCTGCATCAGTCCGCTGTTTCAGCTGGTTATTTCCAAAGTCTTCAGCTGAATAATGGCTTCTGTGAAAGGCAGTCCCTCAGCCTATTTCCTCACATACTCACTCTCCTGTCAAGCTCTTGAAACCGGTCGATTTCGAGACCACGGCAAGATTTCTTTCTTTGTTAGCCTTTTCAGACTCTGTTTTTGGGCCCACCATCCTCTCACATGACATGCGGTGACTCGCCTGTAACACTTGACAGATTAGACTTTTCAATCCATTTTTGCAGTAAAGATGTCAGGAGGTGCTTGTTGGGAAAAGATATAATGTAAGAAACAGCTCAGGTTTTACCCCCGGGGCTTAGTGGACACTTTTGGGCTTCAATAACTCTGACAGACTCACTATTGATGGAGGGACAGTAAGTCACACGCCTGGTGTAACCGATGTGCAACATTTTTAGATCGGCACTGTGTTGGTGTGTCGCAAATGAAGGGTCAGGAGATAATGCAGGTCTATTGTCCCTTTAATGGCACCCTGGTTAAAGTATTCAGGAAGCACAAAAATCAGCCACTGAACACTGGTACTATTCCTGCTTGGTGGAGTTTTACTACTTTATGGGACAGATAAAAGCTCAGGCCTCATTTAGCCAGTAAGTTTTAACACATTTGTAGCCATTTAGGTGTGTGTGTGTGTGTGTGTGTGTGTGTGTGTGTGTGTGTGTGTGTGTGTGTGTGTGTGTCTGTGTGGTAGCAAATATAACATGAGTAAGAAACAAAACAAAGAAAATTACATGTTGAACCACACTCAGTCTCCGTAGCAATGAGCATATCAGTAAATTACAGGTATTTATCAAACATAACAGGGAAAACTATCATACTGACACTTAATAATAGACTGAGTGGCAGCATAAAAACAAACTGTGACTCAGTCTGTCTGTTTGATAGAACTATTTGCTATGAATTCACAGTTGAACCATTAAAAGCACATGTAATATATCCTGCTGTCTAAACATTCCCATACTTCATTAAGATATTCACAAAGCACAAAATTCATCAGCTCTGTTTATGTGTTTGTCAGTGTGTGTGTGTGTGTGTGTGTGTGTGTGTGTGTGTGTGTGTGTGTGTGTGTGTGTGTGTGTGTGTGTGTGTGTGTGTGTGTGTGGCTCAGCAATATTAACTATATTATCTTGAGTACAGGGTTTCTGTGGATCCTTTATGTCTTTAAAGTCTTAACACTGAATTCATCAATCTTAAATAAGGTTTTAAATGGTCTTAAAAGTCTTAAAAATGTTAAGTAAGTAGAATTTTATAGATTTTTTTTTTTAAACTGAATTGCAAAATCTCAAATTCATTACTAACATCTGTTATATTATACCTTTTTTGAACCAAATGTCTGTGGCATTAACATCATGCAGACAAGAAGTGCAGAACTAGACACAATGATGCTCCAAGCAGAGGGTCCACAGTCTGTTAGCTAGCTCTCACTGTGCTCCAAACAAAATGGGGAAGTGCAAATTCAACACAAATTTGCTATACAACCAAGATTTTGAAGCATAGCTGAAACCAATACACGGCCAAGAATATGACAGTCCCTCCAGAAAACAGCGCTATTGCGATCGCAGTAATTCAACGAAAGTCTGCAATATTTGTGGGGACTTGCAATTTTTCAAAAGTCCCACGATTTTTCTGCATTTTTCCACATTTTCCGGCTGACCAGAAGTTGTCGCACATTTGAAACGTCATCAAATGCATCATGAAATCACGCTAATGGCATTGCAGTATGGAGAATCGCTCTGTATCGACATAAGAATTTGGAGGCAGTAGTTTTTTTAAAAATCTTGCAATTGACTTGCAGTTTTTGTCATTTGCCGCAATGTCCCGCAAAAAAAATCACATAAAAATGCTGGAATTTTTATCTGAATTTTTGACAAAATTGGCCACAAATTCAAGGGTTTGGGCCACAAATCCAAGGTTTTTCTGCTGAAAGATCCCAGAGGGACTGATATGAGGCTCGATTTATACTATGCAAAATGTTTTGCAAACTCGGCATGATGGGAATAAAGGCAGTGGAATCCCACGTTCAGGGTGAGCAACTAAAAATCGCCAACAAACACCAGGCACTTCACAAAAAGCCATGCTTTATGTTACAATAAAGATTCCTTCCAAGTGGCATTTCAATCATGAGAGACAGAAGAATGCAATAAAGATGACATTTAATGCGGAATATGAGTGTACAGATTAACAGATGATTTGTGCTGATAAGATTTAACAAAAGTCTTTGGTGCTTACACACGAGGCAGCGAGGTAAATCCCTCCATGGAGTCTAGACACGGGTAAAGGTGGTGGTGGCTGATGACTTAGGTTGATAACCGATGAGGCAAAATGAGGCTGCATTTGAGAAGACTAGTGATGGGGAGGTGGGGGATACGCGGGCAGAAAAAGAACCATACGCAAAATAAGGAGCAGTAAGATGATAGGCTGAGAGAGAAGGTGTGTTGCTGTGCTATTGACTCGATTGACAGCCCAGTGTGAGCATACGTTCTAGGAGTGAATGGTAGGGAAGAAAGTAACAGCCTAAGCATGAAAAAGTATTGTCCTCCTGACTGAACTTTTGCCAGAGCTTCATTAAAAAGTCTTAAATCTGACTTGCTGTGAGCTTAAGTTCCCCCTGTGTCTATCTACAACTATAAGGCTACAAACAACCCGTTAATCAATCCTCTCTTTAAGCCCCCGAGAACTTCATTGCAAATCTTTATTCTTCAAAACATTAATTATTCATAGTCAAAGTTAAATGCTGGAGAAAAAGAGCATATCCTTAGTTATTATTTGTTTCAAAACTGATATGTGGATTTGGTTTAGTTTGAGATTTGATCGACAGCAGCTGAGGAACATAAGCGAACCACTTCACAACTTGAAGCACACTTTGATTGAAGTATTGCTAAATCTGATTGGTTGATTAAATTAAGTGATATCACTTGTTTTCCAGCTAAGGCCTATTCACTCCAAAGCTCAGAGAAAACACAGCTACAGAAGTCTCTTACATCAAATAAACAAAGGAGTCAAACATGGCAGACTGTGTTGTGTTCATGCACAACATGAAGGTTTTCAGGGCTTTTAATGTCACTCTTTAATGCTACAACCAGCATGAACATGAATATGTATTCCTCGAAAATGATACGACGATGTCTTTTCCTGGTATAGCCATATTTATATTTAGCTCAAACATGATACAAGCCAAATCAACTGGGGTTCAATCAGATATTTGTGGTATCCATGTAACAGATTTTCAACTCCTCTATAGTTTTTCCCACTTTATCAAACATCAAAGCAAAATAAGCGCAGCGTTTTGAAACTAAATCTCTCGAGACAAATGTTTAAGATTGAGTTTTGTGCTTCAAAACTAATGTAAATGAGATGTGTAGAAAGCAGAGTGCAGCACAGACCACACGCTCATCCTCAGCTTTGAAGTGCTTTGAGGATTAGACGGGATATCAGTGCAGTTAGTTGGCTGGTGTCAGATAGATCAGCGGTGACTAGATTCAGGTCTGAAGACGGGGGTGAGCATATGCCAGAAAAAAAGCTTTGAAATGGGGTGTTATGTTATTGACTTTGCCTCCAGTGGTTTATCTTGCCTTTCACTTTCTTGCAGTCATACATGAGCGCTCTCAGATACTAATGTACTCTAAATGCCTCTTATGCATTCCCAGAGGATGGCACTTAAACATGTAGGAGTACGTCTGTAGCTCACACAACAGAAATGCAATTTCTCCATCTCAAATGGGAGTTAGGAAGTTGTGCGGAGTGCTGCTGTGCGAGTGCAGCGCGATAATGACGACCCCCTCCTCGCGTCCCTCCCCATCTGTCACCGTGTTTGAACAGAATCAGAGTCCCTGAGGAGCTCCGCAGACCTGCAGCTCTGTCGCTGCCTCCGTCATTTTCTTCTCACAACTGTATGTGTGTGTGTGTGTGTGTGTGTGTGTGTGTCCATTTGTGTTCACCTTTATTTATAAGGCACAAGAGGCAAATGGGATTCGTCTCCACAATGAATCAAGACGATTTGAATCATTAAGGAGAATTTTTAATCTGGCAGAAGGTGATTCCAATACCTTTGCCAATTAAGGCAACATAATAGACACATTCCCATCTCATTCAGGCCAAGCTGCTTGATTTACAGACCTCAGCATTTCACATTCCGTCTCCGTCCTCCATCTCTGAGGCAGCTGTCGAGTGTGATCTGGTGTGTGTATAAGTGGGTCTGATTATTCTACATCAGACCTCTGGTGCTACACATCAGGCTGCAATCATTTCACTAGCGTTGTTATATTTGCTATACATCAGCTGACTGACTAACAGCATGGGGGAATCTAGAAGAATTATATTGAGTGAGGTTCACAGTTCACTCTTTACCTCAGAAACAGCAGCACCAAAGAGCTCAAGAGATGTTCTTGAGCTTTCAATCCTATCACATAGATTTGACTCTAAATAATTGATTGCTATAACAGCTGATTTTAACAAAGACAGAGAAAGACCAAAATTGTGAGGCCACTCACTCATAAGGCACATAATATATTAAACAAACTCAAAAGGCAGATAAGTAATATGCACGTCCATTAAATAATCATCAAAGCCAAACATATCGGCCCATTTCCTATATATTTATAATTTAGATGAGAATCAATTCATCAGATGGAGTTTGCTCAGTTAAAAATGTCCACCTTTTGCTCAGCAGAAAAAAACATCTTTGCTCAGGAAAAAATGGAAATTTAAAAAGCTACAATTTGATGATAACTCAATAAAAACACCTACGGATAGAAACCAAGGGGTGAGATCATTTTGCCAACACTATATTATGATGTGCTTGTATACTATTAATGCTCTTATTATTTGTTTTCACATTCAAGTTAGTTTTAGATGGTCTCTGTTTGAGAAAAGGTTTCATTCCTAGCCTATGAAAAGTATTATTTTATTGTTATCAGATGAGTTTTTATGCCTCTGTGCCAGCGACAGCCTTGGCCGAAGGCATCATGTTTTTGGGTGGTACTTTTGTACATCCCATTCTTGTGAAAGCAATATGAATCATGAATCCCTTGAGAGAATTTCTTAAATTTGGCACAGATGTCCACTTGGACTCAAGGAGGAACTATTTAGATTTGGGTGGTCACTGTGACCTTGTCTGTCTCATTCTTGTGACCATATTACCTCAAGAATGCCTTTCAAATTTGGCACAGATGTCCACTTGGACTCAACAATGAGCTGTTTAGATTTTGGTGGTCAGAGCTCAAGGTCACAGTGACCTTGCATCTGCCTCATTCCCGTGATTGTGATTTCTCAAGAACACCTTAAGGGACTTTCTTCAAATTTGGCACAAGTGTCCACTTGGACTCCTTGATGAACAGATTAGATTTTGATGATCAGAGGTTAAGGTGATTGTTACCTTGCATCCATTTTATCCTCGTGATTGTGATATCTCAAGAACACCTTGAGGGAATTTCTTCAAATTTGGCACAAATATCCATATGGACTTAACAATGAACTGATTAGATTTTGATGGTCAATGGTCAAAAGTCAAGGTACCCATGACCTTGTATCCCATTCATTCTTGTTACATGATGTATCAAAAACACCTTGAGGGTTAGGGTTAGGTTTCTTCAAATTTGGCACAACATCAACTTTGAGTCACTGATGAACTGATGATTTTGATGTTCACAGGTCAAGGTCACTGTGACCTCATCTGTCTCATTTCATGATCACGATATCTCAAGAACGCCTTGAAGGAATTTCTTCAAATTTGCACGAATATCCACGTGGACTCAATGATGAACTGATTAGATCAAAAGTCAAGGTCACCATGACTATGTCCACTTCATTCTTGTGAACGTGATATGTCAAGAACACCTTGAGAGAATTTCTTTAAATTTGACACAATCATTGACTTTGAGTCACTGATGGACTGATTTGAATTTAGTGGTCAAAGGTCATTGTCACCTAATTCATCTCACTCTTGTGAACACATTATCTTGAGAATGCCTTGAGGAAACTTTTCAAATTTGGCACAAAAATCCACTTGGACTTAATGATGCACTGGTTAGATTTTGGTGGTCAAAGGTCAAGGTGATTGTGACCTTGTCTCAGTCTTGTGATTGTGATACAGATACTGATTTGGTGACGTTAATTGTGTCCGCCTTAAAACTGTGCTGACTGTATACATCTTATGTGCTGCCTGGTTGAAGATGTGTGTGAAGCATCCATGTTTTCACAGACATGGATATAAGCTTTAAGAGAAACTAGACTGGTGTGCCGAGGCATACAACCGTAGGGCTGTAATTCTAATTTTATAATGAGAGAAACTGAGGTCACTGAAGTAGTTCTTCCTTTTGTAGTGAAAAATAATGTTAAAAGTAATTAAAACATCAAACTTTAATGGGTTTATTATTATATTCATAATAGATAGTATGGTCTTTGGGGGAGGATCAGTCACTGCGTCAGTGTCCATGTTTGATTGACAGTGGAGTTGGCAGTGGAAATATCCATTTCTTTCTTTTTTTAGAGGAGAGCACAGGACATGTGATTAACAGAACAAGTGTGTGAGTTTTATCAGAAAAAAACGTACAGTTTAATTACTGTTGGACTTAAATTACATACAGATAATCACTCGAGTCAGTCCATCACTGCTGTTGAGTAAATCATGTTCTGTGCCAACATAAAGAGTGTCATTTATAGAATATAAAATAACCAGTTGTCACCTGAAATCACTCAATCAGATAACCAATATTTAAACCTCTCTGAGAAAATTACACACGCCTCCAGTCTCCAGTACTTGAAAAAAGAGTCTCATAATGACAGGTCTGATTAGGTTTTGATTGGATAGGACATTGATTATTTCCACATAGAGGTGAGAGCATCTTGTCTCAGCATGGATGGGTATGTTTGGCTTCTTTTAACTGGCACTTTTTAAAGTGTATTAGAAACTAAAACTGCAGCTTAAAAGTAAAAGAGAGAAACCACTGCATAAGAGCTTAACACACACACAAAACACACACAGAAAGAGTTATCAAGTATTTTTAGCAATTACACAACATTTACAGCCTAAATGGTTTGGCCCTGTACGCTCTGGTGAGCATTTCATGCTCTCCTAGATCAGAGATGTAGACATCCATCACTGTATTCTCTCTGCCTCCTCTGCTGTGTAAGTATTACTGTTTCTAGATGCAGTTCTATATTTCAGGGCCAGAGACTCGCCAGCCTCCGCCGCGTTTGTCGTGGATATCTTTTGTTTAGTGTCAGTGTGAATTGGTCAGCGATGTGTGAAATGAAACCAGGTTTGGTTCTGCTGTTGCCTTGCCCTGCCTTGCCCTTGTCTTTTATAGACTGAATGTAGTCAATAGAGGCTGGAGCTGTACATCCAGTATCTTGCTGCCGCCTGCTGCGTCGTAATGACATCTGTGAAATTGAAATATGAAGACGTACTTTGCTGGCAGTCAGTGCATCATGCCATCACATAGAAGTGGGAGATTTTATGCTTCCACACAAACCCACTCACACATCATAGAGACGCACGCTGCCTGTGTTGATTAGAAATCAATTAGAATGTATGAAAGCGTTATGAAGTGAAGCAGATTGTTGGCAGATATTGAAAAATGGCGACAGGAAGAAGTAATTAAATCCAGTCGACTGGCTGTCAGTCAAGCAGTCCACCCCAGGGATCAGACACTAGCTGTGGCGCCATGTTGACAAACAGTGCATTTCAGGCCATGAAAGTGAGGAAGGCTCTCCATGTCTGTCTGCCCTGTGCATCTTGTATAAACTTCTTTTAATACAGCTTCAAAGAGCAACAGTTTCGAGGCTTCTGAGTCCCGACAGGTGCATCTAAACATGCACAGATCACAACGAAGCACATCTAAAGTACTTTTCTTCCACTGAGATGTGCTAAAAAATAAGTCAAGGTCGGTCTGATGCACAGCAGCTTTAATGGCACGACCAGGGCTACTTGTGTACTATACACACCTTTCAAAAGTGAATGAATATGAATTTCGCCTTGACACTTCCCAAGGAGAACGGAAACATGTTGTTCCTGACAAGTACCGATGACAGCTGCAATCCTGCTTTTTTTTTTTTGAGTGACAAATCTCAGATCACAGCAAGGCAACTCGCTCGAGAAGAAAGAAGCATCAGAGGTGTGCCTCTTAAAGATCCGGCTTCTCGTCTACTTGAGGAGGGGAAAAAAAATCAGCACGGCGCTTTCAAGTGTGCCATTAAACCTCCGCATTTCGGTGAAAATGAATGGAGTACGGCCAAAATAAAAACCACTCCAGCACAAACACTTTTCCTTCAGTGATGCTGGATCTGTGGCTGATCTGAGTGTCACAGCCGTCTTTTATCCTCTTGATTTCCTGGTTCACTGTTAATTGCCAGTCAGTCATTGTGACTGTAGTTCAAAGCACAATCTCTCATACTGCTTCAGAGCCTCTTATAAACGCTATTGGCATCATAACAGCTGCCGAGCAGACTTTGGCATATCTCCTCCATCACTGCCATGCTCTTCAAACCACTTGTGCCAATTAAATGATGTAGAGGCATTGTCAGTCTGGAGGCCATCACCGTATTTTATGACTGTCAAAAAAAAAAGACTATGGGCACCCTATCAAGAAATGACCTGCTCTCTCCTTATCGGAAACCTTTCCCTCCTAGTTCCTATAAACGTTGACCCTGTTTATAATATTTTCTGTGAAGCACACAGTATCATCACCTTCATCAGTAGGGGCAACTAAATGTGTTCCGAAGTAATTAATCTAGCACTCTGAGTGCTGTGAAGTAATTATAGCTCACACTGTATTCCCAGCAGAACTGCTTCAGCTCAGTCTGTAGGCCGTTAAGCATTTACTGCAGGCTTCAGGTCCCGCAACAACATTTAAATAGGCTACAGACTCAAAATTTCATATTTCTCATGCCATCTGGTATGGACTTGCATTAGTCTTTGAGATCAAACCTTACGCCTAAATATGGGTCTGACTAAGCATTAGTGTTAATAAGGCTTTGCTTGACACTAATTGCTAATTGGTGTGGTCAGTTAGTTGGCAGTTGCTTCTGTATTTTAGGCTATAAATAAGCACTGATAGAAACACATTCCCACTCACTGTGTTTTTTTGTGCTCGAGCCTTTTCTGTGTACACAATGTGAGACTCTGGTTTGGCTTTGTTTTACTGTATTGTAATAAGATCCATCAAGAAAATTCAATACACGACGGCTGCGGCAGAAAGGGCAGATCAGGAATAAACAGTGTGGATTGCACTCTAGCAGCAGCAAACAGATAGGAGAGCCTAAACTAACAAGAAAACATGTTTACTTTCTCTCCACACACAGTTTTAAAGGTGACACAACAACAGGTGTAAACACTCAGGGCTCGAGTGAAGTGCTGACTGACAGCCCTGTCTGCATCACACCAGGGGCGTGATTTACATATATAGACTTTCACCATGCTCTTACTTCAAAGCTGTCTAGTTTGGGGCTATCTCGCGTAGAAGTAATTCCCCATGTTTTCTCGGTAGATTACGACAGCAGTGAAACTAAACATAACGTGGCTGAGAAGCCGGTTTAATTCGCACAGCTCTGTTCCCTTCAGCATTAACATGTGTTGAGGTAGTAACAGTTACCTGCACAGCGCAGGGATGTTTGAAGCATTATCAGAGAGAGTTTTGCTGCTACTGTATGGTCTCTGAACTGTGTTTCCCTTCTTACTGCTCACTCCACAGCATTGTAAGCAAACTGCAAATTGAGCCATGATTTTCTGCTGGTTGTCAGCAAATGCCATTGGTTTTTACAATACAGGGTATCTGCAAGTCTTAAAAAATATTCAACATTCACTTTCCTCAACAAAGGCCCCAGGAGGTATTAAAAGTGTTGAATTTCATTTACACTTAAATATAAAATATTTCCTCTCGCCCGCTGCAGGGAGTGATATCAGTGCAATAAAAGGTTTTTGTATCCGATTGAGGGCCATCAGGCGACAATGGATTGTGCTGCTCAAGGCTCTTTTTTTGTGGAGTTTCAGTCAGCGCCATCAGACCTGTAACCAGCTCTGTCACTGCTGCTGGCTACAGCAGCCAGGAGGCTCATGGTCTCATAATAAGCAACTTTAAGCAAAAACTTAAATGATTAAATTGGTTAATTGCATTCATTTTCTGCAGCTTATCCAGGTCCAATTAATACAATCATTTTGATATGTATATACTGCTGGGAAGTGCTTTCCTGAATTGAGCTCTTTGTGGTACTGACAAGCTCTTTAAAGGCTTCAATTTCACTTAGTGAACCCTGGAGAAACTCTGCAATAGAATCACAGCTCTGAAATTGCCTGGAGGTTTGGGTGGCTAACTTTAAAAGACTTTGATGTCTTTGTTTTTTGTGCATCTGTCTAACTTGTATTAAACTTCCAAGTCTATCCATCCATCCATTTCCCATACCCTCTTATCTTGTGAAATAGTCACAGGGGGCTTGAAGTCTATCCCAGCTCACCCTGGACAAGTTGGCAGTCTATCACAGGATAGCTCTTGGATATCAACTGCAGCACCCGCAGAACTAGCTGTCCCAGAATCAGCACCGTGGACAGCACTGTAGTTACTTAGCTGTGTCAGAATCAGCACCTGGGACAGTTCTTTGGCCCACTGCCCTTTTAGTAAAAGTCCCATGGACAGCACTCTGGTCTAGTTCCTCAGAATCAGCACCTTGGACAGTTCTCTGCAGGCTGTTGCAGCAGCTTTCCCAAACCACCCCCGATCCTCCTCCATTACATTTTCAGCAGGGAGAGTCTGCCACATTAAGTGCCGTCCCAAACCAATTAGCAGGGAGTGAAAGTGGGCTATAAAACCCTCCAACAGTGAGCCTGTATCAATGCCCACTTACTGACCATGTGCTGTGCCACTCAGTGTAACTACCTGTGCACACATGCACTCCTCAAACTGATATAATTTTCACACTGTCATAAAGAATTCAACAACTTTAAGGTTTCATTGTATTTACGATCAAATATATCCCTCTCTAGTCTAGGAAACAGAACGTGTTCATTTGATGTAGAGAGTTGTATATTCACAGGGACTGTTGCAAAGACCAGGCAGCTTATAAAGATCACAGTGAAAAATGAGATGTTTACAAAAGAAAAAGAAAGAAATTCCACCAAAGAAGCTCGGGAGTTAGTTTTATTTCCATTTATTTATTTATTTCTGTGACATAGGATGATGTACAAAAATTCTGGTAAACAATAGCAGCATAAACAGATCAAATAAAAATGATTCAGATACTGAAGAACACAAAATGGGAGTAAGTTTTGTTGTTGTCCATGGTTACAAAAGGCTACGACGCTCTGGAATAAGCTTGCCGCTGTATTTATGTCCTTCATCTTAATGAAGGGTGCTTCCTTTAGCTGTAAACATGACAACAAACACTGCGTGATGGAGTGGAAGTGGGAAAGGGTCTGATCTGGGGAGGCCAACTGTGTAGGTTTAAATCATAAACCCCGCCCCCCTCCATGTTAGCTGATGGGACATTGGGACATACGTTAAACTAAAAGTTCAAACTGTGGTTTCAGTTACTTTAGGTAGTCCTTATTGTGCTCATGCATCAAGTGTTCTGATAAGCTGTTATTTGATGCTATACAAAGTTGGTGTGACGTCATGATTGACAGCTGTGATCAGCTCATGATTGAGTCGGGCTGGTGTATGGGAGAGACCTCAATTCTGCGGCTCAAACCTCCAATCATGACTGTTCAGAATCCGGCTCTAATCATATTCCCAGCACAAGATGGCGGCGTTTGTGTTGGGGATATTTTGGCTTCATTTTAGTACAGTTGGAGGACATGTCGCCATCTTTATATACAGTCTACTGTATATTCTAAAAGTAGCTTGGTTGTCATGAAGGATGGCCTAATGACACAGTTTCTGTCATTTTCTGTGACAGACTGAGCACATCCCTTTTAAAATGTGATTCCATGCTGCCTTCACTTGAGATGGTAAGTGCTGCTGGCACCACTTGTTTGTAACAAGAACTATTTAGGTGTTGACGTTGGCAGAATCTTTTGTGCTTACAAGGAAGTTCTCCAGAGACTTCTCTTTAAGTAAATATATGACAAAGTTATTTATACATTAGTTCATTCTGCATCACTCTGTCACTATACTCTGATTACAGTCAAACTTACTCAAGTTACTTTCTGGTAATTAGTGTTGACTTTCCACTCACACTCATGATTAAACCTTTATCGAGCTGGTGCGAGAGGCTTCTGGTCTGTCAGCTGTCTCTGAATCAGCCCCGTGGACAGCTCTCTGGCCTCTGTTGGTGTTGAAAATACACAGGAGTTATAGTTGGACGGTGTTTCTTCTTGTTTTTGATGTGTTTACTTGCGGTCTAGACACTCTGCGTACATCGTCTCATCCTTGATTTACTTTATTCCTTTCATTTATTTCAGTTATTGTTGCGTCTGTATACATATTTAACGTATGATTTTGTTAGAAGTCATAGAATTCTTTTATGTATTGTTTTCCTTCTGTTTTTAATGTGGTCATTAGTCTGTTGTTTTCCATAAAACCTTCCTTTGATTAAAACACTGCTACTTTCCATGATATGACCACCTCCTGCTGTGTAGCAGTGTTATAGAGTTTATTATTTTTGATAACTTTACCGTTCGGTAAATCTTAAGGAAAGTTTATTTGTGTTATTATTAATGCTGTCAGTGAAGCTTATTGTCTAATTTGTAGTGGCATCTTTACAATAGTTGATTTTTAATTGCGCCATAATCTCCACAATCATTAGCTTTCTTCTGTTGTTGCTGTGCTGTCAGCTGGAGTTCTCCGTGACACAGATATCAGACCACCCCCATTTAACACAGTGACTTACGAAGAGAATATTACTCCTGTGTGCCTCACTTGTCTCGATTGCACCCCACCCACGAAATGAGCACTAATGCAAACTATACAGCACATTCTGGAAATTAATTGGGGTTGACTTCGACCGCTTGCTGCGGGATGAATGTGTAGTTTTATCACCCATCGCCTTTCACTGACTGCTTAATGTCTCACTTTGGTCTGTGATTAAAAACCACGATATTATCTACAGTGCGTGTATGTGTGTGTGTGTGCACGCGTGTGTGTAACAGAGAAGCAAAATTACAGAGCATCCAAGTCTTCTCCGAGGCTGAAAGTACACAGTGAAGATTACAGGGTCGAACGGAATGATGTGATTACAGTCCAGCCCAGGCAAATAAGAGAGGAAGGCCAAATGTGTTAGCGGCATGCAAAATTGTCAATGACCTTGGTATTTTTACCGACAAAGACTCCTGCACTTGTTGGCCGGAAAATCATATACAGACAAAAAACATGGATATGTGAATGGTTAGCAGAAAAGGTGTCAGAAAGCAAAAAGCATTTGACATGCTACTCACTCCGCTGAAGCCTGGTAAGATCCACTAGCCCCCAAATTGTTTGTTTTACAGTACGATACACAACACATCATAAATTAAAATTTGTCATGCACTACTGTCAAACTGGGGCATTTGGCTGATATTGTTGGGTCTGAGTAGGGATTAAATACACACACAAGTCAAGCAATCGCCAACCAAAGCTTTTCTCGGTTAGTATTTTCTAGCAGTTGATCATGGGTATTGTGGCTAACATGCATACAGTACACTATCAGTTCTTTTCTCTCTGTAGAGATGTATTATCATTCCTTTATTCATTTTAATGGAAATGGAGCAGTTTTTTAATAGGAAAAAAATAAGGTAATGACATACACTGCTCACAAAAAATAAGGGAACACTTAAATTCTGCATCAGCACTGCACCAGCTTAATGTCTGACAACTGCTCTTTCAATCTGGTCCCTAACAGCAGTCAGGGTGTCACTGGCTTTGACATGGAGGTCTGTGCGAACCTCCAAAGATATGCTTCACCAGACCATCGCTGACCCACCGCCAAACAGGTCATGCTGAATGATGTTACAAGCAGCATAACATTCACCATGGCATCTCCAGACTCTTTCACGCCTGTCACATGTGCTCACTGTGACCCTGCTCTCATCTGTGAAGAGAACAGGGCACCAGTGGCGGATCTGCCAATTCTGGTGTTCTCTGGTCAATGCCAACCAAGCTGCACGGTGCTGGGCTGTGAGCACAGGTCCCACTTGAGGACGTAAGGCCCTCATGCCACCCTCATGGCGTCTGTTTCTGACAGTTGGGTCAGAAACATGCACACCAGTAGCCTGCTGGAGGTTATTCTGTAGGGCTCTGGCAATGCTCCTCTTCTTCCTCCTCACACAAAGGAGCATATACCAATCCAGCTGATGGGTTGATGCTCCTCTACGGCCCTGTCCAGCTCTCCTCATGTCTCCTGGTATCTCCTCCATGCTCTTGAGACTGCGCTGGGAGACACAGCAAACCTTCTTGTGACCACACGTATGGATGTGCCATCCTGGAGGAGCTGGACTACCTGTGCAACCTGATTGGGCTGCAGGTACCACCTCTTGCTGCCAGTAGTGACAAGGACACTAGCTGAACACAAACTAGAGAAGAATCAGTCAGGAAGGTGAAGGAGAGAGCAACTGTCTGTGGCCACCACATGTAACACCATTCCCTTTTGGGGGTTGTCTTACTTTTGCCTCTCCATTGCACCTGTTGTCACTTTCATTTGCACCAAAGCATCACTTGTGCTTCCTAAATGGACAGACCAATATTGCTGAAGTTTAACTGACTTGGTGTTTTTTTTAGAGCAATGTATGATATATATGTGGGTCCAGTGGAAAAAGAAATATAGACAAAACAAGACTGAACCAACAAACAAAAAAGAATCAGGTATAATAGTATTCTTGCTTTTATGGATAAGCAAACAGGTTGTTGCCACTGTACTAAGGGTGGTTATGTAGGGCACTCATGTTTAAGTGTATGGGTACATGTGTATTTATAGCTGATGAATAAGAGACAGCCTTGAAAAGAAGGACTGCACATACAATAAGAGGAGGAAAATACATTATATAAATAACAAGAAAAGTAATAGATAATATTAAATGTACATAATAATAATGATAATGATAATAATAATAATACCTCTAGTCACCATCGTATTACCCTGCTGGGGTAATAGGGCCCAGGTGGAGGTCAGTTGGTTTGGGCTTGCGAGCTCTCTCATTTGCACTCATTTGTTATGTTGCTCCAGGCTGCAGCCAGACCCTCGGGAGGGCACTGGCCTACTTCAGATACTGTGAAAAAGAGCATTCATGAGTTCTTGTGAAGGTTATAACTCACTTGATGTTGATCATAATCACCACAACTGAACACTAAATGGTGGTGTGAACACTTGGTGAGAATAGGGCCTGAAACGAATGACCAAATATCGGTAAAGTTTGCAATTGGGGGAAAAATAGTAATAATAACAATAAAGGTCACCTGTCAGGCTGATTGGCACAGCATGGCATGCAAAGGGCAGAGCACTGGAACACGCAGAATGTGTAACATTCCCCCCTTTTTATTGGAATTTAGCAAGCATTAGCTCACATTTAATATCATTCCCTTCTGGAAAAAACAACATCATGATTCATTACTTGACTCAGTGAATTGATCTGGGCTGTTGCTTCTTTGTTGCAAGTATCTGATTCTGTAGAGAAAGAAGAATTGAAAAATCCTGTGGGTGAAATATGAAAAAGCACATTTGCCCCTGAAAATTTTTCTTTCTTGACAGATTTTATTTCAGCATAGCAGCCCTTGGCGGGCGTGCCAGGGCCTTAATTTCTGACATTGTTCCTCCGTGTGAGGGGTCTGAGGGTGCCAATGGAAAGACCTTAAAGTCAGGTGTGTGTCAGAGCTCTCAAACACAGACACAGTTGGACAGAGCTGGCTGGATTGATAGTCACGGAGGCAGACGGCTCTCACCTCCCTCTCGGTGGCATCAGCCATCCCAGGGCTTAGTGAGTGTTATCTGTCCTTCAGATCAACCGCAGTGACAGTCAATAAGCTCATCTCTGTCAAGACCCGCTCTCCTCTGTTTTCAACCTCACACAAACCCGCACAGCACTCCTCAAAAGCACAGAGAATATAAATACTCTCCCAGTCTACAAGTGTCACAATATATATTGTTAAATTCAGAAATAATTTATTGCACTGAATTATTGAAGTTGAGAATATAGTAGAGGCTAGGAAGGACAGACAGTTGGCAAACCTGTATCCGTAATAAGTGATGTGTCTGGAAGGCAAATGCTTTCGTTGAACTTAAATACAGCTGTAACATACTGTCAGGCCTGTGGGTGATGCAGAATGGGTCAATATTTAAGGCTGTGAAACAATGGAGGCATTTATTAATGAGTGCAGCAGAGTTAACACTCGATAAGACACAACACCACATTACAGCACAATAAAACTACAAAACAGGGAAGAGGGAACAAGACACATGGTAAACATTTAATTGAGTATAAAAGCAACAAGTGCTCTGAGGGGTTACATTTTGTATGTTCAGGCCCAAGCTGGCGATTAGGGCTGCTGAGGAATCAGTATGCAAGGTGCTGAGGGAATAACTGTTCCACCCAGTGATTGATTGATCTTATCAATTAAAGAATATCATCGTTTTGATATGAAACATAAAATGGCAGAAATTGCTGTGTGAGATGAAGTGCAGAAAGGTCACCCAAGAGTGAGATGACTGAACATGAGGAAATATTGAGTTCAAAGATCAGGATAACCTGATTATGGCCTGTGAACAGAACCAGTGTACCGAGCCCGAGGGCATGAAAATCTTTTTTTTTTTTACACATGGACAGTGAAGGCCTTTGATATCTTTAGAGTTCCACAGGACTCAAGGTTTCTAACACACATGTAAAGCATTGGCTGAAACTGTAGCAAGCCTGTGAACACTGATTGTGCAGATCACACATATAAAGCATACAAACACATCTGTTGAGCACAATGCATGGAGTGGACATGTGCACATGTACACCTGTGTATTTTATTGTATATGTTGTGTTGTATTATTGTATGGAATTACTGCATGCCTTACCAAGGACAAACTGCTAGAAACCTGTATGCATTGCATCTACCTTGTATTTTACATATGAAGCAATGTCTTATGTGTTTGTCCCTGTCAATAAACAAGTAAATAATAAATAAACAGTCCCAAATGAGTTGTATAAGCTCTTTGAAGGACTTTGTGTTGTATTCATTCAGAGCAAAAAGTCATGGAAAATGTATTGCTGCATATAACGTGCCAACTTTAAATGAATTCTTGTATGTTAAGATCATGTGTTAGTTGGCATGAATTTGATATTTTTTTTCTGAAAAATAAATAATACATCTGCAGGACGTATGTAATGTAGGTGTTGTACAGTACTTTTGTGGAATGAGGTCAAAATGCCATAGAAAAGTGACAAGTATCTGATTCTGCAGCAGCTTAATCTGCTGCTTAATATTTTCTGCATCTTTTCCATGACAATTTGGTTTCTGTGATGAAAATAACAATATTTTGTATTCCTGGAAATAATATAACATCAAGACATCAGTGTGTAAGTCCCTCTGCTGAATGGTTCCATCCATTTGGTTTAAAGTTGTGCAAAATTGCAAAAAGAGGTGTCAAGTTAAGTTTTTATTTTCATTGCACCAAATCATAATATAAGTTCAGTCGGGAATACTTAGTCGAAGAAAATTGTATTTCCATTTGCAGTGTTATATTTGGTGAGCACACCTCTCTGCCCTTCCACATGCCTGCATGGAAAGCCAGCAGAGAAAGCACACCTCTCTGCCCTTCCATGTGCCTACATGGAAAGCCAAAGGCAGGGAGAGCAGCAGCAAAGACCCCCCAGGAACAAAACAGAGCAGCATCAATGACAAACAGAAATGACATTGATATGTCAGACACAGCATGAAAAGGAGGAGCTGGGGTGGAGGCGGGTTGCAAAACAGCTTGCAGAGAAAGCAGCAACAGTAGGCAGGCCAGAGCAGTTTAAATAGGGCGTCCTGAATGAGATTTGCCAATTGGTTGCATAGAAAGGAATCATGTGATCTATCAGCTGACTCCCTTTCATCAGTCAGCTGCTCCATCAGTTGATTGGGCTGTTTGAGATCAAATGATGTAGCTGGGATGTGAGCTGAGCTTGACATGTGTCCTGCTTGAACTGACGCTATGCTAATTTATCTTAGTGCACTTTTCATATAGAGCAGGTCCAGACCATACTCTTAATGAACAGAGACCCAACAAATCCATTTAACACCCACATTTCAGACCAGTAGAAGCTGAAAAATCCTCACATTAAAGAAGTGTGAACCATTTTATTCAAATCATTGTTTCAGCTCTGGTCAGCTTGTAATCTTGTGGAAAAGCACAAAAAAGTAGAAGGATGAAGGACGTCTTCACACACAAGGAGTGTTGAGACAAAGAGTAACTCGGGTCAACTTCGATTTGAGAAGCTGAAGCAAATGAGAATACATGACAGTACAGCGTTTGGCATTCATGTTCCATATCCCTGACTTGAATAATCAAAACAGTGCACGTCCATAATCAGCTTTGCTTATGTAAATTTCAAGAGGGAACCAACCTCAAGCCGTTCCAGCCTCAGGGCACGCTGATCCTAGTCAAACACTACAAAAGACAATATTGATAGAAACATGCTGCAGCAGATGTATGAAAAATAATGAAACAATAATTTTCACCTCAGAGCTGCCAGCAGAGGAATGCTGAGGCGTGGTTACCCCAGTGATTTAAGTAGCCGCTGGAGGAGCCGAGCCCCTTAATGAAGAGAACAGAGACACTCATCCATCAGCTTCAGACAATGTCATATCTCTGCAGAGTGGGAACAAAGGACTCCTGGGAAGAAAACAGGGATTATTCTGCCAGCTGGATCACCTTTAGGAGGAAATGTTACAGTACAGCTGCAGTGCTCAGTCATTAAGAGCATGTCGATGTGTGTGTGTGTGTGTGTGTGTGTGTGTGTGTGTGTGTGTGTGTAGGCAACAGTTTCATATGTTTTGTGTCAGCACCCTCATTGTAATTTTGGAATTCCTCTTCCTCTTGTTCTTAACTAAATGACACAACACGATTGCTGCACTGTAACAGTAACTTTAGACTTTCATCACTAACTTCCAAATAATTTTGACTTGGACACAAAATCATTTTTTATATTAAAAAACTCACCAATTTTGCACAAAAATACTCTGAATTTGGCAAAGTGGAGCCAAAAATGTTTGACTACCACCACTAAATGTTGTAAATTTGATTATTTTTACTATTTATCCAAGCAGACCATAGTAATCACAAACCCACTATTCAAAGCAGAGTATGTTTTGACCTTCATATTCTAATGTGGAACATTCATTTCATTTCACCAAATACAGGTAGACTCGTGTTACAGAAATCTGAGTCACTGAAAACAAAGCAATCTTCACATTGATATCACTGAGCCTCATTTTATGTATTGCTTTAAAAATGTTAACATTACTTAAAAAAGCATTTCAACTGTCCTCATGCTACTAATGAAATATCATATGCCATTTTTCATCATAAAGCATGCTTTTTTCCCTTTCATTGTATGGTAGCACAGTAATCATAGGGGTAGTCTGCACTCAATGATGGTGTAATTATCCTGCTCTCGCATGTCTTTTTAAGTCATTAATAGTGATTGGTTAATGGGACAAGTGTCTGAGGCACTGTCGTCACACTGCAACTTCTAGAGATCATGAGTCAAACTCTGTCTTTTAGGAGTAGTTCGACATTTTGGGTCATTTATTCCCTTTTTGGCAGAAAGATGAGAAGAACGGCACCACTCTCATGTCCTCCTGTCAGATGTAAGGCTGCAGCCAGTTAGCTTAGCTTAGCAAAAAGACTGGAAACGAGATATACATATAACATTAGTGATCTTTAGAGGTACTAATTTTGTTAGCTTTGGACAAAACACGTTTACATTTCCAGTCTTAATGCTAAGCTAAACTACCAAGCTGTTATTTTGGCTTCATATTTACAGTTTTTTACAATTCTCTCAAAAGTAGCACGTTTCCTATCCAATCACAGCACAACTCTCAAAATTCTAATAGCTGATGGCATTACAAATATCACATTACATATCATGTTTTAGTTTTACCTTCATACAGTCAGGGAGCCCTAAAATTATACCTGATTGACCACTGGTAAGATTTTGCTTCAAGGACCTCCATCTGGAAAGGTTGTTAGATATGATTAAGACCAGAATTCTTTAGCTGTCAACTACTGAGTAGACAACATGGAGAAAACCTATGATTAGAAAAGTCATCCTTATGTCTTTTACTTAAACTGATCTCACTTCTGTAGTGAATTAAATAGTGAAAATAAACTATTTCCCATCTTACTGGGGACCCCCTGGAATTCCTTCAAGGGCCCACGATCGTCCCTGGACCCCTGGTTGAGAACCACTGCAACAGACAATACAAAATTTTACTATTCAGATTCTTGTGAACTGTAACCCACACAATATTTTTTTGGTTGAGTGTTGAATGTGTGCATTTTTGGCAAGATACTATCTAAAGTGGATTAATTACCCTTACGTTTTGAATGTACAGTGGAAAAAACAGTAAGAGCTTTATTGGCAACATAAAATTGCTGACATTTTGAAACAAATACATTAAAGGCACTGGAGGGGAAAAAGAACAAAAAGACATAGTTTGAGACAGTCCTGTTCCAGCTAGGCCAGATATTATTTTACATCTCTCTGCTGCTTTGTAGAAGTCTGTATCCACATTGAACAAAATCAGTCCAAAAGGTCTCCTTGTATGTCTGTGTAATTGGAAGAACTGTAACACCTAATTATGTCCATGTATATATATCCATAGTTTTTGTATTGAGCTTGTATGTAAAGAAAATGTAAGCATTTTTGAAAGGTGTGTCTTGGCTGCATATTCTGAGACATCATCATGAATTGTATTAATGTTATGGTCTACGACAGGCAGATGTTGAGCTAAATTTGACTCCAGACTGGACAAACGGATGGTAGCAGTTAAAAATAATAATAAAAGGAACATGCGAACATGTGGGAGTTATTAGTCTTCTCATCTAACTCTCAGTCAGAAAGCTAATTAACACATTTACCAAAATGTCCAATTACTGCTTCAAGTTCTGTGACAGTTTCTCTTTAGAGTTTCTTCCATGTTCTTACTTTCTCTTGCTTTGTTCATTTACAGCAGCTGCCATGATACCCACCCACTTTTTCTTTGTATCTCAGAAACATTTGAAATTCATAGTACCTTAGTTACTGTGTGTCAAGAACCCTTTTCTCAAGTAGGGAAAGACGCACTTGTCAGTGGGGATGTAGAAGAGTAGATATTAAACTAAATTGAAGTGGCCATGGGTTGAATCACTAAAACATAAAGCTATTAAATTATATAGAGCAGAAAGTAGACATTTGGCAGCGTCTTGTTCACTGTTACTAAGATTTATGCCATATTATTCTCTAAATTGATAGCTTGTGTGTATCCTGCAATGACTTGCTTTTTCTTGTGTATTAATGTGTGTGTTGTTTGAATGTGCAGACTGGATGAGAAATGCAAAGGAGTATCTCTGTAAGTCAAAGTCGAGTGATAATGCCGACTTTAATTGTCGAGTTAGCATTATAATTTGTGACTTTGCTCAAAGCTGGGCCTGATTTGGAAATCATCACCACAGCTGTAGTGGTTTAATGGCGGTGATTTCTCTAAAAACATTTTAAATGTGTGCGTATGTGGCTCCATTATCATCTCCAGGCGTAGAGAGTGTGGGCTTTTTAATGCAGAGCGCCCCGAGCCCTTCACTTGAAAATGGATCCAACTGAGCAGAAAAGTGCCACTCTGACTGGCAGTCCCAACAGTTGTTACAGTAATTAGCTCTTTTGCTCCTTCATGCTCACCGCTATGCATTTTCAACATCCATGACTCTCCCCCCAGGCCTCTAAATCTCTCAGGTGAAGACAATGCCTGACGAAACAAGCGGCTTGTTTTTGGCTGTAATAAATGCAAAAAAAAAGCAAACTACCACACAGACAACAAGCAATTATTTTCAGTAATGTCTTACGTCAGATTTGTGATACTAGCTTCACTAGCTGCTACAGCTCCAGTTTCAAAATGTGCATCATACACATAGGATAGTGAAACAACTTAATGGGGGTGAATGACCTATAAAAAGGGTAATGCTGATGGAATTAATATGAGACACATTAAAGCCACCACTGAATTATATGATCCATTTATAGGGGTTTTTTGTTCCTTTCCATTCAAGAGTCTTTCAAAAGAGCACTTTCTGGCATGCTTTTTTCAAATTTACATAGAAATGGATTTCATAAATGCAGCATATGTGCTTATGTGTGCTTTATATGCAATCTTTACTGTAGCTGATCACATACGAGCAGTAGGCCGCACTGAAAAGATTCAGTAGCAGGAGAAAGTCTAATGAGGAGAAGCGTGTCGGTCTGTGCTGACCTTGCCATCTGTTGCGGTTATACGAGCTCAGCCGCGCACACGCAGAGCTGACCGTGTGGGAGCAGAGCTACCGAAGCGTCTCGGTGTTATTTGTCTTCCAGAGCAACGTACCGCAGCCTCCCAGTGTGCCTCCCACCACGCGGTCAAGCCTCAAGCCATGAGCGTAACTGGATCTTCGCCTCAGTTGGTTAGTCCTACACTCCCAGAGCCTTAATGGAGAAAATGTCTCCAAGATCTCAGTCAAGAGGTGATAAGGAACGACGTGGGTGTCGGTGATCATGCGCATAATCAGACTTCATAGGTTAATGCATAAGTGTTAAGACAGGCAGTGGGAGGAACTGTTCCCCTGTGAGCTGCTGCTTTCTTCATTAATGTACTGGAGTGGATTGCAACCTGGAGAAGTAAGGTTGTCAGAAGTATCGAAACATTTTAGGTACCAGGTTTTTAAAAAGTATTGTATTGAAAGTATTGTAACAGATCTACAATCAGGTTTTCAATCAAAAGCTCAACAGATGAAACACTGGTCCTCAGAACTCTCTCACGCAACAAACCCACTATGTGACTGGAGGCGTTAGTTTTATGACTTCTTTTGTATCAGCACTGTGTGCAAGTTTGTAATGTAAAAAAAATCCTATTTTGTGTGTCTTTGTTTTTTCTTTTTCACATCTGCATAATATGTGGCCGATCGTCATTATAGTCTGACGGCGCCTGGCAATGTTGGGGGGAAAGCGGCAGGACAACAACATAAGTTAAGAGGGTGGAAGTCTGTGTAGGACCGGTGGGAGGGATGGTGGATGGGCCTGACAACCACCGACCTTCACCCAGGAGGCCGGTTTTAACTCCTCGTAAGATTGTAAAGCCAAACCCTGTTCTTTTTTCCTAAACCCAACCACACGCTTTTGTTGCCTTAACCTAATCATGTGTGTGTGTTGGCATGTACTTTTATTGTTCAAGAAAAAAAAGTCGATATCTTGTTTTCATGATTTCATTTTGAAAGAGACTGTATGTAAATGTTAATTTCCTTTGAAAACGGAAGTGTATTCAAAAACAGACAATGCATGTAACAGGCTGAAGTTGACACAGCATCCCTGAACACCAACAGTCAACGCACCCAGGGTACCTTGCACATCATATCTCAACAAGGAAAGTCCATGATCAAACGTAAATATGTGACAAGGTCGGAGTGAGAATGTGTTGTTCTTGCTCTCTTTATGTTCTGTAACATCCCTCAAGGCCGTATGCTGTGTGAACACAATGAGGACAAAGCAACAGTGTGACCAGCTACGTTATCACCAGCTCGCCATTGAAGTGTTGCTCAAGTGCTTGTTGGTGTAGAAATGTGATCTTGGGCTTGTGTTTGTCAACTACTTGCAACAATGTTCCTGCACAGAATGTCTTGTTAAGTCTGTATTTGGTCAAAAAAACATATATGCTTTTGATCAGTGTCTCAGCCACATTTTAATATCACATTTTGCCCGTGTGCACAGCACTACACAGAAAGCTAGCATCGCGTTAGCTAAATAGGCTAAATAGAACAGTACTACAGCTAGAAACAAAAACATATCATTGGTTGATGCTTTACCGCGTCATTGGAGCACTGAATTAAGTTGAGCTCAACTTTTATTTGCAGAGTGCCCATTTTGTCCGCAGTGACAAGTGTTGCACACCAGTTTGTAGTTCTGTATCACCAGCTTCCACTGGTGCTCGTGCCACTCCCATTATGTATCAGTACAAACGGTACAAGAACATCAGGTACAACATCAGTACAAGAAATTCTTTTTCTGTGGGATTTTGATCTCTTCAAGGGATTTGTTGCCAAAATATAAAATCTCATCAGGTTTGTATTTAAAGATGAAACAGTGTCTGTGTGCTGGAAGGCTAAAACTGCCCAGTATTTCATAAGAGAAAGGGCAAAGAAAACATTATTTTTCATTATTTTTACAACCTCTTGCAGAGTTCTTGACCCCCAAGTTTGAAACCGCTGCTGTAGGAGACATGAATACTTGATACTGAAAAAGTGGTCCCTCTCCTTCGTCACTGAGCTCCTGTATTAAACTGATTGAAAAATCAATCCCTCCATTTTTGAAAACTGGACCTCGTCTTTCTGTCTTTTCCCCTTAAATTGATTGATTTGGACTTAAGTCTCAGTAAGCAGTTTGCCCGTCCCTGTGGGAGGCTCTGTGGCTGTCAGCCGGCTGGCTTTTACTTTTCAGTGATTCTGTGTGACTCCCTTCTTTCATTTCTGTCATACCCACTACACCCATTCCAGTGCTATTCAAGCATTTGCATTGTCACTATGAGCTGGCCCTTTGCTCGCAACAAACTACTACAATCATAGCACTGTGCGTGACATACTGTATTACACAGCATGTTTCTGAAACAATAATCCACACAGGGAAAGTAAGAAAGTTGTTTTGACAGAGAGAAGTGAAAAAAAAATGTGCTTAAGATGCTCAAAAGGCAAATTGAACACAAAGAGGCTTAGAGAATTGAAGAATTGCGAGATGTTTTGAGCCTGGCAGTCTTCCTCAGGCAGCATCCAATGTGGATTCTCTGAAACAATGTCTGCCATTTTTCTTTTGTGTGTGCATTGCACTCGTCTTTTTTTCAGGCTTGAAGAAATGACTTTATTTTTCATTGTGATGGATATGAAATATTGTAAGATCTCTGAAATCCACATTCTCTTTCCTTCTGGAGACGTTTGAGAGTTCACAACTGCAGTACAGTTCATATGTAGGACTAAAATCAATCGAAAAAAATCACCCACAGCAACACAAACGTGTCTCATTTCAAAGTGTCATGTTGGGAAACTGACCTTTGTGTGCTTTTGGAGGTTTGTCTCGTGGTGGTTTTTGGACTGTGGAAAGCTGCAAACATTGATGTGCCAGAGAAAAGGAAACGTTGGCTGATATCATTCCCTTATGATAGAAAAAAGATACGCTCTAAACAGAGCTGTATTCGAAAAGCAATCCTGTTCTCTTGTTCTCCATTCTCCCTCTCTGTCTCCCACTTTCTGTCACGCATTGTTTCTTTCTTTGTCTTGTGATTGACATGTAAATACAAAATACCTCTGAATGTCCTGATTTTCAATGGGAGCTTTAAAAACAAGCCCAGGACCCAGAGCAAGGTAATATCCTCCATTCAAATCTTTTTATTGCAGCTATTCACATACTTCTTTTCTTCAGGCATTCTATTTTGTAATTCAGGCAAACACAGCATCTTTTTTTAGACACAACACTGATTGCAAAAGATTGTGAACAACAGCATTGCCTCCTCGGATAAATGACATATTTGAATATTATATTTAGGAGAAAACAGGAGAGAAGAACTTGGTATACTGTGTACTGCAGGCCGACAGTAACAGATTGCTGGAGCATATGGTTCAGTCTTGTGGTGATGCTTAAGTACAGTCTACACTGGCTGCACAGTGTAAGCAGCGTGACGGCAGCATGAGAATATTCCAGCAGCGTCCACTTCTGCTTCTGCTCGCTGATGTTTCTGTTGCACGGTTAAAAGCTTTTTTTTATAACATCAGCACAAGCACTTGAAAATGATCACTCAATGGTTAAGTTTCTATGTTTCTTATACAAATATATATATATATATATATATATATATATGTACCACAGCTACACAGCTGTAGAGATGTCTGCCTTCTCTTGAATTTAATAGAACTAGATGGCACTCTGCTTGTGGCAAAAGTACATTTGGAAAACTCAGCAGCAATGTCTCTTTCCAGGTATTATGACCTTGTTACTTAAAATAATCCACAGACCTTGTTGTAAGCATTTTTATGCAAGAACTATTTTCTTTCTACCCAAGTAGACTACCAATTGTATTACTGTACGTGACATATGAACTTTAATGGTGTCCCCCTTGGTTTAGCTGTAACATTAGCTAGGTGAGCTAGCAGCAGATGCACACTTCCTTCTTCACCATGATGTGGTTTGTGGGTGTACTTGGGCAGAAAAAAAAATAGCTCTCAAATGCTAACACTCAAGGTTTGTAGATTATCTTGAGTAACTGCGTCTTTATTTCTAAAGAGAAGGCAGACATCTCTACAGCTGATCTCCCACACTCAGTTACACACGCCAGAACAATCTAGACTGATAAATAGCACTACAGAGGCCTGTACTATAAAGTCACTTCATCTTACCCAGGGTCTCTTTTGGTTAACTGGCTTGACTAACCCTAACATTGATCATCTGGATAACCAATACTACAAAGCTGGTCATCAGCTAGTTCAGTCAACCCTGGTTGTTCCTATCCTGCCACGAGCACATTCATGTAAAAGAGGCGGGGGTGTTAATTACAAGCGACATCATCAGAGTCATGATTGAAGAAGGCTACTTCATGTGATAGGGACTGCAAGACGGTAGAATGTAATTTGCACGGAATGTAAACGATACTCTGTAATCTTATGGTGGCAAATGTAGGAACATTTAAAGTACTATCTAAAATTTCACTCGTATTTCAATCGTATGAGACTTAAATTATGTGGTATCACTAGGCAGTCCCTCCAGGATCTCGCGGCAAAAAAAACCTTGAATTTGCAGCCAATTTGTCAAAAATTGTGATAAAAATTGTGGCATTTATATTTAATTCTTTTGCAGGAAATTGCGGCTAATGACAAAAATTGCAAGTCAATAGAAAAAATTTTGATTTTTTTAAAAAACTACTGCCTCCAAAAAATAAGTCATGTAATCACTTTCTATAATAACCACACTGAATATTACAAAAACAGCTACAAATGTTTCAGTTCTCTTCTTTAGTTTTATTTAACTAGTATCCAAAAAATGTGACTGTAAAACAACATGTAAGCTACATCCTCTGTAAACATAACATTTTAATAAATTCAACACATATTGTATGCAAGTCTAACCCTTTAAACAAAGCGACAATTCTTATGTCAGTACAGAGCATTTCTCCACAATGCAATGCCATTAGCGCCATTTGATGACGCGTCTGATGACGTTTCAAATGACGCTGCATGCGTGACCACTACTGGTCAGCTGGAATATGCGGAAAAATCGCAAGACCTTTGAAAAATTGCAAGCCCCCGTAGATATTGCAGACTTTCGAATTTGCGATAATTATTGTTATTGGAAGATAGCGATTTTCTGGAGGGACTGACTAGGCTATATTTGACTTCAGTACACAGTATTTTTTGCTGTGTATTTGGATGATGATGACTTTGTCACATAAAACACTTTAAAGTAATGTCAGACTGTTTCTGCTACTGAAGTCAAGGGTGGAAAAGTTGTTAATGACTGATGAGGTCTGTCATAATAACGGGAGCCAATTAACAGTGTGTGGATTATTTTACTAATAAGATGTTATCTTTTTTCCTAGTCCTCATGACAGACACTATCATTGTGGACTAAAATAAACCCTGCATAATTTCAAATGGTGCTATTATCATGTGTCAAGTGTTGTAAAGCATCTCTGTGTTTGTTAGAAGCTCATTTTAAAACCAGTGGAAAACAGAGCCCTGGAAGAATGAAATGATTCTACTAACCTATAACAATATATAGGCTACTCTTTTTTAACCTGAGACTCTGGACTTTCATCAAGGGATACTTTTTTTCAGTGACCTGATTGGTCAGACGTTGGGGTGTTGATCTGATACTGCTCCGGAGCAGGTTAGCTGTTCAGCAAGTTACCACAATGATTTATCCCAGTAAAAAGAGAACCAGCTTCGTAGTACTGAAAACCTAGAGTTAACCTTGAAGTTACCTTGCTAACTCCAAATCCTGCTTTGTAGTACAGGCCTAGAGGAAAGATCTTTTTTTTTTTTTATTTTAGGGTGAGCTGTCCCTTTAAAGCAACACTTACCTTTCTGGAAATTGTACGCTTGTCTTTGTTTAGGTTAAAATGCTATTAATAAGCTGATGGCACACTAAAATGTAAGTGAATTCCACCAGAGATACAAACTCATAATTATACCATTATCATATGGTTATGAGAAAATTCTTGAAGAAAACTGGCCAAACGTCCTGTCTGTCTTCCCCACGAGGAGGCCTCCAACTGACGTAACCGCTTGCGTAGCATGAGCAGAGTATTTTTATTTTTTTTATTTTTAGTTTGCCTCTAATATAAATATAGACAACACAACACTAATATATATGACAACACAGCATCCAGTTGCTAATGGCTAACGTTAGCTTACTGTAGCATAGCCTCTGAAACATTAACGTTATATTAGTTTGTTTTACACACTACTATCTCCACTTATTCTTAAAAGAAGGATGTCTTTTTTTTTTTTTAAATGTCTAAACTTTTATAAAGAGAGCATGCAAATGACTCTCAATTAGGGAAAATGATGTGTGCTCACTTTAAAAAGTAATGGTGTTAAAATGGTTCCGATTTCTAGTCAGGAGTTTCTACATAAATGTTACACCGGAGCTCTTTGACTTTAGCTTCTGTCAATCAGTCTGTATGAGGCATCATTTATGCGTGCCCTTTGAGTTCCTCTCAACAAATTTCCAGTTTAATTGCTTAGCCCTCCTCGCTAACATTAGTGCTTTTAAATAAATAATCAGCCTTTTTAATCTTGTTCTTAAGAGTATTCAGTCCCATGTCGGGCATACAGAAGTGTAAATAAATCAGTTTTAAGAGACCTCGCAGAGTTTGGAGAAACATATACAAAACGTCTGCTATTTTAATATCCGCATTCTGTATGCACAAACCTGAAACCTTATTTTTATTTAGATCATTTTGCTCATTTTCCCTTCTCTTTATGAAGCCATTATTTTGGCGAGGTGGAGCACTCACTGCCACCCACACTGCAGTGCTCTCTTTTCACACTCGTAAATGTAACCATGGATTACATTCTCTCAATCAATTGAGTTCCCCCTTAGGGGTGACTGGCACACCCTATCAAATTTCCTCCTTTTTCATTAAAAAAAAGATGATTAAATTCAGAGTCTCAGTTCTTCTGCCTGTTACGATGAGATCAAAGCAGTGGACCGCTGCTTGTGAAAGTAAATCAGCATTCTGTGCGGTGCACTTGCAGAAAACGAGGCCACCTTACTTTGATGACTAAACCATTTCTCTCCCACTAATAATCTCACAGTATTGACTTGAAATGCATGAAAGGTGTGACTACATAAGCTCCGTCAGCAGGCGCGTGTGTGTCAGTATAGTCGGGTACAAAGAGAGTCTGCTATATTCTCCTCTTTTGCAGCATTTATTCGACACCATTGTCACTTTTACTACTGATGGAGCTGCTTCTGAGGACATTGTTTTCCCCTGGGGGAAGTTTGATGATAAAACATGTTTTGCAGGGCACTTAACAGGCATCTGTATTTCTTCACCTTACATCAGTTTCCACTTTAAACTCTTAAGAAGCTCCTGGTATTGCACAAAAACCTTTCGAGAAGAATTTGTACTTTGCTAGGTCAGAACTGGAAGTCAATCCAGGTGGGCTTTGGCGCTTCTGTTCACGGCCTCGCTTCGTGCTTTACTTTTTCTCAGCTTTAATTAAAGGAGCAGTGTGTTGAAGCTATTGGGTTTATTAGCTTAGAGTGAGACTTTCATATCTATGTAGCAAACAAGTCCTTCTAAGATTCCTACAGACTGTGAGATTTTAGCAATCTTACACGTTTACTGCAAGCTACACTGTGCGACATGGATCTAATAAACATGAGTATGACATCAAGTTTGATGTCTGCAGACTGCACAATGATAGCAGCAGCAGCAACTCCGCTGCTATTTTCCTTCGTCCTTCTCGAGATCAAGGTAAGAGCTGGAGGACGCATCATGCGGGCAAGGCTTCTGCTGCCACAACTCCACAAGGTTTTCCTCTTAAATGGAATTGCAGTGCCTCATTTCATGCTGCATTTTTATTGGTTGGTTAGTAGATGTAGGTTGTTAAAGCAGTCACGCAGTGAGATGGTCATTCCATATTTCTAAAACTGTCAGATTTTTATCCCAGGCTGTCTTTGATCGCAAGACCATGACAACAGCCACCCTTGAATCTCTGTCACTGTGCCACATAGGATCATTTTAAACCCATGACCACAGATATCGCCATGATTTTTTCATGTTGGTCATATTTCATCTGGGACAACCCAAAATTGCAGAGTGTATAACAGGCTTTATACAGAGTCTGCCATGCTTCTCCATCATGTTTCTACAGCAGCCCTGAACAGACAAAACAGACACTGGCGTACATTTTTACGTTGAAGTGGCAGCCTGAATTTGGTGGCGCAAATGCACCTGAAGGAGCACCTTAGTTCTTCTTACACACGTAGAAAGGGAGGGATTTTCAGTGGGGTACAAACTGCAACCTCACCACAAGATGCCACTAATTCCCACACACTGCTCCTTTAAGTCATTACCTTGGCCCTGACGTGGAAAATCTCCTTGGCTTTTCTCTTTCACTGCGTCTCTATTACCAGTGAAGCTGTAATCTTTAGCACAGACATGCAAATCCTCACAGGACTACAGGGATTATTAAGCTCTGTGAGGAGCCATAAGAAGAGCAATGATTGGCTTTGACATCACTATAGGTAACCCTTCATGTGAGTTTTTTCCATGATAGGACTGTAATTACTGCATATAATTAGAGTTGAATATCCAATACCTGTACCTTTAATATGCAAAGTAACATGGAAACGAATGAATATCATTGGTGCAGTTTCACAGAGCACATTAGATTTTCCCAGAGGAGATGAGTCACATTCATCTAAGGTGCAGTATGAGTTCAGCTGAATAGCTGATGCTACGGTGGGCACAAGGTTCACTCAGCTTTGTGAAGGACAGTGTGGATTAATCCCTGGGCAGCGTATTACACTGACAAAGAATAGACATGAGAAGTATGCAGGTTTGATAGACTGAGGGACAGAAAGTGAAAAACACAGTAAGACACTGCCAGTAATAGCTTTAGATTTCAGCCATTTTTTACCCCAAAGTCCCACAAATTAAGGGTGCATTACTGCACTAAATATCATGGACACTTATTAAAGAAAAGAAAAAACTGAACAGATGAAAAAGCCCTGTCGGGACTGGATTTATTTTCCTTCGGTTGGAGGGGGTAATTTAATATTACCTGTGCTGGACAGTGATTTTAATCCTTTTCGGAATGTGTATGCTGGTTATTTTTTTCTCCACCACTTCAGTAATAACTACAATAGCAATTACCCACTGTCTTTCGGCAAACCCGCTGATTCTTCTTCAATTTAAAACCTGTTTGGAGTGACTTCCCTGTATTTCAAAGTAGATATCTGACGTTTATCCAAGGAAAAAGCTGCTTGTTATTCTACCTTTCTGATTTTTATTTAATCAGCTTTGTTTGAAATGGGACTTTTTTTGTGAAAATGAAGTAACTCCAAAATACATTTTGCTATTCTGATAGAACAAAACATGTTTACACCAGTGTTGGGGCCCATTTGGGAACCAGTATGATGAGGACAAAAACATAAAGCCATCAGGAGAGCAGGAGTTCATTAAGAGGGCTGTTGTAGAGGCAGCAATAGGTATGTTCTGGTATTTTCTCCTGATGGCTGAAATGTCATTTAGAACGATTAATTAAATTAAAAAGGGGCACAATGAATATTTTATTCCTCACCACCCTGCATACTTGGGTTTTAAGTCTTCTTTTGTATAACACAGTAAGTGTAACAACAAGTGAGTTTAAAGCCCCACTCCAGTGACTAAACCAATAAACATTGTTGAGAGCTAGCTAGTCAAGTTATCTTGTATTTTGACAGCATAGACATAATGAGGAACGTAGCAGATGCGGACTGCTCACAGAGCAGGGTATGCTGCCGAATATCTTTATTGCATTCACCTGCAGCGCACATAATGTGTGTGGTTGTGTGAGTTACAGGGAAAACAAGACGGTGAGCTTTCATTTTAAGATTGTTTCCTCAGTTTTTGGATTTAGCATAGCGCTGTGAATGTTTTTCATTGAGTTTGTGTAATATGGGCAAGTTAACATCTACAGACTATAATAGGCTTTGTAAGGTACAAAGTTACTAAGCAACTGCCAGCTGGTACTGTTAGAATATATGAAGGCCCTGTTTGATACAACACGGCAGATATATGCGGCAGCAGTAGCTCAGTCCACAGGGACTTGCGTTGGGAACTGAAGGGTCGCCGGCTCAAGTCCCCATCCAGACTAAGTATGGAGCGTGGACTGGTAGCTGGAGAGGTGCCAGTTTGCCTCCTGGGCACTGCCAAGGTGCCATTGAGCAAGGCGCTGAACCCCCAACTGCTCAGGGCGCCTGTCCATGGGCTCTAGCATCTTTCCATTTAATGCATGAAGAGGTCCTGTGTGTATTTCAGGCCTGTGTGTGTATGACAACAGAGTGAAAAAATCCTCCGGGATCAATGAAGTATTTCTTCTTCTACTTCTTCTTCTTCTTCTGCTATATACGGATTAGTTAACTCGTGTATCGAAGATGATTATAAAGTGAAAGGAAATACTGATTAAGAATTAGGGTGTAGGCCTTACAGACAAAAGCTAACATGCCCCATTCCAGCTATGAGTTAAACAGTTAAGCTAAGCAGTGGTCAGTCAGAAGTAACTGTTTTCCAGCTAACATTAGATTGACATCCATTCACATTTACTGAAGGTGAAGGAGCTGGAAAAAAAATCCTCCACCTCATAACTTATGCTGGAGTGACCACTATCACTATCCATGCTGTCCCTCTGACACTGATGTGAGAACAGCACTTTGGTTGCCATGGCAATGGATCACGTCCAGCTGTTTAAGAAAGAATAAAAATAAAAAAAATTTAAAAAAGCAAAAACAGAAAGTAACACTGGTTGGAGTGAATCTTTAAAAATTAACTGATGCACGCAGCATATTGTTGCTGTGCTTACTTAAATTATAATGCAATCTAGCATTGATTTACAACAGTGATGAAACTATCAAAGTTATCAAAGGTCCAACTTTGATAAAGTGATTTCAAGTGAGATGTACACCGGCTATAATATTCTGATGTTCGCCTGAGACGTTCTCTGAATATGAAATTGCCAATCAGCCGTTGTTTACTCATTATTATTTTTATTATGTCATAGCTGACTGTGGGTAAACAACTGCAAACTAGAAGGTAATAAAGGTCTAAAAAATAACATGAATGCTTTCAGTAAACATGATTAATATGAAAGACACGAGGAGAATCACAATTTCAGTCACAATTTTTTCAACATCCTGACATCCAGCTGCTTGACAACGCATGCAACAATGCTCCCCTCGGAAAATGTATCGTAAACAATGATCAAAAAGCTATATGACATCCATCAACATTTGTTATTGTTGATGCATTGTAAAATGTAACAGTATACCAATAAAAGGGAAAAGGAAGAAGACCTCAAGCAATGTAAGCAATCAAAGTTTCAACAAAACAATAGGCATTGTAAATGTTTTATGAGATGCACTCACATGTTTGTTATGCCTGAGGGACACACAGTGTTTTTTGTGAGAAACATAACCATGTTTGTTCATGTGTTTCTTAAATCATGGTCCAGGAAAGCTTAACTTTTCTTCCAAAACTTTGTAATAGCTGAAAGCACAGCATTGCGTGGGATTACTCCCTTTGATACACTTTATCCGTGTTAGTGGCTGACTAATAACAAATTTGTGGCGTAAATTTGAACCAAATTTTCAGAAAATCTGCAAAAGAAAATGTAAATTTTGTGCTTTACTATCCCCTACTGTAATGCTAATATGGGGAGTTAGTCCATTTAGACAAGCAGTGGGTGGCAGTCATTATACCACTGCAGAAGAAAAGGGTGCAACGACATGAAGTAATTAAAGGAGTGCCACTCAGACCTCAAACAAAGGAAAAGGATGGATGTATAATAATAGAGAGCGCGCCAGAGAATAGAAATAGAGAGCTCTGAACAACTTATATCACAGCTTTGTGCTGTTGGGAGAGTTCTGGAAACAGCACTGTGTACATGTGTAAAAAGCTGACGGTGTTAGAGGTTGTTTACGCAGTGACATTTAGTTCCGACTGTAAACCAGCTTTTATTTGCTGAATCAGTTTCCATCATGCTCAGTCGCATATAACATTTATGGAAACACCAACTCTTCCACCGTCCCCAAGTGTAAAAACCTTTTTGTGATATTTCAAGATTTGTTTTCTTTAATTTTTGACATTTCTAACCAGATTTTTTTTTGGGTGCAAACTGAAATTGTGCCTTAAAATGTGGATGGAAATGCACCTTCAGATCTGTTGGTGTAATCGATGCAGTGAAGCCAAAGCATCTGGATTGCCCCCTGGTGGCTGGCTGCAGTATAGGTTCCATGTTAGCGGATGGGACATGGGCTAAACTAAAAGATCACAATACACATTAAATAATTTTTTTCCAAAGATTATTTCTGTTATTTTAGGTAGTTTTTCAGCGATTGAGTCAGAGGCAGATGTATCAATGGCTCCACTTCCTGATTACTACACAGGCTCTGGCTCCAAATGACGACACCAACGAAAGATGGCAGCACCCGCATTAAGGATATTTTGGCTTCATTTTTATACAGTGGGAAAAGGTGGAGACATGTCATCCATCTTTATGTACAGTCTACAGTTGGCAACAGCATGTGATATGACAATCTCTACAGAAATCCCAGAGATATGTTTGACGTGATTTATAAACGCATTGCCATTACATAGTTTGTCCACCAGAGAGCATGTTGGACATTAGCTATAATTAAAAACTAATTTTAAAGGACCCGCTGCCCTCTCTTCTCTTAAAGGTAACTTGCAGAGTTTGTGACTTCTAGTAGCGCTATGGAGCTTTTTGGTTTTTTGGTGCGTCCCAATTTTGTGTGTCCCTAATACGCGTACACACACACACACACATTCATGTAAAACACATTTCTACTACTGGTTTAACAGTATTCCATAGATCAACAGGTAGCAGTAGAGCACAAAACCCCCACAATACACCATCGAAGACAGGAAAGGAGTAGCGTATAAGCAAGTAAACACAATATAAATATTGCAGGATTTAAATTCTGTTTTCCTCAATTTTCAAATTTTATACGGCAAATAAAATTGATCCAGCAGGTTTGTTAGGCTTTGAGGATTCACAATGCATTTTACACTGAATGTGATCAACTTTTGTTTCCTAACAAGGAAAGGTTACCTCTAATATATGTACGAATATAAGAGCACAACATGTGCTTCTGTCAGTTCAACACTATGTGTTGTTTTCATCCAGCAGGTTTCAATGTCAACAGAATGGACACATGCTTTTGAAATCAGGAAATGAGCTCAGATTACCATTTGAAACACAGGCACCAACATGAATAGCGGGGCAACAGGTGCATCGTGTTTTGTTGAGAGCATTTGAATTAAGCAGCATGCTGTGGTTATTATTGCCCATCGTCTGTGACAGATCACTGGGCTGTCGTTGCTCTCCACTGCTCAGTACTGGTGACAGATCCCAGTGTAGAGGCTTAAATCAAACAAGGCTGTCTTGTGAAGTCTTAAGATTCACACTGCACTTGAATCAACAGCTCTTCTAAAATGATCCAGAGCCGTATGCATATAAGGTCATGGCGTCAATCACTGTATCTCTCTCCAAGCCTATTCTATGATAATGAAGGGCGCTAATGAGAAGTGGAGGCTAACAAAAGCAGAGTTAATGAGGACCAGTGTGTGTCTCTGTGGCTTACAGGCCCACTCATTAAGACTCCCTTTTAGCCACTGGCCGGCCCACATTAACAGGTGCCCCCTCTGCCAAAAGTACACAAAAGACATTTCAGTATGTGTCATCTTATGGGATGAAAGGTGACATCAGATCTGACAAGGATGGATGTGTTTCTTTCGGGGGAAGAGAATGTCCCGGTCGGAAAGTGACGACAGCATTAGAGAGCAGCTTTCAGGATATCAAAGTGACTTCTCCCTCACAGGAAGGGGGCTCATGAAGTCTTATGGAACCTCCAGTATTGTATGACTATTTTTATACATTGTGACCATTAAAAAAGGTCACAGGAGTCAGATCAGCAAATTGTGCATTGAATATGTGGGCTTTAGAGATCATTAAAAGTTTGAGGATGGAGTGTGAACAAAAGAAGATGCAGCAGGTTTGAAAACTGTGAGGCTCTGCAGGTGGTTATTGGATTGCTGAAAGCCTTTCTCCCAGTACTCCATTCAGATTGGGAGTGCTCAACATTTCCATTTTGTCAGACTTGGCAAAGACTGGACTGGGATGCTTTTTAACACGCATTATCTGTGTTATATTTTTGGCATGCTGTTGCATGTCAGACTGTGTGCCAGCTGATTAAAAAGCAGATCGTCAGCCTGAAAGTTTTTGAGGACAGAGATCATCTCTCGGGAAATTTACAAACAAAATTAGAGCGAGTCAAGTTAGGTGAATATAAAATAAAAAATCCTCCCTTTTGAAGTTGAAAGAGCATACATTTATCACTTTGAAATATTTTTTGTCTTTCTGAGCTCACTTTGTAGTACAACAATGTTTCCCCTGATCTCCCTGCATCGGCAAAATAATGGTTTTCATTAAAAACAAATGTAAGATTATATTTAGGAATGTAGTGCTCCCTAAAGAAAGTAGTTAACGTTACTCTTAGTGGTGCATATATATGCATCTCATTTTAATTTAGAAGCTTGCAAAGATAAAAAAGAAAGCAAATGAAGAACATTTAAAACACAAGAGGAGACGTTTTTGTGATGTTATGTTCTTAGCAATGCAATAAACGGCCTCCATCTTTCCTGGACAGCATAATGTTTATTAAAGCGGACATGTCAGCACATTACCGCTGTATGTTAGAGGTGGGAAAAGCTTTTGCTGCTGTGAATGCCTTCTTATAAATAGTAAGTCATTGTGGGTGGAAACTGGCAAAATCAATCAGTCTAAACACAGGTTGTTACATCACAACACATTCACAGGATGATCGGTTCAGTTGCAGTTCATCAAGAGGACAAGAACACCAAAAACTGACCCAGCATTGGATTCTGATGACTCATCTGTACATATTAACTGCTCCTGGGCTTTGGCATTGACATTAGGGTCCTAACATCAAGCTCACAGTTGGCCAGTGTCAAGCCGTTGGTGAGCATATGTTACCCTAGTTCTTGCAGTGTGTCCCATATTATTGCCACTAGTCAGCCTTTGTTGTCTGTTTTTAGGCCAACTCAGTATGTTGAATCAGCATCAGAGATGGTGAATGAAATCACTCTGGTTGGCAGATCAGCTCAGTGCACAAGAAGAGAAATGGAAATTGGAAAAGCAAACGAACGGCCAAAGCCAAGAGGTAGTGAGATTGAAACAAACCTGATACATAAGGTAAAGTTATGTATTTAGCCATTGAGCGCTTTAGCAGTAACACTACGTAAATTTTTTGTGTTGCTCGCTAGCACACGGTAAATATCCTTTGTTCTTTCAACACTGTGTTATTGATGTGCTAACTGGCTACCTAGTGTCTTTAATATATCCTGTTGGTCTTCAGGTTTTCCTTTTTGATGACAAATGCAGACTACCATCACCTGCTGGTATGGAGGATTTTTTCGTCATGGTCGTTGGCTGCAGTCTTTGTAGTGTGTTTATTCATTCATTTTCATTCATTTTCCATATCCGCTTATTCTGTTAGGGGTCACGGAGGTGCTGGAGCCTATCCCAGCTGACATTGGGCGAGAGGCAGGGTACACCTTGGACAAGTCGCCAGACTATCACAGGGCTGACACATAAGGACAGACAACCATTCACACTCACATTCACACCTACGGACAATTTAGAGTCACCAGTTAACCTGCATGTCTTTGGACTGTGGGAGGAAGCCGGAGCACCCACAGAAAACCCACGCTGACATGGGAAGAACATGCAAACTCCACACAGAAGGGCTCCCCACCTAGGGTTCGAACCAGGAAACCTCTTGCTGTGATGTGACAATGCTTACCACTGCACCATTGTGCCGCCACTCCACTGTGCCACCACGCCGTCCTTGTAGTGTGTCCAGCTGCAACTTTTTGGCATAGACACAGGTGACATGAGGCGACATTAGTCAGCCTTCAGCACTGCTAGTTCTTTAACGTGGATTTGATGTGTCTGGGCTTTTACTTTGAGTGGTAATCTTATGTTAAATGCTTGTTTTGGTCTGAATCATTAGAAGTAATTTAAAGTGATCATATTCAATAGAGGAATCAATGGAATGCATTTGTGTATCATCTGTAAATGGCACAAAGTTTACAAAGCGTTTCTGTTTTCCTTCTTTTAACTTTTGACATGCTTTATTTGAGAGCACCTCGCTTGGTTTGCACTCGGTGTCCTTTTGTTTTGTTGGTCCATAATTTTCCAGAGTGGCAGTGCAGCCAGTGTCAGGGTCACTGCGATCCAAACTGGGAGCAGAAAAGACCATGAGAAAGAATTTATGAAGTAGTAAAAGCAATAAAGTGGTATTTTGTTTGCCTGCTTTGCTTTGATCACCGTCGCTGTAGATTTCGGGGGATGTTTTTGTGCTCTGTGTGTTGATGAGTTCGGTGAGGATCCCTCAGGGTGCAAACAAACACACCCACACTCGAGCTCTGCAAGGCCCCAGCAAGCTGGCAAAGAGCGCATGAGTGAGACTGATTAGCTTAAAGCCTTTGTTCATTTACACCGTTTGTGGTTTCACATGCAGTATATCATCCCGGTGTTGTGTTTTGTTTTGGCTCATAATTATTTTTTGGTCAGTAATTGCACACCAGCAGAAAGGGGCTGAAGAATACATTGAAGCTGAAGTTGAACACAAAAGAAAATCCTTTTTGGCAGTTTTCATACTTGAATGTTTAAAATCCCGCCATGTGTGCTTGAACTGACTTTGAGGGGATTGTCATTTTTTACACGTGGTCTGTTGGACAGAGATGAAAGTGACTGAGAGAAGCTTCCTGTTCTCTGGTCATTTTGTTTTATTTTATGCCATTCCCAGGAGTGACACTATGGACTCTCTGCTGCATGGCAAGACATGACACTGGGTCCCCCACCTAGAAGCATCTGGTGAAGCCCAGTAACAGCTTGCCTGTCTGAAGGGGACCCACCAACACAGGGCTTCTGAAAATAGTCCCCCTTTCCCTCTGCTCATTTCTCATCTTAAGACTTTACAGTCCATTCAGGATATTTTTAATGCAGAGCCAGTGTCAAGGTTATTTATTGATGAAGTTGCTTACTGATAAGTCAGCATCAACTGTGGCCAAGCTTGGCAGTGTCTCCACCGCAAACAATAAGTGTCGATTAAATGATTACAGCAATCAATTCTGGGTCCATCTATTTTGTTTCTGCAGCATTTCCTCGTCCAGATGCTACTTTCCTGGGAGGGCCCAGACAATAATGTTATTCCCTGGAAGGAAGCGAGGCAAACAAACAAACAAATCAATAAATATAGATAAACAGAAAGTCATCACCAAAGTTCGGTTAGACTTTTATTTTCTCTGGGCACTGATTATTTTGGAAGAAAAGCATTCCTGGAGCCAAAAATCAGCTTTCTGTAAGAATGAAGCATTGTCATAGTTTTTTTGTTATAAAGCGATGTTTGTGTTTTTTGGTTTCAAAATATCCATCTGTCAAAAATCTTGCACAGGCTGCTGTGTGCCTCTGTTGGCACCTAAAGGGTGCATTCTCTGGTTTCTGTCTTCAGACAGAGTGAAATATGGACATCATTATCTGGCAGCAAACAATAACAACATCTTATCTAATACTAAGAATTTTTCCTACGACTCATTTGAATCATGTGGGGTGTTTGATGCATTTCTTGACAGTGTTATATATTACTTTAATATTTTTTAATATCTCCAATTAAATCTAGTTGTTTAAAATTAACACAAGTCCACTCGGGCTGTTCAAGACAAATACTTGACCATTTGTTGCTTTTTCTTTTTTTCAAATAGAGTTAAGACTTTGAACGGGGTTCGGCGGGACATTCAGGATGATTGATACGTACACGCAATATAGGGATGTATTGAGACATCAGTACAGCTCAAAAGCTATGACAAAAATGATAATGTGTTCTCATAAACACAAGTGAAATCAAACAGTACAGTGTGTATAGTGAGTTATCAGTAATGAGGTGCATGTGTGGGTGCGTGGCAGTGGGTGTGTGTTTGAAAAACAAAGGAGAAAACCCAGAGCCGTCCTCAGGCCGAGACAGAACCAGAGACTGACAACGGAGAGAAGCATTTATGATGGAGCACACACCGGGCCCAGGTATATCTCAATCAGCCATACACCTTCCTCTTAGCTCCTGCAACACAACAGAGGAGAACCAGCAAGTGAGCCATCTAGAGTATGGGAGGAGGGTCGTCACAATATATAAATTCAGTGACCAAGGATCCTTTATGATGGATGCAAAAAAAAAACATGGCTATATATCATCTTCTTTAAGGTATGCTTTTATTTTGAAAGTCCCATGGCACATCTGTGTCACCATTTCCATCCAAGCACAACTCCTTCCGAAGCATTCACATAGTGCCAGCTGCCTAGCACCAGGCATACAGTGGCAAGCATCCAAGAAGAAGACAATGAGAATATTTACTGATATCGTCACATACTGATAGGCACCTCAATTAATCAAGTCGAAATTGTATAATGGCAGACTTTGTGATATCGTATCATTGTTTAAGGAATCAATATAATGTTGTTAGCTGCAGATCCACCACTTCTAATGGTAACGTTGTCTTGGAGCCTAAACATGCAAAGCCTCTCTTCTTCCAGTCAGTTGCCTCCATGTCATTTCGACTCACAATGGATATGTGTCTGCAGCTACCTGTACCGGAGAGCAGCGTGAAAGCGACATTATTCTGCAGCTACATCTTGGTACTGAAACATTCTCAAAAGTATACTTATTGACAAAAACAATAAAAAAACAAATAAAATGACTGCTCAGCTTTAAGGAATCTCAGTCAACTGAACAGTCTCCAAGTGATGTTTCGAATCTTCTACTCTCAGGGGGCAGCCCTAAGTTCCACAATCAATATATATTACATTATTACACTTATGCACACAAATCCTACAGATGTTTTTAAAAAACAAGCACATCAACTACAGTTCCATTTATCCATCAGTATTCTGCTGCAAAGACAACATCCTCACCACAGCATTTGTTCAGAAATCAGGCTGCTAACCTGCAGAGCTGTTTGTCATTTGCACCCTGCCATGAAATGAACAGCAGCTGAAACAGCTTTCTTTAAACCCCATGCCTAATTTCTGTTGTTCAGCTGCTGATGAGATGTCTTTGCTTTTTGACGGCATGTTGAGTTGCAGTAATGTTTTCAGACTGTGGCGTAAAAGCTGTCGAGGGACCTGCAGTGTACAGTACTATACTGTCGATGTAGTTATTTATATGAAAGCTGAGGTGCGTCCCACTTCAATATTTTCATCATCACTCACTCCTAAGAGCGACACATATCTCCAAATACTTAACAATCATTGAATAGAGGGAGTTAAAATCTTGATTTTCAAATGAATGCAGTGACTTCAATAGTGTTCTTCATAATTTTTGCCTGAAAACATGGATCATACTAATAGAATTGAAACTAGGAAAGCAGTCAAAATCCCATTGACACTTGCAACAAAGCTACTAAAAATTCAGCCTCATGGATCAGAGCCTTTCTAAACATTATATATTCCAATGAACCCTAGACCTTCGTGGGCTAAAGGTCTAAAAAATAGTGAAATAACTGTGGTGAAATCTATGGTTATGGATGAGAGTCTCAATGACTAATTGTAGTTTAACCTTGTATTTGCCCAAGCCCTGTTGTAATGATATTCTGCAGATCACAAAAGGTCACAGAAAGGGGATGGTAAACATCAGACAGATCGCATTTTCTCTTTCCAACCCACCGATTTACTGTTTCTATTTTCAGCTTATAAAGGCCATGCTGTGGTGCAGATGTAATGCAGGTAACCTTCAACAAATCTCATTACTGCTTTGCCCCATGCCAACATGTCTGACCTTTACCATTTAAACTCAATCTACTGTATTTATAAGAGACCAAACAACATGTAAGGGTTAACGTGGGAAAAAAAAAGCTGGTGGGGCAAATGCAGGAAAGCAGATCACCTAGAAACGACATGTTGTACATCGCTTTCATATCTCCCACAGAGCCTGCTCTTTGTCTGTAGATTGCTGCCTGTTACATCTCGTTACACTCTGAGGAGATAATGACCACTGTTTACACTCTGCCACTCGTCCAAAATGCACACATCAGAAATGGTGTTTGGTGAGAGTTTTGTGTGTGCCTGCTAGTGTGTTTTCGGCATAAATCTGCTGTCCCTAATTGTGAGTCACAGCATGACATTGTTGCTGAGGATGCAAGTGCTGCTGGGTAGAAGATTTTTAACCACTGAGGGACTTTGATAATGCTTGCAAGTAAAGGAGCAGTGGGAAATACAGTGTGTGTGTGTGTGTGTGTGTGTTCGTGTGAGAAGAAAGATTTAATCCCTACATCAATGTGGTTGTGATTGCTAGCAGCATTCTCCGGACTTCAACACAGTTTTTTTTTTTTTTTTTTTTTACCGGATCATGCACCAAACTTTACATATACAATACATGCTTTGGCCGCTCCAATGAAAGGTGCATGTAAAGCTCTTTAAGCTTAAGAGGCAGAGCTCATGCTGTGACATTGGCATGATGATGTACAGTAAGTCGCAATTTATAGCTTTTCACATTGAAGCAGCCTGATTTTCTTGCCCCAAGCAGCAAGACTGTTGCCTTAGTCCGTGCAGAGAGAGCTCATGAGCTCATAGGTTTGCAAGGTGCCTTCACTGTCACCAGTATAAAGAATCTGGCTGGGCGCTACTTGAGGTGCACAGCTACATTTTTCATTCAGATTTTCTTCCCTTTGTCCCATTAGGTAAGGAAAATAAGCATTCAGCCGAGTGGCCTTGGACCTGAAAGAAATCACGATGTTTCTTAAAGTGTAAAGGATTGGTTCAAGGGTAGCACTTCTCCCTTTCCATCTTCTAAGCTTACTGCTGGGGTCAGAGTAGCTCCCAGGTAATGTGTTATATAGGCTACTCGCTGAAAGGTAAAAATGGTGGAACATCCTGTGACTGGGCCTTCCAGTCATGTGAAAACCAGTTGCCAAGCTGGACTAGATCCAATTACTCTGCCAGAATTACTGACATCCAGTTTTTAGCCTCACCAGCAGGATGGCAGAGAGAGTCTAGGCTCTTTCCCACTGCACAAAACATCCACTAACACCTGCTAACATCAGCTTTTGTATGTAATGGGAAAGGTTACAATCAGCATTTACATCCAGGTCAGATTACTCTACAGTAGTCACAGGTCTCTGCTCTCAGGTATCTGCTCTGGCTTCAGTCAGCAGTGATGAAAATAGAACAAGCGATGCTTGTGCTAATGAGCCCCTGCACTGGCAATGACGCACCACCACAAAATACCATCCGTCACCTCCCAAGCAGCACTCAAACATAGTGTGCTTGCACCAAGTTTAAAAGGAAGACTGAATAAGTAGGAGATATAAAAAAGGATTAACCACCGTAACATTTTCACTGGGCTCCATGCTGCTTTCTACTATTTACTAACCCGTTTTCTGACCTGTCAGTGACATCCAACCTGACACCAGTAAAAATAACAGAAAAAAAAAATCAACAAAAAGACATATTCATCTGCTGTGGAGCCATGTACACAGCTCTAGTCTATTGGCAACATGAAGGGAGACTGTAGCTATTTTTAGCAGGTTTTCCTGTGTTTAAAAAACATGCATACATGCTCTAGTTTTGGTAGAAAAGGGGTGTCTGTTGAACTGCTACACACACTGAAATATCTCAACATCTTCTGGATGGATTGCAATGACTCAATTACACCATTTGCTTCATATTGAAGAGGTGTTTGCGTGTAGTGCCGGGCACTCGGAGCACCACTGTTTCAGATTAGAGTGCAAATTAGATTAGCCGACATACTCAGCACTAGTGAAGTGTTGTTCTGAGAGCTTTTGATCTGTGTTTTTAGCTGTGTTTACCTTTAACATTCAGTCTTGGTAAGAAGCATTAATTTCTGTATAGTTAAGTACACTTGATTTGAATAAATAAGTAGTATCTGTCACTATGGTGTTATTATGGTGTTATAGTAGTGTTGTGTTAAGCTTTAACTGCCTCAGTACTTGTGTGGGATTGAGTGACATTGTGACAACCTATTTGTATATTGTTTTAAGGGTGGGGGTGTTATGGCTGTGCGTGTTCTGTGCTGCTGTCCCTTTCCCTCTATTGTACATCTGCCCAGGTGTGCTGTATTTCCTAATGAGGTGCACTGCACCTGACATAGGGAGGAGGGGCTTAACAGCTTCTGGTTTGGGGACTGCTGGTCCTTTGCTCGTTTTTTTTTGTCAATAGATCCCATGGATTTGATTGATTAAAGGGTGTCTTATGTGGTTATTTTGGGTCAGTGGTGGAGTTTTGTTCACCCCATAGGGCCGCCCAAGGATGGGGGGGTAACAACATTTTGTACATTCGTAGTCCCCAGAGGACAAATTACAGCTGTGCTTCAGTACAAGAGATTCATTAGGTCCAAATGCACTGAAAACTATAATTGATACATATCAGATTCTCCTGTGGCTCACTGCAGGCATCAGATCTGAAATTCCAACACTACAGAACCAGCAGTATTTTACAAAGTGTCATTATTTTTATGTAGGCAAGCACATGTTTGCATAATTTACAGATACCCCGACTTCTATACATTTCTATTTGAGTAGCTTGTAAATGTTAAATAAGACAGGAGGGCATGGTGCTGCTTTCATCAGTTGGTTGGCAGTAGAACAGCAGTGAAGCCATTGGGGACCATCTATCTTATTTCTTTTTTTTTCCTCCTGAATATCACATAAAGCACAGCTAATCATAACTCTATTCTATGTTAATTAATTGCTATTATTAGGCTTGTGTAGTGAGTTAAGCTTTATGACCAGTCATCAGTAAACTTTGATGACGGATGATAAGAGGTGGGTCTGTTATTCTAAGTAACCACCAAGGCTCTGAACTATTTTTTTTTCTTAGTATCTAACATGAGACAGCACAGCAGTTGAAATCTATAGTAGTATAGCTGTTGGCAGTGGTGACTGTTTTCATTTAGCGTTGGAGAATTACAATTGAATTGTTCATAAGGTTTTAAGCTAAGCTAACAGAGCATCCGCTGTTGTCCAAAACTGTTCACTCTTGCTGCACGTCTCCCTCTCTGTCTCTTCATCCTCCTCTCTCCCTCATTGACTTTGCATGCTGAGACCTCATTTGACGCTCCAAAATTGAAACAAGGTCAGTGTAGGGGCATCAAAGCAGTTTGACCCACCTCATTACGCTTTAGATTCCTGTTTAAAACAAAGATGTACTTCAAAATGCACTCTGTACGTTTGGGCCTGTAGCCTTTTTCTAAGAAGTATCTTTTATCCAAGAATCAGTTGGTGGAGGAACATCTGTCTTTATGCTCTGGAGGAACTATATGCTTGTGAAGTCCCCAAATTTTTCTTAAGAAGGCTTCTATTTTTTTTTTTTTTAAAGATCATAAGTACATCCCCTCTGTGAAGGAGGCAAAGCCGAGCAAGCAGGGTTAGAGCAGGTCTAGTGGTCTTTAATGGCCTAGCAATGATGATAATGCTAATTATGGGGCTTGAATTAAAATAGCTGACAGCTGATAACAGACTTTTGCTTGTCACTGTGCCCTCTTGTTAAGAGCAGCAGAGGTTTTTTTTTATTGCCAAAGCACTACTGGCCAGTTATACTGTATCTGCCTTCAAAACTTCCCTCATCTTGCTTTCAAGATTGATGGCTGCAGGGAGAGAAGATGGTGGCCTTGAAGTTTGTTACCATCCACTCTTCAAACAGCAGTATTGGTTACACACTCGCAATAAGGAGAGCAGTGACATCTGCCTTCAACTCACTTTCACACAAACTGTTTTCAGCAAGGCAGAGAAAAACTGGCAATAATGGGGTTTGCTGCAAAAGGTCTAGGGGTAACACAAGGTTGCCTGAGCTTTCCATGGGCCTTGTTAGTTGATTGGAGATCACTTTTGTAACTATTAGTAGTTTCAGTATGTGTTTAAGGACTGCCCACCTCTCTCTACTCCATGGATTCTTATTTATCAAATTGTATTTAGCCATGTTCATGTATTCCATGTGCTGTTTGAGACTTGTGATTCTCTGCACACCCTAATCATCCTGCACTCTAAAAGGTCCTCATTTTCAGGATTGTTTTTTAGAGAGGCACCGTTAATTGTTGGCACTTAAATGATGCTCTGTCTGGTCCAGACTAGCCCTGAAACCCGACCACAGATGTGTCACGTATGATTCTGCAAATGAAAGAGCGTGATGGTTATGGGCTTTCAAATAAAATGCAAATTGGAAATCTGTTCCAGTCAGTTCAAGCCAGAAGAATAACTTGAGCTCATCTTTAATTCATGGGGGCGCTTACAGTGCCGAGACACGGCAATCTTTTCCTTGCACCCCTCTAAAAGCGGATTCCCGGAAGGGTCAACATTTCCTTGGGGAAACAGCTGGACAGAGGCCTCCCGGTGAATGTCTTCCACAGTTCCCACCCTGTTCACATGCCTCTCCTCTTCCTCCCTCAGAAGCACCCACTCATCACGAGTGAGAGATTTAATGATGTATGCTATCACTGCAGCCCAGCCTAGAGATTAAGAAGATGGAAGACTCTTCTGCTAAAGTGAGGATCATCAGACAGATGTTCTGAGGGGATAAATACTATATTTTAGTCTAGTACAGAAAATACTAATGCCATACGTTTTCACTTCAAAGATAAAGACTAGTTGGGGTTTGAGGAGAAATCCAGTTTTGTTTATTAGTGTGGTTTGCAAGGAAAGTGTTGACTTGCCTGCCTGTCTAACTTTACCATCAGGCCATCGTGACTTTATTCATAAGTTTCAAAATTAATTTTCAGTTTGAGATCAAAGTCGTAGAAATCCCAAGTGCAGGCATGCTGAGGGCAGCCTGGTTGATGGTGTTGACAGTGTACAGCAATAATTTCCAACTCCAGTTACGCTGCTGCTGCCTGCTGCTCTGCACTTTGATTCAGAAAGCTTTTTCTGCGGCAACGTCCTGCTGGTTAATAAGTTACGGCTTGAAAAGAGAAGGAGAGTTATTTCTTTGCTGAAAATTGGAGCTAGTGTGGTGAATTCACAGCGTCGGAGAGTGGCGAAGGATCTTCAGAGCTTGTTTTGGTGTGACTTGTGTGTAGCTAAAATCCCCAATCACATGAGACTGACTGTAATAGCGAGGAATTTATAGATTTTTATTAACTGCAGACAAATGAAAAAATTTTAGTAAATGCAAGCGTTCCCTGATAATCCCCTTTCTTATCAAACTGTAATTTCAGAAGTAATTTATTTTGGCACATCAGTCTTTCTTCTTTAGCTGTGACATTGCTGTATCCTTCAGTCTTGGAAAAAAAAAGCAAAATGGATTTGGAATTAATAATTTGAATGACTTTCAGCACAAACTTCAGGTTTTTCACATAAATTAAGGACTAATCAAACGTAAAATCTAGATCTTACAAGGTGCAACTGATGTCACTTAACATTATCCTGTGGTCAGATGAGACGATAAGGGTGCTAATTGAAAGGATTACACGTAATGTAAACCTAATAAGCCCTGTGAAAACTGAGCTTTATAATCCTACAGAATCTAGTGACACTATTAAGCATCGACTGTGGAGCAAAATGATAGGGAAATGAAGTTAGAAATGAAGCAACACTGGTATTTTTCTCTTAGCAATTGTTCCTTGAAATGTTTTTTTTTTTTTCCCTCAGTCAAGGATTATTGTTTAGACAAGGTCTTTGTCACATACCACTCTTCATTTTTGCATTCAGACACTTTGTTCTGGAATGTTTGTGTTGATGTGGGAATATAAATACAATGTGAGCTTTACAATCTGTCCTTCTCTCTGTCTGTCTGTCTATGCTTTGTCTCTTCATGGCTACACCAGTGATTTAAAAGTAGAGATGTGAACAGAGTGCTGCAGGAATGAGTCCTAAAACCTGAAATGAGTTAACATTTTAGCACTTCCGGTTTCCTTGTTTTGAAGTAAATGTTTTCTTTAAATAGGTTTTTACTTAGATGCCTTAAATATGGTATGTTGGTTAACACAAGCTTACTGGGGAATTCAGGTGTGAAATGTATTTGGAATATTTTGTACATGATCACGAGTTCGAATCTTGCGTTGGGTACAAAACCACGCTGATGCGATGCATTCTAAACCAGGCTGTTTTTAGCCAATTCCTCCAAAAGGCTAATGCGGCTAGCACTCGGGCATGTCTCCAGGTGAAACGAAATAGCTGCCATTAAACCACTTACAAGGCTCAAAGTAGCCACACACTTTGGTGATAGTATAACGAGGGTCCTACCATTTAAAACGAGGCATTCCCAACTTTGTAAGTGCACACATAGTTTATTAAAAATTACTGTTTACAAAGATAGTACCTTGAGGTAGTTTTCCGGTCGCTACCATTTTGAATTTGAGTCAATTACCGACTCCTCTTCTCGTCTCCTCTCCTCAAAAGCTGTCATCCAAGCTCGTGCACTACACACATCCCGATCACCCCTTGTTCACGTGTACAGCCCATGCTCAGCCCTCTTCTGTCAACAACACCTGAAATTCGCATTCAGCAATCGACTTGTTTTGACTTAAATTCAAAATGGCGGCAACCGGAAAACTACCTCAAGGTACTGTCTTTGTAAACAGTATTTTTTTAATAAACTATCTGTGCACTTACAAAGTTGGGAATGCCTCATTTTAAATGGTAGGACCCTTGTTATACTACCAACGAAGTGTGTGGCTACTTTGAGCCTTGTAAGTGGTTTAATGGCAGCTATTTCCTTTCACCTGGAGATATGCCCTGAGTGCTAGCCACATTAGCCTTTTGGAGGTATCGGCTAAAAACAGCCTAGTTTAGAATGCGTCGCATCAGCGTGGTTTTGTACCCAACGCAAGATTCGAACTTGTGATCATGTACAATATATTCCAAATACATTTCACACAGGAATTCCCCTTTAAGAGACTTTCACAGTTTGTTTTACCCTTAAAATACGTCAGATAATTCCCCCATTCATGAATTCTGCAGCCTTGAGGTGTCTTTAAAAAGGTGATTGCTAAATGAGACTACAGAGCGTCATCAAGCCAAAACATGGCCTCACAGCCTTTATGTGGTGGTGATGTTAAGTCATGCGACCGTGGTGTAGTTTATTTATAGCAAACAACAACCTACAGGACTGAAAAATGAAGCCAACACCGAAGTGCCAAAAACTGCAGTTCCTTGAATGGCCACTTGAGGCTGACTCCGGAAGCCAGTCAAACCTCAGGGACCCCCATGTTAAAATGTCCACTTTTACAGCAGAAATAATCATGTTTACAGCCTGGTACAAACCAAGTTTTGGTCTATGTAGCTAATCTGCCCCTTTATGACAACTATACAGAGGTGATTTTGTTTATAACTCACCCGTTTACGTTTATTAAGGTTTAAAGTTAAAGTTCTTAGACAGATCCAGCCCTCACTCCTCAACAGCTCCGGCCTCTCATCAAAATATGGTCCCTTCTGGTTCCAAAAATATCAAAAGTGAAGTCCAAAACCTAATGGGTGACGCACAGTGGCTATGTCCATTATTTTTGTCTTTGGTTTATAGTCGCATGTTAGCTTTGTACTTCTGGCAACCGCTTTTACGCTTCAAAAATCATAAAAGCAGAGTTCATTAGTGAAGATTATCTTGCTGAACAAACATGTAAGTATCATAAATGTTTTGCCACAGACCTTATTTTCTGCAATAATTCAAAATCCATAGGGAAAATCTCGTGGGCTTCTTGTGGAGGTCACCAGGGTGATGTTTATATCTGTGTTAGCCTACAAATAAACGTCACCCCTGCAGCGCTCTGTGGCTAAGGACTTAATTTAGGATTAGCATGAATTCATCAAATGACCGAATGACTTTGTTACATTTAATCTCTCGAAGTCCTATAAATCCTGCATCATTAAAAGCCTATTCATAATGAAGCAATCAATGTGTTTTGTCACCTTTTCATTTTCTGAAATGTATTAATTTCCTGTTTGATTGAAATTAATTAAGTCTGTTCACTGACATTTACCCTCTGATTTCAAAATGTCAGACACTTCTGCTCAGTCCTCCCCGAAGCCGTCCCCTTTGGAGCCTTTACTTTAATGCAGATAATGTTTCCTTCAAAGAGATTACAGCTCACTTACTAACTGTGTTACATTGGTGGCCTAATACACACATATTGAGTTGGAAAAAAAGGCGACCGGAATAATTACAGATGAATTTCCATGGTTTCATTTTAACAAGAGCTTCACGGCTGCCCTCTGCGTTATCCCACTTGCTTCACCTCAGCACCCTCGTCTGGTCTGGCTCAGTGTCAGCTCAGTGTGCTGCTGTTTCTCTGTTGCATCCTCTGACTGAACTATTTTTAAGTGTCTTTAGCAAACAGTAGAAAGCACATACGCGCGACAGTAGAGACTCCAATTAATCCATTTGTCCGACAGTCGCGGGTGGAAAAAGGGGAACATCACTTGCAAGAGATTAACAGCCATAAACACATAATACCACACACAGCACAATTATGCTGCTTTACATAAAGGCCATTTGTGTTTCTTTTTACTTACTATACACTTTGTTAGAGCGCAGGCGTGAGCGCAGTGGTTTAGTAGAGTCTTGAAGGTTATACACAGCACATCTGACTAATGGCCCAGCTCTCTGTACATGCTCATGCTAATCACTTCTCTGATTGATTGTGCTGCTCCGAAGCACTAATAGCATCATTAGCTGGAACTGTTGTGGCAGTCGCGGCTCTGAGCTTTCCATTCCCTCGCCGAGATGTTCTTTATCCTTTCTTTCATTATTTAGGGAGTAGATCGGGACAGGTTCATTTTCAATATAATTGGTTTTGATTCTCGGTAAAGACAAAGTAAAATGTAAATCATGGAACAATAAAGGTTTGTCGTTAGTCCTGCTGCTGCCACACCCGTGCATGTCGGTCCAGCTGGAGCCTGCTGTTACCTTGGAAACCTCGGGGCAAACAATTTAATATGAGGAATGACAATCACGAGAAGCCAAGATCAACTGCGGGAGGTCCTGCATGTATCATTAGAGAGGTAGTGACACATTAGCACCTGGATGCTGTTTGTATTTAACCAGGCAATGTTGCAATAAAAAGCCGTCATCTTCAGCGGTCCGAGGTGCATCAGTGGTGTGGTCTCGTTTATGATTTAATGCCAGTCAGAGATGAATTAAACTACAATTAAATGTTTTTGTTTAGTGAGCAAAATCCTCTACACCAGTGCTGTGTCTTCATATTCCGCTAAGTGATAAAGCGGCACAAAATGGCCTCCCTGACAATCTTCAGATCCAGCAAGAGTCTGAATCTTCACGGTGCAATTGACAGTAGTGTGATGTCTCGCATGAGTAGTCGGGCGTGTCAGCCAACAGGATCGACACGCTGCCCCTCACCAACTGTTAAATTTGTACAACAAGAATTTAGCTGATAAGTACTGAGGCACAGTCTAACACACACAAGAAGATGTGAACATGGTGGGAGTTCTGATGCTTGTTTAAGCTGAGACGCTGCAGCCGCGAGGTCATGGATCCAGCAAGTTGCAGAAAAAAAGAAAGACACAGTTACTTAGAAAGTTTACAACTTTTTTATTTTTATTTTTTTATGTGTAATCCTCCAGGGAGCCACTTCCTCTTCCTCTGTAGCCTTTTCAGCTGACTGTATGCAGAAAGAAATTCATTGAGTTTTCACTCATGTCCACTGCATATTTTTGGCTTGATATGACTCAACTCAGCTTGCTTTTGGTATTAGACAGGTCCTTTTCTATATTTGATTTTCCCTCTTGGTGGGGATTTTCAGCTGATCATCATCATAACACCACATGAAACTGCCGTGATATCATCTTTAACTCGACGCTCACTTAATCCTGTCACCTGCAACCAAACAGAAGAACGTCTACATTTACTGCAATTGTTTGGCCTAATGTATACGGGGTGTGGTTTCGCAGGCCGCCATTTTAAAAAATCTGGGTCCAGTGATTAAAAAATTGCAATGGCTAGTGACGGTAGCTTTGCCATTTTGAAATAACAGGTTTGCTGTGCCCTCTAGTATCGGCTCAGCTCGCTTGGAACCTTGATCAAGGTGGTACCAAAAAAATACAAAGTACCAGGTACTATTCACAACTTTTGGCCAAAAAAATGCTAGTTGAATTGAGTTGAGTCATGCCACACCATGCAGTGGAAATATGTATGGGGCTGCAGTACGGCAGCAGGTTGCGACTGAGGTTGCTAAGCAACCTCAACAGGCACAGGTACCATAACCCATTTACCTGAAATCCTGAGTGCAGAGCTGATCTTCTTCCAGGTACTGTTTTAAGTGTGCAGGCATATTGTCCATGGGACTGATGTAAAGCTCTGGCAGCTCTGCACCAAAATGATCAGCTTTTCCATATTCACCACAGACTGATATTTACAGAGGAAGGGAAAGAAATCTGTCAGCTGTGATTGGTCGGTCCTCGTAACATGACATGCGGTGCGAGCTGTAGCGTTCCAAAAGCTGAACTCACTTTATTTCAGAGTGCAGCTGCTGCACTATGAAAAATGGCTGCTCAGGAATGCCTGCGTGCCGCAAAAGTGTAGCTCTGGCACTTGCCGAGTCAATGAATTTGAGGGCGCAAAAAACGCGGCATGTGTACGGCCCCTAAAACTTAAGCATCTTTAATTATTTACATGTTAACTTTGAGACTTTAATACAGATGCTAAAAGCACTTAGACCTGCGTTAGTTACTAACTAATCATTTTGTTTATGAAATGTCAGAGAATGGCGAAAAATCATTTTCCTCTAAACCTTTAAATAACATCTTACAATAACGTCTAATCGACAGCCAAAAAAACAATTATATTCACTTTACCATGACACAACACAACAAAAGAGTAAACAATCACAATTTAGAGGCAAGAAATTGTCAAGTTTTTGTTTGTGCTGGAAAAATGACATAAACTATGAAACAATAATTAGAATAGCTGCTGATTCATTTTCTGTTGCTCATCTAATTGAAAAATCGACTCAGCTCATTTTAGCTGTAAAATAAATGAAAAGATAAATGAAAATGCTGAACCAGGCACCATAAGGCACCACTGCAGCACTCACATCCAATCAAACAACTCTGTGTTATATTGGTATTGAAGTAGTGTTCTCACACCTTTAGCAGCTTTTAGTTGACTCTCATCGCTGTTGTCAAACAAACTAGTGAAAAAATCATTTTTAGCAACCGAGCTCTAACAATGTGGGTATAGAGGCAATTTAGAAAGCAATTTAGAGACAGTGGCTGGTGGTAGTGGAGCATCCACAAACCCAATACCAAAAACAGACCTAATTATGCCAGTGAATATTCAGTCGTCCAACATGTAACCTTCACTGACTTGATTATCTGATGGTACCACAGGAATGTGTTTCACTGATTTCTTTTCCGCCTTTTGCTTAGTTTGTTGTTTTGTTGGTTTCATTTGCGCCTATTCTATTAAGTTTAAAAGAAAATCAACAACTGACAAAAATTATTTTCAGAGATGCCTGTTTGGTGAATAAATTAAACATGTTAAAAGTCAACCTTGTAGTTTGCTTTTGTAACAAAGAGAAAGCTGAAAGCATGTTGATTTTGCACAAACATAGCAATTAAAGCAGTTTAATAACTGTGTTTTATCCAGCAGACATTACACTTTTGTCACCATCCCTCTGCCTTTTGATTTATTCTAAGTAGTAGTAGTAGTAAACCTTCCTGTTCTTCCTATCACACAATTGCTTCTGCTTTGCTGTTAATGTATGTATGTTTGGATATTATTATATTTATTGTTAAAGCCGCTGAGATGTTGCAATCACACATCTCTGTTCCCTGAATAAAATGTGGTTTGTGTGGCACTGGTTTTCAAAGGTTGATCCGCCGACTGAATCGTGACCTGGGTTTGCAAAGATAGCGCCTGGCCGAGGGGAGCTGTAAAGGGCAGGAGTGTGTGTGCAGAGTGCGGCTGGGATGCTGCCAAACTGTCAGAGTGTGTTTAGGTAGTGTCAGCTGGGGAAGATTATTAGTTTAACCAGAGCTTATGTTATAATCATAGGCATGGGGAGCCAGCTGGACAAACAACCTACCTATTTTTTTGCTTATCATTACAATTTTAAGTAAACATTTTAAGAGAACGATTCATCCAGCTCCGCGAGTACCCATCAGGCCTTTGTTCACACATATTTTCAAGCACCTCCACCTTTTGTTCTGATTAGTTGCTCTGGAAACTTTAAAAGGCCTCCTGCGCCGTCTAAATGTTAGCAAGGTGTGGGTCCTGATCCAAAACAACTGCTCCCTATTGTCTTTAAATCAAAAAGGTGGAGCAGCATGAACATATGCTCAGTCAAACATAAAATAGCAGCATCAAAAGCATGAGATGAGAAACTAAAAGCATATCCTGCAGCATACCTCTCTTTACAATTACAGTTCTCTGCTCCTTTTGATCTCAAAGGAGAAACTGTTAGCTGCCTGACTTCGCCAGACCAATTTGGAAACACGAGTTAGTCCGTCAGTTCATTTTCAGCTTCCAAGAGGCGTTACCAACAGCCATAGATGGATGGACCTTCAGTCAGTCACAGCAATGAAACGAGTGCCATAGTGCTGAGGGACAGACGAAGGAAACACGTAACGGCATGCGCTCAGAATTCAGAATTTCTGAAAGAAAAAATAGTACTCCAGCACAAAGTCTCACATCAGCTGCAGTCATCTTGGTTACCACTCCTCTTTGCCCAGCTAGGTTTGTCCTCACCCTCGTGTCCCAGTGTGAGGGTGCTTGAGCCAAAAACGACATCATCTCATATTCTGCATTAAGCACGAAGGCTCTGAGAGAAGTCAGTCATCACGACAAACCCCACCCACAGAAGATAAACGTCTGTGATTGGCCTGAAGAAGACCAAGTTTGGTGGAAATCTGTTTGAATAGGACGCATCTGCCAGAGCAAATAAAACCCGAGCCCCCAGATTCATCTGGTTCTCAGGCTAAAACTGTTGCTTAACCCTAAAATAGCATGATATCTTTATGAATATATCCGAGGACAAGTCAAATAATGACCATATATTGTTACTCTTAGGGGGAAGTGATGTCACTGTAGTCGATGTCAGCTGGAGGTGAAGACTACAAGTTTAAAAACCAAAGTGTGATTCAAAAAGAAGTGAGTTTACCAGACCTCTGTGGCCTTTTATTCATCTCTGCTTGAGGCTAGCAGCCTGAGGCTACATCAGCCAACACTAGTACAACACACCCTAATCACCAACTGTCTGTGGTTGAGTTACATTGTTGGTAATGTTGGTGGTTTTGATAAGAAAGAAGAATGTGTTAAATAAATAAAGATGCTGTTTCTCCTGTCTGTCTGACTGTGTCATCTTAGTGTGATGTTAAATGGGGGGAATACCTGTCTTAATCATGGCTAAGACTCAGACTGTTATTTTTGTAGCATTTTTTTATTTATTTATTATATATAAAAAAAAAAAAAGACTCATCCACTTTAGTAGATGCCAAACATAAAAAAGAAAAAATAACATATGGTGTTTGTATCATAAAGGCCATAACCTTCTGCCCTGTGTTGCAGGGGTTAATTAAAATGAAACCGAAATGCCAGCGCAGCAGCTAAAGTGCGATATTACTGTTACCATAGACAAGCAGGGCAGCTGCAACTCCCGAACAAGCTGGTCGACATTTCCCAGCATCAGGGAGCCAATTTTTATTGAGCTGTTCTCTGTGTTTTCTTGTGTGTTTCCTGACCACAGAGATGGAGGTTAATCACACATTAATTAAAAACACGTCAATATCAGAGTTAACAGAGTTCTTTGTAGTAATATTTGTCAGCAGCTGCAGCAACACCTGAAGGGAGGTCACATCAAGGCAAATGTATTTTTGTAGCATCTTTTTTCAAGTGCTTCATTAAGACACAAAGGTATTAGACAGGATATAAACGAAACTCAAGGCAATATAAAAACAATGTGAAAATACAGATTAAAAGGGATACAATCAAAGTAATGTCAAAGATTCAAATGATATAAACAGTAAAATTACAGTGCAGCTACAGTGTAGTTCACTGTGTTTTATAAAAACACAGTGGCAAACATAAAGAGTCTTAAGCTCTGATTTAAAAGAACACAGAGATGGAAAAGATTTCAAGTTTTCAGCGAGTTTGTTCCAGATATTTGGTGCATAAAAACTGAATGCTGCTTCTTTGTATTTAGTTTTGACTCTGGGGAAAGTAAGACGATGTGTCTCAGACAATCTGAGAGATGAACGGTTCACAATCTCAGAAGCCATCGGCTATCATCTGACAACGATAAGCCTCTTGAGGCAACGGCCAATATTTCGGGAGATGCAGTGTTGCCGGCTGGTATCCGGGCCAAGACTTTCTCTTCTGTGTGCCGCTCATTGTTTGCAGTTTGATTAACAGCTAGACACAGATAATCTCTATAAACAGATATCTGCATATGAATGCAGATAAATTAGATTAGGAGCTAATAAAAAGCCAAATCGTCAGCAGGCTATTGTCGATGGGTTCTGAGATTGCATTTTCGGCCAATGCGTTCAGCCTCTCATGTTCTCCGCATGAGCTGTTTACTTGCAGGCATCAAAATGGACCACAAACTGAAACCAGAACACTCTCAAGTATCTGTTTAAAGTGGTCAGAGGAGAGGAGATCAAAAATGTATTTTGGCCTAAACCAACAGTAGAGTTTTAAAGTACTTTATTCGACAGGGAGCCAGTGTAAAAATCTGAAAAACTACAAATAAACAACTTTACTAACAAGAAAAAAATGCTCTCAGTAACATGTTGTACATTTGTTATAACAATTATATAAATCAGTAATCATTAGAAAAAAAGAATTACAAATTAATATATGACGTTGTAAAATAATAATAAAAATTAACTTTCTAATTGAACTAGGGATGAATTGACTTTCAAATTCTGGGCTAATATTGACACTAATGTTTCACTTTTACACTGAAAAAAAGACCAGTTTCAAAGCGATTTAATTCTTCATTACATTAACTTTAAATGAGCACAACTTTAATTATACACATTCATGAAACCTTTAACATCTTCTTTCACATGAAAAAAGATCTTTAAAAGACAAGCCTTTTTACTATGTATGATACATCATAATATCTATATTATAGTGCTGTGAAAACATCAACAAATTTCTCCTTCAAACAGCTGTAATTATTCAAGTTTCTCATCAAAAGCTTAGTTTTACAAGATTACAGTAAACACATCACAAGAACATTATAATTTATCTCCGCTCAGTACTGATTTTTACTGAATAGAGCTTGAATGCCTCACTATGTAAATCAATGCAACCTCTGTGAGCTGTTGTTGTGGCCTCTAGCTGCTTAGAGGTAACGATAACTAGCTCTCCTCCTGCTGCTTCCATGTTCTTTCTCTCCACATACACTCCTCTCAGTAGTGTAGTGGTAGTTGAGTGGGCACCAGTGCATCTCCCCCAGGGAGCAGGTAAAGTGTAATGAGCTGGGGAGGGGGGGCCGCGGGGGGGGGTGGCAGAAACCCAGAAAAAAAGGCCTCTCTGTTATTTACATTCTCTCTCTCCTCTCTATTCTAACCACTTATCCTCTTGGAGGAGGCTGGAGCCTATCCCAGTTGACACTGGGTGAGAGGCAAGGTACACCCTGGACAAGTCGCAGGGCTGACATGTAGAGACAACCATTCAAACCCACATTCACACCTACGGGCAATTTAGAGTCACCAATTAACCTGCATGTCTTTGGACTGTCGGAGGAAAGAACTCTCTTGCTGCGAGGCGACAGTGCTAACCACCACACCACCGTGCCGCCCTTGTGGCCTTATGTAATAGTTAACATAATAGTAGCAATAGTATTAGTAAAATTATTATAAGTATTAATTTATTATTAATTTATTAGTCAAAATACTAAAAGATAACTGACTTGACTTTTCTTCCCCCGTTAGTGGTGCCCCCTACAGATGATGGCCTTAAAATTTGCCTGTACCACCTACTGTCTTTACCGCTTACGATCAATAGTATTATTAAAGGAGCTGTGCGACACATTTTGAGCATATCTGTGATTCATATCTAGGATTCAGGATTGTCTACACTCAACATGGAGTTTTCTGAACCAGCCAACTAATGGTGCTAACAGCACAAACAGTGCTAACTACAGTGTTTGGCTGGGGGAGGGCGCTACACTTTTACAACTGCGACAAACAGCGTAACTTGGATTGCAACACACACAAAGATAGTGTGACCTCATTCTCAGCTGAGGACGCCATTAGCTCACTAGCCTATATCATTACACAGCAAATAGCTGTAGTATAACAATGGTCTGAATCTCATAGCCAGAGCCCTTAAACAAAATTGAGACTCCATTTTTCTCATGCACGCTGTGCTAATAAAAATGCAGCTGGGAGGGGCTGACTGAATGAGAACTGCTGCACTTTGTCTTGTTTTAATCAAGACTGTGTTTGATGATTAAATCATTAATTAAAACATGATTTACCTGACAAAGACCTGACATTATATAACGCTAAAATTAAAGGCATCTTTTTCCCATTTAAAGTTTTCTGTGGAGTCAGACTCTGGCTAACGGGTAATTTGTATCGAGTTATATAAATCTGCTGATTAAGTTAAGTACATGTAGTTCACTCTACTACTTATCAAAGCAAGATGAACATGAACATGGATTCCAGAGGAAGAGCGTGTTTCTTTGCGTTGTTTGGGGCGACAGCGTGAGGCAGAAAGTTCACGCCAAGAAGGAGAAAGAGGGGACATATTTGGAGACCCTTCTATTCTGTCTTTACTTATGCTACACAAATATTCTTGGTGTTAATTTAAATAGTGGTGATTCGAGGCGCAGCAGTGCAGCTCAGTGGCATTCATTAACCTCACATCCACTTCCTCAATCTCTGATCTCAGCTTGGTACAGATATCCCTGTGAGGGGAGATTCAGGCAGACTGATGAGGCAAACTTTTGGTGACCTCGCTGGCATTATCAGTCTCGTCAGCCCGCGCAGGAGAGAGCTGTCTTCTCTTTTTGTCGTCTTCGTTATCAGCAAGGTTGGTGTTACAGATTATGCTGTGTTTGGGTGGAGGCAGGCAGAGGACGTGGCAGTGACCGAGGGGTGAATTTAATGCCGGCATTAACCGGTGCTTCCCTTTTATCAGTGGATCCTAAAAGTGGTGAGGCAGTGGAGAGTGAAGGGAGGATCATTAGGGAGACTGATCCATGAGCTGATCATCAGCACGCTGACACTAAGCCAGTGATGTTGTGTCTTCGTGGCGCTGGGGCAGCTGTGTGTCAGCTGGATCATCTTAGGCCTGGCAGCTGGGTGTCGCAGGCCGAAACAAAATGGTCAGTCAGTACTTTAACTCAGGCCAGCTGGGCGGGACTCAATTCACTTTCACCTCTATTGATTTGGCTGAAAATGAAGTGAATCTACTATTCATTAGCTGCAATGAGCTGCTAATCCTCAATTGTTTCACTCTAATTGTTGAGGAAGGAGACAATAATTTTGGGCTTGCAAGGTAAAAAATTTGATGAGGTTTCATTACTTTTTTATTAGTATTCTCAGGTGGTGTTTTTTTAAATTATACCCTCAAGACTCTTCATGTAATTTAATCTAAAATTGACCCCTACCCTGCAAGTGGAGCTACTGAGGTCAGCTACAGCACAGACTGAAGCACTCTCCATTCGCTTGCTCTTTTTAAAATAAGACATGAAATGAAAGTGCATTTTCCGAGTATGTGCTCCAGCCTCCCTGCGGTTTCTTCGCACCTTAGTTCCCTTCCTGCCTGAGGCTAAATTACAGCTCAGCTAAGTGTCTTGATCACAATTAAAGGTTCAGTCGGAGTTGTTTTTTTTTCCAGTAATTTTCTGTAAATCATGTCGCTTCCTGCCCAAGCGGAATTGACAGCACTGCCGTCTACAGGTAGCACGAACTCTGGAGTGTTTCCTCTTGTTCTGAAAGTGAGTCAGAGTATAGCAATCTTTCCAGTCCAAATGAGTACACAGGCGAGTACAAAGGGCGGCTTCTGTTGTATTTGATCTGTGATAGAACTTTTTTGTGAATTTGCTTTAAAGCTGTAGTGGCATCTTTTACAGATTGGTGACTCCAAACGCTGACAGAGATGACTAAGAAATCCTTCACAGTCAGCGAACACAGCACACTGAAAGCTCATGTTTATGGAAACAACTTTAAATTTGCTTTTTCAGAAAATATTTATTCGTCTCAACCTTTACAAAAAGAAAAATGACTTCCAGTTTTCTCTGGATGGATTCCTCAACTTATTGTTCTTTTTATTTATTTTCAGCTTAATCTAAGTTGATTGCTGCTTCATTTTTGTACAAAAAAGCTGCACTAATCAATATTCTCATGGTAACAGTGGATTAAATGACTGTGTTTGATGTCTTTTAGCTCTTTGTTTTGGTTTTTGAGCCACAAATGTATTATTTGTTTCAGTCTTAAATCCCTCCTCAAGCTCATTTTTAGCCCTAAACGACAGTTGTTTTCATTGAAGAACCTTTGAAAATCCACTGAACACTACCTGACCAGCACTACACAGCAGACAGACAAAGACATAACATGAATCAAGCCTCTACTTCCCCAAGTCCCAAGCAGTCACAGGGACATCTTAAAGGATGTGCAAACAATTACATTCATTTGCAGTTATACTGGTTTAGTAATTAGACTTCAGTGTGGGCCAAGACCAACAAAACAAATTACATCTAATTTATTAAGCAATCAAATCTAACCTAAAGAAATAAAAGCAACCAAAGTACATCAGCTAACCTCCCTAACTTGATAAAACAGGGGAAAACAAAGTTAACAAAATCGACAACCCACCCCTGCTACCTCCAGCAGAACATAGGATGCGATCAATCTTTGTATGCACTCGAGTGGCAGGTCGGAAGAGGAGGAAGATGCTTTTCCTTCTGCTTAGAGAGTTCTGGCTCTCTGTGGACTGTCCGTCAACCAATCATCTGCAGGAGCCAGCAGTTAGTTCCACCGATGACCACCTCACACATACATGTATACACACACTGCACACATCAATAGTCTCACTCCAACCTCGTCACATATTGACGTTTTGGTTATGGACTTTCCACCTCCACATATGACGTGCAAGGTACCCTGGGTGCGTTGGTTATTGATGTTCTGGGATATCGTGTCAAGTTCTCTTCTTTCGAGATACGCTTCCTTTTTTCACAGGAAAGGTAACATTTACATACAGTCTCTTTCAAAATACGTCGGTACAACACTGCAAATTGATGCTTTTTCCTTCAACAACAAACACACATTGTTAGGTTTAGGCGACAAAAGAAAGTGGTTTAGGAAAAAAGAACAAGGTTTGGCTTTAGAATCTTTCGGGATGCGGACACCGCTCTCTCGTGTAAAAGTCGGTATTTTGTTGGACCCATCCACCACCACTCCCGCCCACCCCACTTGGACTTTCGCCGCTTTAACTTAACGTCCTTGTCCTGCCACATATCCCCCTGACGCTGGGCTTCATTAAACTATAACAGCATCAGCTGTCACTGCCCAAGCGCCGGATTTCGACAAGGTGAGACCATGCTCCTCATGCACACACTGATGGATCAAAAACAACAGCTGCATCACAAATACAACCAAAGTCGTTGCAGTTAGCAACCAGCTAAGCACGCTAAAGAGTCAGGTATTAGTTAAGACCAATTTGTAGCTAAAAAAAAGAGTGTTAAATTTGTCTCGTGGACAGAAATACAAATCAAACACATCATCCATAGCAGATATAGGATAACAGTCTGCCCGTGTTGTGTGTTTGCCTTGTTCCGCTGCACCCAAGTGGCCTAAAAACCACAGTAATTAATACTGCTTTAAAGGTACCCTATGGAGTGTTTGAACAGTAACTGGGGCTATGGAGCAACCTTTTTCTTTCACCCAGATCAGCAATTCTACTGCTGGGTAAGATGTAAACAATGCAGGTTCAAAAGCATACATTATAAACTATGAAGGGGGAAATGCATTGAACACTTGTTACACCTTAAGGATACACACATTGTTTCAGTGCATCTGACCTAATAAGATTTCCGCCGTGACTGTTTATGTCAAAGTGACTGGGGTGTTTGTTCAGACACAAATGAGCTCCTCGGTGAAACATGTTATCATCAGTGACAGTGACTCAAAGATGATAGAGAAGCCCCAGCAGAACCTCCTCTACCTCATCACAAAGGAAGCCATTTCTAGATTATTCTATGAACCCCGACAACAACTATTGGATATAATGAGTGGCTACCACAGAACTATCAATCTCTTGGCTTAATCAGCGGCTACCCAGGGATTTATCCTTTCTGTTCATTTAAAAACCAATAAGTTCAAGGAGAAGGCGGAAGGTGAAGCTGCCCTCCTGTTGTAAGCAGTCAGATTAGAAAACTAATAAAGTATAGAAAAAAGCTATTGATTGCTTCTCCTGCCATCGCTGTCATTTTAAATCAAACTGGGGTTTTGATAAATGAAAGCTCGCCACAAGATACACTGTTTTTATTCCACTCCCTTGTGTTTTATCTGCTCGCCAGTGTCACGGCCTCACCTGTGCTTTCACAGACAAGGCTGGCATGAATCATTTACAACTGTCGCCTTCCTCGCGCCGGACTTGAGCGTCGCAGAGCCACTGTTGTGCCATTAAGCGTTTTTCATGCGGCATTCTGCGATAGGCCTCATTAACATGAATCTATGAAAGTTTAATTGTGGTTTATATTTACAGGCCGCTCTCTCACGACCAGTTTATCACGTCGTGTCCTCTCATCTGAGACAATGTTGTCGACGAAAGCATGCCGGAATATTTCATAGGAAATGCACGCCATGGCGTCGCAGCCATGGAGTGCAGTGTAATTGTATCCGACGCTTGGTTTGGCTATATCCCTAATTAATCAGTGATTTCCCTTATGTTTTAGAATTGCAAATTAGATATGTTGAGCCTTTGAGCTGTTCTTTACACTCCCTGCATAGCTGGACTGAGAAACCCCCTTTATGGCTCCAAGCTAATTATTCAGCCTGTGGATCCAGGCTCTGGAAGGCTGCCTCTGACTTTAGCTGTAGGCTGTGTGTGTGTGTGTGTGTGTGTGTGTGTGTGTGTGTGTGTGTGTGTGTGTGTGTGTGAAGAATACAGTAGGTGTTAGAGGAAAAAGTGTGCATGCATGCATTTGACATTTCAATACTGCGGCCCTGTTCTTTGTATTCTAACCAGTTATTCATTATACACAGATGTGTTTTACTCTTTCAACATTGTCACAGTCCTCGTTCTGCTGTTTGGGAACAACATTTTTCTTTCTGTGTGCTCATAATGTGTCTGCGTGTGTGCACATGCCTTTTTGGGGTTTCTACGTTAATTTGTTTTGGCAGTGTGAAAGGTTTCTTTAGGTTTATGTGTGGGCTTTATAGCTCCTGAGTTAAAAATGTCTTTTCATCATACATTCGAGGATGAGATCACAGCGGTGTCGGTGTTGCCGAACATCCGGCCAAACAATGAGAAGCAACGTGTGCTCAAGTCAAAATAATCTCAAGCCCACACACTTGGTTGATCTTGCGGCAAATTAGACTCGTGTCTCGTTGTGTGTTTCAAAGCTGTTTTATAATAATTTGGGTAGCCTCGACGATGCATGGCGAAAATTATCTGATGTTTTGCGAACGATTCAGAGCTGCCAAATGTTTCAGACAAAGTATTAAAAAAGGAGCTCTATTCTGGGTTTCAATCTTTGTTTTCTGGTTTACTCTACCTCAGAGCAGCTTTGGAGGGTTCAATTAAAAAAATGAAAAAAAAATGAAAATGACTCCTTTCTCATCACACAGGGAGAAAACGCTCTCCTCTGTAATTAGCAGAAGACGGCTGATGAATGCTGATGCAAGATGAGCCTATTGTGGTTTTCTTGGACAATTCTGATTTCCAATTTTTTAAAGGTCTGACCTACTGATTCTGATTTTATCAAACTTCTTTCTTTCAAACTTTTTGTAACTTTTCTTAAATGGAAAATTCAACTCTATGTTAATAATAAAACATTGACTTTTGAATAACTTTTTTATTTCTCCCAAAGTGCACAAAGCTACAGGTACGTCTCACTCTCGCTCTCACAAATCTCAAAATGAAAAAGTGCCCCAGGTAACTGGAGAGAGATTTTTTTATTCTTGTACAAATAAAATCTAACTGAAAATGAATTGTATTACTGTATCACTGTATCTGACATGTTTTTCTTTGCCAAAAGAAAACAGGTGCAACAGATTTATAGACCAACACATTTAATTTCATTCATTTACATCAAATGTTTTCTATTTAATTTAAGAGTGCACCAGGTTACAAGGTTAACCTTTTTTTTTCTTTTTTAATGTCCAACTAAAAATGAAGCACTGTATTTCCTTTTTCCAAATGTAAACAGGTGCAACATAGAAACAGAGGAATATACAACCCACAAGTACCCTCCAAGCAGTGGCGTAAGGAGGTTACAATGGGCCCCAGTGCACACGATCATGACGGACCCCACGCTATCAGAAGAATTTACATTTGACAGCATCAACATACATATCACCCAGCAATCATTACTGCATATGACTAAAATATCAAATAAAGTAATAAATTAATCTTTTATTTGAATAGTTTTTATAGTATATTCATAGAGTTTATAACATATATAGGAAAAAAAAACAGATTTTTGTTTTAGATAGCTACTAAGTATTTTAAAAATCAAAATAAAGAAGAAAACTATAACGCAGATGGTTTTGCCTTTTTGGGGACATAGCAAAAGGCGCCATTTTTAAAATAATAATATTCTTTTTCTTTATAATATATCTTTGAACATAGGCATATTTTCAAGGTGGCAATCTGAATCACTTACAAGGGCCCGCCTTCCACCCCAGGGGCCCGAGCACAATTTCACTGCCTGCACTGTCTATATTTACGCCCCTGCCGAGTAACCCAAAGAGAAGTTGTGTAGCAGGTAAAAATCTAGTTTTTTTAATATTAAAAAAAAGCACTTCAAAATGAGCAACTGTGTAGTCTGTGTGTTTAACCAAGGTTGGGTCATGGGACTTATATCAGCAGGTCAGGGTGCGTCTGGATTGGACTTGAAGATAATTGAGGGTAACAGATTGGTTCTGGTCCTAAGCTTTGCAGAATCCGGATCCGTTCAGGACTCTGTAACAAGGCACCTTTAGGTTGTTGTCAACATGGTGATAGGCCTAATGCAATCACAATCATGCCAGTAATGGCAAGGTTTTCTCCCAATCAGAGGCATCTCTGCCTTTTTTGCCAGATACTCTGTTTCTTCGCTCTTCTGAGCCAAGATAAACAAATCTCACTGTCAATGCTTGTACATGGGACTCAAAGTTAGGCATGGGCAAGTAAAGCAAATGCAGGGAAACGATCTTTTTTGATCCTCCATTAGGTCCTGCTTTAGGTCCAGGTAAGTGTCCAGAGGTACAGGTACTGTGGATGCTGCTGCAACAGGCTCATCCATGGCTCCTTTTTGATGTTGCCGAACCTTCTCTGAACCACCTCCGATAATGGGTTTTTCGCACTGCCCACTTCATGGTCTGTGTCTCCTCTTCTCTCCAAAGGCCATTTCAGCGCAGTGCTAGCTGGAATGACATCTGCAGCTGTTTCTATCAAGGGGCTGATTTCTTTTGTGAGTTCCTTGAATGGTGCAATGAGGCTTAACACATTACCAGTGATTCCCAGCTGATATGGTTGCGTGTGGCTGGCAGCTCATGCTCTGCAGCGTATGTCCCCAGAGCAGGGCTCTGCTCCGTCCGTGATTTCAGCAGTAGGTGGTGTTCCGTCTAGTAGGAACATTTTCCTGCAATTGGTTCTCAGGCTGACCCAACTGTGTGCGGATGTCGTGACGCAACAGGGGGGTGAGTGTTCAAATGCTGGACAGTCATCCTTCCAGTCGCCCACGTCAATGATGCTTCACTGGGACAGCAGACCCTCATTCACTGCCAACTGTAGCGTGTGTGCCATGTTAGGCAAACTTGCCAATTTGCCCTCATCCAGTGCTTTGGTCATATCTCTAGTGTGGTCTCGTGACACCACATGAACCTGGTCTTGTTTATGTGACACCGTTGCAAGAGCGTCTCCAATGTAGCTGTTAGATTGGCAGCCATGTTGGACCCTGGCATTTCCTGAGGGTTGAGAAGGACTTGGTGTTGCTGGAATTCTTCATCCACCCACTGTGCAGTCAGGCTTAACACTGACAACAAGCTTGCGTTAAATGTCTAAATATCAGTTGTAAATTGATACTGCTTTGAATCAGCTTGTAGCAGGCTGCACTTATGGCAACACAAGATTTAAAAATTCTGTCCTTGATGTACTGTAATAAATTAGATATTGTGCATCTTGGGCTTTGGTAATGTATTCAATTTCTGAAACCTCTTTCCTTGACTTAGGAAAGTGACTAGTCAGCCAGTGCCATGAATCCTATAAGCTTCCTTGTAAAGGCTTTGGTCTTTTCATTGCCGATACCAATGACAGATTGCATTCGCTTGGGATTGGCCCTGTGTTTTGGCTACCTTTAGTTTCAGCCACTTTGCATTGCTAGCTTTTTATAATCGGGCATGTTCAGCTGGGTGATGATGTTTTAAGTGTCTAATTAAGCTAATGGTCCAAATGTTTCATGGTTGTTTTATTTATGCCTTATAGGTATTACAAATTGTGAAGTTTGTCTCGTCTTCACTCACAGGAAAGAACCTCCACACTGACCATATGTTTTAGCATGTGTGTGTGGCTGTGACAATATCCAGTTACTGTCTGTCCTGCTGTCCATGCAACAAGAATGTGTGTAAGTTTGACCTGCACAGAACTGTCTATATTTGAGGCTGGTCGACTAGTCATCGGTCACGGCCAATCGAGCAGAAAGTCAGCTTGTTCCATACACCAGCTATTCATCAGCGCATCCCTACTGATGAGTAAAACCTTCACTTTTATTAAACAATGCATCAAAGCACTGAGTGAACAAGAGCACTTAAGCTGAGTTGGCTCAGAACTCTGTTTACTTGTATTGATGAGGCTTATTTAACTTAACTGTGTTGGACAGAGATGCTTCATTGGCTGACGTGATATTGGCAGACCAACTATGAACTAAAGCCGCACCATTAAAGCGAGGAAAAATGGAACAAAAAGTGGGTTTAAATGAGAAACAAGGTAAGAGGATATCGTCCTTGCACAGACTGCTTAAGAGTTGATGTTGTGTGGGTGTTTGATGTGTTTACACAGAGCCACTGAGGACACGCTGTAAGATTGAAATACTCCTCTAATCCAAGTTTCATGGAAGATAAAATATAAGCAATTGTAACATTCAACATATTGGTGGCGGTAATTTTTTTTCTTTGCTTGCTTTCCTCTCTGTAATCTTTAGTATTTCTCCATTTGTTTAGTTTGAAGGTATTGTACTTTATGTGGTGGGCTTGGGTGAGTTTGCACATCTTTCACTTGGAAAAATAATAAATGCTTGGCAGTTAGAACGGCATCACAGTAGAGGTTTGGTCTCTCTGTTTTTATTTTGCTCTCAGACAAGGAAAATGGCTCCACAGTATGGACGTGTGTGCATAATTTTGGAAAACTAAACATAAAACAGTATTGTTAATACCTGACTGTAATTAAGAGATGTCTAAAATAGAAGCCAACTTTTTTCTGCAGCCTAGTCGCCACAAGAAATGTTGGCATTGTAGGTCTTTGCAAACCATGGATAGGATATACTTGCATGTTTCTAAATCCATGTACTAAATGAGCTGACTTTGTCATCAGGAGGTGGAGGGAATGGTGTGACACCTGGGTGAGATGCCTGTCAAGCTGCTTGAGACCTTGAACAAGAAAACTGGTTGTGTTTGAGCTACCTGTTGCTGCTTTCCCAGCAGCTTTTTTGCCACCAAACATGGGTGGTTTTACTGAGTCATCCCTGTGTTTCTAGTGAGGATGGTGCCACCAAAACCGTAAGCCGAAACGTAACCTTTCCTAACCATAACTGGACTTGCTTCTTGAATGAGAGGCGAAACATCTTCAAGAAACGCAAGCAAGTCCAGTTGTCTACAATATAGCACTTATGATATCTGTGGATTGCAGAAATGTAAAATGCCAACATTTATTCTGGTGTTCATTTGTTTTTTGTTTGTTTTTTTAACACAAAACCCACCATAAACAAGCAAACAAAAACATGATATGGATCCCTTACATACAGTTGTTACCAATATTATTATGCTCATGTGGGCAAACTATTTATAGCCAGTACAGTACGGTTGGGTTCAGTACGCTTTTTTATGTTTCCAATGCCAAAAGTTGTGGATGGTACCAATAGAACCATTTGGTACCGTCCCCATTTTTGGTCACCCCTTCTGTTAGGGTACCTAGCACACAGATCTGGTACTAAAAGGTGGAGCTGTGAACACTGCAGTCTGTTGATTGGTCAATAGTGGACGGTCATTCTGCTTGGAGTCAAGTTGTGGCTGGTTTTAGGCTTATACGTAACCACTGTTCATACAGTGGAGAGTTTTATTCGTAGACTGTGACTGTATAATGAAAGGATGCTTCGCTGCCTCTCGCAGCAGCTGGAGTCGGAGAAAAAAATTGCTTAAATCACTGGGCCGACTACCGGCAACTTTTAAGGTGGAACATTAAGTTGTGATGTTACTAGATGCATGAGTTGATGACGTGAATCCATTAGCACACCTTAAATATTCCATATGACAACTCTGACTATTCCATTAGTTTTTATTGTCTCTCTTGAATGACCTACACTTTTAGTAATGAGTGGATCTTTAAGTGTTTATATATATTAATTTCGACCAAATTAAGTGAACTGCATTTATTCTAATCCTCACTCTGAGAAAAAAAAGAGTTGCAAAGCAAAAATGTTGGAAAATGTCAGCATGCAACTCTGTTCTGTGGACAAAAAACGAGTTGCAGACTCCCATCTGTTTCACCAGTAATGAGGAAATACAGTGAGTACTGGATGAAGCAGTGAGTGACAACAACTACACCCACATTTAATGCAACTATTTGCACTGTAAAACTAAGTGGTCTTAGGGTCTAGGTACCATGTCTGAAGGGTTACTTTAGGTTCCAAAGGTACCATAGGGAAAGTGTTTAGTGGAAAGGGGGCTTATGCACTGTTTAAGTCAGCCGCTTATATTGGCCTTGTTAATTTATCGACCAGGCTCTACTTAAAGTCCATTTATTTTCTGTAACTGCATATCCTGTTAGGGGGGGCTGGAGCCTATCCTGGCTAACACTAGGCAAGAGGCGGGGTACACCCTGGACAGGTTGCAGGGCTGACACATAGAGAGAGACAACCATTCATGCTCGCATTCACAACTAGGGACAATTTAGACCACCAATTAACCGAAGCACCTGGAGGACACCCATGCTGACACGGGGACGTTGGACAATTAGACAATTCTAACCACAAAGATGACATAAGCAAATAGGCTGAATTCTACAGTATTCTTTAACCTAATCTCCTAACAAAATGTTGGACAAAACATTTTTGTGTTAATTTAGTCTGTGGAAAATATTTGTTGAGTCTAAACTAAACCTTGTTGTTTAGTTTTAGACTCATTTTTAGGAATGAGAACTCCTAAACTTAGACTGTAAACTACAAAAATGGAGGCGAGCCTCAAAATACTGGACAATGACACACTTAATTTGACAACAATGATCAAATTTCCCAGAAAAAAAAACAACAAAATGTTTAGTTTTGTTGACTAAAACTATCAAATATCAAACGAGTCCAATTTGACAAAAATCTATTTTGCGTCAAATATGTTTGTAAAATTAAAACAAAGCGCAAAACTTACAATGTACTTATTAAAAACAGTATTGAGAAAGGATCCAAGAGACCTTAATAGTCCTTTATTTGTAATCCCCCCACCCTCTTTTATTCTCATACACTGGTTCATCCAAATAAATTTCAAAGCCACATTAAAAATGCAGGCAAATTGTCTGAAAGTATAGTGGAGAGCTCATGTCGAGCAGCTCTCCACTGCTGCACACAAACCTTCACATTCATGCACCCAGCAGTCGCTCATTGCGCTGTAGCTGTGTCTCAGCAGCAGCAGCAGACAAACAGAGGGGGGCGAAGGACAGCGCGAGTTAGCACAGAGAGAGACAGGCGCTCTCATCAGTGACGAGCTCACCGGCTGCGTGGACAGAGCTGTGGCGCAGGAGGAGGAGGAGGAGGAGGAGGAGAGGTGCAACGGGAGGACAAGCTGCCTGAAAACGGGAGCAAAAAAAAAAAAAAAAAAAAAGAGGAGCAAAGCGCGAGAGACAACGAGAGGGAGTGGGAAGAGAGATCAGTGAGAGGAGAGAAGTCATTCGGAGCAGGGAGAGGAAGCAGGCTGGATGAAGCTGACAAGGACACAGAGGGAGGAAAGTGCACAGAGGAGCCTTCCCTGACGACGGAGAGAAGTGAGGGAGTGCGTGCGCAAAGTGGAAAAGAAGAAGACGAGGAGGAGGAGGAGAAGGAGGAGGAGGAGGAGAGGAATCCTGACAGGAGGTCGAGCTTACGGGGCTTGACTGACACGAGAGCGAAGCGGAGGAGGAGGAGCGTGAGGGCAAGTTGATGGATTTGATTTGGGGAGAGTATTTTTAGAAGGAGGAGCGCAGACATGAGAGGAATATTGAGATTAGAGATGCTGTCTTTGAGTGGGGCTGAAAAAACTAGGGAGGGAAGAGAAGAAGAAGAAGAAGAAGAGAGAGTGAGAGGAGACAGAAAAAAAGGGGAGAGATGTTGAGATCAGAGTGTGACAGAACAGATTATCTCTGGTCTGGTTTCCCGCAGGAAACCGCTGTGAGTGTATGTCCGTGTGTGCGCATGAGTGCCTCCTTCTCCATGTGAAAGTCTGTTGTAGCATGTTTCTCACTGTGACTGTGGCGCTGAGACGCAGGTCCGCTTACGAGATGAAGCTACCCAGTGGTTACCCGCAGGACTTAATAACACTGGTTGAAGCCAAGTGGTGGAGAGAGAGACAAGGAACAGATCAGTGACATCACGAGGAAGTCAAGGCGTCTAAAGTGAGACCGCAAAGTGGGACAGGAAACAAATGAGCACGGGAGACTTTTGTGAATTCAATTAAAGCTCGTACTTAATAGTGACAAGGAACTGATTGCCGCCTCTGGCTCCTGAACGCCTCCGCAAGCCAGAGAAGCCAAAAAAAACCCACACACACACGCGCGTAACTCAGAGGAAGAGAAACCACAGCGCTGGAACAAGGCAAGCTCTCCTCCAACAGACTGCACCACACCAACCAATTCCCTCTGCTGTCTTCTCATTATTTTAATTACCTTCCCTTCTTTCATTTGTTTTTTTTTTTGTGTCCTCTCTGCTTAGCCCTTGGTATTTTGTATTCCATCCTCCTCTCTCCCTCTCCCTTCCCCTCCCTCTTCCTCTTGCCTTCGCTCTCTCTGTCTCATCGTCTCTTGTTCACTGTCACACTAACTGCGGTGGATGCTGGAGTCACTCATGTAGAAGCCACCTTGCTTGGAGCACATTTGCCTAGCTGATTTTTTTTTCTCTTCCCCCTGCTGAGTTGGATGATTGGAGCACTCTCTGATGGAGAGACCAGGAGAGATGACCAACAAGTTGCTGCTGCTGAGGTAATCACAGCTCCAACAGGAGAAGACGACTTCAGAACACACTGATTTCCTCGGGGGGGAGAACTTGTGGGTACATCTGCATATAGTGTGTTTACAGTTAAGACTGCATGGGCCATCAGTATTTGTAAAGCCAGACACATATCCAGGTGTGGATTACAGTAGTGGATTTATCCTGGAGCTACATGTGGGCCCCAGCCCCTGAGGCCTGGCTGGGAAATGAAGCCTTTCCCGCGGCTGTAGGAGCGCTGTGGGCAGCTATGGCCCTGGAGGGGCGCTGTCTCCGGCGGGGATCCCCGGCTATGATCAGAAAGGGTCGTCAGCGGCGTCCCACAAAGCCAACTCTGGCTCGGGTCACTTCCACTCTGCTATCAAGGACACGCCTGCACGGCCTGAGGCATGTTTGCGTCCCTGGTGGCTCTGTGGGCCGCAGGGCCTTCTGGCTGCTGGCCCTGTGCACCTCCCTGGGGCTGCTCTTATCCTGGTCCTCCAACCGCCTACTGCACTGGCTTTCCTTCCCCACATACACACGAGTTCACACAGAGTGGGCCAAAGAACTGGCCTTCCCTGCAGTTACCATTTGCAACAACAACCCTATCCGCCTCTACAAGCTCACCAAGAGCGACCTGTATTTCGCCGGCCACTGGCTGGGCCTGCTGCTGGCTAACCGGACGGTGAGGCCCATGGTTCTGGACTTGCTTCAAGAGGACCGTCGGGCCTGGTTCAGGAAGCTGTCGGACTTCAGGCTCTTTCTGCCGCCCAGAAACTTTGAGGGAACCAACCTGGAGTTTATGGACAGACTGAGCCACCAACTGGATGACATGCTCCTCTCATGCAAGTACAAAGGAGAGCCATGCGGCGCTCACAACTTCTCCTCTGTAAGTCCAATTTCCTGTTTCTTCAGTTGCTTTAAGCCAACTCTGCATCAAAACCATTTCTCTTGTACTTTCATGTCTTTACATGTTGTTCTAAATGTCAGGTATCTCAGTCTAAACATCAACTGAGGTGTAAAAGTTGCAAATGTATTACATCATGCTGAAACAACATATTGCTTCATTTCATTATCAGTTAGGTGGGTATTCTCCTGAGCTGTACCTGCCTTAATGGCTAAGTTAAAGGGCTGTAAAAACACTTGTAAAAACACAGTATACAAGCTGTCGTAACTTCCTGTTATAGCTGACTGTTAAAGCTTTCTCAGACAAGATTAGCAAATGCGTTACTGCACCGGGCATTTATTAAATTACCGCCAGCGCTCTCGTTAAATAGATGCTTGTGCAGCAAAAACAACAAATGAATTGGGCCATTTGCAGAGTAGAATGTGAAATATATAAATATATGGAAACTTGCATGAACAGTTGCTGTGGTCATGTAAAAGCATGGATGAGATGGGTTATGTATGAGCTTGTGGCTAGGAATAGCTCCACGTACAGACCCAGCATATCAAAAAGTTTCTTTCACAGTACTGTGCGGCCCCCTCAGAGGACTTAACTGCCTCTGTGTCTGGTGGCTCTCATATCTATCTTCTTTTCTGTGTGGGTGGTTGTGGGTTTGGGGATTTGTGTGCCCGCTCTTCCTTGTACACTCCCTTGGCTCGACTGAACCATGGCAGATGTTTTCTCTGCGGTAATGCAGAAGCTCAAACTGTCTTTGAAAGTTTTCTTTTTTGTCATTTCATTTGTGCTCTTTTTTATCTTTGCACTGTGGCCTCAGAGTCAGCGACTGTCTGCAGCAGAAATGAGACACGGCAGATAAATACCTGTGTGCGAATGATGTGCACTGTGGCTGGCGTGTCGCTTGTTAAAAGTTCTGTGTGTTTTGCTGCTGTGGAGTTTGTTAACCTTTTTCTCACACTTTAAAGTTAAAAGATCAGGGCTGGGTATCGTTCAGAAAATGTAGACACCCCTACCAGTACCAGTAAGTTAACTTCGATACTGTTTCCTGAATGATACATTTTTTTATACAAGTTTTCTAAACTCCAGGCTACAAATTGTTACTTTACTTTTCAGATCTTTGGCATTTTTACACAGTCAGAGCAGTTGCATAACATCAAAAGATTTAAACCTATTCACTACAACTCTTTTATGTTTCAACACCTTGGCATTTTTTCACTCAAAGCAGTTTTACATCATTAAAAACAGCTTACTTACCACAACTTGAAGTTGACTATCAATATAATACCAACACAGGTGCCAGTTCAGCTCACTGCACCTATTGCATCAATGTTACCTTAAGTAAACAACCACATACAAGTTGGCTGAATTGTGCTTGCCAAATGCTACCTGCCAAAATCCCGTCACCATAGTGCCTCCCATAGTAATCTCAGATGAAGGACAATCTGACTCAAACACTGAGCAACCCTCTGCTCTTCATTTTATTTAATGCACATTGAAGTGTTTCATCAAATTCGTCATGTTGCCAGTCCTGGCAACTATATCCTTTTGCATATATTGCTTTTTGCACTATTGGCAGCGAGCCTGTGGATGTATAAAGAGAAGTATATGCAACGGGGCCAGGACCCCGTTTACTCCTACAACAGTTGCTCAGTGGCGCATGAAGCCAAAAAAGTTCAACTGCCCCTTGTGAAATTTCCAGGATGATTGGCACTGCTTCCGTGCCGTACGGCCCATAGAGCAAGCGCAGCAGAGCTTTCCGCCAGCTGAGCTGGCTACCTCTGCTTGAAAGCGTACGACTCCGGGCCTTTCTTAGCAAACACCTTGTCACGCTGGACGTCATCTTCAGCCTTGTACTTCTCAACTTCCTGGACCATGTTAACACTCTGCTTACTTAAATGGAGATAAAATGGTTCAACCATGTGGCTCCTCTAGACTTTCCAAATTATATCAGACCAAATGGATTGAATTCTGATAGTGAAACTCAAAAAATGTATTCATTGATATATACATTTCTCTTTCGCTGTGTAAGTCAATGATAAAAAGTATTTTTGGGCCACAGGGCGTCACCTGATGGATGTAACTACACTGCTCGACCACTGCAAAAAGAAATTAGCTTCAAAGCCCTGCACACTTCCTGGGGGCCTGGTCAAGCATCATTAAATGGAGTCAAACTTTTAATCTCCTGCTTTGACATTTCTCACACCTTCCTGTAAATGTCACAAAACACAACAACACACATGTAAGCCCCATCTCTGGGCATAATTCAAATTGCTTATACCAAGCACACTGCATGCTCATTGGCTTACTGACTCTAATGATTTACTCCTTAGGCATTCTTGATACCTGATAGTATCAAAGCAATTAAGTTCCTTTAAGTATTGAAGTTCGGTTCCCATCCCTAATCAGGATGTTCATCAAACCCACTTTTAATACTATTTATTGACACATTTTTTAGCAGTTGGAATTAATTTTATTTGCAGTTAGTTGTCTTTATTGTTTCAGGCGGAGTCTGCCTTTCTTGCAGTGGATTCAAATTGCTAACCCACGAACAAGAGATTAAAACAAAACAATGCAAGCACATGATGGATGTAATGAGGACACACTGGCCTTGCATGCAGTGAAGTACTTGAAGGTAAACTCTGTTTGCAGGTGTAGCGAGTACTGCTGCATATATGACCACAGGTAGCTGTGCAAAGTCTGATGTACTTCCTCATGTGATGTCACCTGAGTCAGAATCGTTTGGGGTTTGAAGAAAAGAAGTTTGAAGATGAAAATAATATGGATTGTGGAGTTGGAGTGAAGTGAACTTACCAGATCTCTGTAGCCTGCTCCTCCTCTCTGCTTGACGACAGCAGCTTGAAGCCACATTAGCTGCGAACAGTTGGTGGTCGATCACAAAGATCAAAAGTCCATTCTGATCATCTACAATACAGTCACATTCTAACCATGGAAAGTTCACTGAGATTGTCCCTCATATGATATCATGTGACAAAGGATTGACTGATACTTTCGTGTCACCTTCTCTTCTCCTTGTTCTTGTTTCCACTTCATGGCATTGAATGGCAAATCATGGCAAATCGTCATTTACCATTTTAAGAATCATGTCAAGCACGTCACGCACTGGTTTGTCTAACACTGAAAACGCTCATGATTGCCACATGAAGGCAGCATGATTACAATCAGCACCCAACCATGCATAGAGGCGCTCCCTTTCTTTCACTAAAATGTAGTATACTGTGTATTTCTGTTCCTATTAGTCTCATACAGGCTAATCAGGCTGACCTGTCTTGTAGTTGTGCTCACACGATTTGATCAAAATGACTGATTTTCATCAGTTTTTCCAGTTCTGCTTGGTGGTGCTGCTCTTCTTGCTTGCTTTATTCTGTCGGTTTGCCCTCTGTCAGAAACGGGACATGGTGCATCAGCCCACTGCCTTACAAATGAAGTGCTTAATCAAAAACCTTGCCCTCAAGCCAGTATCCATTAACCATGTGGTGAAGCAACATTCATTTTAGTGCAGAGAGACATTTTCCTTCTTTGCTGAATTAAGATGTCAGTGCAGCTCTGGAAAGGTTGTGTAGGTTTGTTGATGTGTCTGCTTTGTTACCTCAGTGTTCTCAGGTCAGTTTTTACGTCAAGGTAATGCACTTAAGGGGTGTGGATTCACTTAACAATGAGTACCACCATTGTGGAGCTTGTGAATGTGGAATGAATTGAGCATGTGAGCTGTTCATGTGGATTTGAGTGAAGGAGCAGTTTGCCCAAGCCGAATGATTTTCTGGCATATAATATGTCTGAGTGTTGTGCAAGAATGGACCAAGCTGGTGATGATGGAGGGAAAATTGTCCTTTGAGAACGGCTACTGTGCACATTTTAGACAACCAGACTGTACAATCACTCTTAAATATCAGTCAATCCAGAGGGGGTGAGACCATGAAGGACAAGTTTGCTGCAGCAGCAGCCCTGTTACCAACACAATGGTGGAGCCTGTAGAGCCTTTCTAATTCTAAACCCAAACTCACTGTGACCTGCACTGACATGTAGAAGAATATACAAATCTGTGACAGAAGTATGTTTCTGTAGTCATATTCTGGTAGTCATATGGACGGTGTGTTGGATACTGTCAGCTTTGCTTTGCAGATCAGAGCCACATTGGCGCCTCAGTCCTGCCTGCTTCCTCATCATGTTCTACTTCATAGGGGGCCTCATGCCGTTAACGGGCCCTCAGTGGTTTTGCTAATCTCATTAGCCTGCTGCTGCAAGTCAGCAAAGACTCCCCGAGGCCTATTCATTATCACTGCATTTAGAGCACTGTCACTCCAAGACCAGAAACGATGCAACAACCACATTAAACGGGGGATAGGGAACACGCGTACATAGACTCGCGAGTAAATAAAACAGGACAATCCGTGTGTTGTGTGTGATCAGAATCGTACGGCTGCAAATTTGTGGGATTGTCTTGGCGAATCAGAGAGAAATCCACTCTTGATAGAGGTTGGTTATTACGGGATTAAGAGTACAGAGGATGCTTTGAACTGCCAAGCAGCGGGTGGTGTGAGGGGAGGAGAAAGGTACAGCAAGAGGTTGGGAGTGAGATGATACAGAGAAAAAGCATCTGGTTGTGAATACAAATGTGTCCCATATTTCTGGCCAAGTTCTTGCAGCAGCAGGAATCCATGTGCTGAATCTACTGTATCACAGTGGATGTGAACTACTGTAGCAGAAGGCTGGCTAATCAATAAATCTATTAGCTTCACACTGTAGTTTATGGTGGTCTATTTTGCTCCCGCATCTCCAATTGTGATACACTCTCAGCCACCCCACAGCTAGTCCCGATCTAACAGCGGGGGATAACGGAGGTGGAGTAAGGCGCCAAAGGCCGGGCAAACCGCTCCAACCGTCCACAATAAAATATAAGTAATACCTTATCAAACCACAGCTAGCTAAGCTTCTCTCCGTGGGACAGATACACATCTGCCTCTCTCACAGCTCCATCGAGGTCTAGATAACTGTGCCTGCAATGACAAATTAAACAGTGCTCAGAGTTGGAGAGCAGCACCTAATCACACTCTAGGCAGGGTGTGAAAAAAGGTGAATCTCCTTGCCTGGCTACTGTAATGTATCAACTCTATCTCCAGAGAAATCTCATAACTGCAGGGCCACAGTAATGCTGCACCACACTCTTAAAAGGTTTTGGCTTGAGCAGGTTTGGTCACGTGTGTTTTTGAATTGTGAATTATAGGGGGACCGTACTGTATGTCAGATTTAGTGTTATTAATGTTTGGGCTTTTTTATTAAAGCAGCTGTAGCCATTTTTTATATTAAACAATGGATCAAATGTGAGAGGGATTGCTTGTAGTGAACCTTGAGGGAATTATCACCCGACTCTGCAGTTCCTCAACGCTCTACAAAGTGTTTTAGAGTCTTTCAGCTCATTGTTTTGGTTTTACCTGTGAACACCTTTACTGTTTTGGTTCTGTCTCACCAACCTTGAAGCTTTAAAAACCCCACTAAATACTCTCTGCCCAGCACCAAACGGTGGAGCATGTTGTAGCTACCGGGAGTAAATAGAGATTGAATATTGGACTTACATTAAACAGAGGGCCGATAACACAAATCCACACAAACTCTAATGTTACTCTGTGTCTTCTGGATGTGTTAATACGGAACTCGGTATACATGTCACAAAGAGGCGATAAAAAAAGGCGATAATTATGTCCCTATTGTGTTCACAGCTTGTTTCTGCTGCTCGCAACTTGCAAAAGTTAATTTCACGTGGGTTTATATTCTGTGCAGGTAGAGATGTATTTATAGTTTGACATTTGACAGAAAAAAAATAATAAATGCAAACTCAGTTTGTTTGCAGAGAAGGGTACATGTTCAAGTGAAAATTGAAAACTTTTCAACCCCCCAGTTTCCAAGTATTCATTTTTATTAGAGTCTAGAGAGTGCCACAGTTTTTTCCATTGTCCGCCATTTCCACTACTGGGGATAGGATTCGCAAATACCTTACATTAGTGTTTCCCATACTTTGATTTCTTTGTGACGCCCCCCCACAGTATCACCATTGAATGCCACATATTGATTTTCTATTTAAAATGAGAAAGATCCTATTTAATTGTCGAGCTGCGTGCAGCACATCGATTCACTCAGCCCTCCTTGACATGCTCTGTCTTACTCTGTGTTTATCAGGCCATAAGAGAGACGAGCATGGACCTTCAGTAGCGGTTCAAATTCAGCCAGTGCAAACCTCAGCACCAGGGGTCATAGTGGCGTGGGTTTAACCTGTGTAAAGGCAGCAACAGAAAGTTTGCTGATCCAGCAGAGTCTGTGGTCTGGGATCAGAACCCTAGCACTAGGCTGAATTTTTGTGTCTGTAGCTGCTAACTAAAGGTCCGTTTTTCCATCTTCTCTTTGATAACTGGGGCTAACTACCAGTGGCTGTCAAAACAAAAGCCCCACCCTCTTCCTGTTTTGGTTGTGCAATAGTTGAGACATTATTTTTGCCTTGAATCAAGTCTTAATTTTCTGGGAGATCATGCTGGTGGAAGACAGGATTTATTTCAAAATAATGAGTTAAAAAACTTGTCTGAATCATTTTAAGATACAAATCTTTTGCTGTGCTGTTGGATTTACAAACGCAACATTTTCTCTGTATTCACCTGTAATCCTTCAAGCAGTTGTTTCAGTTTAGCTTAATATCCATTTAATTTTTTCCTTGGATTACTCATCCTTTTCTTTTCTGTGTTTCAGCAATACCCTGCTCAGTTCTGCGCATGACACATCTTACAGCCTTTTATTGATACTGTGGGTTATCAGGGGCTTGAATTGCGCCTTTAACAGCTCTCTTGTGTCAAATTTCACTGCTATTGCCTACATATTGGTGGTCTTTCGACAGAGAGCCCTGCTTTATGTGAGGGTACCTTAGTGGTTCAACTCTACAAAGGTTCATTGATTAAACCTTGCCACTGTCTGCTTATAGGATGTGTTTATGGAATATGTTTCACAGCTGAAAAAGGAAAGGGAGTGTACATCATAGATTTCCCCTGCATTGTTCAGTCAGCAAAGGCATCTCATTGAATTATTTTCAGCTACACCGTCTGTTTTCGTTCTGTAGCTCTAATTATTTGCGGTTTTATTGTCAGCACTTTGGGAAAACTGAAAAATTTGCACCACCTGTTGGTTCCCCGTCTTAGTTTCTACAACAGCCATATGAAAGCAATGAGGGGAGTGATAGAGGCTTATTTGCAGAGAGCTCCATGAAGCCTCCCACAAAGCCTGGTCAATCACCACTGAGCCTTGAGAGGCTGCTGATTGAGTTTTAAGCACATCCAGGTAATAACGCAGGTCTCTCCCCCTCTCGTTTGTCATTGACCTTTCGGTAGGATTCTGTAAAGCAAGACCATAAGCTATTGATCTGGCTTAGAATAAACAAGACTGGGAGTCAGGTGGAAGCTGCAGCTCCAACCACAGCAATCTCATTAACACAGGTGGCCCTGTGCTTACCGTGCTCCATACCCAATCCAATTTCCCTCTTCAGAACAAATGGCTCGAGTGGTTTCATGAGCTCCTACTTCCAGCTTATATTAAAAACCATAGCAGTACTGTGTCTTAATATGAATGGCCACAGCACCGGTCATTGATATGCCACCGCCACTGGATGCAGCCAGCATCCAGTAGCTGTTTGACAGCAAGCCATAGCCCATAGCGAACAGTCACCTTAGTCTGCCGGTGTGATACAAGACTTGAATGCAGATGAAAAGATTATACATGGTTAGTATTCATAAAGTCATGTCGATGCATAAACCACAGGACTTGTAAAAGGTTAGTGTTTGAAATAGAAAGCTAATGGATGCTGCTCTCTTCTATGAATATAATTAGCTGAAGCTGTATCTCCAGTGCGCCTTATGAGGGACATGCATAAGTTACAGCAGATGAGCTTCACGTGCTCTCTGAGTGTGTAACAGTTGCGGGATGTTGAGTGTTTTTCGCAAGACATAAGTGATAGCAGATGACAGAGGCAGTGATTGCAGCATTTTAAAAGCATGTGTGTACGGTTTACTTGACCTGAAGTCTCACCATTCACTGTTTTTCCTCACGGCTCATCCTCTTCACACACAAACACAACCTATACTGTTGATAAGCATACTACTACGCCCACGATTCCAATCTATATTCACTCTCAGGACCTTTGGGGCACATACACCCACCTGCAATATTGTCTCTGTATTCTGTCTGTGTGTGTGTGTGTGTGTGTGTGTGTGTGTGTGTGTGTGTGTGTGTGTTGGTGAGAGGAGGGCAAGTATGTAAAAGGTATTGAACATATTATAAGAAACAACCTATAGTATATTACAGCAATAAAACATTTTCAAAATGACCTTAGAGTTGCAGAAAAAGCTCTCTGGCACAAAGTTAACAACAACTTTGCTAATGATTATGCCATATGTATAAAATATTTCCACATGTCAGCTTCTTCAAACTTGCTCACCACCTACACTGTGAAATCCATCATTATTTTAATTAAGTAAACTCATTAGCTGTAATTAGATGAGTTTGTCAGTTTCAAGTCAGGTGAACTTTAAGCGTCTCAGTAACACATTCACAACCATTTCGGGATTTTTTTTTTTTTTTTCACGAGTTCTGTTGTCACTTAAAAATCCTGAGTTGATTAAATATACAACTCTTCACTTATCTTATGAAACTGAGAAGTTTAGAAATATCCTCATGGGAACGAACTTTCGTTTGGTATGCATTTTTAATTTCTCCTGGCTATTTGGGATCAGCAGGATCTGATAAGAATAAAAAACTAAACATTGTCAACGATATTAAGTCCCAATATCCTTAAACAAGTTTGTTGTCATATCAAACTACAAACATTATTAATCATAAATAAAGTTTCAATCATGTGATCAGGTTTTGTACCTTGTCCTCTTTTGTCTCTGGATCAGCTGTAGACTGACTTGGCAGAGACGGCTGCCATCTTGTTTTTACATGGATTAGTGTATTGTGCTCTTACTACCACAAGATGGCACAAAAAAGTGTCCACAAACGAGGACAAAAGGACTAAGTTAAGTAGAATGAAGTACAAGGTGCAGGAAGCCAAAAATGGGATGTCCTTATATGAGGACACAGGATCTATATTTCAGCTTCTCAGCACATCTTACGAGCATTTCTCATCAAAAAACATTCCAGAGTTGGTTGTTTGAGGATTAAATACAGTGCACTGACAAGATGGCACCATATCTATTAAAGCTGGGTTTAATAGCATTAAACAACAGTCTGTTGCTGATGCGAGGCGTCCATACTTTTTTGTGTTTGAGGCAGTTGGCAAGTGCCAAGTCAGATTCATCGGATACACTTCAGAAAAATCGTAAATCGTAATCCTACACCCCTTGGTTACTGTTGCTAGGTCGGTCAAGCTTGGCAAAAAGAAACATGGTGACGCCGGTTGTGCGTAGTCGGGTGCTGTAGTGTTTATTAGATAGTTTCTGGGAGTCAGGCAATATAGCTCAAAGAAGCTGGCAGCAAAGACAGCGCTATAATATTAAAGGATATTTTCACACTATTAATTATCACAAACAAGGCAAAATGATGCTAATTGAGATGTCTAGTCTCATCGTAAACACCAGAAGTAGAGACTGAGAAATACAAGACTATTAGTCAACATTGCTCCTGCAGTGCCAGATGTGTCCTATTTGTCCAAATGTAATAATCCCAAACTCCATTAAGTGCTGCTGAGGAAATGAAACATAGTTTTGCCTGCATTGTGCTCACTGGCAAAAACCCATGAATTCTACAGAGGGATACGCACACACACACACTGTAAAAAGGCTTGTGTTCCAAGCTTGCTCAACTGTTATTGGAGCACAGAGTGAGAAGAGGCGGGACTTAGGAAGGTCTAATTACGACTTTTATTGGTGTGTGCACTTTACAAGTGAAAAACTAACCCAATATGACCCTAACGCAGCAGAAGATCTTTTTTTTTCTTTAGTTTATGGAAACGTACTTATTATAGAAACACTTTATATGTGACTCAGAGGAGTTATGTTGCCCTCACTGTGATGAAGATACAGCAGATTTTTTTACTTCAGCAACTGTGCCTTACCCTTTCTTTATAAGGCACTTCATCCACAGGTATAATATTGATAGATGAGTACCAATACTGCTGTGAAGGTGTAATAATAAGGCGGCTCTGAGAATGCAATATCAGACTTGAAAGTGCTATACATGTGAAAAAGAATATCAAAAACAAAACTCTATATTGAGTTTTAGGTTAGCAGAAGGAGGATTTTAAGGAAGCAAGCCTCATATTTTTCTGTTGAAACAACTTAATATTTTTTCAGCCCTGTTTATTTTAGATTTGGTCAACAATACACCAACACAAGAGTGGATGAATGTGTGTACTTGAACTCTTGGGGATTTATATCAAATTCAATGACGTCCACCCTTCTTTATGACCCTGTGCTTTTGTTAAAACTGGTCGAAATGTACTTGGATGGCTTTTAATAGCCCGTGTGCGAGAAGGACTGCACTTTCACATAAACAACTTGTTAGTGCTTGAAGGAAAGTACAGGGACAGGGAACAGAGCTGGCTGTGTCCACGGGACTTGTTTGGCAAATCAATCATCAGCAGGCACGGCGCTGGCTCTAATATGGGCTGCCCAGCGTGTGACACTGGCTCTGTCTGGCTCTCCTCATAGGTGTCCCTTATCATGTAACCAAGCAGCAATCAGCCCGCAGCTATACACACACACACACGGAAGAGTGTGCAATTAAAGTGTGAAGAAAATGATGTAGCCACCGCCTGAACTTACATGATGTCTTACTCACAGGAGCCCCGACGGCACTTTAACTTCACACTTCCTCTCTTCCTTTTTTTTTTGGTTAATTGCACTTAATCTGGAGTCTTGTTTAAAAGCTAAGTTGCATTAAGAGGGACATACACAGCATTTCATTTAGCATTGGCAAAAGTTATATTACACTTTCTTGGAAACAGGTCGAGAACATCCTTTAAATTCATTACGTCCTACACACTTCCCAGACTTTTGTTTTCACACTGTGAGACTGTCAGGGTATTGCAGTCCCCTGTGGTTCCTAGAGCTCACATGGTGTATGACCATTTTAGTCCGCATACTTTCGACCTTTCCAAGGCTGCTTCCTTTTCTGCGTCTGGCGATATGTGTTGCGGTGCTGCGTAGGTTGGAGTCTGCAGGGATAAGACCAGCTCTGAGGATGTTCAGGTCAAACTGCAGCTCGGCATCAGAAGACATGAGTTCCCAGGCTCCGGGGCGAAAACTGCAGATTCAGCCACGTTATAGATATTAACCATGCTGTTTGAATCTCACCTAGCTGCGTCCTCCTTATCACATTTGGCTCCCTAATATGCATTACTGACATGCATTACAACAGCATCTGATTTGATCAAAGACTCGTGGATCATAATGGTGCCTGTGTCAGCCACATCAGCTACAGTATGTGCAGCAAAATGAAACCAGCCATTTCATCTTATTATTCTTGCTTTTATCAGATTCTTGCATACAATGCTGCTACTATTTCACCCAGGAAATGTGCCTGCTGGCAGAATTTTTATGGTTTCTGGTGCTATCTGTCAAAAACAGATAGTAGTTCCTTTACGCACCACTAGTTTTCTTTTCCAACTTTGTGTCAGTAAGGAGTCTCAAGGTGAAATAAACAAGATTGCAGCCATAACCCAGTCTCCCCTTTCAATTACTGCTGCCTTTGTGCCTTTCAGCAAGCACTTAATCCCCAGCTGCTTCAGTCAAGTTGATCAGGGGGTGAGCAGCTTTTGGCTGTTAGACGGGTCTCAGGTTTGTTTGTGTGCGTGTGTGTGTGTGTGTGTGTGTGTGTGTGTGTGTGTGTGTGTGTGTGTGACTTTCCTCCAGCCTTCACCTGTTGGACTTCTCCAAGCAAACCCCTTTAAATCAGGCTTGAGAGAGAAGGACCACTGCAGAGGCAAATGTAAACAGACTTAAAACGGCAGGTTGCTGTTTCTTCTTCCTTGATTCTCACAAGACTTTGCTTTGAAGGAGGATCAGCAGAAGGATACAGGCATATTCTCTTGACAGTCTGTTTTAAGGTTGTGTATCTTTGATGAAACCCGGCTGGACTGACACTGCTATAGCTAGTCCATAGTATGGCACCCAGTGCGCTCGACTGCATACTGTACACGTCCACATTTCACACATAGACTTAATTTCTTGTTCTGACTCCAGGACTGGCGGTGCATTCCAGCTGACCCTCCCTGACCTGTTGGTAAGCCGGTTGGGTTGAATTGGATCCTATTGATGTCTGGCTGTATCCATATTTTATAGCTCTTCCACATGTCAGAAGCTTAGTTTTGGATTCTCACCTCGCCCTTTGGTTCCGTCAGCTGTAGCAGCTTGACAAATGAGGTATAATACATTGGGAAGTGACGATTGCTACAAGTGCGCATTTAATCATCTTACACACCATTAGATTAGAGTCACTTAAATGAATCACAATGGGATCCCCGTCCCGCTTTATCATCCTGGGGTTTCAGTAAACCTTGAATATTTCATCCCTCGCTGTGAGACTGAGAGGAGTCCGTCTTGTTCTGGGGGGAGGCTGAGAGGAGATGAGGTGGAGGTGGTTTTGTAAGTCAAAAGGGAAAAAAAAAAAAAAGGTAAACAACCAGGAAAGGGAGCAGGCAAGGAACACAGAGTCTTGCCAGATTTAACCTGAACAATATCAAAGAGAGAAACCTCTCCGAGATCTTGAGGTTCCGTCAATAATTTAACACGCTGAATGTCTCGTTGTTGTTTGTGCCTCTCCTTCAGACGTGTATACCTTCATGAATAATGGAAACATGAGGAGCAATTCGCAGCAATTCATCCTGTCTACTTGACAGCACACACTTTAATTCAGCTTTACCATCTCACCCATATGCTGTTGCATATATAAATATAGAAACCTGAATAATTTCTATTGTTGATATCTACAGTGGGTGGATGATTTAATATTCAGTAGATTCCCTCAAAATGCCAAACAGACTTAATTACTGAGAAACTGTCTTGTACTGCTTCCAATGTTGTAGAAAAAAAAGTATATATATATTTTTTCATGATGATGTTTCCTCTGTGTGTCTAAAGAATATTATTAACACTGTAAACTGTGTTGGTGTTATTAGGGCTTAGTCTGACTGGTGGATATTAATACTGCAGTTGGTATATGGAAATGCAAAATGGCAGAGAGGAGATAAAATAATGACTAAAATTAAGTTACAGATTAAGAAAAATTCTTGTTGAGCATATGCAAAAGAAATAAAAAAAAATGTGAAGTGTAGTTATCTCTGTGTTTTTCACGCATCAGCAACTGCAGTTTATACCACCAGTAAATCCATATTGTCCTTTTGAGTTTCCAGAAACAGCTGGACACGCTAGTTTTCAGCAAACTTGCTCAAACTTGAGTAAATAGTGTATTCGTTGTGGACTATTTTCAGCTGTGGATTAATACATATTTGGTGATCTAGGGAGTGTTTCTGGCAGCAGGAAGGTGTTTGTGGGATTGACTGAAAAATAAGCTACAGTGTGTGTTTATGTTGATGAAGGAACATGTCGCCCAGTGTATCATTGTGGCTCATTGATGTATTCTTAATAGTCTTTGGACAACAATGGAAACAGAGAATAAGCTAAATTGAGCTTTTGATACACTGACAATACTTGTTAGCATGAATAATTACCTGGTGGTTTGGTCTTTTCATGGGATTTGTTGACAATAACAAAAATAAAAAATACTGCTACTTTTACCAATAGAGCCTTGTTGATGATGGACGACACATGATTACCTCTACTTATCAACAAGGAAGTCCATTCAATTCTTTGATGGATTTCTTTTAAAGCTGGGTTTTCAATCGACTGCAGCACTGTTGGTAATATAGAGCCCCTTTTCCACTGGACAAGAAACACAATAACACCCACTAACATCTGGCTTTTGTATTCAATAGGAAGGTTACAATTGGCAATTCATTCCGGGGACAAATGACTCTGCAGTAGTCACAGGTATTTATTGGCTTCAGCTCTGATTGGCTATTCAATCCAGATTCCATCATCAGTGATGGAAATACAACACTCAGGTGGATGCATTAATTTTAGCCCCATTGCTGCTGCGATATTCGGGCTGCTACAAAATATTGTTAGTCTTTGTCCAAGCACTGCTTGAACATTGTTCAAAATCAGCGGTGGACAAAGTATTCTGATCATTTACTTGAGTAAAAATACCAATATCACAGTGTACAAATACCCTCTTACAAAACTCCTGCATTTAAAATATTACTTAAGTAAGAGTACAAAATGATCAGCATCAAAATATACTTCAAGTACCAAAGTAAAAGTACTCATTATGCAGATTAGCCCATTTTAGAATAATATATACTATTATTGGGTTATAATTATTGAGGTGCTGATCACCTAAATGTTGCAGCTGGTAAAGATGCAACATTTAATTTTAATTCCTCTATAAACTGCTGGCTGGCTTAGCCTGTGATAATATATTATGACCTATTAGAAAATTTAGATTACTTAAATTATTACCAATGAACTAAGTAACTAGTAACTAAAGTTATCAAATAAATATAGTGGAATAAAAAGTACAATATTTGCCTTGAAATGTAGTGGAGTAGAAGAATAAAGAAGAAGCATAAAATGGAAATACTCAAGTATAGTACAAGTACTTCAAAATGTACTTCAGCACAGTACTTAAGTAAATGTACTTAGTTACACTGCACCACTGCTCAAAATTTAGTCAGCGAGTGTGAGAGAGCCAGAATAAGTAACAAATGTAAGAAGAAGTAACCAGCATATAATTTCCACTGGCCTCCATGCTGCTTTTTACCATTTACTAATCTGTTTTCTGGTCCACTAATGATATTGAACAAGACACACCAGGAAAAAAAAAAAAAAGAAAGGCATACTTGTCAGCTGCAGAACCATGTACACACTCTGGTTTTCTTTTAAAAGACCCACATCAAAGGTATGGTGAATTTCATCACGGCCAAAAGTATAGAAATGAGACTCACATTGTAAAAACTTTGATAGCAACTTGATTTGTATTCTTATATGTCTGTGACTGTTTACATGCACATAAAATATACATCCTCATTCATTTACATAGACATCTGTCTGTATGAATAAGAATTTGGTGCATTTGGTTGTTTAGAATTTAATGCTGGAATTTCCAGTCACAGCAGTCTCTGAAAGTTAATTGCTGCTCCCTTAGCACAGCAATTACAAAGCCTTTTTTCATTCCTCCCTCACAAATTGACTGAGAGACTTTAAGAGAAAGCCCACATTAGCATTGCAGTACAGTAAATGCGCTCCCACACTGCCCTCCTCAGTAAATGAGACCCAGGACTCTTTTTCAGTTTTCCTTACGGCGTCCAGGCAAAGCTTTTGAATCAAACGAGTGAAATGGGAGACGCAAAATTCAAGTGAAGAGCATTTCCGAGATGGATGAAGATGTGAAGAGTGGGAACGACAGAGCACAGTGGCACATTGGCCCTCAGAAGCTCATCAGCACTATAGTCCACGTCCTCCTGGCATCGTGGGCACAGGTGGCACTGGCTCATTACTCAAACCCCTATGGTCTGTCTTTCACGAGCAAAAAGGAAATATGGACTCCTATTAGCACATTCCCTGCTGCGCCATGCAGTGTTTGTGTGGGTCAGAACATGTGTAGGAGGCTGCAAATAAGAAACAGCCAGAGAAATAGAGAGAACCTCAACGACTTCAAAGAAAAAAAACATATCTCTAAATCTATTGGAGCTTTCTTTGTTAGAATGGAGAAACCTCCACCTCCTTTCATTATGAAAGGTGAAAGTAGCAGGCTAAATATATTAAACCTGCATACAGCAATCCACCCATCCGCACATGTTCCCAAGGAAGATTTATTCAGACTGTGTAAACAGGGAAGGGTACAGTGTGCGAGAGAAACAAACAAGCAGGTAAAAGTAGATACAGTTTGAACAGAAATAAGGCAGGGGAAGCTCGCTAGACTGGCAGAGATTGGTGTCAGACTTGGCAAGATGAAAGTGTTTGTGTAGTTCTCACTCTCTGTCTTGCCTTTGCAGACACATGATACACTGAGGCCCACCATTAGTTATGAAAACACTCCTGCAGGCTAAAAACAATGCATGCATAGTGCACGTAATACATGCACATAATGTAAAACACTGAGATGCATCTGCACATGCAGTAGACTCACAGACAGGGGCAGGGGGCTTTTTGCATTCATGACGACGTCTCCGTGTTGTCAGCTTGTAATAATTCACCCCTGCATGGTATATGGTCCATATGTTGGCAGCATTCATTGCAATGTACTCCTCACACGAGCTCTATTCACTGCCAGAGTAGTGAATGCATCGCTCATATCATTACCGTCCTCAACAGATGGCATTCTGCTGTCTTTGAAAAGCACTAAATCTTCATCAGCAGCAGAGGCAAAGCACACCGCGGCTTCCGAGTGAAACGTTTTACCACATTATTAACTGGGAACACAGAGCTGGTGGACACATCCGCATCAGCATAAAAACTCAAAATCTGAATTTTAACTCGGCTGGCGGACACATTTACATCAGCATAAAAAAAAAAAACGAAAATTTGTAATTTAAATACCTTCCTCTGGCTTCTTTCACCCACTGACAGGTAGCTGTGTAGAAGTCAGTTTCTGCTTCCAGTGAGTCTGTAAAACATGCACGCAGACCTGATCGAGCCTAGAATCTCCACAAAGAACCAATCAGGAAGCCGAGGCACACTGTGTGCATTATGAGTAAACTTGTCTTTGAATCATTCGAGGCTTCAATGACATCCCCGAACAAATTAAATATAGATTAAAGGGAAACACACACAGCAGTGGCCTTGTGTTTTCTATTTAAGCCTACACAGCGGCAGCACTTTGACACATGTCATCGCAGGTTGTTGTCAACTTCACAACTGTGCTATTGGTCTCTTAGCAGCAGCAGAAACAAGTTATGAACACAACACTGACGTATTTAATGTTGATATGGCAACTTGCTAGAATCTTCACACAGAGCCATTTTACCATTCATTTGGAGTCATGTTTTTGGCCAAAATTTACTCTCTTCTGACTTTGTTTTGGTCTTTACCGACCACTGAGGGAAATGATCTCTCTTTAGTTGTTCCCCTGTGTTCACCAGGTGTAGGGCATTTCCATACACATGTGCTGGCTTTGCTTGAGTTGGTTTGACTCAGCACATCAGCCCAGCCTGGCAGGGATTTGCATTTCCATTATGACAAGGTTACCTGCTTGAAGGGGTGTCTTTGACTAATGACCCGCTTGTGTTGACTGATGACGTTTAAAAGCAGCAGGCTGATCTTTGGCTGAAAGGCCCCTTGTTATTTTGCTTTTTCATCACACAGCAGGACAGGTAAAATAATGTTCCCTGTTGGAGGTGAGCTGTTTACAGAGGTGCACTAAGAGCCTGTTGTCTGCAGCTCCTAATTCAACACCTCACTTTGGCTATTTCTGCTTGTACTCTCCCTCCCTGCAGTATTAGTAGACTTGTTTCAGGGAAGAATAGCCACAAACAAAGTTCCACTAATTGTGTGATCAAAGTTTTCTTTTTTCTTTGAAGCAGCAAAACAAGGAAATGTTGGTTTTTTAACAGCAGTAACTTACACGACTCTTACACAGCTCAAAGTGAACATGAAACAGTAAAATAAAGCAGATATCCAAAGTACAAGTATGGGCTCGGGAGAGAAACTGAACTCCACACCACATAGATTCCGTCAGAAGCTACAAAAGTCCTGAAAGCTGATCTTTCTCCAGCAAAGGCATGAGTTCATCTGCAACACGTGCTTGTTTTAGGGGGAGAGGATGGCCATCAGAGATTGGTTGCAGTTGATGAAATACCACTGCTGCCCGCTTGAAAGCAGTTGGGTGCACTTTTGGCAAGACCCGGACATGGTCCATCTCAGGCGCAGCTGGCATAACTCGATGTGTTTAATCTGACAATGGAAACACGAATCAATGCGGCATGGTTTGACTCAGCGGGCCGTAAGTGCGAATAAAAAAGCTCTGCTGTGTTTGTCGGCTGTTTGGTGCTCAGCAGGTAGTGTAAAGTGAGGCTTTTGGAGCTTTTACACTGGAAACAAGTGCCTGCTGTGGATGAAAAGCGGTTTTATGAAAGCAGTAAGAGTGAACCAAAACACTGAAGTTGCAGCCTAACAGCTAAACGGTGAGCTGAACTTACTACAAAGCTCGGTAAAGTTGATGGGAGCTGCAGATTCAGGTGGTAATACTCAATAGGTTTATCTACGAGTGACCGCCTTCACATTGTGATTTAATGCTAACTAAATTTTGAGATCAAATTTACATTAAACTTGCAAAAGAGAATAGAGACTGTCCTTGTCAGTTGCTCACATACACTGCATCTTGTATACCACGCAGTTAATGGATGTAGCATTGTCACTGTACAGTGTGTGCAAAGTATTTCTGCTGGTTTGGTCTTTGTTGCAAGTTGGCAATCATCAAAACAAATGTTACGGATGCTAGTCTGTTGTTTCTAAAGCTTCACTTAGCTAAAAAAAAAATCAGTAAACCCTTTTGAAGTAATTAGTAATCACTGGCACACCTTAATTCCAGAGGCATAAGGATCATGTGCACCACCGTCCCCTTCCTTCACTCAGCATTTCAATCCTTTGTCCTCGTCACCTTTCCACTCCCCCCGAGGCGTTGTGATTTGCAGATAGAACGGCGGTCCTGACAGCAGTGTTAGGCAGAGGCCTGGCTGTTCTTCTGAAGGACAGGTGCTTGTGGCCCCTAGGGGACTGTCTTGGACAGAGGACAGAGAGAGGACATGCTGGATCCATCCTTACTGATGATGACAGCTTTTTAAACGATTTAACCAAACGCAGTAAATGACAGAAAGAGTAGAACGCCCCGGAGCAAAAGTCAGGCCGGGAGGACTGACCAAAGCCTCTGCTGGCTTAACCCGGCCATATCAAAAGTTTCTGTGTAATCATTGATGACCAGAAGGAAGATTCACCTTTCCAAAGTCAAGCATGCAAAATGAAAATCTCCCTGTGCCATGTTAATATCGCTCATAGGCAGCATAACCACACCGGAATCATGTTTTGTCCTCTCCACTTTTCTTGTACTCGGTGATGTTGCCAGTGGAAATGAACGGTGTCGTGGTGAGTAATGCACCTGCCCATGGTGGTTCTAGGTGTTTGTGCGTGAGTGGTCTCCCCCAGAGAACAGCCATTTTCTCCCCAGCTCATTCTCTCAAAATATTCTGCTGCACGTCACCTTTCTGCCAGTTGCCAAGGAGTGATGGGTTATCAGCTCCCGTCGTGGCTCGAGGTTTGACTTGAATCACGGTGGGAGCAGGTTAATGTCTTACACTGGTAAGTGATGAGACATATATTTAAATATGTGCATTGTAAGGATGCTGCAGTGTATTTTAGATCGCCCCCTTCACATTTTTCCTCCTCCTCCGTCTGCGAAATAAATTCCCCTGGTCGAAGGATTAAAAGGGTCGCCTGCATAAATTGTAAACCAGAGCTAATAAAACACAGAATGATCACACATTGGCTTGATTTCACAGCTCCTTTAGCAGACGGCAGCTGAAAGCGGCTTTGACACTCCATCATTTGCTGAGGTCGTGATTGCATTTTACACTGATTACACTTGTGCAGCGAGAGCTGATGCCATCTGACTATATAACAAAAGATAATTTAACAAAAAGACTGTGAATACAATGTTTTAATAGTGCTACCAGAGTCAAAACCCTGTTCTTTGTCTCACTTGTTTCACACCTAAAAGTAGTGAAAAGTAAAAGTCTTGGCCTTTTTTTTTGTACATGAACAGAATTCCTAATTAAAATATGTATTTTGTGACATTCATATTTTTGAATTACTCATTTCTCTCCAATTTAAAATTGAGAAAATGTTTCTGCCTTTAATTATAATGAGATTAGATAGCTGTTGATGAGTTTGACAGCAGGCTTTTATAATGAAGTACTTCTTTTAAAATTTAAGATAGAAAATTTCTCCCAAGAGATGAGAAGAAACTGCTAATTGTGATTGAAAACTTTTTCTCTCAGCTTGAATTTGGTGTCCACTTGTGTATTGTGCCAGGCAACAAAAAAGGCACTAATCTGTTTCTGTTACGTGTATTCATCAGCTGCTGACAAATTAAAATTTGATTCAATTTGTGTTTCATTGTGACACGAGCTGTGTTGAAAGTTATTTTCTGCCTGATAATTAGCGGAGAAGAAATGACACTTACTTGCAGTTGGTAATGAAGCATATGAAAAATACCTTAAATGAGCGAACAATTAAAGGGGATGTCAGAAAGCTGTGCCAACTATTAGTCGCTTCCCCTCCCATCCTTAATGACTTGATCAAAGCACGCGCTCTAATTGAAGGTGTCATCTGTCATCTGTCTCTGAACGTCGCTGCTTCCAGGAAAATAAATCCCTTACTTTCTTTGATAAAAAAACATTCCCTTATTATAGCCAGGCAGGTAGCGGCATGTATTTTGATTCATGTCCCCAATCTGTTAAGGCTCACACCTTTACCCTCTCTTCTGTCATCTCTGTATTGTGAGTTTCTTTCTCATATGCCTCCTCTGTCTTTTTCCGTCTGTCTGTCAGCTGGAGTTAGCATCACAAATGGTCAGTGTGTTTCTGAGCTGTGAATGTATGACAGGTGGTATTTTGTCAGTCATGTCCAAACATCACAGTATCCCCACCAGCCTTCCGATCATGCCTGTGGAGCTGTGGGGCAGGGCATCTATTCCACCTCTCAGCAGGCCTGTGTAGCTTCAATGCCAGGGCAGTATTGGTGTGTTAAGCTGCCACTGTCCTCAGTTGAGCCTCTCGGGGCCACATCAGAGTGATCAGAGAGGAACTCTGCGGTCAGATATCTCCTCCTCCAACCCCACCCCCTGTTGCGGCTGAGCTAATCCAACTTGTGTGGGTGTGGGAAGGGACCTCTGAAGCTCATTAATTAACATGTCTTGATTTTTTTTTTTTTTTCAAATTTGTACAGGAACCAAACTACAAAGATTTGACTCCCCGTTTTACAGCAACATGATCTCATCCCTACTGGTCATATTTTGATGCTTGGGCAGCCTTTTGCGTTGTATCTAGACGCAGGGGGTCAGAGGGAGTCATTTGAGTTGACTCGTGACTGGGAAGTGGTTGGCAGATAGGTATAGGCAACAACTACTATGTTAATGTCTGGAAGACATCGCGGTTGACAAAATAACTCAATGTTGGCTCTTAGTTTCACACGGGTCATGAACACCGGTCTCCTGGGTCAAAGTCCTGTGCTTACTGGGCCTGTTCACCTGCCCTCCCTTCCTCTGTAAGCAGACTTTTGTGCTCTTTATACTACGTCCATTTACTGAGCGTCTAATGATGACATGGATGGTTTTATAGTGGTGTTGTTTGAAAGCCCGGTGTGTCTCCAGCAGACGCTAAAGGATGCCCCCGTTGCTATTATAGTGACGCCAGGTACACTGCCCAAACAGTGTATTTTAACGCCCTGGGAATGAGGCTAGGAGCGGTATGCAACATTCACAGCATATCTTACAGATAAGAGTCTGGGGTGGGATTGTCTGCACACTGCTGTCAACATGGAGAGCCTGGTCTCACTCGGAAGTCCTCGAAATCAGGCGCTTGGGCAGTGACTTGTGGCGTCAGAAACCAACGAAAAAAGGCGTCTTTTAATGTCAGCATGACATGCGGCCAGTTGCCATTATAGTTTAATGGTGCCCGGCAGCATCGAGGGAGACGCAGCAGGACGAGGACGAAAGTTAAATTGGCAAAAGTCCAAGTGGGGCTGGCGGGAGGGGCAGTGGCTGGGTCCAACAAACACCGACTTTCACCCGAGAGAGCGGAGTTCACGTCCCCTAAGATTGTAAAGCCAAACCCTGTTCTTTTTTCCTAAACCTAACCACGTGCTTTTGTTGCCTAAACCCATTCATGTGTGTTTGTTGTGGAAGAAAAAAAAAAACATCAATTCGCAGTGTTGTACGGATGTAGTGCATTTATTTTGAAAGAGATTTTATGTAAACAGTAAATTTCCTGTGAAAGCAGAAGTGTATTTTGAAAGAAGACAATGCATGTAACAGGCAGAACTTGACACAGTGTCCCAGAACATCAACAACCAACGCACTACCTTGCACATCGCATGTGGACGTGGAAAGTCCATGACGAGGTCGGCGTGAGAATGTGTTGACATGGAGGTGGCAGCTAGTAGCTAACTCGCCTAACTCAATAAACTGACAGAGCCAACACTGTTAACCTGAGGAAAAACGGGAGGATGGGCGCTACGCTTCTGCCATGATGCCATCCCGATTAGTGGTAACTTATGAGTGTAATGCAGCGTGGCTTTGATTTGCTAGCCAGTGGGATACACACATGGAACTCACATGCTTTAACATGCACAACCAGACCTTTCACCACAACAGTGAACAGAGAAGCTCAGAGTAAATCATTCTCTCCTCAGGATGCCATTACTCCACTCTGTCTTTACACAACAAATATTTGTTTGCTGCTACATTAATGTTCCGCATGTTGCACACAGCTCTTTTAATACAACCGTCCTGCAAGGGTTTTTTTTTTTTTTTTTAAACTGTTTTAGATGAGTGTTGATTCAACTGTACGGTCATTTTGGAGGATGTGAAGTATGTTAGCATGGTAATGATCTGCAAGCACAGTCGAGCCAAAGTACCCTCGAGGCTGACTGAGTGCAGTTTTCTCTACAGAACATTTTACAAACTTGTTGACAGACTAATCTTGCCCTGTCTGCTCTGAAACAGGATGTGGTATCACTGCTCTGAAATAGGTAATCAAGACATACTGAGGAGAGCAATCCCGCAGTGTGTATTCAGGTAGTGTGGTATTGACTCAATCTAGAGACTCGTCAACACAACATTGTTTCTATTAGTTAATCCTGCAAACTCGCAGATCAAAGTTTGATCCCATCTGAGACAGAGCTGAAGCCCTCAGACAAATGGGCTTCAGTGGAAGTGCAAATATTAATCTGATCTTTAGATTTAGCCGTTTGATGATAATAAGTTGAAACAATGTAGGAGAGCTTGATAAGCTCCCTAACAAGTAAAATGTGGCCCTTTTGGCCCCCTAAGGACAAAGTATGAGAAAGTTTCACTCCATATTTCATCAGTCTGGCAACCTTGGTTTCTGGTTCTTAATGACTGTTGCAGTCTGATAGGGTTGCTAGTATACTGTAGTTTTGGTCTCACTGTGCTTCATTGTGGATAAAATAGTCTGCAGACTTGTTTATATCTTTGATTTCTCTTAGCACCATCACTTGGCCTCATCTTGAACAGCATGACCTATCAAATTATTTTGTAAATGAATCAAATACTCAGTGACACATCTCTATTATCTGTTGTAAACTAGAGGGCACAGTATCCTAACATATGCTAATCTTTTTGGTGTAACTGGACAAAGAGAATGGTAAACTGAATTGCTATTTTATTTTTTCCTTACTCATTTTGTCATGGTTAATAAATTTGTCGGATATCAGTAGTTGACAAGGTGCTCTTGTGTTTAATTCTTACACTGGTTGAGCAGTGCATAAATGTCTAAAGACCTAGCCCATTTATTAGGTATGCTTTGTGATGTGGCTGGAAGAGCACTGTGGTAAATAATTCACCTTGGGTTGAATCCGACTCCACGGAAAATGGAAAAGGAATACTTTTTTTTTTGACATGTGAAAGAATACAGCGCTCCACATGCACTGTGTTTTTCATGTAATGAGTGAGCGCTGCACAATCTCAGAATTATTTAGTTTAGTATTCGTTAACTCATGCGATAAGAACTAAAACATGAGAGCAAAACCCTCCAAGCTCATTAACTGGACTGCTGTAGTGTGAATATGTTTTTAGTGGTCTGTGATTTTATTTGCCTTTACATATTAATTACTTAACCTAATAACACTAATATTTATAATAATATAAACAAAATACTATGATACGCCCACTGATGAAGGAGGTCACATGAGTTTCCTGTAAATCATCTTTGCATACTCCAGTAATTTGCCTAATGACTAAGATGCCATTAGAATCATGAGTTAATTACAGAGAATAAGGTCAAATGTTTTGTTATCCATCTTCCTCTGTAATATTAATCCACTGAAAATAGAACTTTAGACAGAAAAAAAGAAAACGCCATCATTTTGATGGTAAATAGTTTAATTTGGAGGACTTAGAATTGAAAAAACAAAGCATTTGGAACCAGATCTTTTTTCAGGTCATGTCTAAATGACCCCAAATTCATGGAAACTCCAATAAGATTTCATATTCCATGTTTAAAGTGATCATTTTAACTCACATCATTGTCTTTCCCAAACCCTAACCATGTGCTTTTTGAGCCTAAAGCACGGTATTGTCAGACCATTAAACTGCAAGACAAGAATATTTTGAAGCAGTTCGTTCCCCTTTTTTCAATTATGTTGTTTTGACTAGTCATTAGTAGGATTGCTTTTTAAATTTTCCTTACATAAACAGGTGTCCGTTAATAATTGGGTTGGTAATATGCTTGAGTTTTCTTACACTTCACTCTCCTCATAATTCTCCCCAGTGCATATGCACAAATGATGAGGACATGTATTAGAAAATGTAAACTATAAACTATATGCATATATAGTGAAACCACATTCATTAAAAAGGGCTTTAATAGACAATATTTAAACTGGTAATTTACTAATGCATGCACTTACTTGACGTCTGCCCTTCCATGCTCATTAATCGCTGTCATAATTAAAATATTTGACTATAAAAGTGCGTCCCAGTTCCTAGCTGGTAGAATGTCTATGTTGAAATGTAACAGTTATGGGTTTGATTGTTTTTATGGAAACTGCCTATAATGATAGGTGCTCCCATCAATTTTTAGTGTCATGTAATTATTATTATTATCATAACAAGCATCTAGGGTATATAAACGATTCTAATTTACCTCTAAGCAGGTGTTAAGATGGCATATCCTCGCTGGAAGAGACTGCAGTCCATGACTTCAGGAGAGAGCGCTTCCTCAGAGACCGGCATAACATGTTTGAAGCAGTGAGTGATAAACGGCTTATCAGCTGTTACTGACTGCCATTACATTCACAGATACCTGGTGTGTCGCGGCCTTAATACAGTATGTGCATAGAAACAACTTCACAGCTTTCTCAATGATACACTTCTAAGCAAAGATATTTCCTTATATATAAAGGAAAGGGGGCGTGGCAGTGCCCTGATTGCAGATAGCGGGTGTTTCTGATTCACTAACATGCACACTATGGTAAGAACAAAACCAGCTAGTGTGCACGTGTCATGAATCAGACGGTAATTTTACATGGGCACTTATTTTATAGGCAGAGTGAGAACATCTCTAAGTACATATTAGTGAATGAAGCCCAGTGTGTTTGTTGTTATTGTCTTTAAACAACCCTCAAAAAGACCTCTTTTTGCTTATTACCGACCCTGACGAGACACAAAAACAGTGTAAAAAGATGCAAAGGAACTGCAAAGAGACACGAAATAACTACAAAAAGGCACAAAACTACCACAAAGTCAAGATGCATCACGACTGCAAAGAGACACAAAACAAGATCAACAACAAATGAGGCAAAATCACCACAAAGTCTGTTTCTCTTGCTCCTATGTAGGAGAGGTGGTGGTGCCTTTTGCATATCTGTGCCCAGGGGCCCACTGTCTCATAATCCACCCATGATTATAAGTCACTGCGAGTACGAAGATGGCTGCTTTTATGCAGATGTGCATTCATGTGATCGTGATTTATAAATTAAATCAGTTTGAAAATTAATACCATGATTTTAGTATGATAGATGCACTGCCCTAATGTGAGTGTGTGTGTGCGCACATGTATGACACACCAGCCAGTTGATGAAGAGGTGGGAGCTTGTACATTTAATTTAATGTCATCACTAACTCCTCCAAGGAACAGACGTGTTGCATAACTATAAGAGGGTGTGATGATACATCACGGAGCTCAGTATTTTCTCAGATACAATTGTTCATATTGAATTTAATATTTTAAACAATTTCAAAGCTTGAGACAGAAATAGATGTTGAATGTGCTCAGAATGATCTCCATATCTGTACCTGCAGCATTAATTCTCCGTGGTGACATGCGTAGGAGGGTATCATTTTCGGAGTGTTATTTTTTATACCCATTAATGCGGGCGAAGCAGGAAATCCATCTCCATAACTCTTAGTGAAGGCCTGCCTTCTTGTCTTGCCACCCTCATTAAGAAGACACATGGAAGTCGTATGAACTCTGTGGCATGTGTTGAGATGTTTATTGTCGTAAACAACCCTCCCTCTCCGTGTTGATTACTGCTGTAACTTATATCCGCTGTTGCAGATGCGGAGCTTTAACTCATCTATTCAGCGGACCCGAGCGAGTTCTCAGCCACAAGGAAACAGTATGAAGCTGAATGGCCCAGATAACCAGTTTTATTCAGCCGGGGAAACAGCAGCCATTATGTTTCCCCTTTATGATCCATTCCCAGTGTGTCGTCCTGGGAGGTGACGAGTCACCCAGCAGCAGACCTCCTATTCAGCCACCTGCCATTCCCCAATCACACTTCTAATTAGCCAAGCATTAGGATGGGCTTTAACACAGCAGGGATCATAAATCTTGTTTAAAAGCTTATAAATAAAATGCACAAATCTCAGCAGAGATTAAACACATCCTTAACCACACAGCACTGCGTTTGTTGACTTGCAATTCTTGGAGGCTTTTATAATCATCGTCTATTTGGAGCATCATAATATCATGCGCCGTGTATCATAACTGGCAATCCACTGAGGAGCACAAATAAAAAAACTCCTTAGGGTGCTCAAATAAATATGCAGACCAATTTTTGTTTTGGCCATTTAACAGGACACAAGATTTCATGGATGCATTTTTAATTCTTGTTAACAAAAGCAGATGAGCTCCTTCAAGGTTGAGTCAGGCAGAAACTAAAATCTGCTAAGCTCCTGGTAAAAAGTGTGAGGACATGGACCAACAAGGCAACGGTGGAGTTACAGGGGTGCTTTGACTGCACTGAGTGTTTTTGAGGCTTCAGCTACAGACCTGGATGAACTCTAAGGACGTGTGTGTGCTGACTAAAACCTTGTGCACATGCACAACAACAAACACTGGTTTAAAACCCTGGCAGAACTCAGGCAGCTTTGCTGGGCCAAAGAGGAGACCTATAGGAGTTCGGACAGACTCTTGTGCGCCCAGGCCTGAAACACACTGATGAAGGAGCTTCTCTAAAAAGCTAAAAAATAGGTTTTCCGGCATCAATGTGAAGTGGCCAGCAGGACGTCACTGACTATGACTAAGATCATCCCTCCACATTGGGAAGAATCGCCAACTGACCAACGACCTGGATGTTTTTTTATCTGCCCAACTTCAAACCCCTCACCTGCTCCCACATCAAACAGTCACTTACACCCATTCACCCCTCCCCCCTGAACCCCCACCTGCACTTAGGATCTTTGAGGAGACAGAAGATAAAGAAGGCACCTGGTCCAGATGGCGTGTCACCCTCCTGCCCGAAAGTCTGTGCTGACCAGCTGGCCCCCACCTTCACACAATTCTTTAAAGATCACTAGAGCTCTGTGAAGTCCCCTCCTGCTTCAAACACTCAACAGTCATCCTGGTGCCCAAGAAACTCTCAGTGTGGATTAAATCCTTCGAGAGACTGCTGCTGACCCACTTGAGAGACATCAGAGGCCCCCTGCTGAACAGGTCAGTGGATGATGCAGTCAACATGACACTACATCCTACAACACCTCGACTTTCCAGGGGCATAGGCAACAATCCGGTTTGTGGACTTCAGCTCTGCATTCAACTCTATCATCCCAATCATCCTAAACTCATTCAGCTCACTATCTCAACCTCTATTGGTCAGTGGATGGCAAACTTCCTGACAGGCTGGAGGCACCAGGTGAGGCTGGGGAAAATCACATCCAGCACCCGCACAATCAGCACTGGTGCCCCCCAGGGACAGGAGTGCGAATTGATAAGATTGTATTGATACCAGTGACATTATCTGTACTGATTATCAGTGTTACGCTGCTATGCTAAACCTGGCTCGTAAAACTGCATCAACTAACGCCAGCAAGCCCACAACTTAGTGCCTCTCCCTACGTGTCGCTTTAGACATGAGCCATGTGCCTGGACTTCCCTGGGTGAGTGGGACCTTCCCTTTCAGGGGGTTTTGTGTTGTTGACTCAACCTCAGCCACCGCTTTTGCTCCTCGTGACCAGCTTGCTCAAACCCAAGGACTCCAGTGGAAACCCTTCGGGTGCCGTTCTGTCAGACTCTTCTTCGTGGTTGTTCAGAACGCTTTCTCACTCTCTTTTGTCTTCAGAATTTCTTGCCTTTAGCGTCTCCCTCGTGGCGTACCTGTCAGCTTAAAGGCCCCTCCAGCTCTAACTCCAGGTGTGGCTAATAACGTCTAATGAGTCAGTACCACCAACGCCCAACTGTGACGTCAATGCTGACCCTGCCTCCTACCACTTGCCTAAACCCCACCCACAAGACATTCATTAAACTACCAGTAAAGCTATCAATCGATGATTACTTTCTGATTCTCTCATGGAGTTCTGCTTAATTTTTCTGTGTGGAAAAAAAGTAGGTCTACACAGGTTTTCGGCATTGTTATATAATAGAATACCTGGCATTTCTGGAATGCAAGGCCATGTTGCTTAGAGACATGTTTCAGCATTTTGCTGATGTTTCCACCCTTACTTGAAATGCCAGTTTTACAGACATTACAGGCAGCACTGTTGTTGTCTTTCTTCATGAAATGGCGCTATACTTTGGACCATTTCTTCCTCTCTGCCATGACTCCTTCTTGTTGCAAGTTTCCAGCAACATAGACGATGACCACTTTGTAAATAAGTGATTTCAGTAATGCTTTAAAGTGCTATCATCTGAGATTTTTTTTAATGTTATGACACTCACTTTTCGTGCCTTTAAAATTCCAGATGAATATCTAATCAAATCAAATAGACGCTTGACTTTGGTGTTATTCTTGCGATGCGGAACTATCAGAAAAACATGCCGGCATTGATAAAAGGAACTAATCAACTCTGAGCCATATGATTCCAATGGATTAGACAACTTAGAGCCAGTTCTCCATTCCCATACCTACCTGAGAGAGTGTGCTCTCCCTGCTGTTTCTCTCCTTCTACACCAACTACTGCACCTAAAGAGACGTTTCTGTTAAAAGTTTGCAGAGGACACAGCAGTGATTGGCCTTATCAAAAGGGCAACACAAAGAACTGAGTCAAATTCTTTGTATGAGTACACGCACTTGGCCGTTAAAGCTGATTCTGACAGCCTGCACCTATACAGCAACATCAGTATGCATGCAGCAATGTGACCGCAGTGATCCTATCTTTAGGATTTATCAGGGCTCCTCTGATAATTTGCGCTGTGTATCATGTCCAGCTTTGCAAGCTAATAAACAACAATATGATTGCAGGGCCAGAGAACAAGGGAGCGTGACACATTGTCTTACCTCGCATGCTGTTTTGCAGATTTTCTTGTAAACACACCCCACAGGTCGATAGCTGTCATAATGATTGCCCCTGCCCTTCACAATAACGGTCATGACTTGCATCCATGCCCTGCAGTGATCGGACTGTCTGGGGCAATTACACTGATTAAACCAAACAAGCTGCTTTAATTCAATGAGGAAATGTTCATTAACTTTTATTTGATACAGGAAAACCTATTGAGACCTTATTTACAGAGGTGCGCTGCTCACAATTATTTTAAAATCAGATGAAACATGGTTTTGTAAACACATCAATAAAGGTAAATTACATATGAATGAAGCAGTGCTAATTAAACAGAATTTTTTCCTTGTCAATTCCATATAGGAGGTTATCGCACATCATAAGCGAGGGAGGTGCTAATCACAGACCATCTGTCATACATCTGACTGATTTGATCACAATAATGGCACACAGACTCCTTCCTTTAGTGCAGATCCTCGAGGTGGAATGTATGATTTATTTCTCTGCCTCCAAGAAGTTAAGTGGCTTTAGAAGTTTTCCACTTTATCTCTGCAGCCGAGAACTTCTCTTCATATATCTAAAGCTCATTTCAAAAACTTCAGAGCATTTTTATCACTTTCATGCTGCTGTTATTTTTACTCGGCTGCTTCAAATCAGGCATGATATTTCTGTTTTGGCTGTCAGTCTTGTTTATTATTTCCGGATTTTCCCGGATTATCTAGGAAACCCCCAAGACCTTCACACTGCAGTCATTTTGAATCGTATGCATTATGAACCCATTCACACCAAATACCTTTTTTTCATTTATGATCGTCTGTTTGGGGTGTGATAAAGCCGCAGCCTTAGCTTAAGGTACTGTTGCTGTAAAATGATTGTTTCTCCCACTGCCCCTTTCTACCCTGACTGGCCACCCAGTCCTGACCTGCAGAGCACTGGCCTTTGTCTTAAAGCACAGCCGGGCTCACAGTGCTCTGTTCCAGCCAAGTGGGAAGATAGAGCAACTGTGCCATCCTGTTACATTTTCAGCTCTCTAAAAAGCATCTTGCAGTTGCCTTTTGTTCCTTCTGCTTGTGTTTTTTATATCATCCACAATACTTTAAGAAGCAAAGATATTTATATGGAGCACAGCGCTGCTGGTAGCATCCCAAATGTCCTTAAGGTCTTCTCCTTGTCACAGTAAATTAATGATTAATATGTCTCTGTATCAAACAGGATAATGCAACCGTTGCGATTGCAGAAGTGCATTAAAGGTCAGGAGGCCAACAAAAAAGAAAAAAAAAAACAAGGGAGCAGAGGCAAGCAAATGCATGAGGTGAAAAATGTGAGAAATAAGTTGCACAGTGAACTAGAGAAGAGGGAAATCAGTAGAGTGAGTAGGAGGGAGAGACTTGTGAATTCATCTCTTGTCGACTCTGTATCTGAGCTCATAGGCACAGTTCTCATAGTTCTGGTACCCGCGGCTGCTGGATTTTGGTTGAAACTAAAAATTGCCTGAGCGTGTTACAGTTCACAGCCCACAGCAGAGTCCATTCCAGAAACCCTCCCAAAATGATTTCCCCTGCGGCGGATATCTTTGCAGTTTCTCCCGAGACACTTGAATCAGCTCTCCGTCAGCTCCATCAGGAAGCCTTAACAATTAATTTCATCTACTTGAATGCATGTTTACATATCTGTTTATCTCAGTGATGATCGTGTTTCAGGATTTTGAGCCTTAGCAACAGCTAAGAAGCCAATTAGCTTATAAAAAGGCTAATGAGTTGTTTTCAGTCACAGTTAAGCCTCAGCTGTCAGTAACATCCTCTGAGGGGACCGAGCTCTGGTGTGGCAGCCAAACGGGCGGCAGTGTGTGTCGGCGGCAGCCTGGCTGGACAGACAGTCCTCGTCTCCAGAGACTCCAGACTGGGATGTCTGGCTGCTTCTCAGGCCACAGGCCAGAGCTCACCAACACCCCTGTGACTCAGATATCTCCTCTCAGCTTGTCCACTTGCACTACAAAACCACCTCCTGCTGTCTTTTTTGGCAGTAGCACACACACATAAGCCAACAGGATGTGACTTAGCCTGACCTGCACTACAACACCGCCACTGGATGGCATGGAGTAAAACGATGCACAGACAAACTCGCATCATTCTCGGGACTTACAGGACCTCATCTCAGCTTCTTTAATGTTAATTTGAGTGTAAAACCATATCGCTTGCCATGCGAAGACCTTTGCACTCAACTCAGCTGTAAATGTTTACTGAGCCTGTGCAACTCAGTGCCATAGCTGCACACATGCACACACACAACATAAAATTTTAATTATGGGATGGAAATAAGACCCCCCGGTAAATAAGAAGCAGTTGCCGATGAGTTTATTACTCATGCTGCCATATTGGTGATTTATCAGTGTTTTACGTAACAGCCCAGAAAAGCTGCACAGGCAGGTTTTATAGGAGTTTCATTCTGCACCTGGCTTTTTAAGTATGGAGAGAGTTGCTTTGTTTATGTGACATTAAAATCAGATGGATTTTCCTCTGTATGGCTTCTGTTAACCTATTGGGTTTTATGTTCATTGCTTTAATTCACTAACTCTCCCCGCCATCATTAAAAAAGACCAGCAGCACTTTCTATGATGCACTTTCTGTGAACTGCAGTTCATTGCTAAAGGTACTGTATGTCATTTTCAGGAAATCCTTGCTGTTCATGACACCTCTCTCCAAGGCCGTTCGGTGCACTGCGGTCTGCATCCTCTTGCTCGCACTCTGGTGTTTGCACTCAGTAGCTGTGAGCGAGAAAACAGAGACAAATAGAGACTAACAGCGATTATGTGTCATTGTGTAGATAGAAGGCTGGAAAATCATAGCACATCAGTGCTTGGTCTTGCTCCGGCTGAATTTGGTTGGTTACAGGGCAAGTCGGCCCATCTTCATCTGGCCTTAATTCAAAATCTATACAATGGAAACACCACATGTGGACCCTGTGTTGTGGTTGGTGCCAGTCGTTTGTTAGCAACTGAGCTTAGCGCCTCCCAAGACTATTGTGAGTGGTTTAAAGAAACAAACAGTGTGTACGGTAGGCCAGGGTTCTCAAACTCGTGAGTGTGACACACTTTATGACCCCACTTTCCTGTGTTGTCACCATAACAGCTAACAACAGTCCATTTTCTTTTGAACTTAACAAATAGTTCAGTATCTCTTCTACTGTCATTCTACGGTCTTAGCTCTCTGCTGTGCACCTTGATAGCTGAAATATCAAAGACTGCCTCCTCAGAACACTTCTTGAAAATAATATTTTCAGATGACAGAGACCAGACAGACAGGGTCAAAGAGCAGCCAGCACCCCCAATCCAAAATCATAGCCTTCAACCGTCTCTTCTCCCACCGTGAGTTACAGTTGTTGCATGCTTTGTCATCGGCACACTGCTCTGCTTAGAGAGATATGTGAGTAAACAAACGGCAAAGAGTCACATAGTGTTTATTTCTGGGATAACCGACATGGACATCCCGACCACACAACACATCCTCGCTTAAATATTTTTACAAGAATTTGTCCTGTCTCAGCTCGCAGCTTTAAAGTCATCAGCATCTGTTGAATTTGGCGGTGAAGGATCTGTAAGATCTCTTCATGTCTTATTTTTTTGATGATACAGTTTTATAGCCTGTTTGTCATTCTCAGTCTGTCGTCACTCACAGCTCGTACCTCCCTGGTGGGCTGCAACGCTCTGATTGTTGGATCTGCTGCTGGTGGTGCGAGCATGTGTGTGTGTGTATATATATATTAGGAGCTTGGTGTTCCTCTCAGCAGTGTATAGTGTGCAAATCTAGAGGGTGTGACGCTCCTGTCAGAATGCATTACATAAAGTGTGACGTCCACTGGAGAAATGAGGCAGAGATTTTAGATGTGCAGAGCATGCCTTTATGAGACAACAAACCTAATGTCATAGATTCATATACTAGATGAGCTATCTATCCACCAAAAGTCAATCTAATCTAGTTGTTGTCTGCACTGTATGGTCAACACTATGTGGATTCCTACATACTTAAGAGTATTTTGGGTCTGCTCTGTTCTAATCAAGGGAAATCTTATTGCTGCAGCATACTATATTTTAGATCATTGTGTGCTTTTAATACTATGGCAGCGATTTAGAGCAGGAACCTTTCCTGTATCAGCACAGCAGTGCCTATGTGCACACAAACTAGAAATGGACCATAAGTAAATTGGTTTTTCTCCCTGTTTGCTTTGGAAGATTTTGACATGACCTGCAAAGAACCCTGACTTTAACCCCATCCAGCATCTTTGGGATGAACTGGAAGGTTGACTGCATGCCATGCCTTATCGACCAGCATCAGTGTTGAATCCCACTAATGCTCTTGTGGCTGAATTGGAGCAAATCCCTGCAGCCAGGTTCCGAAATCAGGTGGAAAGCCTGAGACCAAAAGAGTGGTTGTTATCCAGTATAGTATTACCGATTCAGCAGTCACAAATGGTTATGATATGTGGGTGTCCCAAACCTTTGACTATGTGAGCTTTCAAGGTTTTATATATGAGATTTTGAACATTAATATAGTATATAATATATTTCGTCCCAACCCACATCATCCTCACTGAAGCGTAGCACCCACCCTCTGCTTCTAGTTAACACTGTTGGCACTGTCAGCACTGTTAGCACTGTTAACACTTTCCCCACCAGACTATTATTTTTAAGGTGCAAGTCACCACTAGCATTTGAGATCATATTCACTAATCTGTCAAGACCCACAGAATAATTTGTTCTATGAATATGTGAACAGTATATGTATGAAACGTAAGAAGAGCCCTTCTGTTTTTAAACAGATGTCATTTATCTTTTTTTATCAACACTTGAATTTGTACATTTTCATTAAAAAAAAACAACATCTTGGACAAAAACCTGAGAAAAATGCATTTTTTTCAAGGAATGTCAGTTTGAATCGTAAAAATGAAAATAATAATTAGAAGAATTATTATTGCCATTATTAGTATTATTATTATTAAAGCAGAACATTTTGCCATGTTCAGTGACTGTTCAGTGTTCTGTTGTCTCCCTCTCCTCTGTGGTCATCTTGTCCATACATCACTGTCACCATCATGGAGATCGTGTTTTGTACCACCAGACTCATTTGCTTCTTTGTTCTAATCGGATTTAGAATGTAGATCAAGACTGGAATTATAGGAGTCGGACTCCATCAACATCTCCACAGCTTGTGCGTGCAATTTACAAGCTGCTACATATTTGTAAATAACATCTTCTCACGGTTTCCACCGGATCCTCTTTTTCGTGTAACAGCTCAAGCCTATGTTATAAGAGTGAGAACACATATTTGCTGAAATATCTTGTCAATGGCGGGGTTAGTGCCAATAAGATTGGCGCTGCTAGCAGCCGCCATTGTTGCTTTTTCACCTCCATGTTTGCCTCTAATGTCTGAGGTGAGAGCTGTGTGCTCTGTTGGAAGAAGTTTGCCTTTAGGGCTTTCTGCCAGAAAGCCCTTTCTTGGTAAGGTTAAGAAAAAAGATCATGGTTTGGGTTAAAATGAAGAGATTTCTTCAAGCCCGGAAGGCAGACTTCTCCCATGTGCTCTGCAGGCAATCCCAGCCCAGACTCTGAACGCCTTATAAAGCTCCTTTAAAAGTGCTGTATGTAACTCTGGAGAAAGATAGGTGAATGTTGAGTCTTCCTCTCAGGTCATAAGATACTGACATTTGGGTTGGTGGTTTGATCCGACTACCAACCCAAAGCATCTGTATTTGACCACCTGGGAATGAGACTCAACATCAACTGTCATTCTCAAGAATTACTTACAGCTCCGTAAAGCTGAAACTCCATTTTTAAAAAAGCTTTTTATAATGGTCTGAAAATGTAGAGCTTAATATATGTACTGGCTCTTAAAAACCTCCAACACTGAGCAATGAATTAGTAGCTCTTGAAATGTGATGTTGTCTTATGTATTGTGGAACTAAATCTTTATTGGTTTTAAAAAGCAGTTTGAATGCACCACCTTGGGTTTAAGGAAATTCTGATTTTTCACTATATTTGGACATTTTATCGTCTTAATGATGAATCGAGAAGATAATCTGCATTTTAATTAACACTAAGGAAAACAACTGTTATTTGCAGACCACACGCTATCTCTAATAACTATCTATCTGAATGCAGGCGTTGCAGGCTTCATGCAGTGTGCAGCAGACCAGTGAATTGAACTCTGCATGTGCTCATGTAAAACTAATCATATTCCGGTCTGTTGAAGCTGTCGTTTCACTTTTAGGAAGTCTTAAAATAGTCGCCAGTCTCAGGGCTCATCATTATCATCTCTTCCCTCACTGACTCTCTGAGCTGCTTCCCTCTCGCCTTCTGTCCCCCCCACCCCCCACCCCCTCCCACCGTCCCTTCACTCACTCTGCCTTTATTTCCCCCTCCATTTTCCAGACATTTTATTTATTCACACCGGCAGTACAATATTTTGTGTTAAGCCTTTTATTATTCAAGCAGATCGAAGCATGTTTGAAAAAACAAAAAAAAAGATCAGTCACTCCGTCAGCGGGTGGAGAAGGCACCTGTTAGCCAGTGCAGTGTGCATCTGTTTGGGTGAGACTTTTCTGTGTATTAGACCAGGTGATGGGGGGAAGAAAGATGTGGACGTCAATGACAGTGATGACAGCTAACAAATATGAAATAAATCATCGTCCAGTTCACCTTATCATGAGCGCTGCAGCTATACGAATCTGTGAGAGGGAGTGATTTATATTTTTCTCCCTTTTTTGCAGCTGTCATGGATTCAGAGTGGAGTCTATATTACAAAGTAAAGAAGGAAAAAGGGGGGAGAATGAGTGAGAAAGAGATCCTTTGACTAAAAGAGGCAACCGAGTTGGAACTGCCTTGACACTACTTGTCATCCGATTGAAAGCTTTTGATGTGAAGAACACAGAGTGGTAGAAAAAATATCTCCTGGCTAGACGCTGAGCCATGGGCTTACTTTAAAGACTCTCGTGTACATCTCAACTTTTTTTATATATCCCTGTGTGTGTGCATGTGTGTCTGATGGTGATGGTGATGGCGTGATTCATGTATACGCAGGTGATGATACATACATTCATGCTGCTTGCACTTTTACTTTTGCGTCTTATGGTTAGATGGAAGACGGGAGGATAATGAGTGCTCCAGTATTCCCCTCAGTTACAATGAAAGATGTGGATTGAGGTCACATTGAGCACCACTGCAGCAGAAACATCAAAGGCCCTCCTGGCTTCTCACAGTGAGTTTACAGTATGCCCTGACATATAACCACATAGCAGCATGGCAACAAATCTCCGGGGAGGTCTGTGTATTCTGTATTTGTGTTTTGCGTGTGAATTTGACTGGCTGTGTCAGATAGATAGAGCATGTTAGGCGGGGCACACAGCGTAAAAAGAAAAAAAAAAAACTCTCATATTAATAGACCTGCCTGTCTGTGTAATTTGAACCATCCATTTTCTCTGTGGACCTCCTTATCTCTCTCTTTTCCACGTCAGTAGCAACTCATTCTTCTCCCCCTCATTTGGTGCTGCTGTGTTTCTGAAGGAACTCTCCCCAGAGATACAGTATGATGCCAAAAGCAATAATGAAAGTAAGCAAATGTACAGTCAACTATAACTGAAGCATTGATTTAAATAGTCATACTTTTCTGACATCTGTGTATATGTGAAACAATATGGTAAACATCTCAGTGTGTGCACATGTGAAAATTATATACATGTGCTGTAACAGCCTACGCTCTTCTATGATGGCTTTCCACCAGATATCTGAGCCTGGCTGCAGGGGTTTGCTCCCAATCAGCCACAAGAGCATTAGTGAGGTCGGCCACTGATGCTGGGTGATAAGGTCTGGCTCAAAGTCAGTGTTCCAGTTCATCCCAGAGATGTTAGATGGGGTTGAGGTCAAAGCTCTACGCAGGCCAAAAGGCTATAAATAGATGAACGAGGCGTCTCCACTTCCTCTCATTGTGCAAATATGAGGCCAAAACATAAAATACTGGCACTTGGAGCCAGAGTCTGTGTCCATGGGAAAGTGAAGTCACAGTATCAAGGTCCCACTCATACACCTGTCCAACTCAATTGCAAGCATTGCCAGTGATCGCGAGCACAGTGACTGACACATACAGCTATCAATCCTGACATCACACTCCCTTTTTAAAGCATCCATCAGCTAATAAAACCAAACTTATCACTAGAATGAACACTTGAAATTACATCAGCGTGAACTGCCTAAAGTGGGCAGGGTTTATGATGGGGTTATTGACCATAATGACCAAGATGATTTGGCTTCATTTCCTGGGAGCTGTCATGCTGTCCATCTCTATATAAACTGTATGTGCAGCTCAGTAAATTTCTTCCACACCAAACTGAGAAGACACATTTTTAATGCGCTGGGATTTGTGCATAGGAAAGGGTACTGCCACAAAGTCAGAAGCACACAATAGCCTAAAATATCCTGGTGTCCTGTAGCAATAAAATTTATTTTAAAGTGAATGGTTTGGCCTGTAGTACGAAGGAAGGATGCCCCAAGCAAATCCTAAGGATCTGTGTCAGGGCTGATCCAAGCATACTTTAATAGACTGCTATTTGCTAAAATAAAGCAGATCAAAATCTGATCCTGTCTTTGTTGTACTATTATTCTGTCTTTATTGTACTTTATTTCTAGCTCAGATGGCTAGTTTTGTAGAGCTGCCTCTCTTTAATCACAGCTGGCTCTTCAGTCCAGCAATTCACTGCACAAGTCATTGTGTGAATGTGAAAAATGATTAATTCACACAGGTGATTGACTCCAGGGACATTGACAAAGCTGTTATCTCTCCTCTCTTATTAGCAAAGAGCACACACAACACTCAGTTATGAGTTTTTCCTTTTAAGCCAACACTGACCTACGCTGTCGTCACTGCTTCACAAAGCATCATTTTTTGACACCACTCTACAACTGTGAGTAGACTGAGTGATTCTGTGGTTCCAACAACTTCAACAGAGTGATATGCAAGGCTGGATATCGATGCTGGATACCTTTATGGTATCAGCCTGAAATAACCCAGTATCAAATAGTACTGAAACGTCTTAAAACAAATGATACCTGCATTCGATCTTTTTTGAGCCAAGGGTCTGATCCCGGACTGTCCTGCTCCCTTTTGTATCAGCAAACTTTCTGTTGCTGCCTTCGCACAGACACTGAAACAGCTTGACTCTGTTAAACCCGACTCTCACAACCATTCCTGACACAGAGCTCACATTCCTGCAGCAGCAGCTATACAGTCTGTGGTCTGGTGAAGTTGAGCGTAGTGTATTTGGTGGAGTTGGCAGTTAAGCATGCTGAGATGCCACCAAAACATTAGAAAGTATGGCTATACCACACACCCTGTCATTCACGTGATGGGTGTCGGATGAAGTACGTATGCTGTTGGTATCTGTATAAAGTGATCTGGTATTGATACTGGTGTCATTTTTTAAACAATACCCAGCCCTAGTTATAAGTCTTCTCCAGTTGAACTTATATCTACAGGTCATATCAATAATTTGAACTTATGAACTTTATAGTTTTGAAGCAGGACTTTAAGTATTTATAAGGTAAGCCAAGGTTTCTCGTCCACAGCTGTTATTTCCATGTGTCGGATACATATTAATCAACATTTAACAGGGCCAAAACAAATTGATTGCAACACCCTTTTTTTTTCGAGACCTTGAAAAACAGCATTAGACCACAGCTGCATCCACTTCTCCGGTGACACCTGGCTTTGTACGTGTTCATCTCGGACATGGTGTGGCTTGTCTGCTGCTGCATGGTCATGGAAACGCATGTTGTGAAGATCCCAACAAGCAGTTTTTGTGCTGATGTTGCTTCTTGAGGCAGTTTGGAACTTGGTAGGGAGTGTTGCAACCAAGGACAAATTATTTTTTGCACGCTATATGCTTCAGGACTCTGCAATCCCATTCTGTGAGCTTGTGTGGTCTGCAGCTTCATGGCTGAGCTGTTGTTGCTCCTAGGTATTTTTCACATCACAGTAGCAGCCCTTACAGTTTGCAGGGGGAAAATCTAGAGGGGAGGAAATTGACTTATTGGAAAAGATGACATCCTGTGACAGTGCCACTGAGCTCTTCATTGCAACTTTGTGTCATTATTAGTTTGTCATTAGAGACTAGTATGTTTGCTTTTATGTGCCTGGTAGCAATGGATGTGACTGAAGCAGCTGAGCCCAATAATTAGAGGGGGTGTGTCCACATACTTTGGTTGTATAGTGTATGAACAAATGGAGCAATATGCATACTGCAAACATTCGGCAAAGGAACTCTCAGTGTAATAAGTTTGAGTTTTGATGTAAAATGTCAGAGACAACAGAGACTGAACATACATGCCAACAAGATTTGGTGTTTGTCCCAGCTTTCTAAATATGTTTGCTTGCTGTTCATTGGACATTCCTTGTGTGTTCTAGTATGTATGGGAGCCTTTGTACTCTGTTTACTTTATTACCCTCCTCCTCACTTGGCAGCACAGCACTCGGTTGACAGCAGAGGTCAGGGGCTGCTGCTCCTGGACGGGCCAGAGGAGGATAAGCTCACTTAAGTCATCCTGAGACCCAAAAGGAGGGAGACTGCCATCCCTGGTCTCTCATCACATCTTATCAGGCAGAGAAACAGTGGAAGAGAATCAGAGACATGCAGATATTTGATGGAGAAACTGTCTGAAAAATCTGGCCTGCTTCTGACTTCACCCGTCTGCTTCAGACTTGAGGCTATTAGCTTTACAATCTCATCTCCTTAAAAGTTTCAAGTTCGCTTCCTTTTGAAGGGAGTTGTTTGTGTCGGCAAAAGGCTGAGTGAACGGCAGGGCTGATAAGCCCAAATACTCCCAGACTGACGAATCAGCACTCTTAAACTAGGCGGGGTAATCTTGACTTTTTATACACTTTGGCTCAGATTGTCATAGCTGTTTTTCTCCCTCTCTTGTTTAAATGAGTGTGCGTGCAAAGGCTGTCCCCCAGCAGGCCTGTTAAGCCATTATCAGTCCTGTCTGGGCTTTTATGTTTGCCCACAGAACACGACCGGCATTCCTCCGGGACAAAACTGCTGACTGCCACAAGCTCACAACCTCAACCTAAAAGCTTATCGGCCTCACTCTTCAGGCAGGGATTATGCAAATCAAAGACTCAGGTGAAGCATCAAACAGGCCTGGAGTTTTAACGGACTGCTGTGTTTTTACACAGGGCATCTAAAATTCATCTTGTGTGGAATGTGGCAGCTCACCACCATTTCCATGATTTTCAGGAACGTTTTATTATTTATGTTTTTACACTTTTTCAGCAGACACTTTCTTTTAGGGATGTGAGAAGCTAGTTGACTAGTCAATTAAACATTGCCTTTGTCTTAGCCAAAAAGTTGCACATGAACACACTGCAAAGACTGCTGCTGACAGCCAACCAGGACAAACACTCTGCGCCTGGTGAGAGGAAATAACTCTCCACATCAGCAGATGGCAGTAGTCTGTTTTCTTTGTTTAAAAGGGAAACCGCGAGTTTTACGCTAGTTAGCCAGTTAGCACAATGTCAACATAATCCAATGTTGAAGAACAGAGCATATTGACTGTGCAGCAGTGAACAATAACTCAAATCATTACGGAACATTTCTGTTAAAGAGCTCAATGGCTAAAGGAAAAAAAAAAAACCTTTATATAATAGGTTTGTTTTGGTCTCTCTCCTTGTTGACTTCAGCTGTTTGTTTACTCGCCTCACTTCTGTTTCACCTCATATGTGCTAAACTGAACTGCCAATCAAAGTGATTTCATTCACTGACAGGCTCCCTCGTAGCTGACACCAATTTTTACATGCTGAATCAGCCCTAAAAAAGCTGACGGGGGGCAATGGTACAGGACACACGTCACCGACAAGGGCAACAGACGCTCACTAATGGCCCAACATTAACTGATGGCTGACCGTCAGCTTGGTGCGTCAGGGTCTTTACCACACACACAAGCACATATATGTACTCTCAGACGTGTGTGTGCATTTAAGAAACCAGTACAAGTTCAAAGCTGTCTGCAGAATGCGGACTATGTACGTGCACTCATATTTTGTTGAACAATGTTTGACCTTATACATTAAATTGTGCTCAAGTCTGACTTTGCTTCGGTGTGTTTTCCTGCTTTTAGACTAGTTTAAAACATTGAGACATATTGTCTGTCCAAGGATACCTACTTTCTTCTCACCTTCACCTTTTGCCATGTGCAGAAGATAATGAACTTTTATCAGGTCTGTACCTACCTTTGAGGATGTCTCTACCTATTTCTGGAAATTTGAGGGTTTTACAGTAAACTCTTTAAAATAATTGGATATACCTGTAGACTTAATACTCCTGGCATTGTCAAGATTTTTTTTTCAGCTTGTAGACCATTATGTAAGGTAGATAAAATTTCTTTGGGGGATGGGTTGTTCTGGAGGATGTTAGGATCATAACATAAGTATATGTAAGAATACAAACTATGGCCTTGGTTAGTTATACTTACACTCTACTCTTTTAAATTGTTTTATGTTTATATTGTCTGCTGTGATGTAGCATTATATTGTGTTTTACTTATTCATACATTTATTCTCGCTGCAGTTTTTCTCCTGGTTTCTTGAAGCAGTTGATTTTTTTTTGTGCACCGACAGAAACGAGGTGAAACAACAGAAAGTAATCTAAAGGATCTTATAAATAAAGAACCACATAAAACCTAGGGGAGTTCGAACCGTCAAAGCTGGACTACAACATCATCATTTTTTAACACAGTCATGGTTAAAATTGCTACTCAACTTCACCCGGACTCAGATGGCACTATAAATAAGCCATCACTCCGAAAGATCCGCCATGTTTAAAACTGCATGAGATAATTGAATTAAAGATTGACACGGTTTTCACATCAGCCGCAAATCACTGAACTCCTCTCAGAGCTCACTGTCTCCACTGGCTTCATTAAAATGTTACAAGATAAAGTTCAGCAGTGTCTTACTTTCTGTCACCAACTTACAACACAAAATGATCAGGCCACACAACGCTGGAACGGCACTAGACTTTTACAGAAAACACACCAATGTAATTACATGTCAATTAGTAAAATGTCAAGCCATCTGTTTTCAGTTGGGTTTTAAATAAAGCACCGAGTAAAACTTTGAATAAGTTAGTAGGTTAAATAATGTAAACTTCTTATTAGCTCATGTTTAGCATGCTTTAAATGTGACAAATAACCAATTAGGAAAAGTCAAAGCAGTTGTTTTTCATTTTGATTTGATGTGTGAAGTGTGCAAAGATCAGAAATTTCATTTTAGATGTATCCACATGTTAATCAGCAAAGTTTACAACTCATTAATGGATGTTCTTCAAATTTGACACAAATATCCAATTGGACCAAAGGATAGATTAATTAGAGTTTGGTGATCAAAGGTCACAGCGACCTTTTCTGGCTCATTCTCATAAATGCAATATCTCAAGGTAACCATGGGGATTCTTCATAATTTGGCACAAACGTCCACTTGGACTCAACAGTGAACTGATTAGACTTTGGTGGTCAAAGGTCACTGTGACCTCACAAAACAGATTTTTGGCCATAACTCAAGTCTAAACACTAATTATGACAAAACACACACATTTTTAATAGGAATAAATGACGACGTGATGACAGTTTAGATTCAAAGGGTCAAAGGTCAACTTCACCCTGACATTAACATGTTCTGCAAAAACCATTTTCCAGGCTATTATCACGCTCCCAGGAAAGCAGTGCAGCCTTGCTTCCAAGTTATCCCAGTGGCCACTCCCAGTATTGCAGCGAAAAACATCCCCTGCCCACCCAAAAATTATTTTCCCCATAGACCACCATTTTAAAAGAGACGTCTGTAATAGTGTTGGCAAGACACCTCAAACTGCAAATAAGGCCAATTATGGCTCTTTTATTAAGATTTTTTTTTTTATCCATGAGAAACTATGTGAAACTTCCCTCTGGCCAAGAAAAGCAATTTGAAAATCAGTGACATCATCACAATGTAAAGTCTATGAGCCAAGCAGGAACTCACAAGCCTGGCCAGTGGGAGAAACACTACTGTACACAGTGAGCGGGCTGCATACTTTGGAATTAAACCCATAAGCTAGAATCTGTTTCTGACGTGTGCTCCAGGTGAGCACTTCTCATCGGAATCAATATTTGCCATCTTAGGGTTCAGTATTCAGACCTAATAATACATCCATGGCTACGATTCAACGCCATGACTCAGGAGCAGAAGGAGAGGCATTTGGTCAGATACCGATTTGGTAACACTAATCTTGAAATCGTGGTGATTGTTAAGATCTTCTGTGGTGTCGTGTTGAAGATGTGTGTGAGGCATTCCCATTTTAGAATTGGCAGCTTCTTTGCAGCAACATTTTTTGGTATTTGGAGCATTGTCTGCTGTCATGGCTACAACTTTGTGTTGTGTCCTGTTCCTCTGGTAATCCACCAAGCTAAGTGGTTTTGCTGATGTTGAGCTGCAGGTGATACATTTATTAAATTCCTTCAAAGTCTTCACAGAGTACCTTATGTAAGTCTGGACGGACCTGGATGTAAACTGCAATTCGACTGGTGGGTAGAGGCATGTAGCAGCAAGGCCCTAACTCTAGTTTTAGGTGCTAAATTTGGCCTCGGCTTCCTATTTGAAATTACAATTTTCATTCCCTGTATCCTATGGGAGAAGAGTTGAGTTGCCTCAGTTCTTTCAGACATGAACACAGTGGGGCTTGGTGAGGAGTAGTGCTGAAGTTTGTGAAAGTAAAGATTAGACCCTGTGTGCCCCACCGTTTCAGCTCCAGCCAGAATCCATCCCCCGCTGCTGGACTTATTTTCTCAGGCCAGCATTTCCTCTCATTCCTGCCTGAACTGTGGCAACTCTGATTTAACAAAGTTTACTTCTGAAACTCTGCCTTTGTCTCAATTCCCATATTTTTTGTACCGTTTTTAGAAGAATTCTCCTCTTTAATCTCCACTTGGAGGGTAAGACAATCCCTCCTAATCAAGGCCGTACAAATTTCACACGGCCTCATGCGTGTCAGGAGATTCTCCTCAGCTCCTCCTCTCCACACCTCCACATTTCTACACCAAAAACCCACAGCACGCTCCCGGCTACTTAAATTCAGACCGACCGTTTCTGTCATCTGTTTCATCTCCTCATACAAGCACAGGAATGTTAAATCCAGGTCGGGGGAAATCAAGGTCTCTCTCTTGTAGTTTCCAACACTGGCACGTAGAAGTTTTGATGCTTAATGAACCGCATGTACGCATGGCTTCTGATCCATGTTAATGGTGAGATGAGCTCCATAATGATCCATTGAATTTAGGTAGCATTGCAACAGTAATATCGGAAATGGTAAAATGTGAAATTGGGTCTTCTAGGGTGTTGTCAAGGGAAGAAGTGAGATATTACAAGTATTGATTCTGTTTATACAAAGAAGTGAAATAAAGAAGGCAGAAAATTGCTCTACAGCACTGTATAACAAAGAATTCTGTGAGATCTGTTTGTTGTGGCGTTACTACAGAGGAAAGAGGGTCAAGTTCAAAGCTGCAGCAGTGAACGTTAATCCCAAATGACCTCTCAACAACAATAAGAGAAATATTTTAAGAGGTAAACAAAAGAGTCCTTGTGACTCACTAGAATCTGAAATGATGCATTTTACACGATGAAAGCAGCAGGTTCAAATACACAACACACTAACACGCAACTGCCTGAGATGAAGCCTTCAGATACTGGTTTAAGTCCAAGTTCAGGTCTCCCCACACATTTAGGTTAAGCAGTTTCGAACTGAGCCTCTCAGGCGACGTTTATACAGAGGCTTTGCAACGCCCACGCCAGGCTCCACCAGTCAAACACTATAATGTTTAAGTGAGAAATTTAGGGTGAGGTGGAATTCATTAGAAGGAGAAAAAGATGCTCTGCTTGAGAAACTTAAATCAGGGTTAGAAAGTCCCTTTGGTTTCCATTAATCAAGACTGGACCTGGGGCTGGAAATTGTATTTAGTCTGTTCAGGTTGGATCGATCTGACGGGACACTCTATTGCCTCTGATCACATGGTGCATCAAAGTCATTAAGACAGATGTCTTTATATGCCTCTGTGCTGGTGACACCCATGGCTGGAGCATTATGTCTTTGCGTGTCCGTCCATCCCATTCTCGTGAACGCAATATCTTACCTTGAGGGGATTTTTTTTTTTTTTTAATTAACACCAACGTCCAGTTGATGAACTGATTACATATTGGTGGTCAAAGGTCCCTGTGACCTCACAGTAATACAGTTGTACACTAATTATGACTTCTTTGCAGCAACATCCATATTTGAAGCATTGTCTACTGTCATGGCTTCATGTGAGTCTGAACAGACATGATGTAAACTGTAATCTGACTGATTGGTGGAGGCATACAGCGGCAAGGCAGCAGTGCTAGTTTTAGGATCAAGACTGTCAACCCTGCTGTGCAGGGGGAAAATCATATTGCTCATCATTTTAACCGTCACTACTCGTTAATCCGTGATATATTACGCCCTGCCAGAATTGGTGTTTAGGGCTGAAACCAATTTATTGTCATCACTTAATCTGCCATTTACTTTATGAATCATTCAATTAACCATTCAGCCTTTAAAATGTCAAAATAGTGCAAATTGGTCATTAAAATGTCCCAGACAGTGATGTTTTCAAATGTCTTTGGTTGTATGACCAAGAATCCAAACTGCAAAACGTTTAATTTAATAGATTTAAGGAAGCTGAAAGAAAAGCTAGAACTATCAAATGTTTGGCATTTTGATTAGGGTTAGGTTTTGTTTAGGGTTAGGGTTAGCTAAATAACAGAAATACATGTCTGTATAATGAAAAACTGTTCAACAGCACCACAAACTTCATCCTCCAAAATGATCATACACTTCAATCGACACATACTCTTTTAACAGATACTGACGTCACAACCTTCATAAAGATCTTAGACAAGTCATAATTAGCTTTGGCTAGGTGTACCTAATAAACTGGCAACTGAGTGTAGAAAAAAGAAAGAGTTAAAAGTAGGAAGTGGTGAAACTTTGGAGTTGAAAGTCTGTCTGTCTTCTTGTATAGGTATCTCTGGTAGATGTCCTGATGAAGACGCCTACAATGCTATTCAAACTAACGTTATCACCTTTGCCTCCTTAAATGGCCATAGGAAAAGTTTTCCTTTGTGGAAATCCCCCTTTTCACACCTATTTAAAGCTAAGCTATGTGATATTTTGTCTCTCCAAAAATTGGAAACAATATAATTTACATTTAAAGGCTCCTCTGGTTTTACTCCCATTGGAATCCCCCATTTAAGTGTTCCTGTAGTGGCTTGCCTTGTGCATGTCTATATTAGGCACATGCCTTGCTCTCTGTCCACCACACATAAACAGCTAGCCCCTGTATAAGATACCCTAATTTATATGTACCAGTACTTGCTCATGAAAAAGATCTGTGGTATAGGATGGGTTTGAGTTGAGAAAGGTTTATTGGTTGCACATAAATAAAAGCAAGAAAGAAAGTGTTGTTTGTTTTCTGCTTGCTCTATTTATGACTCTCTTGTTTCAATAAAACATTGAAATACAAAAATAGGTAGTGGGGGAAAGTTGTGAGAATCCAAAAGAAACGATCAAGTTTCTGTGTGATTGTGTGAAACGTGTCTGTCGGCATCAGTCTGGGCGATGGTGCATCTCAGAGTTTGTATTTGTGCATCAATAATAGCTGCATTTGACAAATGATTTAGGACAAGAGCTGAACTATTGACAGCTCCAGAATAAAAAGACTGAACTAGAGCAAAACAACAGCAACAAAAGCACATGACAAAACAGCAACAAATGTCGAGTTGCTGAGTTGCTGCAGGCTACTCTGTCAGAATTCTGCATGTAGTAGGTCATATCGGGACAGAACGGCTTCCTTTCTCCCTCATGTTTGAAATCTGAGCAGTATCAGGGTCTTTTAAATACCTAATTTTTCCAAGTAGAGAATAACTTATATTTAGCATATTTACTTTGCATTGGTTTCAGTGCAGGTTGGATTACTGTGTTCATTTATCTCAGCCTGGTATTATACCGCTGCAGAAATCAATAGAAATTATTGAGTAAAGGCATTTTCTCACAAAGTTCACACATGCAAGTCCAGTGTGAATTTATTCAGAGAGGATTCACAGCAGAAAAAGATGTGAAAACTGCGAACAGACCTCCTCCTGTGCTCTGTGAGTGAGGCAGGAACTCAGCCTTCATGTGTTTCCATTCTTTTTCTCTTTTTTGCTGCCTTCCAGCTAGAATCATGTAGCTCTCTTTTTCTTCTGATGTATATCGCAGAAGTTTCTCCACAGTCTTTTAACCTCCTCCACTGCAAAATAAAAAAGATGGGAATGGCATTATTACGGCTTAAATTACACCTCAAGAGAGTAGCATGTGTACAGTATTAACAGAGATCAATAATATAGACAACCACTTTCCATGTTCCCCTGGACGCCTGTAATTTTCTGTTTTTTTTGTTGGTTCTATCAAATCTTTTTATTCAGCTTTCAGCCTTTGTAACAAAACCTAAAGGTCACTTAAAGATATGATGGCGATCTACGCTTTTTGTTGGCTGAGAAGGCAGAAGCAGTTTTGAGTGGCAGCTAATTAACTGTTCACAACCTGAGTCTACAGCCTGAAGATATGACATGCATGTCACATAAACACGTTAAAAAACATGGGTAGGCCCCAGTAAGTTATCTGCTGAAATTATCAGTGTAAAATGAAAAAATTCAGACAACAAAATGCAATACAATGCAGTGCTTCTGTTATCTCACAAATGATATTCAGCCAAGAGCAGACACTGGCTCACAGAAAGTGTAAAGTGGGGCTTTTTGGTGAGTAATTTATGGTAATACCATACATAAGTTAAAGCAGAAATCATCTGCCATCTGTGCCATTTTTCAGTTGAAGTGAAATTTCAATATTTTTCAACCTTGACCAACATTTTCCATGTTTTTGTATTTTTAAAATTGGTTCAAGTTTTGAGAGAGACTTCTGCAGCTGCAAAACCATCTGTGATGTAAACCCTACAGGGAAATTGTGCAACATTAATTTACGTCCATTAAAGATTCCTGTTTTTGCCACTGACAGGCTCAGATTGTTAGTAGTGTCTGTAGAAATATGGGAAGGACCCTAAACAGAAGTGGAACATTGTTCCTTACCTTTCTCTGATCCCATCTAGCTGTTAATTTGTGTGACCAAGTCTGACTCAAGGAGAAGTCTCACTCTGAAATCTAACGAGAAAAAGATTCTTATAATAACAATCTGAGCCTGTCAGAGGCAAAAACAAAAACTTGTAAAGGATGTAAATTGGTGGTGCACAATTTCCCGTGGGGATTGCACTGTACCCTGTTTCGCTGCTGCGCTTTTCTGGATACTCAAAGACGCCTTTACAGAGAACAAGAACAACAAAACAAACAAAAACAAACAAAGATGAAATAATCCATAAGAAGGGAAACAATGCACAGAGGGAGAAGAAGCACACAGTTTGTCAGAGGTTGTCAACAGTTTTGAGGTGTTGTGTTTTGAGAGATTCCTTGAAGATGGAGGGTAAGGGGGAGTCTATGTTGTCTTGTAACCTGCTGTCTCTCTCCGAGGTTGTAGAAATGTGGTGCTTGGTCAGTGACCTCTGGCATCAGACACAGATGAAAAAAAGCCATCCTTTTTATGTTGGCATGACACGTGGCTGGTCCCTGTTATTATTTACTGGCGCCCAGCGGCGTCAGAGGAAAACACAGGGGGACGAAAACGAAAGTTAAGGCGCCAAAGGTCTGAGTAGGGTGGTGGATGGGTCCAACAACCACCAGCTTTCACCTGGGAGGCCGTCACTTCCCATAAGACTGTAAAACCAAGCCCTGTTCTTTATTCCTAAACCTAACCACGTGTGTGTGTGTTGGCAAAATGTAACCACATGTATTTGTTGTTAAACATCAATTTGCGGTGTTGAATCGTCGTAGTGTGTATATTTTGAAAGATGTTAAATTTCCCGTGAAAACGGATGTGTATCTTGAAAAATGCATGAAAATGCAGGTAAGAGGCAGAACTTGACACTGCGTCCTAGAACGTCAACAACCAACGCGCTCAGGATACCTTGCACGTCATATCTGGACGTGGAAAGTCCATGACCTAACGTTGATATGTGGCGAGGTTGGAATGAGAATGTGTTGGGGAGACAGGAGGCTGGCATCAGCAGACCTGAGAGAGCAGGAAGGAGCGTGCTGGTGGAAAAGCTCAGACAGGTAGGGGGGAGCCAGGTTGCAGAGGGCTTTACAGGTAATGATGAGGAGTTTGAAGTGGATACGCTGGGGGATAGGGAGCCAGTGGAGGTTATGAAGGACGGGGGTGATGTGGTCAGGGGTGTAGGAGTGTAAAAATACAAAGGTACAGAAAATGAGCAGCCTGCTTTCTGTGGATGTTTTGCATACAGTTCATACAATATAGAGCAGGGGCTGAATTTGCTATCATCAGTTCCCTTTTGCAAAGTACCCATAAATGTGCAGACAGCTATCATTGGATTATGTAAGAAATCTTAAAAACATTGTGATTCTCAGACAACGTCTGGAGGTATCAGTAGTCTCTCTCTTGTGTGATTTCTAAGCATATTTATGGACATGAATTCCTGATGAACAATGGAGATAATGATATCCTCGGACTGTATAAGTCTGACTGAGATATTATGACTCAAAGGAGGCATGTGATTGTTGACGCAAATTGCGGCAATCAGGCACTTTGGGTTCATCAAATCAGCAGGCCAAACTAGAATTATATCTTCCTCTTTTTTTTATTTTAAAGCATATACAACAGTTCAAACTGTAGACTACAATTAGAAAAGAGTGGTGTTTCCTTACAAAGAGTTTGGTGACAATAGCAGTACAAAAGACTAAAACATTCCTGAAGCCAAGTTTGTCCAAATGAGCAACAGTTACTGTAACACTCGAGAGCGCGATATTCATCTTTTGCTGCTGCCAGCATTTTCGTACTGTTTCAGGCAATGTGCCTGGTTGTTTTCTGATGGAAAAAAAGGCTCTGTTTTTTTCCACAGAGAGGACGCTGGCAGTAATACCAGTGGTTACAGAGTCTTACAAATAATTTATGTTGGTCCAATGAGGGCAGTAGTCTTAAGTTGTTTGTGTTCCTCTTCTTTGGCCTCCTATTTTCGCAGCACTTTAATAACAATCAAAGTTATTTTTGCCCTTAACTCTAGTTAAATTATGACCCTGCTTCATGCACAATAAAAAGACTAATTAGCTCTGCCAGATATTTTCTCATTAGTGCATTATGTAAAGTCATAGCCGCTATATGTCTCTCTAATCGTTACATTATGTGTTCTTGTGTTTGGCCATGTTTAGGCCTCACGACTTCTGTTTACAGAAGTTTATATTGTTAGTTTCTGTTTTTAATTGCATCCAAGTCAGGGGTTAGAAAATACAGGAGCCATTACAGAGAAGTGCTCCTGTGTAAGTGGGGATGTGTAGGTGTGCTTGGGCCTGAAACTGCCTTATGCAAACTTGGGAGTTTGCATATAGAAAAGTCCAGCAGTCACACTTACAGAGTGGAGTTTAGAGAGGAAGGAGAAAAAATTAGCCCAGAAGCCACAATCTCGAGTCTCAGAGGTTCAAAGAAGATTATGTTAGTTTGAAGCTGCGGGGAGCTTCATTCCAAATTTCTTCATTACCACGCAGGAATAAAATCTGGCTTCTTGAAATTCATCAATCAATATTTAAAAACACAGATGGTTCTGTCCTCGAAAACAGAGCTTTTTTATGTGAAAAGGTCTTAAGAAGACTCATAATTCATTAGCAACCTAAAATGTGCTTTGCTTTTCTGCCAGCAGTCATTTTATCAAACTAGATGTTATTTTTCTGAAATTGTACATTTCTTATTTTAGAGCCGTGACTGTGTTTTTAACCTGGAGCGCTGAAATGAACAGTGAGCACTAAATGTACTTTCTGGACTGATAAGTGATGATTATGTATGTCAGGGTGATCCACTGTTGTGTCACATGTTTACAGGAATGTGTGTGTTCCAAGACATTTGTTCACATTAAAGTGTCACATTAAGTTCCAGGAGAAATTGTGCTTTTTTTTCACGGCTTTGTTTAAATGTTAATAGAAATAACCACATACAGTTAATTGTAATATGGGCAATTTTCAGGAATTTGTCAATCGATTATGTTGACGTGACAGACAGTAGCTTTATGATTTTGAGGATTATTTGTGTTTATCAAAATTCAGATCTTAGAGGATTGTGTTCACAGAGTTCACTGCTGGATCAGACAATACGATGACATCGCAAAAAATAGTCCAGAAGATAAAGAAACTCGAGCAGTCAGACAGTCAAATGGGTTGTGAACCAACTTCCTGGTTTGCCAGTTGGCTCTTTTGGAAAAGAAAACTAAGGGGAATTTAAAAATATTATTACCCAAACTGTTTGTTGAAAACATCCGTTAGGGTTTACAGACTGATTTCTGGTTCCTCTTTGAACTACCAAATAAGACCAAAGTTGTAATAAACCAGAATCATCCTCCATTGTGCTGCATTTTTCAGCAAGTTGTTCCTGGCAGATGAAGGCTCTTTTCATATTTAACAAATTGAACAATGTGCTGCTAAAACCCACAACAGTAATTTCAAGTAAAACCAATAGTTACACAAAACATAACATCCTGAATACTAAAGTATGTGAGAGATGTGTGACAGAATGTACAGTACGGTATGTTAGGCAAGACATGTATGATTCTTGATATTTTCCAGATCTTTTCAGATTATCGAAACATCAACAAAAACACCAGAAAAATGTTGACATTTAAACAATTCAGTACAGTAAATGCAGTAATACAAAGGTCTGGGTAATACTGACAGCATCAAAGTCATTATTTTTACGAAATACCTTAAGAACACATGTACAATGTACTGTATACAACAGAGGTCGGACCAAGCCATTGTTTTGCAAGTCCCATGTCAAGATACGCAAGTCCCGAGTCAAGTTTAAAATCCTGAACTTTGAGTTTCAAGTCCTGAACAAGTGAAAATTTGCTCTTTACCAAATTTAATGCTTATTTAAACAACAAAATGATAATAATATATGACATTTTTTTAAAAGGATGCATTTTAAAAATGTTTATTTTCAAAACAAATTTGTTAAAAATTTACTTAGCTATTAAGCTAACATTAGCTAAGCATTAGATTGCTAAATTTAGCATAGCGTTAATTCAGGTAGGACTCAATTTCAAGCTCAGCTCACAACCCAGCTACATCAGATGATCTCAAACAGCCCAATCAACTGATGGAGCAGCTGACTGACTTATCAATGTCATTTCTGTTTATCATTGATGCTGCTCTGTTCCGTTCCTGTGGGGTCCGTGCTGTTCTTCCTGCCTTAGGCTTTCCATTTAGGTACATGGAAGGGCAGGGGGGTTTGCTTTTTCTGCCTTAGGCGTTCCTTATTTGCACATGGAAGGGCAGAGAGGTGTGCTCTCTCAGCCTTAGGCTTTCCAAGTAGGCACATGGAAGGGGCTTTCTGCATAGGCTTGAGGAAAGGCAAAGGCCCCAGAACAGAGCCATGCTGCCAGATATAATATTGTAAATAGAAATTAAGTTTCCTTTGACTAAAGTGTTCTTGACCGAACTATGACAATATTAGCCTAGACTTAATGCTGTACATGAAACTTCAAATGTCGGACGAAGTTGGAAGTTACTACATCTCCTTCTGTACTTTTTGACTTGCATGTTTTGCATACTGCAATTTAGTTGACTAACATGGATCTGTATCTTAGTTCTTCATAGTTCTCTCCTGCAACTTGACAGAACACTTTTTTTCAAACAAAGTGAAGGGAATGAAGTGTCGACTTGCTGGGAATGAATAGCATTAACATTAGTGGATTCAGGAAAAAAAGGGAAAGGAACTGAGTCATAGCAAGCTTTATTAAGAACATATTCTTTGATCTTTGGGTTTGTGGGAAGGTATCGAGTATTTTCAAGTCAAAAGGTTCAAGTCCAAGTGCAGTGGCGAGTCATTGGTTTTGAAGGACAAGTCGAGTTGCAAGTCTTTTTTGATTTTGTGAAGTCGAGTCAAACGTCATCAAATCTGTGACTTGAGTCTGACTGCATGTAGCTTGAGAACACACCTCGGGTATACATTATGTATCATTTTACTATCGTGGTAATTTGGGGATGACTACTTTTATATTAAGACATTTTTATGTAAGGAAAATAAATGATAATGCAGATACAGTCAAGCAGCATTTGTTAACGCAAGTAAAAAAGAAATAAAATGTAGTCATTAGGAACAAGAAGAGATGAAATCATATAAAAATGACCAAAATCCTGAAGACAATAGTCTCATATTAAGACATTGATTAGATATTGATGCACTACACTGCAGTGCAATCAATACTGCCTCTGAGAAGACTATAATGTGTTTGTAAAGAATATTTCATGGAGGCATTGATTTAGCCCTATGGTAATTTATGAGGCTGTAGTTTACTGTGAATCGTCCATATTTTTTCTTTTAATTATCAGTGTCACCACGATAAAACTGAGTTTTCACCAACCGACCAGCTGCTTTAGTCGTCACTAACAGTGAACCTTCACAGTCTCACAGATGAGGTCTGACCTTTGTTTTGCGTCCTTGTGGTTGTAATTGGACTCCACCAGGAAAGAAAATCCTCCCCTTCGACACTTTCATTAAAGCTGGACTACAAAAACAATTCCACTCAGAATGTCATTGGGTATTAGGGCTCAGGCGGACCGAGACATCATTAGTTTTTACATCCTGTGTTCTGGGCAGCTGAGATCTCCTCTCTCTGGCTGACAAAAGCACACACCTAAACTCCACACACACACACGCAGCTGTCACAGTGTGGAGGGCAGTGAATGGCACTTTGGGCCCTCAGGTTTTCCTGTCATCCCTTTCCATTCCTGCGTGCGTGCGTGTGCTGATGTCGATGACGGCTGGACCTTATGTCACGGCCATTTCTGCTTCCGCTGGAGGCCTCCCATTTTTTTTGACGGATGATCTGAAGGTGCTGGGTGTCAGATGCTAATCCAGCAGGACTAATGGGAGCCAGCTCTCCTCCCTCACACACACATACACGGTACACACAACCGATTCTCCCCACGCCTCTCAGGGTCACTTACTCCTTTGGTTGCTGCTGCTGCCTGTGCTTTCCCGCTGTTAAGCCTTAGCAACGTCCCCTCCAGCTGGAGCCTCGGCTCAGCAGCTGGCTCCAACACAGATAGAGACAATCGATGGATAGATAGCCTTGCTTTGCTTTCCTCTCTGTGGGTGCTGGACGGAACAGAGTGGGCTGCTTATAATGTAATCTCACCAGGGAAGGAAGGATTTAATTGCAAGGCACTTTGCGAGCACGGCTGCGTGTGCAAAGCTCTCAAAATTGAGAATTCATCTGCATGTTGATTTTCGAAATAACACTATAACGAAACGCAGTGGTCTGCATCAAATCACATCATAGTAATTCAGGGAAATGACGTAAGGATTACCGTGATTATAATATGTCCCCCCTGTGACAGAGCGGTGAGCCCCTGTGCAGTAATGTAACTGCTGTGATACCACGGACGTGCCCTGATTAATTATCCATCTAATGGTTTAAACAGACACTTTCTTGCTCTGACCTGCAAGGGCTCATACTAGTTAATCACCTGTGGGAATCCACCGGTCATGAATCATACGGATTCAAATCACATTTAACAATACAAATCCAACAAATGGATTCAATTAGCTCAGTGGGGGAGGAACAGTATGGGAGCCACATTCACATTATACACATGGTGCATTAATGATTTGGATTTCCCTCTTTCCATTAATCTCCCGCCTGCTCTTTTCACTGTTTCCTATTCTCTCTCTTTCTGACTCATATCCATTTCTTAATGTCCAAATTTAATGTACGCATTGCCTGTTGTCTCCCTGATCAGCTCCCTCACCCTCCCGCTGATCCAAAGCATTATACCTCCTCAGCAGAGAACTGCTACTCCATATGATTTAGATATAATACACCACTGAAACAACATGCCACAGGTGACACAGTGACTTTTGGGCACAGCCTTTCCTTTTTGTTCCCTCTCTCCTACGATGCACCTGCGCCAAAGGTAAAAAACATGACAGAGAAGAGAGTTTTCAAAACACAAAGTACCTGGCGACTGATCATCCACTTGGGTTTTTACAAGTTCCTGTGGTGTTTGGGGATGTGTGAACTTTGCGGCGGCTCACTGGTCCTCCGCGCTTCTTAGAAAAGCTGACAGCATCAACAGGGACTGGGGATGTGCGCCATGAAGAATTGATCTGTGTTGGACAGGAGATGAAAGAGGCGAGGCAGGAAGGAGCATGAGAGACGACAGACTTCTAATTAAATTGGACAGATAAAGGGAAGATGAAAGACTGTGAGAGAATAAGTGCTAAAAAAGGTTTGACTGTTTGAATGCAGCAGCGCTTTCATATTGGAGATATGAGGAAGGTAAGAGAGAGACTCTTGAGAGGTTGGGATATTTAGATATGTGTACCAACAGGCACCCTGGTGTAAGTACGAGTATGTTTCAGTTTATTGCAAAAACATTTCAAACTGAAATGACAACACCCATCCCCTACTCCCTTGTGGAGTATTTAGTTAATATTTTGCATAATTTAAAAGGAGAAGTAAAGTACATGTAATTGTTTTTCAGCAGCAAATCTTTCAAACTAAATTATAAAATACAATTTGTGCTTTGTCGTGGCCTTTAAAAACAACCCATATGAGCCCTTATTTATTGGCAGTTGTTGAAAGTCATCCAAAACCATAAAAAAAAAACTAATACAAAAATGATTCTTATGACTGTTTAAAGACTTGTGACTGCTGTAGCTGAGATTTGGTGATGGTTATGTACAAAAATTACTTTGTTTAGAATAGGGAAAGAGTATGGTCATGGTCTAAAGACAGCAACACTGGCTGTTGGTCAGAAACAGGAAGCAAACAGTGAATGTATTTGTGGACAATCTCTTCTCAGAGATGAATGAATGAATGATGAATGATCTTTTTTATTGTCATTGCTCATGTTACAGAGCAACAAAATTTGTTTCAGTTTCAGCCCGTCCAAGAAACATAAAAAAGACAGTGACACATAACAGGGGGAGGACAGGAGCGGGAGAACTGTGGGTTGCCAGACGAACGGCGCCCCGTTACTTAGATGAAAAAAAGGGTGAACAAGAGGGAGGAAGAGGGAAAAAAGCAACTCCCAAACTAGGCTCCTGTAGGGGGGGCACAGTGTGGGATTAGGAAAGAAACACCTCAGCACATAAGCAACATAATAAGACATTACAACAAGACTCGAAGACTTGCACATGTGGGAGGGGGGAAGGATGTTCGGGAAGGGAGGTGACGTAGCACAGACACGGTGGGGGGCACGAAGCCACATTGGGCGCATTGCAACAACCTCCCGTGCTATACTGCGACGAGGGGGGGGGCACAAAGGCGTTGAGGTGGAGGGTGTGTGTGTGTTATATGTGTCTTCGTGTGTGCATGTGTGTAAGCCCGTGCACGTCATCTCCACTCAATCTCAACCATTGTCTCTGCCGTCTGATAACTGATGACGAAGACATGGCCGTTGCCGTGGAGACGACCTCGGAGAGTTCTGATCCAGAAACAAAGTTCACAGGAGTAGGGGGTGGTGGGGAGGGAGATGCTGTCAATCCAAAAATGTTCCAGAAAACAAATGAACAATTTAGTGAACTGCAGTAAGCTGTTAGTCATAGACAGTATTTGGTCACCAATGATAATGAATGTAACTTCAGAGGCTAAAATGGCCGGCGTTGACATTGCTGCTGTGTTTTCAACTCCTAAAACTTAATTGCCAGAGTGGAAATCTAATTTAGTTTCTCTTGTGCACATTTGTTTATTAAGTTTGGCTGTTTTGCATTCCAAGTCATGTTGTAAATTAATGTCACAGTAAGGAGAGTGCTAGTTACTCCTTGTTACAAAAGGAGAAAGAGACTGAATATAGTGCGAAATGTATAACAGGCGTTGGGCACATGAGGACTCTTATAATGGCAAACACATATTGTGTTGAATGATTATCTCCTTATAATACCTAAGCCTAGCATTAGTATCAAATTATACTCATCCTACCCAATATATAAAATGTTTTCTGCCTTTTAGATACTGATTAGTGCTTCAGTTTGTTAGGGAAGGACTATTATTGCAGCAAAACATTATGCATTTCATTTCAGTCGAGCCTTCAATTAGCATGGCAGTAATGAGCATCTATGACTCATCTCCATTGTTAAACTCATTGCAAGTCTTATTAAGTGTTTTAAATAAATTGAAACACAGAAAGGCTGCAAGGGAGAAAGTGTCTCTTTCCTCCTCCAAATCTGCATTTCTTGATTTTCATCAGCTTGCTTCCGGAGACGACGTGATTGGTGTGAGGTTTGGGAGCGCGGCGACAGCTTCACATCTTCGGTTTGTTCATCTCAGGGTCGAGCGGAGAGAGAAACAGAGCTGCTATATACCCATCGGCCTCCAGACTTCACTACAATCACTGTATCCATAGCCTCGCTGTGTGTTCATACCACAGACGATTAACTCGCCATCACCTTTGATGTTTAAGCCGCATGCAGATCACTGAGGTTAAAGTGGTACCATGTGGTAAATGAACAGGTCAGCTCATGACTTTGTGCTTCAGAGGAATCAATTACGTACTTAATGAGGACTGGATTGAATGGCCTAAACACTGTTTCATGCTGGTGGAGTCATGCATTTATTTATACACTCTAACTCCTGCCTTTCTCCTTCTTAATCCCCCTCCTTCTGTCTTTCTTCTGTCATTCCATACTTTTGATTTGACTCATTTTCACAGGATTTCTCTTATCCATGGCTCTATATTTAGCTCTACCTCCCTTCATCTCTCTGTCAGAGTTTCTGATTCAGAATTCACTCAGGTATTAATGTGACTTTTCCATCACTTTCCCGTCAGATGCTCGTCTCCGTCTTCACGCTCTCCTCCCTCACCACTGAGACATCATCGGCTCGCTTGTCATCCACATTTCTCCATTTCATTTAAATGACACAAACTTTGTATCAACACGCCATCTCTCACGCTGAGAGTGTTTTCCAGTTGTTGGAGCAAATGTTGAAATGAGATGGAGGGACACGCTGCCGACACAGATGTGGGAGGAATATGGTGAGATGAGGTTAAAGTGAGTCAGAGGGGAGAGAGAGGAGAAGGGGAACGGATAAAATGAAGGACAAAGAACAAAATCAACATGAAAGTGAACGAAGGTGAACTTGTGCACTCTGCATGGCTGCGTGTGTCTCAAAGCTCCTCTCAGTGGGCAAGGTTAGACTGCTGTAAGATGTCAGTTGTAGTGCTGCAGTCTAGACAGGGAGAATTCAATCATTTCTATTCCACACTTAACCTTGTCCAAGAAACATGAAGTTTTACTGTAGCACCAGCGAAGGCTAGTTGACAGTCCTTCTCTTTCAAATCCCCACAAAGAAACCAAACTAAAAGAATACCACCATTTTCTTTATGAAAATAATCTTTTGCGAGCTTAAATCTAATGAAGGTCAAGCCTCGAGCCCCATAAACAAATGTTTTGGTTACAAAGGTGGAAAGGTCTTTGTTTCGATAGAATTTGTTGCCTCATGCAGTGCTTGCCGCAGGCTAGCATCCGGGCCAAATCTCTCCAATCGACCATTTTTTTCTATTTAATCAAATAGCTAAAAGTCACGACACAGCATGGTACGGAGCACTAAGGCTACCGTATAGACCTAATGAAAGGAAAACAAACAGTTACAGAGGTTCATTCATCTTCATGGCCGGCTAATTGGACAGGCTAGTGGCTACTGACAGAAATGCACTCTAACAGAGGAACAAAAATCCTTAGAGATTCCTAAAGTCACTTACTGGAAGTTAAGCTAAGTAAGTTCTTCCTGCATTTTTTTTTTTACAGCTAAACAGCTGCTGTTTTCTTACTTTTTTGTTTTTTGTCTTTTGCTTTTTTTTAAATCCACTGCAAACTCACTGATTTCGTGTACTAAAAAACAACTTTCAATTCACGAGATCTTGGAGGAACTGACAAGCAGCTACATACACTGCTTGTAATCTACTCTGTAACTAACTTTTTTGGCTGCTTGGGGGTCAGAAGGAACAAATTGCGAACACAGCATTGGCACATCATCACCTTTTGAGTAGATATGCCAAACCTGTGAGCAAATAGTTGCTTATTTACACCCTCAATTATTTGGAGTCATGTTTCTGTTTCCCTCATGAATGTAAGTCCAATTTTCATTGTCTTTTAGCTCTGTTTTTGGTCTCCACCAACTCTGAGAGAAATATCTAAGTCTCTAAGCTACTAAATGCTCCACTATGTTCACCAGCTACTCGCTAAGGCTACATTCACATTACAGGGCTTAATGCTCAATTCAGAGTTTGTTCCCAGATCCAGTCTTTCTGCCTAGACTGTTCACATTCATGTTTGAAGTGACATATTTTAGACATTAGTGTGGAAACACTTCACATACAATCAACAGCGTCACACACATGCATGCTGGAACATGCATTTGGACATTTGGAGAAAAAAAATGAAATTGTGGCTGCACAGTTTGGTTGACAACTCATCATACGTTGAGGATAAGAGTGAGAAGACAAAGGAGTGCAAAAGCCATAGCTATAGCTCCACTGAAGAGGTGTGGGTGTGGCTGGGGGAGGAGTCAGGAGTGGTGGGTTGTGATGTGGAGGGTTTCACAGGGGAACAGTTCCTCCATACTTTAGGATGTCCAGGGCAGCATCCCAGTATCTCAGTTTCTGCCTCATGACGACACTGTCATAGCAGAGCTACCGTCCTCAATAGTTCTTCTTCTAGTTTTTCTTCTTCTGTAGTTTCAACAGGCCACTCCAACACTGTATAGTAAGTGAAATATGACGTGGAAAGCTATGTTTGTATGGGAAAAACACACATGAATTCCAATATGGCCGTTCCCATTGTAGTCACATGATCAGTGATCAGATGTGTATCAGATGTAGGACCACATATGAAAGTTGCAGATTTTGTGTCCACACTACTTTGAAAAAATCTGATCTATGTCAGATGAAAGCAAAAAGATTTGCTTGTAATGTGAACATAACCTAACTGTGTGTCTGCTGTTTGCTGCTGAGCAGGTAGTGCACTGTGGGTTTTAGGGCTGTTTCTCTGAAAAACAGCTTCCTGCTGTGGGCGAAGTGATGCTATAAAGCGGTGAGAGAGACCCAACACAGTAAAGTTGTGGGTCAGACAGCTAAACAATGAGCTGAAACTCACTGCAAAGCTCCATAAAGTGGAGCAAAGGGGAGCTGCAGATTCAGGTGATAATTCTCTGCAGGTACGAGTGACCCCTTTTTACATTGCCATTTGATACGTTAATATTATTAATTAATATGTTGAATATAACGACTTTAAAAACAAACACATACTAATAGATAAACACAAGCAGAGGAAGCAAAGCTCTTTGTCATGTCTCAGAACAAAGAGAACCAGGAATGTGAGTTGTACACAACAGAAATTTTGGGTGACACTATAGCCCGGTGAATAAGTCAACCACTTGTCAGTGATGTTCAAAAACAGGTGTCGGCTGCTGTTGCCAGTACACCTGCTAGCGTTTAGTCTAGTCTTGACTAATTACCAGTGTGTTCACCAGCTCTCAGTGTCTCCTGAAAACTTCTGCCGTGTTGTGAATTGCTAAATATGTTTATCCCTTTACACATAAATGCCCGGCTGAAGTATGCAAATGTACGGCTGTATGTTTGTGTACGTGCTTGCTGAGCTAACTGTGATACTGAGCTGCTCTCAGCTTCCTCGGCTTTACTTAGTCCGTTGCTTCTGATTCACAATTGTTTTGCTTTTCAAAAATGTCAGATCTGACGGCGCTCCCAAACCCAGCAAACCCTCTTATTTAAATCCTTGAAAACAAAGAGGAGAGGAGCGATGCAGCAGGTAGTGAGGAGGACAGTGGAGGAGTGGATGACAGCAGTGACAGTAGCCCCGAGCGTCAGGGGTATCAAACTGAGTTTTGTCGTTACAAGAAGGACTGAGCAGCTTGACACTGTGTCCTCAGTGCTGCAAGTTCAAAGTGTTAGTCGAACCCTCCAGGTTTAGCACGGAAAATATTTGAAATAATAAAAGCTGCAGCTCACTTAAAAGAGCTAATTTGTTGTTTTGATCACACTCTGAATGTGGATGTCGAGTATTTTCTCTACCATATTTACATAAACACTGCCAAGGTATGTTAATTTTGATTGAGGCATTTTAGTACCACATCCTCAAATGAGATTTTTTTATAAACACGTCTTGTAGGTTATTTTAATTGCAGTGTTTTCAATTAAAACGGATGGCTTCACTGGTATCGAGTTACATTTCCTGAATGTTTCCTGGAACAAACACATATTTTATCCTGTTTTCAGGTCTTGCATTTCGCTTTGTGGGGAAAAAATAGGCTTAAAGGACTCCATGCAAGCTTAATTTTTGATCCCGGATCCCAAATTAAATTCGTTGAATGATTTAGCTCTCCCTTTATGCCCAGTACATTTTTGGCCCTCATGTATCCTAATGTTAGAAGGATGTAAAACTCAAGCTTGTTTCAGACTGTTGCCAGTCGCCTGCAGCCAACAGTCTGCTGTCACCCACAATTTGAAGAACAATTTGTGACTGCTTGGCTATGCAGTGAGGCAGGCTAAATCGTAGGTACAGAATAGGCCCAGACACCCAGACGCTGGAGAAATAGTCACACACATTCAGAGACATTTGAGGAGGGAAAGGGTATATTTTATTTATATTTTAGTTCTGTGTCTTTGTACACAGCGAGACAGGAAGCATGAGGAGGGGAAGAGGTGGCAGAGGACGGCTGTGTGCCAGACAGAGAAGTAATGTGGAGGGTAAGAATCAGGCATCAGGTACATTTTATGCGAAAAATATACACTTTATGACTTGTAGATGATCAAACTGAATAAAACCACAAGCTGTAGCACTTAGCGTCTGGAAACCTACGATGCAGTTTAGAGACTTCTTTGGATTATATACAGCAAATTACCACATTTATTGAGGCTAGTGTAGTGGTAACAAAAAGTATATACAGCCCCTGCTGCCGCTGTAAAGCGTTAGCACTGAATCTTAACAGAAATGCAATAAGCTCGGGAATAAAAGGAACAGATGTGAAGCTGAAAGACAAGACCACAAAATTCTGTAACTTTTGCTTTGCCCATCCATCTTCTTGTTGAAAAATGTACACAGAGATGCATTACATAAGCCTCAGGTTGCTCCGGTATAGACACAGAAAAATAGAGTTTTTGCTACCTGTAGTAGTTTTCCTCTTTGACGGGGTGTCATCATATCAAGGAGGCTGACACATCCTGTAACGCCAGCCTTCAAGCGTTCATAAACTTAAAAACACAGCCTCTTTTCTGTCAGAGCCGCCTGCAGTCTGACTTCTGTTTCTGTGAAATCAAAAGATGGCTTCATTATCAGTTGTTCAAAGAAATGCTGCAAGAAAGAAGCAATATGATTTTATGTGAATTTGGAATTTCATGTTAAATTTTTAGTGTGTTTGGTAACTTTGCAGCGCTTCCCCTTTTATCTTTTCATATTTTTTTGTTATGAGTTTGGAGTGTTCCTGTGAGAGAGGTTTTGTGTTGTGCCAGAGCGTGTGTAGTTAATAACTTATGCAGCAGGGGTCTCTGAATGGGAGGTTGTTTTAATGATTTAATGGGCCATTCAAAGGATTCATTCCACTGGGAGCCATGGCGGCTATCTGAAAGATATGAGGCTGCCATTTTATAGCTGGCGGGGAATTCAGAAGGACTTCTTTCCTCACACCAGGCTGTGCTTGTGTTTACCCTGCATTTGCCCGCGTATAACGCTTTCTCATGTTGCACGTTGAATATTGCACACTTCCAGAGCTGGTATAGCTCAGCAGAGTTTGCTCAGGCTTTTGTTGCACATTTTGACAACTCCCCCAGAGGATTTTTTTTTTTTTTACTTCCTCCTTAAAAGACCTCACACCTCAACACGTCTCCTCAAGGAAGAAAAAAAGGCTGCTAGATTTTTCATCACGTCCTCCATCTCAATCCCCAGCTCACCTTGTGGAATAGCAGAAGGTTTGATACCAGAAAATGGCTTTTGCACATAAATGTGGAGATTTGGAAAAGGTGTGTGTTTCTCTGCTGAATCTGCAATCACTCCAGGGTCCCTGCACAGGTCTGCTAAGTATGTATAACGTGTTTGATGATATTCAAGCCTTGTACAACTTCTGGAAGTATTCTGAAACCAAACTGTGAAAGCATACATTTATTGATGATACTAGTTATTAATTACACATGCAATTAAAGTTGTAAGCTGAGGTTTCCCCCCACACCTCAGGGTTAGGGCAGCATGCACCATCAGAGACAAACTGTGTGTTTGCCAGTTTGGTACATCAGACAGCTCTAAATATTATGATACCCATGAGCTTCAGCTCACTGCTGTGGAGAAGAAGCGAGACAGAGGCGCCAATTAGATTTAGCAAAGACATAATGCTTCATCGCTGCAATTTGGACCAAAACATTGCACCATAGCTGTCAAATTTATTCAAAATGTACTCAAACTTGTGAAAAGTGAACTGATTTATAATGCTAAATATATTATTGGGTTTCTACAAAGCATGAACTTCAGATTGAACTCACAGTTTGTATTTTAAGCAACAGAATTTGACATTTTTGACCAAACGCTCCTAGAGCGTCATGGCTGACCTTTGTCCTTATGTCTTTATGCATAGATATTTTCTAACAAAGTTGCTGTAGTAGTTGAAGCTGCTTTCATACCACAGCACTGTAACCGCCCTCACAACCGCTGACCTGCAAGAGTGGAGCCCCAAGAAGCAAAGCAGCTGCTGGCGCTACAGTCCACTGGCTGTGCAAGCTAGCCTGTAGCTTCATACTATAGCAGGACAATGGATATCACCAAAATTACCAAAGATTGTTGTGCGCGGGCACGTAGGTGGCAACCACCAGCCCTCCTCTCATTGAAATGACCGAAGGCAGAAATGTGAGAGTAGTTTTATTTTGATGACTCAACAGGGAGAGTTTGATGCTCCAACATTGACTTTGCAGGACATGAACTGGACTATTAGTCTGAAAAGCTGGACAAAATAACTCACCCCCCTTTTGAACTCTGCTGCTGTTGCTGTAACTGTTGACGAGGACCCAGATGAGAGACGTCTCCCATGGAAATGAGGCCTTGAATGTCCTCTGTTACAGTGATCCCGACCTTTCGTGATATCAGAGGCATTCAGCAGGAGAGGACGCACCCAGTGAGGGAGATGTTTTTCACATTAAAAGCTGGCCACACAGACCATTAATGGACACCACAGTTCTATGAAGCTGCAGTCTGTGTATGGCACATTAATCCATTGAGGGTGACTCTGTGGCGCAGCAGATATTAATCTGGAGCTGCACGCTGCCCTCCTCACTGTCCTGTCACTAAATTTGCCCGCTGCACAACGAGGCCCAATCAGGGAGAGAGACCGGCCTGATTTCTCTCTACTTATTGCCACGGTGAAGTAGAGCACGGCTGAGTCATCACGGTTGGCCTGTATCATCAATCCCCCCACAGAGAGGAGGGGGGGGGGGGGGGGTTTATCCCTGTCAGAGTTAAATGTCAATGACACTGCTGCCCAAGGTGCACCACTCACGCTGGGAGCCCACTATGCCTATTGACATTCACCTCATAGGAGAGCACAATCAGACCGCATCAGACTCAGACGATCCATCCACGCCCACACACATACCTGGTAGTGACAGAGACGAGATGATATCATCTTGCTGTGTAAACCACCGAGCCCTCCTCTTTGTTCCGTGGGAGACACAGACAAGAGCTTTAAACTCCCCTCTTTTTTTCCTTGAACGTCTCATTTTGCGATGGGAGTGTTTTCACACACGGTCTTTTTATTTCCTCTGCAGGGCGGATTGTGTCCCTAATTTCAAAGGATGTTTACCGTATCCCCTACGCTGTATTTCACTTTCTTGTTACCTCCTTTCCATTTCTCCCTCTCTGTGTCTCTGAAGTCACGCTCAGGCCTCAGCAGGCGTGACGGGACACTGAGCTCAGACTGGAGCTGTGCTGTTGATCTGCCGGTGAACGCACATGTAAGACAGGCGGGCTTTTTTTTTTTAACTGTGATCAGAAAGCCATGACAATCCTCTCATTTAATGTTATTATACAGGCCCGCTGCTGTTCGCACTACCTCAGGTAGAAATGAGAGGGAGGGTGAAGAAAGGAAGAGATGGCAAAGTGACAAGAAGGAGAAAGGGAGACATGAAGAGTGAGGAGGAGGAGTGAATGATGGAGGGAAGCAGCAAGCTGCAGTGAGAAAAATGTGCTTTTGATGTTCCCACATTTTAGTTTTATACTCTATACTTTGGAGAAAATGGTGCAGAGGGATGTCATGAGCTGATGTCTCTGCCTTCTTTTTTTAATGTTTACTTTTTACTTGCATAATTATTTTTTTTAATTTTCCAACAAGTCGTCCAAATGCAACAACAAAATCCATTGTTCCATCCATGCCCTCTAGAGCCACACCTTGAGGAGTTTTCTAATCTGACGCCCCTTGCAGCAGGGGCATCAAAAATTAATGTCCATAGTGAGATGAAGGGATGTAATACTTTTCAGCATTTCCACTGTAGTTCTACAGTTCATCAGGCATTCATGCTCTGGTAGAACTCAAAGTTGATAACGTACAATCTGACACAGAGGATTTTGTCGAACCCTTTAGGCACAATGCGACAGCTGAAATGCATTGGAGAATGGATGCCATGTGTTAAGTAGGCGATCAGGGCGGGGGTTTTTCACCTGCTGCACAGACTCTGCCTTTGTAATGTGTGGTTACGTGCCAGACTGTGTGTATTGAGCGTTGCCAAGTGATAATGCAGTTGGTTTTGGAGGGTTTGGAAGCATATATATTAACTGGTACTGAATTGATTAACTGGACTGTTTTAACAGAATCCAGTGATTTATTTTAATGCGAAAATAAAAGGACCCACACAATTGTACTCGTTTTTGACTCAGTTCTATGTATTTTTTACCTTTTTGAGGGCTGCAGAGCTGCACGTAGAGATAAAAGTTCTTTTTGCACTTTGAAGTCAGAGTTTCCGAGTTCCCACTTGGAAATTACAACTGGAACACCCGCTTAAGTCGGATTTCCGACTCAGAAAGTCAAAGGAACCTTACCAGCCCAGACCTCAAAATCTAAGATGGCTGCTCCATGCAGCAACAGTAGTGAAAGCTGTAGTAATATACTGTTTATACTCTTTATTCTATCTTATTTGTGTCTCATTAAACCAGTCGGACACACAGTACTGTCTAACTTCTCTCTATGGAAATGATTCGTCGCTGTTTGCAGCGTAATGTGTTTTCACCTGGTATTTAAAACAATGGCTAACCCTGGAACATCAGCTTGGGTGCGATGTCATTCCCAACTCCACTCCCACTCCCCGATTTCTAAAGTAAACGGAACACAGCAAGTGTAGCAGCTTCAGCTGATTATGATGGAGGCACTCTGCTGCGGGAATGCTGAATCAGACGCGCCATGTCCCATGTATTTGCCCATAAGATGAGTTTTTAACCAAATCAGAAATCTCCAGGTCAAGTCCGATTTGCCAGTTTGAGATAAGGCTTTGACTATTGGGTGCTGACTTTCAGAACCACAGCTGAAAGCAGTACGGCTCTGCAGAGACAAAGTGGAGGAAATTGGGACCAATTTGCTCTGCCCTCATGTCTACAGTTTCCATCACCCTTTGCCCGATTTCCATCATAGTTAGATTGAAATTCTGACACAAAACCAGGCTTGTAAAACTTCTGTAATCCTACATGATGATTCAAATTGTCAGCGTTTAGGGGGCAGTGAGTTTGCAGTTAGCACGCAGTGCACAGGGGCCTGAAAACCCACTTGTCTGAAAAACAGTGATTTTATGAACATGTGTTGTTCATGATGTGGAGTTTTAAAGACGGATATCACACAAGTGGCCTGTTTAGAATCAAACCCTCCGAACCAAGTGACAAAAAATATTCAAATTAGACAGAAATACAAAATAAAATAAATCCTTTGAACAAGTCTCAGAAGAGAACATTCACTGATGACCTCGCAGCACTGATATAAGAAGTTCAGGGATTCTCAAAGTAATGTGAGGTGTTGTTGAGTGAACTCTGCCATTCAGGTGTTTATACATCTTTTAGAAATGTATTTTTTTACAGGCAGAGGCTTTGAAAGACACGTAAAAGAATTATAATTGGAGAGGTCAGTTCTCTTCTAACATTAACATCCACTGTAAACTGTGTTCTCGAGTAGACTAATGGTTTTTTAAAAATATCTTCAGACTCAAACATTGAAGAATCAGTTCATTTTGCCCTCTGCCAACAAACTCTCCGCTGTTTTTATTCCATTCATAGTCCAAGGAGAAGTGATAGCTGTTCATGAGTTATTGAGGTGAAAAGTTCATATATTAATGTTCGCTCAGTACTCCTGGAGCACAATGCAAGGTCGTTCAGAGAAACATTGTACAAGGTAATATATTTTCCATGAAGACTTAAAGATGTCATCAGCGTAGCTGGATGTCTGTCTTCTGAGTAGAAACCTCTTCAGATGGATAATGGAGTTGATTGTTGTGGTCATGCACTCACATACTTGCTGGTGAAGGACGTTTTGTGATAACCCATTACACCCTCGGCATAGATTCAGAGGTGTTTGTGTGTGTATCGGCATGGCTGCATGTGTGTTTGATCAGACGCTAATTAAAAGTCAATTAGCCTGCAGCCCAGTGGGTGACTGACCTCTCTAAACACGGGAAGGATCAGGGATGTGAAAAGTTCCCCAAGCTCATTATTTACCGTGACATTGTCCTTCTCCCTCTATTTACCGCAAGCTCCTACTGCCTGTCCACCTGTCTGCATCTGTCTCTCGGCCGGCTTCATTACTCTGTATGTTAAACACCTCGACCACCATCACAGCTGAAACGCACATGGGAGAAAATCTAATCTGGAGCTACTGACCGTCACCACATGGCCATTCTGGATTCTAATGTCCTCTAAGCAAGGCACATAAAAGTGCCTTCATTCTTCTGTTCCTGGTGGTGAATCACTTTAATTCAAGCTGTTTTTCTCCTCGCCTTAAAAACACAGAGTACTTCCTTTCTTGGGGAAGAAATCAATGGTGGATTGATTGACTGATGACCCCCCGCTTGGATGTAATGGTGGAGGTGTTGTTGAAATAGCGGGGTAAATATAGAACACCCTCTGCACCATCTACTGCTAATGCTACTTAATACTGCAATTTTTGTTCCGCTGTGAGTCATTATCGGCTGTTGCAGTTAAAAGTTGTCCAGAAAGTGTTTCTAAATCCTGCTGTAGGGTCAGAAGCATGACAACCTGACCATCTATCCTCTTTACACTCAGCGAGTTGAAGTCTGGGTCCTAATGTGAGATAAATGTGAGATTGTTCATGCACTTCCACCTACACATCTACCAGTATGGCAGTGTTGGATATATCTTACATGGGCAGCAGGTTGAAGGGTCTTTGACATCAATAAAACTCAACAGAATCTAGTTGTTAAAGAAATGGAGAAAGAGATGAAAGACAGACGGTATAACCTTGAAAACAGGAGACCAAAATGAATTGTATCATATTAGCCTCAACGCCTCTCTTACTTACCACTTGACCCTGTCTATGGAAGCTAATGTCCACTACTGTGGTGCAAAAAAAAAAAAACACTGTTTAAGTCATTATAATTTTGAGATAGTAAGTCATTATTTTTGAGATACTACCTCATGATTTGAATAAAAATTTGTATTATTTTGGGAAAGTTTCTCATAAGTTTCTATGTTTCTTATTATATTTGAGATACTAAGTCATTATTTTGAGATAATAACTCATTTTTTTTAGAAATATTCTCATTATTTTTGAGACGCTAAATCAATATTTGAGATACGACCAATTTTGATAAAGCATTTCATTATTTTGATAAAGTTTCTCCTTTTTAGGCTCTAAGTCATTATTTTGAGATAATAAGTCATTGTTTTAAGCATTGGTCTTATTATTTTGAGATACTAACTTATTATTTTGAGATGATAACTAATTATTTTGAGATGATAACTCATTATTTTGAGATACTAAATCAATATTTATGATACAGTATTTCATTAATTTTGGAAAGTTTCTGGTTTGGAGATAGTAACTTATTATATTGATTAGGTTTGACATTATTTTGGGAAAGTTTCTTGTTATTTCTAAGATACTAACTCACTATTTTGATAAAGTTTCCCATTATTTTGAGATACCAAGTCATTGTTTTCAGGTGATAACTCCTTAGTCTCTCATCATTGTTTAATACTAGCTCATTATTTTATTAGTTTCTTATTATTTTTGAAATAATAAGTCAGTATTTTAAGATACTACTTCATTGTTTTAAAATACTAAGTCATTATTTTTTGCTATTAACTTATTTTGATAATGTTTCCCATTATTTTGAGATACTTAGTCTTTATTTTGAGATACTCCCTGTTTATTTTGATTAAGTATTTCATTATTTTGGAAAAGTTTCTCAGAATTTTGGAAGTTTCTGATTATTTTTGAGATACCAAGTCATTATTTTGATCAAACATTTCATTATTTTTGGAAAGTTTCGCTTTATTTTCAGATACTAAGTCATTATTTTGAGAAATATTCTCATTTTTGACAACCGCATTATTTTGATAAACTCTCTCATTTTTAGATACTAAGTCATTATTTTGAGATAATAACTCAGTATTTTGAGAAATATTCTCTTTATTTTGAGATACTAAATCAATATTTATGATACAGTATTCCATTAATTTGGGAAAGTTTCTGGTTTTGAGATAGTAACTTATTATATTGATGAGGTTTGTCATTCATTGGAAAGTTTCTGGTTATTTCTAAGATACTAAGTCATTATTTTTAGATACTAACTCATTATTTTGATTAAGTTTTTAATTATTTAGAAATACCAAGCTGTTGTTTTGAGATGATAACTCATTATTTTAAATAATGTTCTCATTATTTTGAGATACTAGCTCATTATTTCTGATAAAGTATTTAATTATTTTGAGAAAATTTCTAATCATTGTTTGATACTAACTCATTCTTTTTTTAGTTTGTTATTTTTGAGATTGTAAATCAGTATTTTAAGATACTACCTCATTATTTTGATAGCATATGTCATTATTTTGGGAAAGTTTCTCATTTTTGAGATACTAAGTCATTATTTTTTGCTACTAACTTATTTTGATAATGTTTCCCATTATTTTGAGATACTTAGTCTTTATTTTGAGATACTACCTGTTTATTTTGATTAAGTATTTCATCATTTTGAGAAATGTTCTCATTATAATGACTCGCTGGACCATTTTATTCTGTTCTTATTATTTTCATCACAGTGGCAATTATGGCCTTCCAACCTGTCTGACACTGATTTTTTGTGACAAAAGGAGGTCAATGTGGACCATGATCATGGAAATAAAAGATGATATAGAAAAAACAAAGAGCAGCTTCAAGTAATGAAGGGTGAGATAAATAAGCGAGTGAGACTTAATGAAGCCACAGAACTCATAGCGAGGACAGAAGAGCCACTTCAATGAGTCAAGGATGTTCTGACATAACTTTTAAAACATTTTGGCAACAGATCAAGAGGGTCAGAAGTGTTAACATCAGGATTCACTCAGTGGCAGAAGGATCAGAGAATAATTTGCCCCCATAACAGACTTGATTGAGGAGACAGAAAGAGTCAGAGGAAATGAGGAGGGGCTCACAAATTGGAGCATCGAAGGGTCTGTATTAGTGGGTTAACTGTTGACTAAAACCTAAAGCTGCATAACATTCATAACATTTCAGATTTGGCACCCTCAGTAGGAAATCTTGAAAAACATCTGAAGAAGTTAAAGCAGCCATCGAAAAGATCTCATCTCATCATATGGGCTTCAATCATGGGTAAATTTTTTACTTCACAGAGCCTGCTCACAGTTTACCAGCCTGTCTGGTCTGCAATGCTTTATATTAAAAGATAACAAAGAGATGAGAAGCCAAAGATCAAACATCGGTGAGTTCATCTTTTTCCTGGAAGCAGCGCTCACTCACCGCTCGCTGAGAGACGGTTTCGATTTCATTTTTAAATTTAAACTCTTTGTCACGTACTGTGAGGAGAAAAGGTGCCAAGGTGACACCAGATTTTCAGCATTATCACTTCCATCAGGGAAAATATTTGCCTGCTATGTTGGAATGAGTCTGTCATATTACACCACCTACTATTGGATTTACCACCTGTTGCTAGTTTCATCTCATCAAATACTTCCTGGCATGAGAGACATGTCTGCCACATACTTTTACTGTCACTTAGTGTCTGTAAGAGCATTATAAACATCCCATAATTTGTGCTGCAGTATTTTTTTTCCACATAGCAATATGAGTGTGTTTTTAACTGTTCAATTTTAATACAGTCACGTCTCTAATGCATTTTTCCTGAGTGCACTGCGATGCTAATATTGATGAGATGCAGAAGGAGATAAAAGTTTTTCTCATTTACATGGCAAACTGCATGCAGTGAGACAAATCTAGAATATTTAGTCAGAATGGGCAGAGGTCAATGTGAAAATGATGTTTCTATTGTAGATAAAATAATAATTCATCCACCTTGACTATTTAAGTCTTTTACTTACTGGCTCTAATATATTTTCTTGTATATTCATTTGGCTGCATTCACCACAGGTTGTATAAGCGTTCACATTTTCTGCCTTGAGCTTTTAACACACATAAAAACAAATGCTGTAGAACACGCGGCCAAGAATTAAACAGAATATGACTGATTGAATTTGTGGAAATAATTGAATCATGGAAATAATGTGTGCTTAATAATATGCAGTGATTGTTTCAGCGCTGGTGTCATGCATCGCGGTGGCGTGAAAAGGTGTGAAAAGGAAGTTTTCTATAATGCCGACTTTCAATTTCTTTTCAAGGATGAATGTTAGAATGAGAAATATGGAAATCAGGTATTGGGAAAAGCTGTGTACGTCTTATGGGATTTGACAAGGTGGAAATATGGAGCGCCTCCATATGTGAAATATAAGATGATGCAAAACAGTGATTGTGATTCATAACAAGGCACGTATGTAATGGGATCTGCACAACAACGTTAAAGTCTGCTTTGTGCCCTCAGGCTGACTACAATTTAGGGGACCGGGGGGAGGGTTAGCACCTGTTTGTAAGATCTGTGTTGTGATAAGACTGAACACCAAAGCTGGCTTAAGAGTTTCCTTTCACCACTCTCACTGACTAAAAGAAGGGCTCTTAGTGTGGTTCCCTATGGGGATAAGTGGACCAACTCCCCAGTGAGATACAGGCAAAGGAAGTGAGAAGTGGATCAGCGCTTCGTATCACTTCAGGATCTCACTTCAGCGTGACTTCCTGCAGGTCTGCCTCAGAAAAAGACGAAACATTTAGCGAGGAGTGCTTTCCTTATGCATAAACCCTATTAGAGGACAGACTCTGAAAAGGTTGTGAAGAGGCTTTCAATGTACCTCCCATCCTGATGCGGCTCCATGGGACTTTCCGGCTCTCTTGCTCAGGCTGAAATGCCTCATCAAGCACTTTCTGTTTGGGCAATTAGAGTGCGAGAGCGACTGAGAGCTGAGAATGACGACACTGAAGGAGGCAAATATCACTACCTGACTTTTTCTTTATTAATGAAGATCCACCCAGGAGGCTGAAGGAGCTGCTGGCAATGTACAAGGTGTTCTCAAGGAGATAGACATTTTTCTATACATTTTTAATACATGCTGTAATATTAATTATTTTTCCTGTTTCGAGGAACACCTGCCGTCTACAGACTGAACATTATTCATATAGTTGAAAAGACTATACGTTAAAAGAGTACTTCACAATAGGACAGTCAGACTCAGAGATGCATTCTTCTTCCCTCTTACATCCTGACGCCCACATGACCCACAATTCAACTCAACTGCAGACAGTTTGAGCATGGTCGTGCTGTAGCGTCCAATGTAGCCTACAGCCTTAAAACTCAAGCAGAGATGAGGAGCAGTCTACAGAGGTCAGTTTAACTTCTCTCTTTCTCCACACTTCCTGATTTTTTTTTTTTAATTTTCAAACTTGTAGTGTGTAGCCTCAACGAACACTGAGCCACCAAAAGCATAAAGGAGCAGTGTGTGAGATTTAGTGGGATTTAGTGGTATCTAGCTGTGAGAAATGCAGATTGCAACCAGCTGAAACTTCTCAGTAAAGGCTCATTCATACTCCCTTCACGTACGAAACTAGATACGTCTGTGTCAAATGTAGTAAACATGTCTGCCCACATGCTTCCATGCATCCTTTATGTTGCCAGGGATACAGCTAATAAATGGCACAAGAGGGCGGAGTCAGAAGTTTCACACAACAACAAATGAGGTAAAGGTGGAGGAGGTCGTAATATTGTACCTCTAAACAGAGTGGTCTGTGCAGCCATGACATACATCCCAAAATGTGGACAGAGAATTCTTTTCACCATATTACAGATTTGTTCCATTCCGCCATTATTTAAATTTCTTCATCATCTCCTACAGTCGTATCTCCCTCGAACAACACTGCACTGCCTCCACTATCTCTGGTGGTACGTTTCTGTTTCATCCGAATCTGTAAACTGTCAGAAAATGTGCACAAATACAGAACACTGAGCATAAATGAGCCCTAAGAATTTCTTCAGTATTCATTGTTCAGGAGGTCTTTACAAGGAGCCGAATTATCCGCAGAGGTTTCTCCCTTTCCAAACGACAAACCAGGTGATTAAAATCGGTACAAACACTGAAAAAAGCAGCACATTATAACTCCAGAGGTGCTGCTAACGATGGTGTCCGACACGTTAACGCGAATGACCCTATGGCCAGGCTCTATGAACGAGAACCTGCTCCCTATGTAGATATAAAAGGCTCATTTGAAGGTTGGAAAAAACACAATCGTTGTTGTTTTCAGGTGATAATACACAAAAGAAACCGTATTATTACTTCCTCTGCCAGTATGTCCCCCTAAATCCTACACACTGGACCTTTCTACACATTATGTAGCAGAAGTTACTCCCTGAGGCCTGTACACAAACTTAAATGTGTCAAATTGGTGGAGTTTCACTTTATAAATGACTACATTAACAGAATTGTGACGCATTATTTTTGTTATTGCAAATCTCACACTGACTTACTCCGACTTGTGGAGGAGTTGTTGAAAAAGAAAGATATCAACCCTGCAAAGCAAATAAGCTCAACTTTAATACTTTAATACCTTGTTAGCTTAATCAATGTACATAACAGTTTGACCCAGTTATTATTATTCTGCGCAGGTCCTGGCCTCATTAGGATCCTCCTGTCCTTCTTCCTGATGGTTTAAATGATGTACTCACAATTTTTTGCCCTCTCAAAATTTAATAACGTCTTTTCAAAATGTAGAAACTAAGTTTGCCTGGCGGTAAACAGAACAGTGATCATTTAACAGGAGAAGGACGAATGTTTTCTTACACATTGTCTGCCAGCACCTTGTATTTGTCATCACCTACAGCTCCTACCCTTGTTTCCTTTCTCATACAATCAGGTAATTGGTGTTAGTTGAGCCAGCATCGAAGAAACAAAATGATTAATGAAATGGACTGCTCTGTGTGCGTGCGTGCGTGTGAGCGGATTTGCTCTGTAAATGAGGGCCATTTTAATGAGTAATGATAAGACTGTGAAACAGGCAGAGAGAAATGGACTGAAAACATACAGCGATAGCATACAAATACAAAACAGAGAATAATGAGTTGACATTATCTCTAAAAAACCTGCAGTAGACATGGCTCAACAGTTTGAACGCTGCGTTCACTTGTGAGAATAATTTGTTCAGCGATGTTATCAACTTATTTAAGTGTATTTATTACAAATGAGGGGTTGCTCTGTCCGAGACAAAATCTTGTTTTCCCAGTGTTTCATTTTTCAGTTAGACACCTCGGACGCTTGGTTTTCATTTGTATTCTCAGACAAATGGCGCACTGACTAGACTTGTTGCATCCATGCACACACGCAGGCAGACAATACTAAATATTCATGCAGCACTCTCATCCCACACAGCTGCATGTACCCTTTATATTTCACACTTAATGTAAGCAGGCAACCAAAGTCGTGCTGCACAACAGACAGTCTCGGTGACAGTAGTGGGGAGCTCATTAATCATCCTCTTTTCCAATAAAGATCATTATTCATCACACTGAGGTGTTGCCCTGCCCACATGCATGAGACAACAATATATATGTCAATATCAGCAAGGAGCTGTCAGGTAATTTATTTATTTATTTATTGTTATTATCCCCCCCTGTGGGAATGCATCCTGTTATTTGCTCCGGGCAGCCATTTTTCTTCCTTTTGCTTGAGCTTTGCAGAGGCATAATGAATGTTAGTGTGAGGGATCCCACCGGCACACCTGCTGATGATGATAAAGGCTCAGTGGAGGGCAGATATGTTCAGTGTTACCCCATACTGATGATAAATGCTGCACTGGCCTATTCAGGATCCATATCAAAAATCTCTGGTCTGCCATATGAAATCCCAGGGACTCCATATTTGCACATGATATAATGTTTAGGAGCTAATGGCTCGCCTCCAGTTTCAACAGATGTAATGGGGTCTATATATTGATTTGATGTCTTTTCTCATAAGGTCTCATCCAAGGGCAAACCCCCAGGGCTAAACAAATAAATGAAGCAATGTGGAGGTGCCAAAAGCTGCAGTTCCTCAAATGGCCACTTGAGGCTGGCTCCAAAAGCCCAACTTAACAGCGTAAATAAACATGTTTACAGCCTGGTAAAGAAACTGTTTTGGTCTCGATAGCTAATGTCCCTTTATGCATTTATTTTGATTTATCCATAATTAAGGGTGTGGCCGCTTTGAGTGACAAGTAGGTGCCACCCATTGGCAAGTCACTATCACAGAGTTTATAGTTTAGTTGTAGCCATAGCTGTCACTATTCCCATGTGTTTTATCACAGTTGACCATGGGCTGTAAATGCATCATACAATCTAAGCTAGCAGTAGGCTTAGCTCCACCCTATATATATATATATATGGTCTCTTTTAGTCACTTCTGGCTTCATCAATCCAAGATGGCGACGAACAAAATGCCAAACTGGAGCCTTCAAAACATTCACAAACAACTGGGTGACGTCACAGTGGCTACATCCATTTTTTTTTTTTTTTTTTACACATTCTACGGTCTTTTTGTTGTGATTTATAGACCCTCGTCTGAGTTGCAGTATTTTGATTCTCCCCTTCAGTAGATACATTCTTTTACCTTTCCAATTGAGATAAGATGAGATAAGATCAGCCTTTATTGATCCCTTGGGGGGAAATGTGGGTGCTGCAGCAGCACAATGACAGAGAAGCGAGCTCAGATAAAGAGAAAGTAAGAAGTACAGAAATAATAAATAAAATAAAAAAGAATAATGAGAAAGAATAAGAATAAAAATAAGAATAAAAACAATATATGACCAATTAAAGGCAAGCAATACAAATACAGACGTCTCTAAGCAACGTGACCCCGTGGTGTGAGTATAGTGTACTCAGTACCATAGGTAGTGTAATATAAAGGAGGATCACTCATGGGATATTATATTGTAATATAAGAAATATAATGTTGTATTTATACAGTATGTGAGCATAAGAGAGTTTTTTATTTCACTGTCAACTGAATATCCTTGATTTTTGGACTTAACAAGCAATTTGAAGACAATTCTACAGCTATTAT